>OV050031.1:112130605-112775184 GCA_920105625.2 Clusia tigrina | reverse complement strand
TAGAAAATGCTACATGAAAACATCATTGAACCTTCAGTCAGCCAAAAGAACAAAAAGCAAAAGAGACTTGTAATGGAGTTTAGAAAACTGAACAACAAGAAAATCAATGACAAATTTCCACTAACTCAACTAGAAGACATTCTAGACAAGCTAGGAGGAGCAAAATGGTTTTCAACTCTAGATATGACCAGTTCATTCCACTAAATAGAACTTGCAAAACAATCAAGACCACTTATTTAATTTTTAAGAAATAGTGTAAAACCAATTTTACAACAATTTTATATTTAAGTTTTGAATTGAAAATATGTTTAGATAAACCAGTAACTAAAAAGCAATTTTTACAATGTATATGGTTAAAAATTTATAGTTGCAACTAAGCATTAGTAAAACTTTTAACAATGACAAAAATACCATTTTGATTTTAACATACTATAAAAGAAGATAAAGTGAATTCGAACAAAGACGCGTTATCAAAAATACAATTAAACTCCAGCATACTCAAGAATATGATACCAATGAATATTGATGACAATCGCTAGTAATTACAAGGGGCATGTCTAAAGCGTAAAAGTTAAGAGAGGAAATAGAGAACTGTATATCTCGGCAGAAGTCTGATCAACTTCAAATTTGGGATTGCACATCTATAAATGACGTCAAATATAAGAGGAAATAAAAGAATTAATAATGGCAAATGAAAGAAATGAAAGTGCACAAGAAAATTTGGGTATAAAGAAATCCACGTGGGATGTAGTGATAATTCGGCGAATCAAGATTCGAACCAGAAGAAGCTATCATCAAATATAAATAAAAGATATAGTGTTAAATCAGCGAAACAAGATTCGATACTGAAGAAACTGATATCAAGAAGGAATAATGAAGATATAAAGCATGCAGGAATCAATGATAAATCAGCGAGACTAGACTCGATTCTGAGGAAATTGATATCCAAAACGAAGAAAGAAAAGATAATGAATAAGCTAAATACATATATATAGCAAACAATGATGAAATATTTAAAATATGTGCCAAAGAAGAATTTAAAGAAATGAATCCGCCAATAAAAATAATGAATGAAAATCCTCAAATTAAAAATTATGACATATGCCGCCCCAGAAAGAGAATTTAAATGAATATAAACTGATAGATGAGTATCATAATGCACCACATGGAGGTCATTTAACAATTAGAAAAATCCTGATAAAAAAAAAAATAAGTAAATAAATTAAAACAGATATATATATTTAAAAATATGAATAAAGTGGTAAAAGAATTTATTACGAACTATGACTTATGTGTACGACACAAACAAACAACACACACAAAAGAACCACTTACAATAACAGACACCCCTAATAACAGCTTTGAAGTAATATTCATCGACACCGTGGGACCACTTAAAATTTGAAACGAAAACTGACCATGCAGTGCGAGCTGACAAAATTTGTAATCGCACACCAAATAATAACAAAAGATGCACACACAACAGCCAAGACACTAGTTGAACAATTTATTCTAAAATACCGACACTTTAAAATACTTAAATCTGACAACGGGACAGAATTTACAAACGAGCTAATGGCAAACATATGTGCACTGCTGAAAATACAACAAAAATTTTCGACAACGTACCAGCACGATACAATAGGTTCATTAGAACGCAACCACAGAGATTTGAACGAATTCCTACTGACATCGACAAACGACGACGAATGGGATAAGTGGATTCCTTACTTCACTTTCACTTACAACCATATAATTGAAAATCATAAGGTAACCAGAATAATGTAATTTGAATTTATAAACCATAAAATGTAATTTAAACACGATTTATAATGTAACCAAAACAATATAATTAGTAATCATAAGTATATGTAATTATATCAAAACTACATAATTTGTAATTTTAACTATATAATTAACGCTACAATGTAACTTTAACAATAAGAAACTATTTATAAACAAACAATACCAATTATTAGAAAATATGAAAATCATCTAACATAAGACAATTGTAATACAACACAAACCATATTTCCAGAAAAATTATTCGCTGACACCCCTAATTTTTCTCTTAAGCGTGAGGGTGTAGTGTACCACACAAGTGTACACTGACGACCACAGATCGTCATAAGTACAGCAACAAGTCGCATATGCAAACAAACTGACAATAGCGCAACGTACGCAATTGCACTCAATACCCAAATACGCTAGACTAGCATTTTGGTGGTGCAATAACACACGCTGCCTATATTGCAGCGTATGCATATTGGACAGTGCAGTGACTTTAGCCCTGAACTTGCACTCAAAATAATTAATATAAACAAAGACGATGATTCGTCAATGAATAATATCGGTAATCCGATACTTGAGACAAATTTCGGGAATATGATGTGTAACTAGTAGAAATAAGATAGATATATTTTATGTTAGTTAGAATAAGAAAACAATAAGAATTAAATAATATAAAAGGGCCAGCGAGCCACCAAATAAACCAGAATTAATCTGAACTTCTAAAACTGCAATCCTGCATTCGACTTCTTATTTCTTCTCTCGTGCTCTTGACTAGGCAAAGTTACAGAACAGCATAAGCAATAGCTTGGCCAACGGCACACTCTGCCGCTCAAAATCTTTGCTGAGGGTGTCTTTCGCTTCGTGTTAGGCATTTATATTGTATAGTGCTCTTTTGCATCTATGCATTGCATAGAATCTGCAAAAATGAACTGAATGTCGATCTTGCGTGACCAACAATCAACATATCAGTCCTGCCAGCCTAACATCTCAACATTTTACCCTACAAAACATCCGATCATTTATCTAAAAAAATTGCACTTTTCTTTGAATACCAAAATAACACCTCTCATTGTTTCCAATATATATTCCTTTTATATATATATATATATATATATATATATATATATATAAATAATATATATATATATATATATATATATATATATATATATATATATATATATATATATATATATATAAATAATATATATATATATATATATATATATATATATATGTATATATGTATATATGTATATATATATAGATATATGTGTGGCGACATCATTATCACTACTTAGCTGTCGGGTGACGCTCAAGAATCCTATCCGTATCTATTCGAATCTAAGGAATCTTATTTAATTTTGACGTAGTATTAAATAAAATTTTATTGAATTTCATCATTTTTTCTATTGTTTATATTTAGCAACGCGACCATTCAGCAAATAGACAAATTGGTGACCCCGGTGTGAAAAAGGTGCATGCGTTCGCCACACACAGAGGGGTACGAAAAATAATCAGCGCACGAGGTGTAAGATGCCACACTCGCCGCCGGGATCCAGGCCAGAACCGCCTACACCACTGGAGTACCAGGAACGGCATCAACAACAGCAACAGCAGCACTACCCGCGCCACCGCCGCAACCCACGCCACAGTTGCTGCAACGAGGTATGGAACTGTGGGAGGGGGCTATCCTACCGTCGCATACCACCGAAGGGGTGAACAACTGCCGGCTACCACCTTTTTGGCGGGGTAATCCAGAGCTGTCCAAAGCTTCTTTCAAATCTAGGCGGTCTTCCATGTGCATAACGTCAGAAATTACAAAAGCCGTTATAACCTGGTGGTTTCCGCGCTCGATTGGGAGACCATATCGGATGTCGCCGATGTACTAGGAACGGTGCCTGTGGCGGGAAAGTACAACGCGCTAAATGCGGCTATCCTCCACCGCCTTACCTACTCTGTAGACCGGCAGAAGCACAAGCTGATCACTCAGCTCGATATGTAGCAACTCGTTTATTTCTTCGTTATTATGCCCATGCAGTGTAACGTAGTGTTTTGTGGATATCTTTTTTATTTCTTCGTCAATTCTTGTCATATTTATTTTGCGGTGTATATTTTCATTTGTTGTGTACCAACCAGACTTTATGATAACTCTTAATATTCTTGATTGCTGTCTTTGAATTTTTGTATGTGTGACCGCTTTGAAGTTCCCCATACTTGGAGTCCGTACGTCCAAATTGGCTTTATAGTACACTTGTATAAAAGCAACTTGTTGTTAATTGTGAGTTTAGATTGCTTACCCATTAAACAAAATAGCTGCCTAAATTTTTCTTTTATTTGTTTCGTTTTTTTTTTGATGTGGTAGTGCCTTTGACTCCATGTGTATAGTAGTATACCCTATTTTTATATCTTTATTGTTTATTTTAATAAGTATTAGGCAAAATTTTTTTTTAGTTGTAAAAATTATTTGTACACTCTTACCTTCATTAATTTTCAAGCACCATTTATCAAACCATTCCTTAACATTCTCTGTGTATATCTGCAGATTTGCAGTCGCAGTATTTAGATTTTTTTCAGATGCTAAGAGGATTGTGTCGTCAGCAAAGGTAGCAATTGTGGTATTTAGTTCTTTTGGAAGTGGTATATCTGATGTAAATATGACATATAGCAGTGGTCCTAAACCACTCCCAATATATAAATATATATATATATATATATATATATATATATATATATATATATATATATATATATATATATATATATACATACATATATATATATATATATATATATATATATATATATATATATATATATATATATATATATATATATATATATATATATATATGCCTCTGCTGTCCGTAATTTTCAACCAATTTAGTTGGTTTCTTTTTAAATATGGATAATTACGGTACGAAGGTAATAGGCAATGTAAAAAAGTAAAAAAATGTTTAACCCTCGGAGGTATAATGGTTTTTTGTCGCTAAATGGTATAACCAGGTCTGTGCAGACCTAGATGGGATTTGTATGGAAATTCATAGTCACTTGTCCTAAAAGTGTCTATAAATGCATTTTATGCTAGGAAAACCACAAAACGAATAATTAAAACGCATTTTAGGTAGCTATTAACGCTATTTTATTACTAATATGTAAAAAATACATTTTATGTACGGCATTCAAGGCAGGAGTATCTGGCATGTGAGTGTTGTTGGCATACCGGCTTTTTGCAATGCATGCAATGAAAGCGTGTTTTTCGCTGTTTTTTATCCAACTTAAAACACAGCGAGCACGATGGTCAGAGGATGCGGCATGGGCTGGTTGGTCATCTATGGGCGGGCCTGCAGCTACCTGAAAAAAAAACAAAGTTGAAATATTCCAGATGTCGTCGATGGCGGCCGTTCTGCTTTCTGCAAGTCGAGTGGATCTCGTGGTACCGTCATCAAATCGAATATACTTTAAAATAAGTTTATACCGCACAGCAGACATCGTCCCCCTGTAGATAGGGTTTCCATTGTGTCCCCACAACTCATGACTATGCTGACCGTTTGATCCGAATACGTCTTGTCCTCTATTCCATAGACATTTAATACAGGTAGCTGCAGGCCCGCCCATAGATGACCAACCAGCCCATGCCGCATCCTCTGCCAGCAGACCATCGTGCTCGCTGTGTTTTAAGTTGGATAAAAAACAGCGGAAAACACGCTTTCATTTCATACATTGAAAAAAGCCGGTATGCCACCAACACTCACATTCCAGGTACTCCTGCCTTGAATGCCGTACATAAAATGTATTTTTTTACATATGAGTAATAAAATAGAATTAATAGCTACCTAAAATGTATAAAAATGCGTTTTATTTATTCTTTTTGTGGTTTTCCTAGCATAAAATGCATTTATAGACACTTTTAGGACAACTGACTATGCATTTCCATACAAACCCTATGTAGGTCTGCACAGACCTGGTTATACCATTTAGCGCCAATTATTTGTAAACCCGGATTATTCCGAACCCGGATCCCCAATCGCTCTGATTTTTTGCTCATTGTGTTCGGAGGTTTTTTCTGCAGGATGACATGGGCGGCTTTTTTTTCTAACATGAGAAACAAAAAAGTTATACACACTTTTATATGCAAAAAGCCTGCACAGACCTGGTTATACCTCCGAGGGTTAAAAGAATCGAATGATAAATTAAATAAAATTATGGTCAGGCTTATGTATGAGCAGGAGTGAATATACGAATCAGAACACAGAGCAGCGCCACTTAAACGCCAAATTTTCCACCGCTTAAAAAAATTCCTTATTTATCAATAATTGGCAATCTGTATAGATTTTCTTAATAGTGGGAATTCTTTTATTCCACCTTACTTATACAACAGACCCTCGTTTTATGGTTATGAAATAGCCAAGTTGCAAAACCAAGACTAGTATTGAATGAAGATACTGGTGCTTATAACCAGACCTTCGATAATTATGTGGTAAGTAGCTTAGGTACAAAACCAAGACTATTGTTGAGTGAAGGTAGTGCATATAACCAGACCTCCGGAATGACCAATTAAATAAAACACTCGTTGATAGGTTTCAAAGAACTGATACATATTTAATAATTTCGCTTCATTTATACTATTACAATTGAGCCATTATTGCTTATTTAGATATTTTACATATAAAATAAAACAAACGATTAATATAAAGGTAATGCAAAAAACTATATTAATGTGCACAAAGTGCTGATGCATGTGAAAATTCGTTGTCAGCGATTTGCTCTGTCGTTGGCCGCAGTCAAAAACGTGCATTGCGGCGGTTGTTGACTTCGTTTAGAATGCAACAGATTTGTTTATTATTTGAAGAAAATCAGTCACATTACTACAGTTTGCGCAAAACAAGAGACGTGTCTCTGTAATTCGCTCAGAAACTGGAAGTTTGCGAGCAAAAGCTATAGAGTAAAAAAGAATTCATACACACATCCGTATAAATGTATGTAAGTTATATGAAAAATAGTTATATGTATGACTTTTTTTTACATTTTGTGTTTTTCAATACATCGAACAAATCGTTTGGCTACGTTCGAAATTGTTTACAGTTAATTCGAAGTGGATTCATTTTTGTGGTGTTGTATACTCGTATGTACATAAGTCGATAATGAAAATAAAATTATTTATTTTACCAGTTTTTTTGAGATAAGCTACTAATGCCAGGAGGCAAGCTGCTTTTAGAGTAGAAGAAAGTGAAGTACCGCGCACACAGCAAACACAAGATGATCGAGAACGCAGTTCGGCGTCACGACAATTCCAAAGTTTACAACAATTTTAACTTGACAACTTTTGATATCGAGATTCGAGGTCAGCTGTACCACAGATTCAGATCGTTATTGCCATTTGCAGATAGTTCTCATCAGTCTTTGCATATTTATTTTCTTGGCAATTCTAATGATGACATTGATCAACGGTGTCCTAGTTCTCCGAAAGTACGAAGAGAAATAATTGCGGTCTTGCAAGTCTATTTTCATCAGCACAAAGAATTGGTGACTTTGTTTAAAACGGCATTGAACAGAATGCCGTCGGATAATCATAGAATTGTCATAAGAGCTGACAAAACGCCCTCTGAACAGCACGCCAGAAGATAAAATGTACCAACAATAGACGATGTAGCAGTTGTAATCGTTGGAGAAGAATTTAGTGCACGCCATATCGTCCTTCTCGTAGAAATGATCAACTTCAACGTGTCTCTGAACTTCATCGCCCTTATGATGTTTTGGAGTGTCCGATTTTGTTTTCGCAAGGGGAAGACGGCTATCAAATTATAGTTACAAATTGATGGATTCGTCAACATCAAGATAATAATATACTGCAATGTCAAAGGCTACACGCTGAAGACTACATACATCACGAGATGGCGTTAACTATGATGGCAACCAGCGTGTAAATTCAAATGACATTGGCCAACTGATGATATTGCCATCTTCCTACATTCGTCGCCCGCGTCATATGCATGAGGATGCACAGGATGCGATGGCGTATGTTCGTTCTTATGGTCGACCAGATCTGTTGATCACTTTCATCTATAATACACAATAGAGTGAGTTCGAGAATACTTATTGCCAGGGCAATCGCAAGACCAGTGCGACATAACGGCACATGAAGGAAAACTTCTCGTAGAAATTATGAACTTCAACGTGTCTCTGAATTTTATCGCCCTTATGATGCTTTGGAATATCCGATTCTGTTTTCGCAAGGGGAAGACGGTTATCAAATTATAGTTACAAATTGATGAAACCGCTAAGCTGGGGTCTCTCAGGAAACCTGATGGCTCCTATACGTAGAGGCAAAGTGAGACACTCAGCTTACTGTTCAAGTCACACTTTCCAGGAAATCAGGTAAGCATAGCCCGTCAACAACCACCTTTGGTTGGAACTGTTGTCAGGGCAGCTACACCCTCTCGACATGGTTGGTATGCCGCCAGAACTGTGGCGAATGAGGCTGTCATTAGATTTGCTATCAAATCCTTTGACAACTTCAAATCGCCCGGACTGGATGGCATATATCCGATTATGTTGAAGGAAGGCATTGAGTTAGTGTTGGCAGCACTGAAGAAGATCTTCACTGCATGTCTCGCGCTGGCCTATGTACCACGCTCTTGGAGGATGGTGAGGGTTGCTTTCATTCCTAAGGTTGGAAATGACGACTATACCAATCCCAAGAGCTTCATACCTATTAGTATGACCTTGTTCATGCTAAAGAGTTTAGAACGGCTGGTGGAGCTTCGCATGCGTAGGGAGTCTCTGAAGACGCATCCACACTCTCGATTTCAGCATGCCTATCAAAGCGGAAAATCCTACGAGACGTCTCTGCAAAACCTTGTTGGAAGGATAGAGCGAGCCATTGACAGGAAAGAATACGCAATGGGCATCTTTGTGGAAATAGAGGGTGCGTTTGACAATGCTACTTTCGACAGTATGTGTGTCTCTGCTAGGCGGCATGGCGTAGACCGGGCTCTAGTAAATTGGATACGTTCAATGCTGGCCCAGAGAATAATAACGGTGCGGGCAGAGGGAGATATACTGGTGTCGTCTGGGGTTAATAGAGGCTGTCCCCAAGGTGGCGTACTGTCTCCGTTGCTCTGGTGCATGGTAAATGTACTTTTGATGAAAGGTGACTTTTCTTATGTATTTTCATCTGCTGAATTCCAAAATCAAGGTAAAATTTTTTTCTTGGAATAGTTTTTGAGATATTGTAATTTTTGTATTTTTTCGACCTTTTTTCATGTGACAAATCATATCTCGAGCTAGAAATGTCCATTTTCAAAAAAATAATATTTTACAGTGATTCTGTGCCGGCAGAAAAAAACAAGTCGTTGAAAACACGTCTGGTTTCTCTTCATGTACGCAAAGATGATACTTTAAAGTAAGAACTAAGACCAACTAGAAGATAATCGAAAGAAAAATGACAATGTTATAAGCAATTGAGTGAATAAATCCAAATCCCATATTTTCCGAATATTTTTTGCAGGTAGCTGCAGGCCCGCCCATAGATGACCAACCAGCCCATCCTCTGCCAGCAGACCATCGTGCTCGCTGTGTTTTAAGTTGGATAAAAAACAGCGAAAAACACGCTTTCATTTCATGCATTGGAAAAAGCCGGTATGCCACTAACACTCACATTCCAGGTAATCCTGCCTTTTATGCCGTACATAAAATGTATTTTCATATGAGTAATAAAATAGAATTAATAGCTACCTAACATGTATAAAAATACGTTTTAATTATTCGTTTTGTGGTTTTCCTAGCATAAAATGCATTTATAGACACTTTTAGGACAACTGACTATGCATTTCCATACAAATCCTATGTAGGTCTGCACACACCTGGTTATACCATTTAGCGCCAATTATTTGGAAACCCGGATTATTCCGAACCCGGATCCCCAATCGCTCTGATTTTTTGCTCATTGTGTTCGGAGGTTTTTTCTGCAGGATGACATGGGCGGCTTTTTTTTCTAACATGAGAAACAAAAAAGTTATACACACTTTTATATGCAAAAAGCCTGCACAGACCTGGGTCCGAGGGTTAAAAGATGCGAATGATAAATTAAATAAAATTATGGTCACGCTTATGTATGAGCAGGAGAGAATATACGAATCAGAACACAGAGCAGCGCCACTTAAACGCCAAATTTTCCAACGCTTAAAAAAATGCCTTGTTTATCATTAATTGGCAATCTGTATAGATTTTCTTAAGAGTGGGAATTCTTTTGTTCCACCTTACTTAAGCTGGGTCCTGGTAGATACAACATACCCTCGTTTTATGGTTATGAAATAGCCAAGTTGCAAAACCAAGACTAGTATTGAATGAAGATACTGGTGCTTATAACCAGACCTTCGATAATTATATGGTAAGTAGCTTAGGTACAAAACCAAGACTATTGTTGAGTGAAGGTACTTGTGCATATAACCAGACCTCCGGAATGACCAATTAAATAAAACACTCGTTGATAGGTTTCAAAGAACTGATACATATTTAATAATTTCGCTTAATTTATACTTTTACATTTGAGCCATTATTGCTTATTTAGATATTTTAAAGGGTTTTTCAAAAGAAACGCTACAAAAGTAAATCGATAGTGACAGCAAACGACCTCATATTTTTTCCCGCCCTTTTGACATTTCTCTTCAGTAAGGTTTGTTTTTTCATCTTGCAAAGATATAGGAGCCAACAACGAGTCAAAATTATTAAAACTTACTACCGAAATTTGGAGTCAGTCGCCTCAACTTTAAGAGCGCTACGTCCAATTTTTGATGAGGCTCATTTCTGTCTGAATGGCTTCGTCAATAAGCAAAATATGCGTTATTGGTTAGACAGCAATCCACATGAGTCCTCCATGAGTCATCATTGCATCCCGAAAAAATTACGGTTTGGTGCGATTTTTTTTCCGGCGGCGTCATTGGGCCGTACTTCTTCCGTGATGAACATTACTGTGAATGCGAACCTCTACCGTTCAATGATAACCGAATATTTTTGGCCCCAATTGGATAATATGGACTTGGAGGACATGTGGTTCCAACAGGACGGCGCCACAAGCCACACGGCGAATGCCACAATCAATTTACTGCATACCAAGTTTGGTGAACGTGTTATCTCACGAAATGGCTCAGTCGATTGGCCGCCTCGGTCGTGCGATTTGATGCCGTTAGATTATTTCCTGTGGGGCTACGTCAAGTCTATGGTCTATGCCAACAAACCAGCGACGATTGATGAACTTCGTACGAATATCGAACGTGAAATTGCAGCAGTATCGGCCGATTTATGCTTGAAAACCGTTGAAAATTGGGTTCAGCGTCTGGACTTCTGCAAGCGTGCCCGTGGTGGCCATGCAAAAGAAATCGAGTTCCATACATAATGGCATCGAACGTACTTTCACAGGAATAAAGAATTTCATTGATATCTAAAACCGGTTTTCTTTTATTTAAAAAACTTTTGTAGCGCTCTTATTGAAAAACCCGATACATATAAAATAAAACATAAACGATTAATATAAAGGTAATTCAAAGACTATAGTAATGTGCACAAAGTGCTGATGAATTGAAATTTCGTTGTCAGCGATTTGCTCTGTCGTTGGCCGTAGTCAAAAACGTGCATTGTGGCATTTGTTGACTTCGTTTAGAATGCAATAGATTTGTTTATTATTTGAAGAAAATCAGCCACACTAGTTTGCGCAAAACAAGAGACGTGTCTCTGTAATTCGCTCAGAAACTGGAAGCTTGCGAGCAAAAGCTATAGAGTAAAAGAGAATTCATACAAACCTTCGTATAAATGTATGTAAGTTATATGAAAAATAGTTATACTCCTATGTATGACTTTTTTTACATTTTGTGTTTTTCGACACTTCGAACAAATCGTTTGGTTACGTTCGAAATTGTTTAAAGTTAATTCGAAGTGGATTCATTTTTGTGGTGTTGTATATGTACATAAGTCGATAATGAAAATAAAATTATTTATTTTACCAGTTTTTTTGAAATAAGCTACTAATGCCAGGAGGCAAGCTGCTTTTAGAGTAGAAGAAAGTGAAGTACCGCGCACACAGCAAACACAAGATGATCGAGAACGCAGTGCGGCGTCACGACAATTCCAAAGTTTACAAAAACTTTAACTTGACAAATTTTGATATCGAGATTCGAGGTCAGCTGTACCACAGAGTCAGATCGTTATTGCCATTTGCAGATAGTTCTCATCAGTTTTTGCATATTTATTTTCTTGGAAATTCTAATGATGACATTGATCAACGGTGTCCTAGTTCTCCGAAAGTACGAAGAGAAATAATTGCGGTCTTGCAAGTCTATTTTCATCAGCACAAAGAATTGGTGACTTTGTTTAAAACGGCATTGAACAGAATGCCGTCGGATAATCATAGAATTGTCATAAGAGCTGACAAAACGCCCTCTGAACAGCACGCCAGAAGATAAAATGTACCAACAATAGACGATGTAGCAGTTGTAATCGTTGGAGAAGAATTTAGTGCACGCTATATCGTCCTTCTCGTAGAAATGATCAACTTCAACGTGTCTCTGAACTTCATCGCCCTTATGATGTTTTGGAGTGTCCGATTTTGTTTTCGCAAGGGGAAGACGGCTATCAAATTATAGTTACAAATTGATGGATTCGTCAACATCAAGATAATAATATACTGCAATGTCAAAGGCTACACGCTGAAGACTACATACATCTACGAGATGGCATTAACTATGATGGCAACCAGCGTGTAAATTCAAATGACATTGGCCAACTGATGATATTGCAGCCAGAACTGTGGCGAATGAGGCTGTCATTAGATTTGCTATCAAATCCTTTGACAACTTCAAATCGCCCGGACTGGATGGCATATATCCGATTGTGTTGAAGGAAGGCATTGAGTTAGTGTTGGCAGCACTGAAGAAGATCTTCACTGCATGTCTCGCGCTGGCCTATGTACCACGCTCTTGGAGGATGGTGAGGGTTGCTTTCATTCCTAAGGTTGGAAGAGACGACTATACCAATCCCAAGAGCTTCATACCTATTAGTATGACCTTGTTTATGCTAAAGAGTTTAGAACGGCTGGTGGAGCTTCGCATGCGTAGGGAGTCTCTGAAGACGCATCCACACTCTCGATTTCAGCATGCCTATCAAAGCGGAAAATCCTACGAGACGTCTCTGCAAAACCTTGTTGGAAGGATAGAGCGAGCCATTGACAGGAAAGAATACGCAATGGGCATCTTTGTGGAAATAGAGGGTGCGTTTGACAATGCTACTTTCGACAGTATGTGTGTCTCTGCTAGGCGGCATGGCGTAGACCGGGCTCTAGTAAATTGGATACGTTCAATGCTGGCCCAGAGAATAATAACGGTGCGGGCAGAGGGAGATATACTGGTGTCGTCTGGGGTTAATAGAGGCTGTCCCCAAGGTGGCGTACTGTCTCCGTTGCTCTGGTGCATGGTAAATGTACTTTTGATGAAAGGTGACTTTTCTTATGTATTTTCATCTGCTGAATTCGAAAATCAAGGTAAAATTTTTTTTCATGGAATAGTGTTTGAGATATTGTAATTTTTGTATTTTTTCGACCTTTTTTCATGTGACAAATCATATCTCGAGCTAGAAATGTCCATTTTCAAAAAAATAATATTTTACAGTGATTCTGTGCCGGCAGAAAAAAACAAGTCGTTGAAAACACGTCTGGTTTCTCTTCATGTACGCAAAGATGATACTTTAAAGTAAGAACTAAGACCAACTAGAAGATAATCGAAAGAAAAATGACAATGTTATAAGCAATTGAGTGAATAAATCCAAATCCCATATTTTCCGAATATTTTTTGCAGGTAGCTGCAGGCCCGCCCATAGATGACCAACCAGCCCATCCTCTGCCAGCAGACCATCGTGCTCGCTGTGTTTTAAGTTGGATAAAAAACAGCGAAAAACACGCTTTCATTTCATGCATTGGAAAAAGCCGGTATGCCACTAACACTCACATTCCAGGTAATCCTGCCTTTTATGCCGTACATAAAATGTATTTTCATATGAGTAATAAAATAGAATTAATAGCTACCTAACATGTATAAAAATACGTTTTAATTATTCGTTTTGTGGTTTTCCTAGCATAAAATGCATTTATAGACACTTTTAGGACAACTGACTATGCATTTCCATACAAATCCTATGTAGGTCTGCACACACCTGGTTATACCATTTAGCGCCAATTATTTGTAAACCCGGATTATTCCGAACCCGGATCCCCAATCGCTCTGATTTTTTGCTCATTGTGTTCGGAGGTTTTTTCTGCAGGATGACATGGGCGGCTTTTTTTTCTAACATGAGAAACAAAAAAGTTATACACACTTTTATATGCAAAAAGCCTGCACAGACCTGGTTATACCTCCGAGGGTTAAAAGAAGCGAATGATAAATTAAATAAAATTATGGTCACGCTTATGTATGAGCAGGAGAGAATATACGAATCAGAACACAGAGCAGCGCCACTTAAACGCCAAATTTTCCAACGCTTAAAAAAATGCCTTGTTTATCATTAATTGGCAATCTGTATAGATTTTCTTAAGAGTGGGAATTCTTTTGTTCCACCTTACTTAAGCTGGGTCCTGGTAGATACAACAGACCCTCGTTTTATGGTTATGAAATAGCCAAGTTGCAAAACCAAGACTAGTATTGAATGAAGATACTGGTGCTTATAACCAGACCTTCGATAATTATGTGGTAAGTAGCTTAGGTACAAAACCAAGACTATTGTTGAGTGAAGGTACTAGTGCATATAACCAGACCTCCGGAATGACCAATTAAATAAAACACTCGTTGATAGGTTTCAAAGAACTGATACATATTTAATAATTTCGCTTAATTTATACTTTTACATTTGAGCCATTATTGCTTATTTAGATATTTTAAAGGGTTTTTCAAAAGAAACGCTACAAAAGTAAATCGATAGTGACAGCAAACGACCTCATATTTTTTCCCGCCCTTTTGACATTTCTCTTCAGTAAGGTTTGCTATTTCATCTTGCAAAGATATAGGAGCCAACAACGAGTCAAAATTATTAAAATTTACTACCGAAATTTGGAGTCAGTCGCCTCAACTTTAAGAGCGCTACGTCCAATTTTTGATGAGGCTCATTTCTGTCTGAATGGCTTCGTCAATAAGCAAAATATGCGTTATTGGTTAGACAGCAATCCACATGAGTCCTCCATGAGTCATCATTGCATCCCGAAAAAATTACGGTTTGGTGCGATTTTTTTTCCGGCGGCGTCATTGGGCCGTACTTCTTCCGTGATGAACATTACTGTGAATGCGAACCTCTACCGTTCAATGATAACCGAATATTTTTGGCCCCATTAGGATAATATGGACTTGGAGGACATGTGGTTCCAACAGGACGACGCCACAAGCCACATGGCGAATGCCACAATCAATTTACTGCATACCAAGTTTGGTGAACGTGTTATCTCACGAAATGGCTCAGTCGATTGGCCGCCTCGGTCGTGCGATTTGATGCCGTTAGATTATTTCCTGTGGGGCTGCGTCAAGTCTATGGTCTATGCCAACAAACCAGCGACGATTGATGAACTTCGTACGAATATCGAACTTGAAATTGCAGCAGTATCGGCCGATTTATGCTTGAAAACCGTTGAAAATTGGGTTCAGCGTCTGGACTTCTGCAAGCGTGCCCGTGGTGGCCATGCAAAAGAAATCGAGTTACATACATAATGGCATCGAACGTACTTTCACAGGAATAAAGAATTTCATTGATATCTAAAACCGGTTTTCTTTTATTTAAAAAACTTTTGTAGCGCTCTTATTGAAAAACCCGATACATATAAAATAAAACATAAACGATTAATATAAAGGTAATTCAAAGACTATAGTAATGTGCACAAAGTGCTGATGAATTGAAATTTCGTTGTCAGCGATTTGCTCTGTCGTTGGCCGTAGTCAAAAACGTGCATTGTGGCATTTGTTGACTTCGTTTAGAATGCAATAGATTTGTTTATTATTTGAAGAAAATCAGCCACACTAGTTTGCGCAAAACAAGAGACGTGTCTCTGTAATTCGCTCAGAAACTGGAAGCTTGCGAGCAAAAGCTATAGAGTAAAAGAGAATTCATACACACCTTCGTATAAATGTATGTAAGTTATATGAAAAATAGTTATACTCCTATGTATGACTTTTTTTACATTTTGTGTTTTTCGACACTTCGAACAAATCGTTTGGCTACGTTCGAAATTGTTTAAAGTTAATTCGAAGTGGATTCATTTTTGTGGTGTTGTATATGTACATAAGTCGATAATGAAAATAAAATTATTTATTTTACCAGTTTTTTTGAAATAAGCTACTAATGCCAGGAGGCAAGCTGCTTTTAGAGTAGAAGAAAGTGAAGTACCGCGCACACAGCAAACACAAGATGATCGAGAACGCAGTGCGGCGTCACGACAATTCCAAAGTTTACAAAAACTTTAACTTGACAAATTTTGATATCGAGATTCGAGGTCAGCTGTACCACAGAGTCAGATCGTTATTGCCATTTGCAGATAGTTCTCATCAGTTTTTGCATATTTATTTTCTTGGAAATTCTAATGATGAGATTGATCAACGGTGTCCTATTTCTCCGAAAGTACGAAGAGAAATAATTGCGGTCTTACAAGTCTATTTTCATTAGCACAAAGAATTGGTGACTTTGTTTAAAACGGCATTGAACAGAATGCCGTCGGATAATCATAGAATTGTCATAAGAGCTGACAAAACGCCCTCAGAACAGCACCCAAGAAGATAAAATGTACCAACAATAGACGATGTAGCAGTTGTAATCGTTGGAGAAGAATTTAGTGCACGCCATATCGTCCTTCTCGTAGAAATGATCAACTTCAACGTGTCTCTGAACTTCCTCGCCCTTATGATGTTTTGGAGTGTCCGATTTTGTTTTCGTAAAGGGAAGACGGCTATCAAATTATAGTTACAAATTGATGGATTCGTCAAAATCAAGACAATAATATTCTGCAATGTCAAAGGCTACACGCTGAAGACTACATACATCTACGAGATGCCGTTAACTATGATGGCAATCAACGTGTAAATTCAAATGACATTGGCCAACTGATGATATTGCCATCTTCCTACATTCGTCGCCCGCGTCATATGCATGAGTATGCACAGGATGCGATGGCATATGTTCGTTCTTATGGTCGACCAGATCTGTTTATCACTTTCATCTATAATACACAATGGAGTGAGTTCGAGAATACTTATTGCCAGGGCAATCGCAAGACCAGTGCGACATAACGGCACATGTGTTTAAAGAAAACGTTATCCTAGATCATTGATTTCAGATACAGCTACCGGCAATGATGGATACACGTTATATCGTCGCCGGTCGCCAGAGGATAGCAGAAAATCAACTACTATCAAAATGAGAGATCAATACGTTGAAGTTGATAATGATTGGTTCGTTCCGTTTTCTCCGATTTGGTCCAAAAAGTATAACGCCCACATTAACGCGAAGTATTGTATTTTGGTGAAGTCCATAAAGTACATCAGTAAATACGTACATAAATAAAGGTAGAGACATGGCTGTGTGTGGTGCACCTGATACAACTATAAACGACGAAATGACTTAATTTCAATTTGGGCGTTATATCAGCAGTCATAAGGCGACGTTGAGGATTTTTACATTCCAAACTCATGAGAGACATCCAACCGTAGTTCATCTTACAAATGGTCAACGCGTTTATTTTACCGCTGAAAACGCACAGCAAAGACCAGCGTCACTTTTGAACTTTTGAATTGTGTGCATCAGATGCATTCGCTGGCACTTTGTTATACACAGAAGTACCGCAATAACCTTGGTATAAATCGAAAAGAATGTTTCGAAGGCGTCAGCAAGGAAAAACAATCGATGGCAACCGAAATGTGTTCTCGACAGATGCGGAGTGTTTTTTATTTGCGTTTTTCTTAAAACAGTGGATAGATTATTGTGTGCAACATATCGTGAGGTGTGACAACGATTCCATTTACTGGAAGATTACGCACACTGGGAGACTGCCCTTCTCGGTGCTGTAGTTTCATCTACTCCTCACTAAATAAGAAGAGTATTTGTAATAATTGTATCATCATGTTTCCCATCAAATCCACTTCAACTATGGAAAAAATATCGAGATTTCATGACGGAAGATATTGTGAACAGACTTCGATGTAGTACGTCAAATCCACACTTGCTGTACACACCCAAAGTACATAATGAATAATTCATCACTACATTTACTTCACAATTGCAATCAAAACATTGGCACAACTTCGCATACTGTCACCAAATCGCTAAATGCATGATCTATTTAACCGAGATTTGCAGCGTCAAGGAGCAACGAGCTCAAAACATATTCTAAAATTGAACAATGATCAAAAAAATGCATACGGCACGATTATGCATGTTGTTAACGATGAAAATGGTGGAATGTATTTTTTGAACGCGCCTGGAGGCACTGGTAAAAGATTCTGGATTTCGTTCCTACTAGGAACGGAAAAGAGCAATGGGATGAGGTTCTTCTGGGATTGCTGCTACCTTATTGGATGGCGGTCGAACAGCACACTCTGGATAACAAAAAACTGCTAACCAGTTCCAGAATCTACTGCTGCCGATGAAATTTTCAGTTCTGTGCAAAATAGTAAGAATACTCACACTAAAAACAAAAGTACGTGTTCAATTGCAAATCGATCCATCAGCAGCTGAATTTTCAAACTATTTGTTGGATATTGGGGATGGTACAATACCAGTCGACAGGAATACAAGTATGATAACACTACCAAACCGAAGAAGAACTGATTCATAACGTGTTATCAAACATAGCACAGCAGTACAATAATTATGCTTCGCTAACATCCGTGTTGGATTTGCCTGCCATCCCATCGGACGAGTCCCCAGGTAACGGATAGGGAGACTCTTGGTAGGCAAATGACATTACTTCTGAACCTCTTAGGAGGGGCGGAAGTTATATTTGTCTGTCTATCACAATGATGATATAGAGAATGGGTACCATCCGTGGACCAAACTGGCTAGGGAGGAGTCCCGAACAAAAAGCACTGTCTGGCGATGGACAACACTAGGTATAATACTCCAGGTGGAAGCCACGTATGCGGAAATCCAACCGCTTCGGCAGCAGGGGCACGGATTCTGGAGGCCCCAACCATCGCTAAAGTCTCTTACCTTTATCAGCTAGAGCGTATCCTGGAGGAGACGGGGGTTATTACCGCAATCTCTTCTTCTTCAGAGACGGAGGAACGTACTCTGGATCCAGAGGGCCTGCGACGGGTAGTCACCACAGAGGCGGAACGACCGACCAGTGGTTCTGGGGCAACGGGAGCTCAAGCGAGGAGGAAGAGAAGGAAGCGGCTTGCTAGGCTCGTGCTGGAGAAATCCTCACGTGGCTCTGCCGGCCCTTCTGTGTCAACTCCCTCCAAAAGGCCCAGGTCGGCGGAAGTGACACCCACGGAAGCCACCGAGCCTGCGGAGGGATTGACCGCTCCGAAATCTCGCTCGCGAGGTAAGCGGCGGAAAATGGTTGCTGAAAACAACATACCCACCGGCCCTGCAGTTGTTACTGTTGGTGGCGCCACGACACCCCCCCCCCCCAAAGAGTACGAGCGAAACCTCGGTGGCAGCTAATGTGGCGAGGAAGAATGTTGCCAGTAAGCTGCAGTATGCCCAGCCACTAGCACCCAGCAAAACCATCTGCCCGGCGAAGTCTTTGCCAGTGGAGGGTAGTGAGCTGGACCTTCGCCCAAGCACTTCCAAAGGTGCAGCCAAGCCATCGTACAGCGACAAGACTACCGGCCCGCAACAAATGGCGGTGATGGGGAAAATGGGGCCTGGCCATCGGCTGACTGATGCAGAGATAAAATACTGCAAAGGTCATCGGATTCGTCGCGTCATTGCCTCCGGTCCTGAAGCTAATGCAAGGGGCTATGAGACAAAGGCCGGCACTCTACAGGTGTCGTGCGCGTCTCAGGCCAACTTTGATTGGCTCAAGGGTGTAGTCAATGACGTGCCCCCCATGAGGACCACTCGCTTCGCGGTCTATAGCGAAGCAGGCGTGTCCCTCAGGAAGGCCATCTGCTGGATTCCGGATCCCGATCTGACGACCGCACACCAGGGGTAGCAACCGGGATGGTAAAGAAGGTGCTAGTCTTGTGGTGCGAATTGATGAGGCCTCTGTTGATATCATGGTTTCTCGGTACCGGAACCGTCTGAGTCTCTTCTTTAGGACTGTCACTTTTCATGTCTTTCCTAGATAAATGGCTCGGACGATTCTCGTAGCTATCGTCCTTTGACGGTAACGCAGATTAACTTGCAGCATTCTAAAGCCGATACTGTACTCCTAAGTAGACGACTCACCCTGCTGCACACATCACCGCACATAACAACAATCAATGAGCCCTGGGTCTTTAGGGGTCGCCTATGTGGCCTTGGCTCGTTGAAAGGGGCCACGATATTATATGACAGAACTCGATTAGACCTAGAGCCGGTCTTATAATATCATCCCATGTCGCAGCGACCTGCCTAGACCTATTTTGTTGTCAGGATCTGGTTGCGGCAGAGATTAGTTTTAAGAGTATGCACGGATGGTCGAGGATCGATATTGCATCTGCTTACTTTCCTTACGATGCTTTGGAGGCGCCGCCAACTGGGAAGGTCGCTACTCTCGTAGGGTTCTGTGAGCGGCGCAATCTTGTTCTCGTTCTTTGTTGCGATGCTAATGCCCAGCATACGATCTGGGGCAGCAGCAAGTGCAATGAGCGGGGATCTCGACTTTTCGAGTATATTGCCTCCTCCAGCCTGAACATCCACAATGTAGGTAAGCAGCCTACTCTTGTGACTACGAGAAGGCAGGAGGTAATTGACGTCACCCTGCCAAATCCAAGACTAGGATGGTCGATCAACCACTGGACGGTCCTCGACGAAGACTCGTGCTCGGACCACAGATACATTGAATTTAAGTGTGGCGAGCAGGCGCAGATACCATTGCCCACCACAAACCCAAGAAAAACAGACTGGCCAAAGTTCAGGGAGGCACTACGTACGGAGACAGTACGTAGGGAGGTGTCGTACTGTCTCCGTTGCTCTGGTGCATGGTTTACAGTTTACACCGAAAATGTACATTTGATGAAAGGTGACTTTTCTTATGTATTTTCATCTGCTGAATTCGAAAATCAAGGTTAAAGTTTTTTTCATGGAATAGTTTTTGATATATTGTAATTTTTGTATCTTTTCGACCTTTTTTCACTTGACAAATCATATCTCGAGCTAGAAATGTCCATTTTCAAAAAAATTATATTTTACAGTGATTCTGTGCCGGCGGAAAAGTACAAATTGTTGAAAAAACATCTGGTTTCTCTTCATGTACGTAAAGATGATACTTTAAAGTAAGACCAACTAGAAGAAAATCGCCCGAAAAATGACAAAGTTATAAGCAATTGAGTGAATAAATCCAAATCCCATATTTTCCGAATATTTTTGCAGGTAGCTGCAGGCCCGCCCATAGATGACCAACCAGCCCATGCCGCATCCTCTGCCAGCAGACCATCGTGCTCGCTGTGTTTTAAGTTGGATAAAAAACAGCGAAAAACATGCTTTCATTTCATGCCGATATGCCACCAACACTCACATTCCAGGTACTCCTGCCTTGAATGCCGTACATAAAATGTATTTTTTTTACATATGAGTAATAAAATAGAATTAATAGCTACCTAACATGTATAAAAATGCGTTTTATTTATTCTTTTTGTGGTTTTCCTAGCATAAAATGCATTTATAGACACTTTTAGGACAACTGACTGTGCATTTCCATACAAATCCTATGTAGGTCTGCACAGACCTGGTTATACCATTTAGCGCCAATTATTTGTAAACCCGGATTATTCCGAACCCGGATCCCCAATCGCTCTGATTTTTGCTCATTGTTTTCGGAGGTTTTTTCTGCAGGATGACATGGGCGGCTTTTTTTTCTAACATGAAAAACAAAAAAGTTATACACACTTTTATATGCAAAAAGCCTGCACAGACCTGGTTATACCTCCGAGGGTTAAAAGAATCGAATGATAAATTAAATAAAATATGGGCACGCTTATGTATGAGCAGGAGAGAATATACGAATCAGAACACAGAGCGGCGCCACTTAAACGCCAAATTTTCCACCGCTTAAAAAATGCCTTGTTTATCATTAATTGGCAATCTGTATAGATTTTCTTAAGAGTGGGAATTCTTTTATTCCACCTTACTTAAGCTGGGTCCTGGTAGATACAACAGAACCTCGTTTTATGGTTATGAAATAGCCAAGTTGCAAAACCAAGACTAGTATTGAATGAAGATACTGGTGCTTATAACCAGACCTTCGATAATTATGTGGTAAGTAGCTTAGGTACAAAACCAAGACTATTGTTGAGTGAAGGTAGTGCATATAACCAGACCTCCGGAATGACCAATTAAATAAAACACTTGTTGATAGGTTTCAAAGAACTGATACATATTTTATAATTTCGCTTAATTTATACTATTACAATTAAGCCATTATTGCTTATTTAGATAGTTTACATATAAAATAAAACATAAACGATTAATATAAAAGTAATGCAAAAAACCATATTAATGTGCACAAAGTGCTGATGCACGTGAAAATTCGTTGTCAGCGATTTGCTCTGAAGTTGGCCGCAGTCAAAAACGTGCATTGCGGCAGTTGTTGACTTCATTTAGAATGCAACAGATTTGTTTATTATTTGAAGAAAGTCAGCCACACCACGACAGTTTACGCAAAACAAGAGACGTGTCTCTGTAATTCGCTCAGAAACTGGAAGCTTGCGAGCAAAAGGTATAGAGTAAAAAAGAATTCATTCACACATCCGTATAAATGTATGTAAGTTATATGAAAAATAGTTATACTCCTATGTATGACTTTTTTTTACATTTTGTGTTTTTCGACACTTCGAACAAATCGTTTGGCTACGTTCGAAATTGTTTAAAGTTAATTCGAAGTGGATTCATTTTTGTGGTGTTGTATATGTACATAAGTCGATAATGAAAATATAATTATTTATTTTACCCGTTTTTTTGAAATAAGCTACTGATGCCAGGAGGCAAGCTGCTTTTAGAGTAGAAGAAAGTGAAGTACCGCGCACACAGCAAACACAAGATGATCGAGAACGCAGTGCGGCGTCACGACAATTCCAAAGTTTACAAAAACTTTAACTTGACAAATTTTGATATCGAGATTCGAGGTCAGCTGTACCACAGAGTCAGATCGTTATTGCCATTTGCAGATAGTTCTCATCAGTTTTTGCATATTTATTTTCTTGGAAATTCTAATGATGAGATTGATCAACGGTGTCCTATTTCTCCGAAAGTACGAAGAGAAATAATTGCGGTCTTACAAGTCTATTTTCATTAGCACAAAGAATTGGTGACTTTGTTTAAAACGGCATTGAACAGAATGCCGTCGGATAATCATAGAATTGTCATAAGAGCTGACAAAACGCCCTCTGAACAGCACGCCAGAAGATAAAATGTACCAAC
The DNA here is from genome assembly GCA_920105625.2 of Clusia tigrina. Classification (NCBI taxonomy): domain Eukaryota; kingdom Metazoa; phylum Arthropoda; class Insecta; order Diptera; family Clusiidae; genus Clusia; species Clusia tigrina. The sequence continues at coordinate 112,751,808 of OV050031.1, read as the reverse complement.
AATAGACGATGTAGCAGTTGTAATCGTTGGAGAAGAATTTAGTGCACGCCATATCGTCCTTCTCGTTGAAATGATCAACATCAACGTGTCTCTGAACTTCATCGCCCTTATGATGCTTTGGAGTATCCGATTTTGTTTTCGCAAGGGGAAGACGGCTATCAAATTATAGTTACAAATTGATGGATTCGTCAAAATCAAGACAATAGTATTCTGCAATGTCAAAGCATTTTTCACCAGCATGTTGTCGACATGTTTGCGAAAATCGAGACTGAACGTTTGATTTGCATTAGGTTCCATCAGAAAAGGCTACGCGCTGAAGACTACATACATCTACGAGATGCCGTTAACTATGATGGCAACCTGCGTGTAAATTCAAATAACATTGGCCAACTGATGATATTGTCATCTTCCTACATTCGTCGCCCGCGTCATATGCATGAGTATGCACAAGATGCGATGGCATATGTTCGTTCTTATAGTCAACCAGATCTGTTTATCATTTTCATCTATAATACACAATGGAGTGAGTTCGAGAATACTTATTGCCAGGGCAATCGCAAGACCAGTGCGACATAACGGCACATGTGTTTAAAGAAAACGTTATCCTAATTCATTGATTTCAGACACAGCTACCGGCAATGATGGATACACGTTATATCGTCGCCGGTCGCCAGAGGATAGCAGAAAATCAACAACTATCAAAATGAGAGATCAATACGTTGAAGTTGATAATGATTGGATCGTTCCGTTTTCTCCGATTTGGTCCAAAACGTATAAAGCCCACATTAACGCGAAGTATTGTATTTTGGTGAAGTCCTTAAAGTACATGAGTAAATACGTATATAAATAAAGTTAGAGACAAGGCTGTGTGTGGTGCACCTGATACAACTATAAACGACGAAATGATTTAATTTCAATTTGGGCGTTATATCAGCAGTCATAAGGCGGTGTGGAGGATTTTTACATTCTAAACTCATGAGAGACATCCAACCGTAGTTCAGAAGACTATTTGCAATAATTGTATCATCATGTTTCCCATCACATCCACTTGAACTATGGAAAAAATATCGAGATTTCATGACAGAAGATATTTTGAACAGACTTCGATGTAGTACGTCAAATCCACACTTGCTGTACACACCCGAAGTACATAATGAATAATTCATCACTACATTTACTTCACAATTGCAATCAAAACATTGGCACAACTTCGCATACTGTCACCAAATCGCTAAATGCATGATCTATTTAACCGAGATTTGCAGCGTCAAGGAGCAACGAGCTCAAAACATATTCCAAAATTGAACAATGATCAAAAAAATGCATACGGCACGATTATGCATGTTGTTAACGATGAAAATGGTGGAATGTATTTTTTGGACGCGCCTGGAGGCACTGGTAAAAGATTCTGGATTTCGTTCCTACTAGGAACGGAAAAGAGCAATGGGATGAGGTTCTTCTGGGATTGCTGCTACTTTATTGGATGGCGGTCGAACAGCACACTCTGGATAACAAAAAACTGCTAACCAGTTCCAGAATCTACTGCTGCCGATGAAATTTTCAGTTCTGTGCAAAATAGTAAGAATACTCACACTAAAAACAAAAGTACGTGTTGAATTGCAAATCGATCCATCAGCAGCTGAATTTTCAAACTATTTGTTGGATATTGGGGATGGTACAATACCAGTCGACAGGAATACAAGTATGATAACACTACCAAACCGAAGAAGAACTGATTCATAACGTGTTATCAAACATAGCACAACAGTACAATAATTATGCTTCGCTAACATCCGTGTTGGATTTGCCTGCCATCCCATTGGACGCGTCCCCAGGTGACGGATAGGGGGACCCTTGGTAGGCAAATGACATTACTTCTGAACCTCTTAGGAGGGGCGAGAGTTATGTTTGTCTGTGTATTACAATGATGGTATAGAGAATGGGTACTATCCGTGGACCAAACTGGCTTGGGAGGAGTCCCGAACAAAAACCACTGTCTGGCGATGGACAACACTAGGTATAATACTCCAGGTGGAAGCCACGTATGCGGAAATCCAACTGCTTCGGCATCAGGGGCACGGATTCTGGAGGCCCCAACCATAGCTAAAGTCTCTTGCCTTTATCAGCTAGAGCGTATCCTGGAGGAGACGGGGGTTGTTACCGCAATCTCTTCTTCTTCAGAGACGGAGGAACGTACCCTTGGTCCAGAGGGCCTGCGTCGGGTAGTCACCACAGTGGCAGAACGACCGACCAGTGGTTCTGGGGCAACGCGAGCTCAATCGAGGAGGAAAGAAGGAAGCGGCTTGCTAGGCTCGTGCAGGAGAAATCCTCACGTGGCTCTGCCGGCCCTTCTGTGTCAACTCCCTCCAAAAGGCCCAGGTCGGCGGAAGTGACACCCACGGAAGCCACCGAGCCTGCGGAGGGATTGACCGCTCCGAAATCTCGCTCGCGAGGTAAGCGGCGGAAAATGGTTGCTGAAAACAACATACCCACCTGCCCTGCAGTTGTGGCGCCTCGATCCCAAAGAGTACGAGCGAAACCACGGTGGCGGCTAATATGGCGGGGAAGAATGTTACCAGTAAGCTGCAGTATGCCCAGCCACTCGCACCCAGCAAAACCATCTGCCCGGCGAAGTCTTTGCCAGTGGAGGGTAGTGAGCTGGACCTTCGCCCAAGCACTTCCAAAGGTGCAACCAAGCCATCGTACAGCGAGAAGACTACCGGCCCGCAGCAAATGGCGGCGATGGGGAAAATGGGGCCTGGCCATCGGCTGACTGATGCAGAGATAAAATACTGCAAAGGTCATCGGATGCGTCGCATCATTGCCTCCGGTCCTGAAGCTAATGCAAGGGGCTATGAGACAAAGGACGGCACTCTACAGGTGTCGTGCGCGTCTCAGGCCAACTTTGATTGGCTCAAGGGTGTAGTCAATGACGTGCCCCCCATGAGGACCACTCGCTTCGCGGTCTATAGCGAAGCAGGCGTGTCCCTCAGGAAGGCCATCTGCTGGATTCCGGATCCCGATCTGAAGACCGCACACCAGGGGTAGCAACCGGGATGGTAAAGAAGGTGCTAGTCTTGTGGTGCGAATTGATGAGGCCTCTGTTGATATCATGGTTTCTCGGTACCGGAACCGTCTGAGTCTCTTCTTTAGGACTGTCACTTTTCATGTCTTTCCTAGATAAATGGCTCGGACGGTTCTCGTAGCTATCGTCCTTTGACGGTAACGCAGATTAACTTGCAGCATTCTAAAGCCGCTACTGTACTACTAAGTAGACGACTCACCCTGCTGCACACATCACCGCACATAACAACAGTACATGAGCCCTGGGTCTTTAGGGGTCGCCTCTGTGGTCTTGGCTCGTTGAAAGGGGCCACGATATTATATGACAGAACTCGATTAGACCTAGAGCCGGTCTTATAATATCATCCCATGTCGCAGCGACCTGGCTAGACCTATTTTGTTGTCAGGATCTGGTTGCGGCAGAGATTAGTTTTAAGAGTATGCACGGATGGTCGAGGATCGATATTGCATCTGCTTACTTTCCTTACGATGCTTTGGAGGCGCCGCCACCTGGGAAGGTCGCTACTCTCGTAGGGTTCTGTGAGCGGCGCAATCTTGGTCTCGTTCTTTGTTGCGATGCTAATGCCCAGCATACGATCTGGGGCAGCAGCAAGTGCAATGAGCGGGGATCTCGACTTTTCGAGTATATTGCCTCCTCCAGCCTGAACATCCACAATGTAGGTAAGCAGCCTACTCTTGTGACTACGCGAAGGCAGGAGGTAATTGATGTCACCCTGTCAAATCCAAGACTAGGATGGTCGATCAACCACTGGACGGTCCTCGACAAAGACTCGTGCTCTGACCAAAGATACTCGTACATTGAGTTTCAGTGTGGCGAGCAGGCGCAGAGGCCATTGCCCACCACAAACCCAAGAAAAACAGACTGGCCAAAGTTCAGGGAGGCACTGCGTAGCAATTACGTGACACCACTGAAACTTCGCAAGGAGCAAAACATTGAGGCGGCTGTTGAACATCCCAACACTGTTCTAACAAACAGCTTCGAGCTAGCCTGTCCAACTAGGCCTCCTCTTAGCCGGACTCCTGTTCCATGGTGGAATCGAGAGCTTCAGGTGCTGAGGCGTGAGTCTAGAAAACTCCTCAACCGGGCCCTCAAGACGAATCTTGATGAGGACTGGGAATGATATCGACGTGTTCAGAGGGACTATAAGAAGCTAATTCGGGACTCGAAAAGGTCTTCCTTTAGAGATGTCTGCAGTGATATCGAATCCCTGAGTGACACGGCAAAACTGGTCAAAGCCCTGAAAAATGACCAAACCGCTAACCTGGGGTCGCTCAGGAAACCTGATGGCTCCTATACGTAGAGGCAAAGTGAGACACTCAGCTTGCTATTCGAGTCACACTTTCCAGGAAATCAGGTAAGCATAGCTCGTCAACAACCACCTTTGGTTGGAACTGTTGTCAGGGCAGCTAAACCCTCTCGACATGATTGGTATGTCGCCAGAACTGTGGCGAATGAGGCTGCCATTAGATTTGCTATCAAATCCTTTGACAGCTTCAAATCGCCCGGACTGGATGGCATATATCTGATTGTGTTGAAGGAAGGCATTGAGTTAGTATTGGCAGCACTGAAGAAGATCTTCACTGCATGTCTCGCGCTGGCCTATGTACCACGCTCTTGGAGGATGGTGAGGGTTGCTTTCATTCCTAACGTTGGAAGAGACGACTATACCAATCCCAAGAGCTTCATACCTATTAGTATGACCTCGTTCATGCTGAAGAGTTTAGAACGGCTGGTGGAGCTTCGCATGCATAGGGTGTCTCTGAAGACGCATCCACACTCTCCATTGCATGCCTATCAAAGCGGAAAATCCTACGAGACGTCTCTGAAAAACCTTGTTGGAAGGATAGAGCGAGCCATTGACACGAAAGAATACGCAATAGGCATCTTTGTGGAAATAGAGGGTGCGTTTGACAATGCTACTTTCGACAGTATGTGCGTCTCTGCTAGGCGGCATGGCGTAGACCGGGCTCTAGTAAATTGGATACGTTCAATGCTGGCCCAGAGAATAATAACGGTGCGGGCAGAGGGAGATATACTGGTGTCGTCTGGGGTTAATAGAGGCTGTCCCCAAGGTGGCGTACTGTCTCCGTTGCTCTGGTGCATGGTAAATGTACATACTTTTAATGAGAGGTGACTTTTCTTATGTATTTTCATCTGCTGAATTCGAAAATCAAGGTAGAATTTTTTTTCATGGAATAGTTTTTGAGATATTGTAATTTTTGTATTTTTTCGACTTTTTTTCATGTGACAAATCATATCTCGAGCTAGAAATGTCGTAGTACCCAATGCAAGGTATTGATATGACGAACAAACATGTATAATCGGTTTCTTGATTGGTAAAGCGGTTCAAAATATATCGATGCAAATAGGGCACATTTTCAAAAAAATTATATTTTACAGTGATTCTGTGCCGGCGTAAAAGTACAAGTCGTTGAAAAACGTCTGGTTTCTCTTCATGTACGTAAAGATGATACTTTAAAGTAAGAACTAAGACCAACTAGAAGAAAATCGACCGAAAAATTACAAAGTTATAAGCAATTGAGTGAATAAATCCAAATCCCAGATTTTCCGAATATTTTATTTTTTCGCCAATTTATGTGTTGTTTGTTTCGTTAGGTTTGTTTTTAAAGGAACCGTTATTCCTTATGTGTTATACACATCAGAAATTTGGTTCTTAGCTTGTTAATATTGTTTTGTTAATTCAGTCTGTGAGGAAAAACACTGCGGTGAGTTTGTAATATATTATTATATATTACATATATTCGTATATGATGACGATTGGGTAAGGTCTTTTCCTGATTTCAGGATCATTGAGATTACTGAAACTTTCCAGGCATTAGGAAAGTATCATAAGCGCAACAAGGCATTAAATAGTGAAGTAAGTAAGATGATGGCCGTTTGGGGCAACTCCTTGATCTTTTTTCCAGTAATGAGGTCTTGTCCCGGGGCTTTGTTAAGAGCAAGGTTACTAATTGCATTACTTACTTCTTTGCAACTCTAAAATATACTCGTATATAATTTTGTGTCTCCGTTAGATGTTGTACATACTCAGATCTATTCTATATGGAGGGGCAATTGTAAAAAAGAACTCCTCTCCGCGAAATGAAAGATAGATAAATTTAACATGTATATTTTCACCCTATCTATAGGCAGATTGCAAGATTTTGCCTTAAACAAATGTTTAAAATTTTGTGTCTCCATTATATGGAGACTCAGATCTAATGTATATGGTGGGGCAGTTGTAAAAACTAACACTTGGCCGCGAAATTATACACAAATTTAACAAGTATATTTTCACTCTATATATAGGCAGATTGCAACATTCTTACAAATTTGCATCTTAAAAATGTTTAAAATTTTGTGTCTCCGTTATGAAACACAAATTTAACATGTATATTTTCACAATAAATATAGGCAGATTGGAAGATTCTTACAAATTTGCATCACAAACAAATGTTTAAAATTGTGTGTCTCCGTTAGATGTTATACATACTCAGATCTGTTGTGTATGGTTGAGCAATTGTAAAAAAACACTCCTGGTCGCGAAATGATACAGAAATTTAAAATATACTTTTTCACCATATATACTCGTATATAAAGACAGATTGTAAGATTTTTACAAATTTGCCTCAAACAATTGTTTAAGATTTTGTTTTTCCGTTAGATGTAATACATACTCAGATCTATTTTATATGGTGGGACAATTGTTTTTTATTTGTTTTTTTCTCTATATATTTATTTGTTGTATCTTTTAAGTTTAGACTAACAATAAGTCAGCATATCTTATAAACTAAATAATTAATGATAATACACCTTGCCAATACTTAGTGCTTTTTATTAATCACAATGTTATAGGTTACTGTAATGAATGTTATATTAGTGTTTGTACATGATTAAGGTGTCGAGGTTAGTTGTGCTGGTAATTTCGTACATTATAGGCGACTTGGAACCCTATTACATGCTAGTATTCTAGCTAGATATTTTGGATGCTCTTTGATTTTTTGTGCATATTTGAAGTTGGCGTCAAAGATTTCCTTTTTTACGAGCGGAATGTTCAGATCGTTGTAAATGTTGGTATTCTTTATGAACCAAGCTGCGCCAGTAATGGTTCTTAGAATTTTGGACTGTGCTCTTTGTATCAATTATAAATTAGAGTTTCTTGCGCAGCCCCACAACAAGCTACCGTAAGTCCAAATTGGTTTTATAATGGCTTTGTATAGGAGTGTTTTGTATTCTAGGCTCAACCTGGAATTTTTGTGCATGAGCCAGTGTATGCTATTTGCTTTCAAAGTCATTTGTTTTTTTTTTTGCTTCGATGTGGCGCTTCCAGGTCAAACGTGAGTGAAAATGAATTCCTACGAACATCGTCTCCTTTGCTTGTGGAATAGTAACGTTGTTCAGTTTTATGGCTGGACATGTACCTTTTTTTATAGTAAAGGTAATATGCGTACTTTTCGATTCGTTAATGTTTTTTCGCCAGTCAGCCAACCAATTTGTTACTAGGACCAGATGATCTTCTAAGTCACGGGATGCGATTTTGGAATTTGGATGAATGCTAAGGATAGCGGTATCATCGGTGAAAGTTGCAGTTGTTAAGTTTTTATTGGTAGGCAGATCTGAGGTATATAGTAGAGACAACACCGGACCTAGCACGCTTCCTTGTGGTACGCCAGCTTTGATGTCATAGCATTTAGAGGAAGCATTATTATACCTTACTTTGAACTTTCTGCCCTTCAGATACGATTCCAATATTTGGTGTAATTTTGTGGGCAACAGTTTTTTGATTTTGTAAATAAGCCCCTCGTGCCAGACCTTGTCAAATGCCTGCGCCACATCTAAACATATGGCGGAACAACACTGCTTTTCGTCGAACGAATTTTTTATCTCGTTCACTATTCGATGAACCTGCTCTATTGTACTATGGTGTTCGCGGAAGCCAAATTGATGAGTGGGAATAGTGCGTTTTTCGTGAATATGCAAGAACAAGCCTTTCTAAGTGTTTTGATAAGATAGGCAGGGGGCTAATCGGTCTATATGATGACGATTAGGAGAGGTCTTTTCCTGTTTTCGGGATAATTGAGATTACTGAAACTTTCCAGGCATTAGGAAAGTATCCTAAGCGCAACCAGCCATTACAAAGTGAAGTAAGTAAGTTGATGGCCATTTGGGGCAACTCCTTGATAATTTTTCTAGTAATGAGGTCGTGTCCTGGGGCATTGTTAAGTGCAAGGTTACTAATTGCATTACTTACTTCTTTTGTTTTTAATTTAATAGGCGAGCATATTGTATCTGCCGAGGGGATTAATATTAGGTTATTAGTATTGCGAGGTGGGTTTGGGGTAAAAACATCTCTTAATTGTTCTGAGAAAACAGCAGACTTTTCATCATCGCTTCTTGCCTAGTTTCCGTTTTTTGTCCGAATCGGTGGAATTCCGCGTGTGGGTGGTTTCATTTCTCTGACAGCTTTCGACAGAGAGTAGTTGGTGGTGTCAGTCGGAGGAAGGTTTTGGTTGTATTGGTCCAGAAAACGATCTGTGTCTAGACGCAAGGCTTTTCTCAAGTTTTCACTGGCAATATATAACTTACGTTTTAGGAAAGGGGACCTGGATTTTTGCCAGTGACCACGTGTCCTCCTTTTTTCAGTAAGGAGAATATCGATTTGGGTTGAGGTTTGTGGGCGCCGGATTCTGTTGCAGTTGTTGTCACGCTTGTGCGCAGAGTGGAGCACAGCTAGTCTTAGGGTCGAGGTAAATAGTTCCAGAAATGTTTCAATGTCCTCATTCGTTTTGAGACGTGGGTTTGGGCTGAGATGACTACTGATGTATTTTCTGTATTTCAGCCAGTTAGTTTTAATGGGTGTGAAATGGTAGGTAGGGCGTAACATTTTGTTTAAATGTATAATAATAGGAGAGTGTTCTGAAGAGAGGTCGTTAAGGTGTTCTACTTTGAGTTGCTCTCGTTTTAGGTTTCTGGCAACACCAAGATCAATTAGGTCAGGGATTTTGCTTGGGTTTGTAGGCAAGTACGATGGTTGTTCTGAAGCGATAATATCAATCTTGGTGTCAGAGAGCATGAAGTTATATAATTGTTTTCCTTTTGGTGTTGTTAGCCGTGAGCCCCAGTGAGTGTGCATGGCATTGTAGTCGCCAGCAGCTATAAAACTTGTTTCAAGTGTGGAGAAGAAATCTGAGAACTGGTTACTTGTTATTTTAAATCTAGGTGGGCAGTACACAGCGGATATTGTTAAGTTATCCTCCCATCCGTCCAGACAAATTGATGTTGCTTGTAGATAATCCTTCTTGTATTCTTCCATAGCGAATTGTATTATTTTTTGATTGATTAGGATTCCAGTGCCACCATGCGCTTTTCCAGCGAGATGCTTTGTATCATAGAATTTATATCCCGGTATGTAAAAATTGTCTTTTTCGGTTAGATGGGTTTCAAATATAAGAAGTAAGATTTCATTAGTGAGTAAAAATTTATTAACTTCTAACTTGTGCTGGCTTACACCGTTTGCATTCCATTGACAGATCTTAAGTACGTTCATTTCGGAGATAAAGAAAGCTGCATGAGCTGGTTTTGGTTTCTCAACATTTCTTAAATCATTGTTTGTATGGAGGTCATAAACTGCGTCATACATTGTGTGAGCGTTGCTATCATTTCTTAAAAATTGTGCAGATTTCAGCCAGTCACGGACTGCTGATCCTTCCCTAACTTAAGTTCCCCTGCACACGTTGGCTCTGTGTCGGGGAATGGGATTGACTTCTGTGCTTGTGCAATGGTCGGTATATTTGGACTAGGTTGAGTGCGCTTATTCTTTATCTGGGGGTCATAGTTCTTAATTCCCTGGTAAACAGGGCAACCTCTGTAGTTCACAGTATGGTTACCACCACAATTACTGTACTTTCTAGCAGCTCTATCAGTTTTAGTCTTCGTACATTCTGATGTGGGGTGTACATCGCCACAGGCAACACATACACTACGAAGAGTGTAGTAGGACCTTGTGTGCCCAAATTCTTGGCAATTAGAACAATGAACTGGGCCGTTTCTTTTGAGATGCTCCTCCACTGTAATTCTACGATGCATAAGATAGCGGAGATTAGAAATACCACGCACTTTTTTAAGCTTTTGGGTTTCAGGCTCCAATTCTACGAGAAACAATGGCTGACGGATTCTGTTGCGATTTATTATATATATATATATATATATATATATATATATATATATATATATATATATATATATATATATATATATATATATATATATATATATATATATATATATATATATATATATATATATATATATATATATATATATATATATATATATATATATATATATATATATATATATATATATATATATATATATATATATATATATATATATATATATATATATATATATATATATATATATATATATATATAATAGCTCGGGCAGCGAACCCTGCTTCTTCCATGTACTGCTTCTTTGAGAGAAGGTAACATAATGTACTCACTCAGTTGCGCGATTACCGGACACTGCTGGGAAAGCGACTGAGGCAGATCAATTGTTGGTGTAAGTGCAGGCACACTTTGCGACCGCATGCGCTGAACAGGAGAGCGCACCGGGTGAGTGGGAGAGCGCAATACGCTCATCCACTGAACGCTATAGTTCCGCTTCTGTATTAGAAGTTTACACAAATTCAAATTTTAAGTTTAAAAGCTGATATTTCGCACAAACTCCTTTAGCTCATTTCACTCACTGACTTTTATTAAACAACCAATATTATCCGTCTATTTAGCTGGGCTTAAAAATTTAAACATTAAAGTATTTCACTGTAAATCACAATATAATTGAGGAGCACCCGAAAAACACATTCGAACTCATTTGCGGTTAAAAACAATATATATATACTCGTATATATATATATATATATATATATATATATATATATATATATATATATATATATATATATATATATATATATATATATATATATATATATATATATATATATATATATATATATATATATATATATATATATATATATATATATGTATATATATATATATATATATATATATATATATATATATATATATATATATATATATATATATATATATATATATATATATGTATATATATATATATATATATATATATATATATATATATATATATATATATATATAAAATAAGTTGTCCTATGTTCGTAATTTTATAACTCGAGAACCACTCAACCAATTTTCTAACGAGTACATGCGTTGGAAAGGTTTACTTTCACTGATGGTTTATAAAAAAAAAACATCGAAAAATTTCTACGAATATGCGTTATACGCACACTTTTATGATGGTGTGTTTTCCCCATATAAAATGTATTTTTTTTCTTATGAGAATTACATTTTGTCGGTATAAGGCTCAGCTTGCTCGCGTCATTTGACTTATTTAATTTCTGTGTGTTTATTGATTTTCATTTAAGTTTACAGTGTGAGCATTGACATTTTTTAATTATTGATTTGTAATCTTTCAGTTAAAATTAAAATCTTTTGCATAAAAAAAAATTAAAAAAATTAATCAACAATGCCGCGACGAAGCCGTTCACAAATTGGCCGACGAACACCCCACAGCAGTCAAATACGTTTAAATAGATCTAATCAGGATGAACAAGAGCGATTAGAAAGTAATGAATTAGCAAGGCAACGAATGGCACGATCAAGATCAAATAAATATCAAGAACAAAGAGAAGAACGTATTGAAAGTGTGAGAGTTAGAAACAGAAGAGATCGTGAACGTAACACTGAACGTGACAATCAAAACAGGCAACAACGGAGGTGTAGCCATTCAATTGAACATTTGGATCGTGCAGGTTTTAATTATGATCATAACATTGATTATGCTTCGCATCCATCTATTCAAATTGGCAAAATGGATAAAGTTTGTAATAAATGCAATGCATTTAAATTTAAAAATGAAACCGATGGAATATGTTGTGCTGGCGGAAAAGTTAAATTAACACCATTAAGTCCACCACCTGAGCCATTATTCTCTTTGGTTGGTGGCAGAACAAATCAGTCAAAACATTTCTTGAAATTCATTCAGTCGGACAATTGTTGCTTTCAAATGACATCATTTGGAGCACAACACATTGTTCGTGATAGATTGATGCCAACTTTTAAGGTAAATAATGTGGTTTTCAATTCAGATATTAATATATGTTTTGACTTATTCGAAAATTCTAACCAAATTTATACGAAAATTCTAACCAATTTGTTGAATATTAATTAAAGATTCAGGGTCAGGTGTACCATAAAATTGGTTCGTTATTGCCATTCGACAACCAATAGTATCGCTTTCTACAAATTTATTTCATGGGAAATGGAGATGAAGAAGTTGATCAGCGTTATTCAATACATCCGAAATTGAGCAAACCAATTATTCGTGAATTACAAATCTTATTACGTGAACATAATGAATTGGTTAGAATGTTTAAATCACAAATTGATAATGTGCCTGCTGACAATTATGGAATAAGAATAAATGCGGATGAAACGCCAGCTGTCCAACATGTAGGAAGATTTAATGCACCAAGATTTGCAGTTGAGTGTCATGGTTGGAGAAGAATTCAATAGGCGTGATATTATTTTGCAACGTAGAAATGACCAGTTGGAAAATGTTAGTGAAACACACCGTTCTTATGATTCGTTGCAATATCCGCAAATTTTTTGGCAAGGTGAAGATGGGTACCATTTCAATTTAAGAATGATTAATCATTCAACCGGTGCGTACAAAATAAAATAATTTGAAGGAATGAAATTAAAATATAATTGATTAATGGAATTTATTTTTATTTCTTTTTATCGCAGGTGCGGTAACTGATAAAAAGGTTAGCACTATGAATTATTACGCGTATCGATTAATGGTTCGACAAAATGAATACAATCACATTTTGCATTGCCGTAAGCTTTTTCATCAGTACATTGTTGATATGTATGCAAAAATTGAAACTGAACGTTTAAATTACATCAAATATAACCAAGCAAAACTACGTTCAGAAGAATACATTCATTTGCGTGATGCTATTAACAATGATCTGGATCCTAATGATATTGGCAATATGGTGATTTTACCATCGTCATATGTTGGTGGACCACGACATATGCATGAATACGCGCAAGATGCAATGTGTTATGTGCGTCATTATGGAAGACCTGATTTATTTATAACTTTCACGTGCAATCCGCAATGGACAGAAAATAAAGAACATTTATTTGAAGGTCAAGGGCCAACAGACCGACATGATAAAACTGCACGTGTATTTAAGCAAAAGATGAAACCATTAATGGACATGTTGATAAAATTAAAAATATATGGTGAAGTACGTTGTTGTATGTATTCGATTGAATGGCAAAAGAGAGGATTACCACACGCTCACATTTTAATTTGGATGGTTGACAAAATAACACCAGAACAAATTGATAGCGTTATATCAGCAGAAATTCCTGATCCTGAAATTGATCCTGAATTGCATGAAATTGTTACCAAAAACAACATTCATGGACCATCCGGTAGTTTGAATATGAATTTAGTATGTATGCAAGATGGAAAGTGATGGGTATCCAAAATATCTTCGACGATCAACACAAGATAATGGTACAACTGTCAAAGTGGGAACACAAGAAATCGAGGTCGACAATCGTTGGATTGTCCCATATTCACCAATTTTATCAAAAACTTTTAAGGCTCACATTAATGTTGAATACTGCAATTCAGTTAAAGCGATCAAATATATTTGTAAATATATCACGAAAGGTAGTGATATGGCTGCTTTCGGTGTTGCTGAAAATGATGAAATAAAACATTACCGAACTGGTCGATACATCAGCAGTAATGAAGCAGTATGGCGTATACTTTCTTTTGCAATACATGAAAGATACCCGACCGTTCAACATTTAGCTGTTCATTTGGAAAATGGTCCGCGTATTTGTTTTAATGAACAAAATGCAGCACAAAGAGCAATTGCGCCACCAAATACAACTTTGACCGCATTTTTTAAATTGTGCCAAGAAGATTCATTTGCAAGAACATTGCTTTATGCTCAGGTTCAATCATATTATACTTGGAATGCATCAAAAAAGGAATTTCAACATCGAAAGCAACGCAAACCTGTTCAAGGTTATCCAAATATGTTTGAAACTGATGCTTTAGGTCGAATTTACACAATTCACCCAAATAATGATGAGTGTTTTTATTTGCGTTTGCTTTTGATAAATGTTCATGGTCCAACATCATTTAATTATTTGAGAACTCTTGATGGACAATTATGCGACACTTACCGTGAAGCATGTCAAAAACTAGGATTGCTTCAGCCCGATACACATTGGGAAAATACGTTAACTGATGCATCGGTATCAGCATATCCACAACAAATTAGAATTTTATTTTCTATCATTATCTCAACGTGCAATCCGGCTAATCCATCTGATTTATGGAGGAAATTTCGTGATTACATGACGGAAGATATTTTACATCGAATACGCACCTTAAATATTAATGCTCAACTGAATTATACAAAGGAAATGTATAATGAGGCATTGACATTGATTGAGGATATGTGTTTAGGAATGGCGAGTAAAGCTTTGTCTCAGTTACGTATCCCATCACCAAATCGTTCAAGAAATGATATTTTTAATCTTTGCTTCGAGATCAGAATTACGATCCAAATGTGCTGACAAATTATGTTTAAGAAAATATTCCTAAATTAAATCAACAGCAAAATTAGCTTATGAAAAAATTATGCAAGAAATTGATAATGATAATGGTGGGATGTACTTTTTGGATGCACCTGGTGGTACTGGCAAAACTTTTTTGATAACTTTAATTTTAGCAACTGTACGAGCACGTGATAGAATTGCTTTGGCACTTGCATCTTCTGGAATTGCAGCCACTTTATTGGATGGTGGTAGGACAGCACATTCAGCGCTAAAGTTCCCTTTGAATATGACGATAAATGAAGCACCATCATGCAATTTATCAAAAACCTCTGGCATGGCTAGAGTTTTGAAACAATTTGATATTTTGTTGTGGGATGAATGCACAATGGCACACAAGAAATGAATTGAAGCTTTGGATCGAACAATGAGAGATTTCCGTGGAAGTCAAAATTTATTTGGTGGTGCTTTAATATTGTTAGCATCGAAAAATTTCTACGAATATGCGTTATACGCACACTTTTATGATGGTGTGTTTTCCCCATATAAAATGTATTTTTTTTCTTATGAGAATTACATTTTGTCGGTATAAGGCTCAGCTTGCTCGCGTCATTTGACTTATTTAATTTCTGTGTGTTTATTGATTTTCATTTAAGTTTACAGTGTGAGCATTGACATTTTTTAATTATTGATTTGTAATCTTTCAGTTAAAATTAAAATCTTTTGCATAAAAAAAAATTAAAAAAATTAATCAACAATGCCGCGACGAAGCCGTTCACAAATTGGCCGACGAACACCCCACAGCAGTCAAATACGTTTAAATAGATCTAATCAGGATGAACAAGAGCGATTAGAAAGTAATGAATTAGCAAGGCAACGAATGGCACGATCAAGATCAAATCAATATCAAGAACAAAGAGAAGAACGTATTGAAAGTGCGAGAGTTAGAAACAGAAGAGATCGTGAACGTAACACTGAACGTGACAATCAAAACAGGCAACAACGGAGGTGTAGCCATTCAATTGGAAATTTGGATCGTGCAGGTTTTAATTATGATCATAACATTGATTATGCTTCGCATCCATCTATTCAAATTGGCAAAATGGATAAAGTTTGTAATAAATGCAATGCATTTAAATTTAAAAATGAAACCGATGGAATATGTTGTGCTGGCGGAAAAGTTAAATTAACACCATTAAGTCCACCACCTGAGCCATTATTCTCTTTGGTTGGTGGCAGAACAAATCAGTCAAAACATTTCTTGAAATTCATTCAGTCGTACAATTGTTGCTTTCAAATGACATCATTTGGAGCACAACACATTGTTCGTGATAGATTGATGCCAACTTTTAAGGTAAATAATGTGGTTTTCAATTCAGATATTAATATATGTTTTGACTTATTCGAAAATTCTAACCAAATTTATACGAAAATTCTAACCAATTTGTTGAATATTAATTAAAGATTCAGGGTCAGGTGTACCATAAAATTGGTTCGTTATTGCCATTCGACAACCAATAGTATTGCTTTCTACAAATTTATTTCATGGGAAATGGAGATGAAGAAGTTGATCAGCGTTATTCAATACATCCGAAATTAAGCAAACCAATTATTCGTGAATTACAAATCTTATTACATGAACCAAATGAATTGGTTAGAATGTTTAAATCACAAATTGATAATGTGCCTGCTGACAATTATGGAATAAGAATAAATGCGGATAAAACGCCAGCTGTCCAACATGTAGGAAGATTTAATGCACCAAGATTTGAAGTTGAGTGTCATGGTTGGAGAAGAATTCAATAGGCGTGATATTATTTTGCAACGTAGAAATGACCAGTTGGAAAATGTTAGTGAAACACACCGTTCTTATGATTCGTTGCAATATCCGCAAATTTTTTGGCAAGGTGAAGATGGGTACCATTTCAATTTAAGAATGATTAATCATTCAACCGGTGCGTACAAAATAAAATAATTTGAAGGAATGAAATTAAAATATAATTGATTAATGGAATTTATTTTTATTTCTTTTTATCGCAGGTGCGGTAACTGATAAAAAGGTTAGCGCTATGAATTATTACGCGTATCGATTAATGGTTCGACAAAATGAATACAATCACATTTTGCATTGCCGTAAGCTTTTTCATCAGTACATTGTTGATATGTATGCAAAAATTGAAACTGAACGTTTAAATTACATCAAATATAACCAAGCAAAACTACGTTCAGAAGAATACATTCATTTGCGTGATGCTATTAACAATGATCTGGATCCTAATGATATTGGCAATATGGTGATTTTACCATCGTCATATGTTGGTGGACCACGACATATGCATGAATACGCGCAAGATGCAATGTGTTATGTGCGTCATTATGGAAGACCTGATTTATTTATAACTTTCACGTGCAATCCGCAATGGACAGAAAATAAAGAACATTTATTTGAAGGTCAAGGGCCAACAGACCGACATGATAAAACTGCACGTGTATTTAAGCAAAAGATGAAACCATTAATGGACATGTTGATAAAATTAAAAATATTTGGTGAAGTACGTTGTTGTATGTATTCGATTGAATGGCAAAAGAGAGGATTACCACACGCTCACATTTTAATTTGGATGGTTGACAAAATAACACCAGAACAAATTGATAGCGTTATATCAGCAGAAATTCCTGATCCTGAAATTGATCCTGAATTGCATGAAATTGTTACCAAAAACAACATTCATGGACCATCCGGTAGTTTGAATATGAATTTAGTATGTATGCAAGATGGAAAGTGATGGGTATCCAAAATATCTTCGACGATCAACACAAGATAATGGTACAACTGTCAAAGTGGGAACACAAGAAATCGAGGTCGACAATCGTTGGATTGTCCCATATTCACCAATTTTATCAAAAACTTTTAAGGCTCACATTAATGTTGAATACTGCAATTCAGTTAAAGCGATCAAATATATTTGTAAATACATCACGAAAGGTAGTGATATGGCTGCTTTCGGTGTTGCTGAAAATGATGAAATAAAACATTACCGAACTGGTCGATACATCAGCAGTAATGAAGCAGTATGGCGTATACTTTCTTTTGCAATACATGAAAGATACCCGACCGTTCAACATTTAGCTGTTCATTTGGAAAATGGTCAGCGTATTTGTTTTAATGAACAAAATGCAGCACAAAGAGCAATTGCGCCACCAAATACAACTTTGACAGCATTTTTTAAATTGTGCCAAGAAGATTCATTTGCAAGAACATTGCTTTATGCTCAGGTTCAATCATATTATACTTGGAATGCATCAAAAAAGGAATTTCAACGTCGAAAGCAACGCAAACCTGTTCAAGGTTATCCAAATATGTTTGAAACTGATGCTTTAGGTCGAATTTACACAATTCACCCAAATAATGATGAGTGTTTTTATTTGCGTTTGCTTTTGATAAATGTTCATGGTCCAACATCATTTAATTATTTGAGAACTCTTGATGGACAATTATGCGACACTTACCGTGAAGCATGTCAAAAACTAGGATTGCTTCAGCCCGATACACATTGGGAAAATACGTTAACTGATGCATCGGTATCAGCATATCCACAACAAATTAGAATTTTATTTTCTATCATTATCTCAACGTGCAATCCGGCTAATCCATCTGATTTATGGATGAAATTTCGTGATTACATGACGGAAGATATTTTACATCGAATACGCACCTTAAATATTAATGCTCAACTGAATTATACAAAGGAAATGTATAATGAGGCATTGACATTGATTGAGGATATGTGTTTAGGAATGGCGAGTAAAGCTTTGTCTCAGTTACGTATCCCATCACCAAATCGTTCAAGAAATGATATTTTTAATCTTTGCTTCGAGATCAGAATTACGATCCAAATGTGCTGACAAATTATGTTTAAGAAAATATTCCTAAATTAAATCAACAGCAAAATTAGCTTATGAAAAAATTTTGCAAGAAATTGATAATGATAATGGTGGGATGTACTTTTTGGATGCACCTGGTGGTACTGGCAAAACTTTTTTGATAACTTTAATTTTAGCAACTGTACGAGCACGTGATAGAATTGCTTTGGCACTTGCATCTTCTGGAATTGCAGCCACTTTATTGGATGGTGGTAGGACAGCACATTCAGCGCTAAAATTCCCTTTGAATATGACGATAAATGAAGCACCATCATGCAATTTATCAAAAACCTCTGGCATGGCTAGAGTTTTGAAACAATTTGATATTTTGTTGTGGGATGAATGCACAATGGCACACAAGAAATGAATTGAAGCTTTGGATCGAACAATGAGAGATTTCCGTGGAAGTCAAAATTTATTTGGTGGTGCTTTAATATTGTTAGCAGGAGACTTTAGACAAACATTACCTGTTAACCTAAAAATCAACACCAGCTGATGAAATAAATGCGTGTTTGAAGCTATCAAATCTATGGAGATACGTTAAAACGTTAAGACTCACCACCAATGTTCGTGTGCAATTGCAAAATGATCAATCAGCTGCAACATTTTCAAAGCAATTGCTTTTAATGGGTGATGGTAAAATGCCAATTGATAATGATGGTTTCATTACAATTCCGAGAGATTTTTGCATATTCACACAATCAAAAGAAGAACTAATTGAAAAAGTCTTCCCAAATATACAACAGCAATACAAAAATCATGCTTGGTTGAGCAGAGCTATATTGGCAGGAAAAAATAAGGATGTCAATGATTTGAATTTCATCATTCAATCTCAAATAGATGGTGAATTGATCACATATAAATCTGTTGATACTGTGAAGAATCAAGAAGACGTAGTACATTACCCAACTGAATTTCTGAATTCTCTTGATTTGCCTGGAATGCCACCGCATAATTTACAATTGAAAATCGGATCTACAATCCATTATGCTTCGTAATAGAAATCCACCAAAATTAAGCAACGGAACAAGACTTGCGGTCAAAAAATTAATGAATTATGTAATTGAAGCAACAATTTTAAATGGGAAATTCAAAGGCGAAGATGTTTTAATACCACACATCCCAATGATTCCCACTGATATGCCATTCCAATTTCTACGATTACAGTTTCCCGTTCGTTTGGCTTTTGCAATGACTATTAATAAAGCTCAAGGCCAGTCGTTGCAAGTTTGCGGAAGAAATTTAGAATTTCTTGTATTTTCACACGGTCAACTTTAAGTTGCATGTTCACGTGCTGGGAAGCCGTCGTCTTTATTCATTTTTTGTGAAAATGGCAATACTAAAAATGTCGTTTACCACCAAGGTCTGCAATAAATTTTTTTCTTTTTGATGTTCTCATTTAAAAAAATTTATATCATTTTGCACTTCTTTTTCAGGAAAATGTCTGTTCTTTCTAGAAAATTTAATTTTTAATACAAATACGTAAATGTATGTTATTGTATTGTCCAGCAACGCGGGCAAGGTTACTCTAGTATATATATACGAGGCGTGATCAAAAACTTCTGAAACGCTTTTTTTGGTATCACCAACAGCTCCCGTTTCGATATTTCTTTTATCTCCTCAATCGTAGCAAAACGCTTTCCTTTCATCGGTGTCTTCAGTTTTGGAAAGAGGAAAAAGTCAGCGGGGGCCAAGTCCGGTGAATACGGTGGTTGAGGCATGATAACGGTTTTGTTTTTGGCCAAAAACAGCTCCTGAGCGATGTCCATGCGACGTTGTTTTTGCTCAAAATTTAGCAATTTTGGAACAATCTTCGCTGCCGCACGTCTCATGACTAAAACATCAGTAAAAATTGCTTGGCATGAGCCGAACGATATGCCAAAATCATCAGCAAATTCTCTGATAGTGATTCGACGATTATCCAAAATCATTTTCTTCACTGCGTCAATGTTTTCATCAGTTGTTGACGTGCTCGGGCGACCAGGACGAGCATCGTCATTGACATCTTTTCGGCCTTCCTTAAACCGGTTATACCACAATTGAACTTGTGTACTGCTCATAGTAGACTCGCCACAGGCCACAGTCAACATTTCAAATATCCTTGCGCATTTAATTTCATTTTTTACACAAAACTGAATACAGTTTCTTTGATCCATTTTTTCGAATAGTACAAAATCGAAGAGCACACCAAAACACGACCAACCTTTTTAACTGTCAAAAACAAACTGACAATCCAAAATGGTCGGTATTGCCAACATGTATAACAGACATGTGTACCAACATAACAAAAAAAAAATGCAAACATCGAACATACGTAACTCACGAAAAGATGAAAATAACGGTTATTTTTTATCACACCTCGTACATACAAGTATCCACCTATCCACTGATCACTGAAACCTCCTTCAGTAGGCAGCAAACAGCTGCGGACATCAATGTAGTCCTAAGCTAGTGTGGAGCACGTATCGTGTGCAAGATATACTCATATATATATATATATATATATATATATATATATATATATATATATATATATATATATATATATATATATATATATATATATATATATATATATATATATATATATATATATATATATATATATATATATATATATATATATATATATATATATATATATATATATATATATATATATATATATATATATATATATATATATATATATATATATATATATATATATATATATATATATATATATATATATATATATATATATATATATATATATATATATATATATATATATATATACGAGTATATATATTTAAAATTTTTTTTTTTTAAACAGGGCGCAAAACATCGAGTGTAGCTTCGGCTGTGTGGCACGTAGCGCCGTCCTGTTGATACCAAATGTCTTAAATTTTTGTGAACAAAAATTCGTTCAACATGGCCCGATAACGATCGCCATTGACTGTAACGGCCACTCCTTGCTCATTTTCGGAGAAAAATTGCACAATTATGCCTCTGGACCAAAATCCGCACCAAACAGTGACTCGTTTTGGGTGCATCGGCTTTTCAATGTATGCGTGCGGGTTTTCTGTGCCCCAAATGCGACAATTTTGCTTGTTTACATACCCGCCAAGATCAAAATGAGCTTCATCTGAAAAGATAATTCTTTTGGCAAAATCGGTATCTTCTGTAAGTCGATCGCAGGCCCACTTAGCGAAGCGAAAACGCGTTGGCTTCAACTCCTGAACCAATTGGACTTTGTATGGCGTCATACCAAGGTCTTTATGCAAAATTCGTCTCAATGATGTCTCCGAAATGTTATATTGTTGAGAACGACGGTGAATTGATGTTGATGGCGCTTCACGCACACTTTCTGCCACAGCAGCAATATGTTGTGAGCTAGAATCAAGCTGCCTGCGCGTAGTGTCTCACAGCATCGACTCCTAACAGATGCCACACTTTCTGTGTGATTAGCATGTGTTAAAGTTACTTAAGAAAGCACATATTTTTAGGGTGCGAGTATTTAGAATTAATATTACCTATGTAATATTTATTATGTAAACTTTTAGGGTGCTACAGTTTTGCAGTCGAGCCACTGAAGGGCATTCAAAGTTAGAATGCACCATCAACATTTCAGATTGGCGTAGGTCAGTTGGCTTGACCAACTGACACCAATTAACAGGTGCGAAACTGGAACACCAGAAAGGTCAGTTTTTGTATTGTAATTGTGAATTGCAAATAGTATATAAGAATTAGTATTCTAAGAAATAAAGGCTTGTGATTTTAAAACTAAAAGTGTAATGTAGTGATTTTTCCAAAGTGTGATTTAGGCTTTTCAGATACACGCGCACAGCAGAAGGACGTCCCCCGTCAAACAAGGACAATACCCCAACAATTATTCTCGGGTGTACGCACTGTTTTTGGCTTTTCATGCTTTGGTTTATCGATGAGGATTCCAGTTTCTTTCACTTTTTCCACAAGATAACGAATATACGGAGCTGACGGTGCTTCTCTTCTTCCAAAATCCGTACGCAATTTTCGCACACATTCTGCAACATTACAATGATTTTCAAAGTAATACACACCGTATACACAACCATATTCGTTCAGCGGAAGGATAAAACTAATTATCTGTCAAATCAGACATGAGCTAAGTGTTACCATTCACGAAATAAGCACTACTTGACAAAAAAAAACGTTAGATGGCCCAACCGTTATAAATATACAAGCTGATCAAAATGAGTCCTAAAAAGAAAAAACAATAGAAAAAAAAAGTTTTATCAAATCACCCTATATACGTACAAGGCGTAAAATGCATAAAGGCAGTAACATTATATTTAAAATATTAACAAACAATGAAGTACGAGTTAAATCGAATTACATGGAAACATACACAAAAATATTCAAAATGCTGAAGTAGAAAGGTACGAAGCTATACACATTTAAACCCAAAAATGGAATGGGTTTCAAAGTCATTCTTCGAAATATGCACCCCTCCGCAGACGAAGAAGAAATTGAAAATGAGCTTGGTGAAAACGGTCACAAAGTTTTAAACATAACTAACATAACTCAAGGGACAACAAAAAAAACCGCTACCACTGTTTAGCATAGAACTAGAAACAAATGCTAACAATAAAGATATTTATAGCATTAACAATGTAAATGTAAATAATTATTATAAACATAAATTTTATTATAATTGATCATAAATTGTTATAATATAATTATAGTGAATTATTATAAGTATTGGAAATAATTTTTGTTGTATCACTTCTTAGCACTTTAGTATTGCCATTTTCACAAAAAATGAATAAAGACGATGACTTACCAGCACGTGAACATGCAACATAAAGTTGACCGTGTGAAAATACAAGAAATTCTAAATTTATTCCGCAAACTTACAACGACTGGCCTTGAGCTTTATTAATAGTCATTGCAAAAGCCAAACGAACGGGAAACTGTAATCGTTGAAATTGAAATGGCATATCAGTGGGAATCATTGGGATGCGTGGTATTAAAACATCTTCGCCTTTGAATTTCCCATTTAAAATTGTTGCTTCAATTACATAATTCATTAATTTTTTGACCACAAGTATTGTTCCGTTGCATAATTTTGGTGGATTTATATTACGAAGCATAATGGATTGTAGATCCGATTTCCAATTGTAAATTATGCGGTGGCATTCCAGGCAAATCTAGAGAATTCAAAAATTCAGTTGGGTAATGTACTACGTCTTCTTGGTTCTTCACAGTATCAACAGATTTATATGTGATCAATTCACCATCTATTTGAGAGTGAATGATGAAATTCAAATCATTGACATCCTTATTTTTTCCTGCCAATATAGCTCTTTCACTCAACCAAGTATGATTTTTGTATTGCTGTTGTATATTTGAGAAGACTTTTTCAATTAGTTCTTCTTTTGATTGTGTGAATATGCAAAAATCTCTCGGAATTGTAATGAAACCATCATTATCAATTGGCATTTTACCATCACCCATTAAAAGCAATTGCTTTGAAAATGTTGCAGCTGATTGATCATTTTGCAATTGCACACAAACATTGGTGGTGAGTCTTAACGTTTTAACGTATCTCCATAGATTTGATAGCTTCAAACACGCATTTATTTCATCAGCTGGTGTTGATTTTGAGATAACAGGTAGTGTTTGTCTAAAGTCTCCTGCTAACAATATTAAAGCACCACCAAATAAATTTTGAGTTCCACGGAAATCTCTCATTGTTCGATCCAAAGCTTCAATTCATTTCTTGTGTGCCATTGTGCATTCATCCCACAACAAAATATCAAATTGTTTCAAAACTCTAGCCATGCCAGAGGTTTTTGATAAATTGCATGATGGTGCTTCATTTATCGTCATATTCAAAGGGAATTTTAGCGCTGAATGTGCTGTCCTACCACCATCCAATAAAGTGGCTGCAATTCCAGAAGATGCAAGTGCCAAAGCAATTCTATCACGTGCTCGTACAGTTGCTAAAATTAAAGTTATCAAAAAAGTTTTGCCAGTACCACCAGGTGCATCCAAAAAGTACATCCCACCATTATCATTATCAATTTCTTGCATAATTTTTTCATAAGCTAATTTTGCTGTTGATTTAATTTAGGAATATTTTCTTAAACATAATTTGTCAGCACATTTGGATCGTAGTTCTGATCTCGAAGCAAAGATTAAAAATATCATTTCTTGAACGATTTGGTGATTGGATACGTAACTGAGACAAAGCTTTACTCGCCATTCCTAAACACATATCCTCAATCAATGTCAATGCCTCATTATACATTTCCTTTGTATAATTCAATTGAGCATTAATATTTAAGGTGCGTATTCGATGTAAAATATCTTCCGTCATGTAATCACGAAATTTCATCCATAAATCAGATGGATTAGCCGGATTGCACGTTGAGATAATGATAGAAAATAAAATTCTAATTTGTTGTGGATATGCTGATACCGATGCATCAGTTAACGTATTTTCCCAATGTGTATCGGGCTGAAGCAATCCTAGTTTTTGACATGCTTCACGGTAAGTGGCGCATAATTGTCCATCAAGAGTTCTCAAATAATTAAATGATGTTGGACCATGAACATTTATCAAAAGCACACGCAAATAAAAACACTCATCATTATTTGGGTGAATTGTGTAAATTCGACCTAAAGCATCAGTTTCAAACATATTTGGATAACCTTGAACAGGTTTGCGTTGCTTTCGACGTTGAAATTCCTTTTTTGATGCATTCCAAGTATAATATGATTGAACCTGAGCATAAAGCAATGTTCTTGCAAATGAATCTTCTTGGCACAATTTAAAAAATGCGGTCAAAGTTGTATTTGGGGGCGCAATTGCTCTTTGTGCTGCATTTTGTTCATTAAAACAAATACGCTGAGCATTTTCCAAATGAACAGCTAAATGTTGAACGGTCGGGTATCTTTCATGTATTGCAAAAGAAAGTATACGCCATACTGCTTCATTACTGCTGATGTATCGACCAGTTCGGTAATGTTTTATTTCATCATTTTCAGCAACACCGAAAGCAGCCATATCACTACCTTTCGTGATATATTTACAAATGTATTTGATCGCTTTAACTGAATTGCAGTATTCAACATTATTGTGAGCCTTAAAAGTTTTTGATAAAATTGGTGAATATGGGACAATCCAACGATTGTCGACCTCGATTTCTTGTGTTCCCACTTTGACAGTTGTACCATTATCTTGTGTTGATCGTCGAAGATATTTTGGATACCCATCACTTTCCATCTTGCATACATACTAAATTCATATTCAAACTACCGGATGGTCCATGAATCATGTTTTTGGTAACAATTTCATGCAATTCAGGATCAATTTCAGGATCAGGAATTTCTGCTGATATAACGCTATCAATTTGTTCTGGTGTTATTTTGTCAACCATCCAAATTAAAATGTGAGCGTGTGGTAATCCTCTCTTTTGCCATTCAATCGAATACATACAACAACGTACTTCACCAAATATTTTTAATTTTATCAACATGTCCATTAATGGTTTCATCTTTTGCTTAAATACACGTGCAGTTATATCATGTCGGTCTGTTGGCCCTTGACCTTCAAATAAATGTTATTTATTTTCTGTCCATTGCGGATTGCACGTGAAAGTTATAAATAAATCAGGTCTTCCATAATGACGCACATAACACATTGCATCTTGCGCGTATTCATGCATATGTCGTGGTCCACCAACATATGACGATGGTAAAATCACCATATTGCCAATATCATTAGGATCCAGATCATTGTTAATAGCATCACGCAAGTTTTGCTTGGTTATATTTGATGTAATTTAAACGTTCAGTTTCAATTTTTGCATACATATCAACAATGTACTGATGAAAAAGCTTACGGCAATGCAAAATGTGATTGTATTCATTTTGTCGAACCATTAATCGATACGCGTAATAATTCATAGCGCTAACCTTTATATCAGTTACCGCACCTGCCATAAAAAGAAATAAAAATAAATTCCATTAATCAATTATATTTTAATTTCATTCCTTCAAATTATTTTATTTTGTACGCACCGGTTGAATGATTAATTATTCTTAAATTGAAATGGTACCCATCTTCTTCACCTTGCCAAAAAATTTGCGGATATTGCAACGAATCATAAGAACGGTGTGTTTCACTAACATTTTCCAACTGGTAATTTCTACGTTGCAAAATAATATCACGCCTATTGAATTCTTCTCCAACCATGACACTCAACTTCAAATCTTGGTGCATTAAATCTTCCTACATGTTGGACAGCTGGCGTTTTATCCGCATTTATTCTTATTCCATAATTGTCAGCAGGCACATTATCAATTTGTGATTTAAACATTCTAACCAATTCATTATCTTCATGTAATAAGATTTGTAATTCACGAATAATTGGTTTGCTTAATTTCGGATTTATTGAATAACGCTGATCAACTTCTTCATCTCCATTTCCCATGAAATAAATTTGTAGAAAGCGATACTATTGGTTGTCGAATGGCAATAACGAACCAATTTTATGGTACACCTGTCCCTGAATCTTTAATTAATATTCAACAAATTGGTTAGAATTTTCGTATAAATTTGGTTAGAATTTTCGAATAAGTCAAAACATATATTAATATCTGAATTGAAAACCACATTATTTACCTTAAAAGTTAGCATAAATCTATCGCGAACAATGTGTTGTGCTCCAAATGATGTCATTTGAAGGCAACAATTGTACGACTGAATGAATTTCATGAAATGTTTTGACTGATTTGTTCTGCCACCAACCAAAGAGAATAATGGCTCAGGTGGTGGACTTAATGGTGTTAATTTAACTTTTCCGCCAGCACAACATATTCCATCGGTTTCATTTTTAAATTTAAATGCATTGCATTTATTACAAACTTTATCCATTTTGCCAATTTGAATAGATGGATGCGAAGCATAATCAATGTTATGATCATAATTAAAACCTGCACGATCCAAATTTTCAATTGAATGGCTACACCTCCGTTGTTGCCTGTTTTGATTGTCACGTTCAGTGTTACGTTCACGATCTCTTCTGTTTCTAACTCTCACACTTTCAATACGTTCTTCTCTTTGTTCTTGATATTGATTTGATCTTGATCGTGCCATTCGTTGCCTTGCTAATTCATTACTTTCTAATCGCTCTTGTTCATCCTGATTAGATCTATTTAAACGTATTTGACTGCTGTGGGGTGTTCGTCGGCCAATTTGTGAACGGCTTCGTCGCGGCATTGTTGATTAATTTTTTTAATTTTTTTTTATGCAAAAGATTTTAATTTTAACTGAAAGATTACAAATCAATAATTAAAAAATGTCAGTGCTCACACTGTGTGTATATATATATATATATATATATATATATATATATATATATATATATATATATATATATATATATATATATATATATATATTTATATATATAAATATATATATATATATATATATATATATATATATAAATATATATATATATATATATATATATATATATATATATATATATATATATATATATATATATATATATATATATATATATATATATATATATATACAGATATGATTAGAATCACTTTTTATTTTGTCCGTCCGTCTGTGGACACTTTTTTTCTACACCGTTAGAGCTATCTTAATGAAAATTTGAAAAGTATAGTCTGGACAAAGATAAGAAACTGGATTGCTAGAGGGGCTGATTCTGACAAATACCACGCCTACCTCCCATATAAGGAAGCTTTTCACCTTTTTTAAAATGACTATAACTTCGGTGCAATTGACGGAATCGTGAGGTTATTTGGCAGTTATGAAGATGTGGGTCCTACTAAACACTGTGCAAAATGTGAGCGGTATATATTAACTACCACGCCCACTATTAACAAATATTAATAACTTAAGATCTGGTAGATATTTACGGACGAAATTTTACGGGAAGGGGCATGTGGACATTATAAGGCTATCTGTAATAAATTGGATTGAGCAGTGAAAAGACACGCCCACTTTTAATATAAGTATCTTTCTGGTCTAAAATTAAAATTAGCCTACCTATGCTCGTCTTGATGCCAGCGGAATAAAATTTGGCAGAAATATGCTCGTACATGGGGTCCATAATAGTGTGTGAGCATAATATGGAGATCATAATGTAACTGCCCTCAATTAGCCAAAATGTATTACTGTGTTCCTGTTAAAGATTTGGCAACGAAATTTCTCAGGAATGTTGTGGGTACTATCATTGAACACCACACAAAAAATGGACTTGTTATTTCTACAGCCACGCCCACTGTTGACATATTATTTTAACTTACGATCTTTACAATATTTTTGGACGAAATTATATATTAGTATATAAGGCACCCTACAAAGCCATATACAAGATTCGGGGTTGATCAGATGAAGGATACGCCTTTGGGGACCCCACTTAAAGACAATTACCCTTTCTATGCTTCTAGTGATGATATATGAATGCAAATTGGTAGATGTATACACTGGGCCTGTACTAGCATACATTCCAATTAAACAAAAACCATTAGTAGGTTCCTATTAAAAATTTATCAACGAAATTTCATAGGTAAGTTGCGGGTACTAACATTAAACACCGGACAAAAAATGGGCGTGTTTTTTTTACATCCACGCTCACTATTGACATATTATTATAACTTTCGACCTATACAACATTTTTTGACGAAATTTTATTCAGTGGTTATGTATATTGACACTACAAATCCATACACAAGAAATGGGGTCGATTAAATCAATTCAAGGTACCCTACCAAAAATGACCGTGGATATGCTCCTAATGATGATTTATAAAGAAAACATCCCCATTGTTGAATTTGCGCGCACAAGAAAAGGTAAAGAGTATTTCGAAGTTGGTCTAACCCGACTTCAGACTTCTGTACTCGGTTTTTTAAATGTTGATAATTACGGTGCGATGGTAATAGACAATGTAAAAATGTAAAATACATTGAAAAATATTTAAAAAAAAGGAAAAAGAGAAATTTAATAAAATTACGCTCACGCTTATATATGAGCAAGAGAGAATGAACGAATCAGAACACAGCGAAGCGACACTTAAAAGCCATTTCAAACGCTTCAAAAATGCTTTGTTGTCATTTGATCACGCAGATAATTATATTTTAACAGATTGAATTTACATTTGATTTTATGTTAAATGCTAATTTCCAAGTACAAAGTTTGTTTTATTTAATTCAAAACTAATTCAACTAAGTATGTTTGTTCAGTCACAAGATGCCTTCAGCTTCGAAAGAAAAAAAGAGTCTGTCTCGAAACTTATAAAGCAGACTCTCTCATGCAATGTCTGCAACCAAAAAGTACGCCAGTTGGGTGGACATTAAATAAGTTGCCAGTGGGGTGAGCATAACACCCCTCTTGCAGTATCTGCAACTTGATGTCGATGAAGTAAATGGCGGTGACATGCGTCATAAAATGGATGCAAAGTGTTCTGCGAGAGGTATAATGAACAAACAAAGATGATTAAAAGGTCCACTTGGTATGTATGGATATAGTGGCAAGTGGGCTTTAGTGGATTCTACCACAACGATCGCAGTTCGGAATTAGTTAGTCGGAATCTGCACAACTGGTTGTGTCAGTGGACTGGTTGTGTCAGTGGTCCGTTCTTAGTAATGAGGTCTACCACTCGGACCTGATCATCCTTACATTTGTATACTTTTTCAATGCCCGCAAGAGACCATTCTTGTGGAATGGTCGTATCATGCCGAAATACCTCAAGATCCCCAACTTGATCATTAAAATGGTGTGTCTTCCATTTGTTGCGTTTGTGCAATTCCTTTAAGTATTCGTTTTTCCATCGGTGACAAAATTCTTGAGCAATAGCTCTAAACTCCATCGATTGAACAAACTGATGGAGTCAGAAGTCGTGTCGGGCTCGGCCGGAGACAATAATTGGACACCAATTAAGAAGTGGCCGGAAGTAAGTGCTCTCAAGTCGGATGGGTGGGATGAACTGGTATTTAAGGGACGGGAGTTCATGCATGCTTCGATTCTGGACAGAATAGTTGCAAACTTCTCAAATGTGTATTTGTTATGGTCCGATATACGTCGGTAGTGCATTTTAAAAACCTTGACCGCCGCTTCCCATAGACCGCCCATATGTGGAGCTGACGCCGGAATAAAATGCCACGAGAGATCTTGACAGCAGTACTGTGTCACAATCATCGAGGTTGATTGAGCTATAAAATGTTCGACTTCATGGTGGAGGATACCAGCGGCTCCAGCAAAATTGGTGCCATTGTCCGAGTAAACGCGACTGGGACAAGCGAGCGAACGCAGCTACAAACGCAGCAGTTGTGAGGTCACTCACCGGTTCTAGATTGACCGAGCGTGTAGCGAAGCGGGCGAAGACTCATGCGTAGCCTTTGGTGAGTGTAGTATAAAGGCCCGTAAAGCTCGTCAGATTGAAGGGTCCTACGAAGTCAACTCCACAGTTGGTGAATGGACTGGATAAGGTCGTGCGCTCAACAGGTAGCGCAGCCATTATTTATTAGAATATTCTGCGTTTATCGCTGATACACTTTTTGCATTTAAATACTACTGACTTGATTAAGGGTTTCACTCGTGGGATACAGACCTCTTGGCGTAGAAGACGAAGCATAAGCTGATTTCTGCAATGTAGAGTAATTTCGGGGATGAATTGCACAGGCAAGAGTGATAATTGACAATTGTACGGTAGGATGAAGAAGGCCTTTGGAATATTTCCATGGCGAAAGATTGAGTAGGTTACTTCGTTGGCCAAGATATTGTTCGTTGATTACTGCATCGTATTCCTTTGGATAGTGCCGTAGCTGTGTTAGTTGAATCAATCGTGCCTTGGCCTGAGTTATTTCAGGCAAGTCTTTTGACATGAAGGTGTGGTTGGGATTGAGAGCGCGGACACGATACCTAAGAATATACCCGAGGACGCGTAGTGCCCGTGGTAATGACGAGAAACGGTCGAGTAAGTCCATTTCAGATATTGCAATTGTATGAGATTTAATTGTCCTTTCTGCCAAAGTTACTTGCACTTCAGTTACCAGTTGTGAGGAACAATTCGCTTTTTTCAGAACTAGCAGAAATGGGCCGTGCCACCAAAACTAACATTGCGACAGTTCGTATGGGATTTTGCCCCTAGTGGCGATATCAGCAAGATTCGAATCAGAATAAACGTGAGCTCAGTTGTCAGTACCAACTTTCTCTTCGATAATTGAGACGCGATTTGCAACGAATGTTGTCCATGTAAGAGCAGGTTTCTTAAGCCAAGCGAGAACAATTGTCGAATTTGTCCAGAAGTGCGTTTTATAGGATGTGACAGGAAGCTGTCTCATTACCGTTTCCGATAGATTCGCTGCCAGAACTGCACCACAATGTTCCAAACATGGTGGAGAATCCGACTTTACTGGAGCCACTTTTGATTTGGCGGTCAGAAGGTGTCAGGAAACTGTTCCATGGTCGCTCTCAATAGTGGCTGCGTAAGCTTTTTCTGAAGCATCTGCGAATATATGGAATTCAGTCAGTGCGGAACGACTATAGCTTAGCCAACGAGCAACTGTGATTGAGCTGATCTCGAAATACCGACTGACCAACGTCTGCCATTGATTCAGTGACGTTACACTAATTGCTTCATCCCAGTCCATCTTCTCTATCCATTGTTTTTGCATCAAAATGTTGGCGAGTATAGTAGCAGGAGCCAGCCATCCTGCAGGATCAAAGAGTTTAGCGATTGTAGACAGCACTTCTCGATTTGTTTAGGAGTCCTTGACTGCCAATGACTGGATCTGGAAGAAAAACACTTCAGTATTGGCGTTCCATATAAAGCTAGAGTTTTGGCTATGCTCTTATCAGACAATGTTAAGAAGCTTCCATTAATAAGGTAGTCAGCCGATATTCTTTGGAGGGTTTCGCGGGAGTTGAAATACCACTTTCTTAACTCGAAGCACCCTGCTGAGAGAATGTTTTTGATGTCGTCACGAGCATGAACTGCCGAGGTAACCGAATGAGCACCCGCTAGGACATCATCTACGTACACGTTTGCGCACAAGTCCTGAGCTCCCATTAGAAACCGGCAGTGTTCATCAAACGCCAATTGGTGGAGAGAACGTATAGCAGGGTAAGGTGCACAGTTAACTCCAAAAGTTACTGTCCTCAATTCGAGGTCCTGTAAATTCTGATTTGGAGTTTTTCGAAAGATTAACCGCTGATAGGCTGTTTGATTGGGGCTAACTAATATTTTACGATACATCCTCTGAATATCGGCGTTAAATACAATTTTATACAATCGCCACTTAAGAATAAGAATAGTTAAGTCTTATTGTAGCACAGAACCGACATGAAGAATATCGTTTAAGCTACGATTGCTCGATGATGAAAAAGACGCATTAAATACTACACTCAGTTTCGTGATGGTGCTGTCATGTTTGATGACCACATGATGGGGCAGATAATAATTTCGTGGAGGCATTTCGGCCGGAGGTTGCAGTAATGGCATCATATAATAATAAATCTAGATATTCTGTTAGAACTTTATCGTATTCTAGCTTCAACTCTGGGTGCCGTATCAATGTTCGTTCATTGCGAAAAAGCTGCCTACACGCGATGAACCGAGATTGCCCCAGAGGTTCACGTACTCCTGACTTCTTGAATGGAAGATGAAATGAGGATATTACTTCTGCATCCTTCAAGTATAATAAAAGGATACAAGTCGCCACCCAGGAGCAGATCGACTGGGGTGCCTTGGGAGAACGTTCGGTCCGCAGAATCCAGACGTGACAATAATTTAAGTTGTTCAGGATCAAGCCCACAGGAAGAGAGGGTGCCAGTGATTTTCGGAGCCACGAAAGCCGAGAGCTCCAGTTGAAACTTGTTATCCTGGAACGAACCTAACCAAAAACTAGATAGTTGACTTGAGTTTGTGCTGACGACATCGCTAAGACCGGGTATCGTAGCAGCGCATCCTTCGCAAGGCAAACGAAACAAACGTTTTACCCTCTCTGAAACAAAGGATGCTTCCGAAGCGGGGTCGATTAAAACACGAACAGTATGTGTTGAACCGAGATGTTATACTGGTGCAAGGTTTTTGATGTGGTGTTGAGACACGTAGTGATCTGTTGTACTGACTTTTCTTTTATAGTGGACTATATTTGATTATCTGGATTTGCGCTGTGATCATTCGTCAAAATGTTAGACCTGTGATTGGCAGCGTGGTAGGAGAGCTCAAATTGGAAACGGCTTCCATCGTTGGGAACCGTTCCGTCAAGAAATCGTCCAACTGCTTCCATTGCAGGAAATCAGTCATGGGTTTTAACGATTGTTCCCAGAGAGAATGAAAGTTTTTTGGTAAACGAACCGAGCACAAGAGAACACAGATAACATCCCCAGGTGTCAATATTGAGTCATCTTTGCGCCGCGATACAAGTAGTAATACTTTGCTTCAGCTCCTTAAGAGCGGGGTTAGAATCAGACTTACAATATGTGAGGTTGAAAAGCGTGTTAAGTTGGTTGTTTATTAAGACACGCTGGTTTTCAGACCTGGCTATAAGATTTTCCCACGCCGTCATAAACCCATCATTGGTGAACGGAGCTAGTTATACAATGTCACGCGCTTCGCCAGTTGTCTTTTGTAGCAAGTGGTTTATCTAGATTAGATAGCCGTGAATTAATTACGTATATGGCGCTAAACAGGTCACGAAATGTAGGCTATTGTCCATAATCCCCACGAAAAATGTTGGTGTCGCATGGTGGAAGGCTTACATTGATGACCGAGGTACAGGTTCCACGAAAGCATGTGTAGAGCTGGCGGAAAGCGACGGTGCAGCTGTAGCTGGGCAATAGCTGCATTCAATCAGTCCATAATTGCTTCAAAAAATAACAGAAACCTCGTGCAAGCAAAGGCAATATAAACCAAGTCTAAGCTTTTTTCAAATAATTTTTTAGGTCGACTTATGCTGGTTGTAGCGTACTTTCAATTTGCAGAAACAAATAAGCACAAAAATCCAAAGGCAGCGGTGACATCGAAAAAAAACTAACGGCAACGCATAAATGCAATCCAAAGGCGGCTGCGTAAACGAAAGAGAAAAGGCACTCGAATGCAACGAATGTAATGATATCTTTGTGCGGCATAAAATATATATGATACCGTCATATATAATAATAAGCAGGGAGAAATACCTCTCAACTCGGTTGTTGACGATGAATGCCTTATTTCACCATTGCCTGCGGTAAAGGAAAACTAAGACGCAGCGTTTGTGGCTTTGTTTACAAATTGGCACCCACGTTTAAATCTGGGATGGATCCAAATATCGATTCATCTGCGGTGGGTAGTGGGCGCCAAATCTTTTTTCGTGCAGCTGCATCCGCTCATTTGACGATGGATGCTATATTCACTGCTAATATGCGGCATAGACAAATTCCCCTTAAGATTCGAACCTAAGAGTAGTGTGGACCTCTGGGTGAAGTAGAATATTTCTCATAAGTTAAAAGTCTGTTCTATTCTTGGATTCCAACGGTTCATCCATATAAAAATTGTGTCCTTTGTCCAATAATTCAGATACAAGTTATAAGATATAAATATTAAAGAGTGCTATAACCTAAATCAGCATTGTGTTTTTTTTTTATTAATGACAGTTATAATATTCTTATGTATGTATGTATGTACGTTGGTATGATATATGCGTATATTTTATGTTGCGGCGACATTCACCTTTGTATTTCTTTTAGTAAAAAAATAACCACACTAGCCACAAACCTGATATCTTCCCAATATCTAGATGTTGATATATGTAGTCTGCAGGAACGGGCTAGGAATCTCATCACAGCAATATGATGGAAAATTTGTGATGCTAGCCAGACTAAGATACAGCCCGAAGGACCAAAAAAGCATCACGCAGTAAATTATATATTTAACAGATAAAATTTAAATTTGATTTTATGTTAAATGTTTATTCTAAGTACAAAGTTTGTTTTATTTAATTCAAAACTGATTATAATAAGTATGTTTGTTGAGTCCCACGATGCGTTCAGCTCCGAAATCAAAAACGGACAAAAAGATTCTGTCTCGAAACTTCTAAAGCAGACTCTCTCATGCAAGGTCTGCAGCCAAAACGTACGCTAGTGGCGTGAACATCAAATAGCTTGCCAGTTGTCAATCTGTATAGATTTGTTTATCATTGGTTTTTAAGAAAATCAGCCACATTACTACAGTTTGTGCAAAACGAGAGGTGTTTCTCTGTATTCTCCCAGAAATTGCAAGCTCGCGAGCAAAACCTACAGAGTAAAAAACAATTCATACACAAATTCGTATAAATGTGCATAAGTTATTGGAAAAATAGTTATGTATGACTTTTTTGTCATTTTGTGTTTTTCAATACTTCGAACAAATCGTTTGGCTACGACTGAAATTGTTTAAAGTTAATTCAAAGTGGATGCATTTTTGGTGGTGTTTTATATGTACACATGTCGATAATGAAAATATAATTATTTGTTTTACCAGTTTTTTTGAGAATCATGCCAAGAGAATTTAGTCTTAGTCGATAAGCTACTAATGCCAGGAGGCAAGCTGCTGCCGGAGTAGAAGAAAGTGAAGTACAGCGGACACAGCGAACACAAGATTATCGAGAAAGCAGTGGGCGGTCACGTTCTCGGTTCTGAGACGCAAGGAACACTGGCTTATGAGATAACGAGCACAAATAAACATCAATCGCGCTGCATTCAACTCTGATTATAGTTCACACAAATCAGTGACTGTTGGATCAATGAATACAGTTTCTGATCATTGCAAGGCACTCAAATTAAGCACTGAAACAACAGAATTGTGTTGTCCAAATGGCAAAGACAAATTGCCGGCATTAAATTGTCCACCAGATCCATTGCAATCCTTGGTTTCTGGAACGCCACTAGAAACATAGCATTTTTTAAGATTATTCAGGCATACAATTCATGTTTTCAAATGACTTCGTTTGATGTAACAAATATTATCAGAGATAATTTCATGCAACATTTAAGGTAATCGAAGAAACAAACGGCAATTGCAGTGTTTACGTTATTGTCATTTGCAGATTTGCATTCTCATCAGTTTGTGCAAATTTATTTTCTTGGAGTTTCAAGTGGAGAAATTGATAAACGGTGTTCTATTTCTCGGAACGTACGAAGAGAAATAATTGCTGTCATACAAATTTATTTTCATCAGCACAACGAATTGGTGACTTTGTTAAAAACGGCATTGAACAGAATGCCGCCGAATAATCATAGAACTGTCATAAGAGCTGACAAAACGCCATCTGGACAGCACGCCAACAATACTGTTCTAATATGTTGTGAAATTTTAAGCGCTCCTCAAAATTTTTATAATTTTATAAATATATATTAAAATTAGCAGTTATATTCTGTG
Organism: Clusia tigrina; assembly: GCA_920105625.2. Classification (NCBI taxonomy): domain Eukaryota; kingdom Metazoa; phylum Arthropoda; class Insecta; order Diptera; family Clusiidae; genus Clusia; species Clusia tigrina. The sequence goes on along the minus strand of OV050031.1, from coordinate 112,714,675 downwards.
CGGTGCTGTATTTAATATTCATAGTGCGTAATTGTTCAAGTTTTTTACTTAAGCGGCGAAGATGTTGGATTGTGATACTAGGCTAGTCAGATAAGTTCTAGTGCAATAGCATTGTACTTGTGTATTTTGTTGTTGTCCTTTATTTTTGTTCTTTATCATATTCGAAAATTTTCTTTTCTTTCACAGACTTTCTTTTAATTACTTTTGCTTCGTCATTTTCCTGTGCCTTTCAAACTTTTCTGCTAGGATTTTTTGACAGGTGGTGTGAGTTCGGTCCTGTGCTATCCTTCTTTTGATCCAAATTTTTGTGTACTGCTTTTAGGCACTCTTAGTTTCATTTTGATTCCTTCTTACCATAACACTCGGTTTTTTGTTAAGTATTCTCTCTATATATTTATTTTTATATTTTTGGCTGTAGTTCAAATTGCTTTACAGTTCTTTTGTTGTAGATTTGAAAATGTTATTGTTAAAATGTTTTCTTTGATGACTTGCTCTAAGAAGGGCTTCAACGTCACAAATTTGTCAAAGCGCTTTGTAGTGTGCTGGTTGTGTGACTATGCTGAGCACCTTAGGTGTGCTGGCTTGACTGGTCGCGTACTCGACAATATCAATGATGGTAAGGGTATTCGCTGGTCTTGCCATAAATGTCGTGATTCTGATGTTGATCTCTTCAAGATGTTTAGAGTTTTCCTTGAGGCATTCCTTGATGGTGCCAGAGATTTGGCATAGGTGCAATCAAATTTTGAGGAAAACGAAAAATTCTTTTCAGAGTTGAAGTGCATGGAGGATAATGTGGTTTCTCCTAAGCGAAAGCGTAATAAGCCTGTTTTGCGAAACGCTAACACTGTGTCTTCAAATGTGGTTGCATCAGCTGCTAAGGGTGGGCCTTCTCTTAGCCATTCTCTTAAGCCTACTGCTTCCGAAACAGTAACAAAGCCTGTTCAGGATTTGTCATCAGTAGACCCTTCTCGGAATTTGTCTAACTTGGCTAATCTGGCTGAAAATCTATTAGTATTCAGCCCTTTACCGGGATTAAATTCTTCTAAGACTGTTGTGTGCAAAAGATATGCTAGCATTGCTTCATCCTCTGTTCCAACTGCAAGTCCAGGTAATTCGGTGGTATGTCTGAAAAGCATAAAAGCGTAGTTGGCAAAAAAGTAATTGTGGTAGCCCCGATGAAAGCGGTATTTGTCTCGAGATTCTCTGCCGATACAACGGAGGATGACATACGATTCCATATTGAATCTGCTCTTCCCACATCTTCTAAAGTTAACTTGAAAATTTCTAAGTTCAAATTTAAATTTGTTAGGTATACCTCATCTTTCAAAATTATGGAACCTACAGACTTGTATGAAACTGTTGTTAACACCGTTACTGATCTGTTATTGTTATACCAAAACGTGCGGGGTTTAAATACAAAGCTTCCAAATGTTTTGCTGTCCAGTTCTGCTTTCGTACATGTTGTAATTGCATTTTCGGAAACAAGGCTTCGCCCATATTCCCTTTCGTCAGAGGTGTTTGATCCTAATTTCAGAGTATAAAGGAAATACTATTTCTTCAATGTCTACTCTTGGAGGGGGTTTTAATTGCAGTAAGTACGGCCCTTTTCTCTGAAGAATCAGTATTCTTGGAAGCTTTTAGTATTGAAATATGTTGCGTTTAAATCAGATTGGCAAACGTGAATATTTATGTGTCCTGTTCGAATATCCAATAGCGATCTTGTCCGAAAATATACCAGCTTCACTTCGATGTTATCTCCTTATTGGCTAAGAAACTAAAGCCAATGATAAAATTTTGGGTGATTTTAATTTGACATCTCTGTGTTGGGAGCATTCAAGTGATGACCCCATTAGACTCTTCCCATTTTCCAATGATACTGAGTTTATAAACTCTATTTTCAGTTTAGGCCTCTGTCAGATAAATTCAATCTATAATAAGATGGGTAGCCTTCTTCTACTCTGATGCCATTGAATCAGTTCAAAAGCGGTTTTTAATGTTTTGCCTACGTTCCTTTACATGGAACTTCAATTTTCAACTTCCCTCTTATGTGAGTCGTCTCCTCTCTCTTAAAACCTGTAGAACTATGCTTAATGCACTATGTGTTTAGCTCATTAGAGGTGAATTAAAAACTAGTTTTTTGCTTAGCATTCTCCACTTTAATGCTACTGCAAGAACAACAAGGAATTTCATCTCCATCCTTGTAATCGGAATTTCTTAGATTTTGCCCCGTTTCGTAGTGTGTGTTTTGATTTCAATTTAGTCACGGAGGTGATTTGTTTGAATGAATCCAAACATATTTTTAAATCGAAAATAACACTTCTTTCAAACCGTATATCTTTGTATATATGTTTAATACCCTTCCTAAATCGCTATCAGGCCTTTGAGGCTTAGCGTAACTGTTAGGTTAGGGAGGTAGTTTTAGTGAGTGAAAAGCTCACACTCTTGGGTGGTGCGTACCCCCTCGTGGCTTTGAGAAGATTTCCCCTCATTCGGAAAAAAAAATGGACGATGGAGCAGTGGTAATCGTTGCAGAAGAATCTAATGCACGCCATATCGTCCTTCTCGTAGAAATGAACAACTTCAACGTATCTCTGAACTTCATCGCTCTTATGATGCTTTGGAATATCCGATTTTGTTTTCACAAGGTGAAGACGGCTGTCAAATTAACATTAAGTTGGTCAATCCGTCAACTTGTTAGTTAAATTTATTCTCACAAATGGATAACATAATTTTTGCAAAAGTTTAAAATTCAATTACAGCTGTGGAAATTCCAAACAAAGCTGACAGCGCAATGACTTATTATATGTACAAATTACTGATTCATCAAAATCAACACAATCATATTCTGAAATATCAAACACATTTCCACCAGTATGCGAAATCGAGACTGAACGATTGAATTACATTAGGATCCATCAGAAGAGGCTATGGCTAAGGCGATGGCATATGTTCGTTCTTATGGTCGACTAGATATGTTTATCACTTTCATTTGTAATTAAGAATGGAGTGAATTATTGCAAGGGCAATCGCCAAAATATCCTTGAGACTTAACGGCACGTCTGTTTAAACAAAAGCTGAAATCATTAATGGATTTCATAGCCAAATACAAAGTATTTAGCGAAGCGCAATGCTGGATGTACTCTGTCGCATGGCAAAAAAAAGGACTCCCTCACGCAGATATATTGATATGACAAAATAAGACCGGATCAAATTGATGACATCATATCTGCGGAAATGATGAAACCACCGATCCAGAATTATTTGAAGTCACCACAAAGAGCATGATCCAGAAAATTAACAACTTTTAAAATAAGAGATCAATACGTTGAAGTTTATAATTGATGGATCATTCGGTATTCTCCGATTTGGTCCAAAACGTAAAAAGCCCACATCAATGTGGAGTATCGTAATTCGGTGAAGGCCATAAAGTACATCAGCAAATACGTACATAGATAAAGGTAGCGACATGGCTGTGTTTGGTGCACCTGATCCAAATATAAACGACGAAATCACTAAATTTCAATTAGTGCGTTATGTCAGCAGTAATGAGGCGGTGAGGAGGGTTTTTACATTCCAAATTCATGAGAGACATCCAGCCGTAGTTCATCTTGAAAATGGTCCACGCGTTTATTTTACCGCTGAAAACGCACAGCAAAGAGGAACGACAACACCATCCACAACATTACCCGAACTTTCGAATAGTATGCATCAGATACACTCTCTAGCACGTTGTCATACTCAGAAGTACCACAATATTATATCTGGTATAAATCCAAAAAAATGTCTCAAAGGCGCAACCAAGGAAAACCAATCAATGGCTACCCAAATATTTTCACCCCAAAAATGCTGCGTGTTTTTATTTGCGCTTATTGTTGGTTAACGTTCGTGGTCCAACATCCTCTAAAAGTCTTAAAACAGTTGATAGACTATTGTGTGCAATATATCATGAGGTGTGGCAGCGATTCCTTTTATTGGAAGATGACGCACACTGGGGGGCTACCATTGCCGATGCTGCAGTTTCATCTACTCCACACCAAATAATAACTCTATTTGCAATAATTGTATCGTCATGTTTCCTATCAAATCCCCTTAAACTTTGGCGAAATTATCAAGATTTCATGACGGAAGACCCTTTGAACAGACTTCGCCGTATTACGTCAAATCCACACTTGCTGTACACGCCGGAAATGCATAATAGAGCATTGATAATGATTGAAGACATTTACTTAACAATTGCAAACAAAGCATTGGTACTGCTTGACATAGTGTCACCAAATCGCTAAATGCATGATGTGTTTAACCGAGATTTGCAGCGTCAACGAGATTACGATTGCAACGTATTGGATGCATTTGCTCAAAACATATTCCAAAATTGAACAATGATCAAAAACATGCATACGAAACGATTATGCATGTTGTTAACGATAAAAATGGTGAAATATATTTTTTGAACGCGCCTGGAGGATCTGGTGAAGGACTCTTGATTTCGTTGCTACTAGGAACGTACAATACCGCTGGAATTGGAGTCTTCTGGGATTGCTGCTACTTTATTGGATGGCGGTCGACCAGCACATTCTTCACTTAAACTGCTAATAAAAAATAATTAGAAGCACTGGTTAGAACTATGAAAGATTTATGAAGAAATCAAGATTTGTCTGGCGGTGTTTTCATACTGTTAGCTAGAGACTTTAGACAAATGTTACCAGTTCCGAAATCTAGTGCTACCGATGAAATAAACGCTTCCTTTCAATCTTCAATTCTGTGCAAAAATTTAAGAATACTCACACTAAAAACAAACGTAAGTGTTCAATTGCGAAACAATCCATCAGCAGCTTAATTCTCAAGTCAATTGTTGAAAATTGGAGATGGTACAATGCCAGTTGACAGGAATACAGGTATGATAACACTATCAAACGATTTTTGCCGTTTCACTCAATCAAAAGCAGAACTGATTCATAGTGTGTTCCCAAATATAGCACAACAGCACAAAAATCATGCTTGGATAAGCGAGCGAGCAATACTACCGAAAAAACAAAGATGGCAATGATCTTAACGAGGCTATTTTAAAACCTAGTCCATTATTCACATTCAAATCAGTGGATAACATCATGAATCAGGATGAGGTGGTGAATTATCCCACAGAATTTTTAAACGCACGTGATTTGCGAGGAAAAAAATTGGAGCACCAATATTATTATGCTTCGCAACATCAACCATTCAAAACTTTGTAGAGGCACTAGGCTTGTCGTCAAAAAAATATTGAGAAATGTTATAGAAGCAACAATTTTGAATGGAAAATTCAAAGGTGAAGACGTTTTGATTCCTCGCATCCCAATGATTCCATCGGCTGTGCCATTTGAATTTAAGCGTCTTCACCATCAATAAGTCGCAAGGACCATCTCTAGAAACAAGGACCATCTCTAGAAATTTTAAAATCCAGTTTCCTCGCATGGCCGTTGGACGATGCATGCTCCTAATTCGGAAAACCATCTGCACAATTTGATTACACGAGCGATGGGGAAAGAAAAACCAAGAATGTTGTTTATTAAAGGCATTTTAATAACGTTTTAATTTTATTCAAATCGTTGGAAAAGTTTTTTTTTTTGCCTAGCGAAGCGGGTGGGGGTTACGCTAGTATATATGTGGCGACACCACTACCCCCACCCAGTTGTCGGATACGCAGGCACTAGTTCCGCGCGCCATCTATTGACACGCTGTCGCTGTCGCACAGCTTGTTTATGGGCACGCGGAACTAGCCTGTGTTGGCTGCTGAAGAACACAGCCCTTGAATCAACCCTCTTTCTTTTCTGCGCAGGAGCTGGTGTGAGCGTTTCGCGCAATCCAAAATAATCTCGATTACTGGACGTAACACAATTTCTGGAATTCGAGGAAATACATTACATATAATACACTTATTTCTTTTCTTATAGTTATTACTGTTTTTTATTGGCAACTCTACGTTGGGCACGCGAGTAGCCAAATTGGTGACCCCGACGTGATATAAGCACGCATTCGCCCCACCCTGAGGGGTACGAGATAATCAGCACACGACGCACATGTTGCTCCACTCGCCAACGGCCTCAGGACCGGCACCACCGCACCACCGGAGCAGCCACCGACTCAAGCAACGTACGCTCCGCACCAGCAGCTGCAACCACCGCACGTGCATGCGCACGCACAGCTGGCTATGCCAACGCCATTGCTGCTACCGACACACCCGCCGCCACACCGTGCAGGGGAACCTGGGGGACACGCCTCCTTTTCGTCGCCGCCCGAGTTACGTTAATAAAACGCGGAGAGAACTTCGGTTCAACGTTGCTTTTATTACGGAGTTTATCTAAAAACTAAACTAACAATTTTAAATTACTTATGCCGAAACCTTATAGTAACTTACTTACATCGATTATTTGTTATCGCTGCTGTAGGCACAAAAGTATTTTCCAAAATTATGTAGGAGGGTAGAAAGAGAGGTAAACGTCTATAACCACCAATAAGCAGAGTGCAAAGCCGTAGCTGAACAAGTGCTAATGCACTGATAATTGCAGACGTTGCATTTAGGGGTTGTTTATGTCATTTCACTTCAGTTAATTTATGTCATTGTACTGATCGTACTGACTTTGCTTTTTGGATTGCTTATGTCATTGCACTTCAGCTGATTTATGTCATTGTACTGATCGTACTGACTTTGCTCTTTGGGAGGTTTGTGTCGTTGCACTTGAGAATGGTCTCGAAATATGAAAGGGAATTGGAAAATGCATAAACGGCTTTGGTGGTCATTTGTGAGATTCATACTTGATAAGATTGATATTTCAGCAGATTTAGGGTTCGCAGCAACTGCTGGCGTAACTCCTCCCCCCTTAGTTTGAGGACACTCCTGAGGCATCATATTTTTTATCTTTACTTGCAGGTTTTTGTGCTTACAGGTCAACGTTACAATAAATATTATAATGACAATTATATTTATTACTAAAGTGCTTCCAAATGCATATTTTTCGTGCTTGGAATATTTAATTTCACTGATTTCTTTCAGAATTTTTGAATTTTTTCTAGAATTAAGTTGTCAAATGTTATTTTTTATTTGAATCTTTAATGCTTTCCAAATAATTTGGTATCGTGAAAATTTGTTTAAACTGTTTCTCTGCATTTTGTATTTTATTATTATTTATAATGATTGAACAGTTGTTGAAGTTAAATAAATAATTTCCATTTAAAATTAATTTACGTTCGCCACAAGTATTTGAGAAATTTGCTAAATGTTGGTTTTTTGTAAGTATAATTCCATTATTTAATTCTATAATTTCGGAAATGTTATTAAATATGTGCATGCAGTTCTTTTTCATTATACAGTTATTACATCTTCTTAAATTTTTAATATATCTGTCTCCAACATAATTGTATATCTCTCAAACATATATTCTAAATTATGGTTAATTGCTATTGGGTACAGTAATATTCTTTGTAGAATAACAGTATCTTTTGGTATTCTTATAACAAATATAAAATTTTTATTTTGGTCTAGAACTGTGCTTAATTTTATATTTTGTAACTTATCTAGGTCGATTTTGTATTCCTCTATTTCCTCGTTTGTTAGTAAATTGCTATGAATAGTGCCAAGCCTAGCAGATGCAATGTTGTCCTGTATATGGTCTATGTTATCTTTTAAAATTTTTATCTTATATGAAGTCTATATATAGTGTTTGTCTGTATAGTGTACTTGATTGACCACTAATGTCATTAAGTTTGTTCTGTATTAGTATTCTGTCTTTATCGATTGCGTTTTTCAATATGGAGAAGGTTTCGTTGAAGTTTTGGTTAATTTTTATCTGACTGTTAAGATTTTGTATAGCATTGTGATTGTTTGTATCAATTACGTTAAGGTGTCCTTCTATTTCTTATCTGTCTTCATCATTCATTGTTCCATAAAGCCATTTTTGTGCGGTACCCATGAAATTAAATAGTCCACGTTTTTCTCTGTGTGGAATTAATGTATCAATTTTGTTTCGGGTGTTATTTAATTGTATTTCTAAAGCAATAGATTTTTCTTGTAGGTTTGATTTTCTTATATTATTTTGTAAGTTTTCGACTATATCTAAGATTTCGTATGGATTTATAAAGTGTAGTATTGTATCGTTGTTTTTAACGAGAGCGACGTTGTCTATTGTTAGTTCGGTGTAGCCCAGGTTGGTTTCTATCTTCTCCATTAGCAGATGGGTGTGGCCTACGTTCGGTGTCCACAGTATCAGGAATAATATTAACATCCATTTTACCTGCAAATTTAGTTTCTCTTTTAATATTGGATGTATATTTTGGTTCTTCCTTATGCCCCACACTTTTATAATTTTTGATATAGCCTTCTGATCTGTTTTCTGAATAGTCTTCTCTATTTGTGTTGTGTTTCATTATGTACCTAGTTTTTTCTTTATGGAATTTGTATAAATCTGACTTTTGTCACACTTTCCTTTTTGTACAATAATTGGTTTTTCCTTTATTGTTGAGTGGTAACTATTATTATACCATTCTATTGCCCTACACATTTTCTCTTTTATGCTAAGTTGCTTGTTTTCGATATTTAGGATTCTTATTCTCTCTGCTAATGTATTGTGTAGCCGTTCGATATCAGAGTTTCCTGTGTGGTTGTTTGCTTTTACTAAATGAAGTTCTATGCTCTCGTTTCGTAAGTAGTCTTTTACGTTCATACTTTTAAATTCATTATCTGTGATTAGTTTCTTAAAAGGACCCTTTTGTGATCTGAGATCTCTTAGTTTTTCAATAATCGTTCTGTGATTTCTATCTTCAAGGTAATATGCGGTGGCGAACTTAGAGAATCTATCGATAAATGTCAAAAAATTAGCTTTTGAGTTTGTGTATACGTCCATATGTACTATTTGGTTAATGTCTGTTGGAGTCTCTGTCATTTTAAAATTTTCCTTGATAGGATATTTTACTCGGTTGCAAGTATCGCAATTGTTTATGTATTTCTGAATCATATTTTTTAGGTTAGGGTAATATATATATTTTTTGAGGCCTTCATAATTTTCATTAATTCCAGTATGTCCTGATTCGTATTTGTGGTATTTTTGTATTTGTTTGTAGGTTTCATCTTCATTGTCCATATCATTTGCATAGTAGGCACATCTTACGAATTTTAAGTTATTTTCGGAAAGGTATTTTGCTTTATGTTCAAATGTTTTAAAATCGTTGTCAGTTAACTCTGAGTAAACTCCTATTTTTCCATTTCCTGTGTGGTGCTTTAAAATATGAGATATGTTACGTTGTAGGTCGGCTGCGCTTAAAAAAATTTTCTTATTGCCATGTTTGATACTAAAGTCCTGTGTTTTGTCATTTGTAAGTATGATTTGTGTTTTAAATCTATTCACTACAGTATCTAATGTTGGTATATGGTTGTTAGGGTATTGTGTATCTGGATGTTCAATACCAGGTTCTTGACTGTGAACTTCTATTGTGTTGATTTCATTTATGTCTGCATTAACTCGGCTTAAAAAATCTGCTACTTTATTATCGCCTCGTTTGATGTAATCCATGTTTATATTGTATTCTCCTAGTTTTAAAAGCCATCTTTGCAATCAAGGATTAATGTCTTTGCCTTTTGTTTTAGCATGTAACCATTTTAAGGGTTGGTGGTCTGTTGTCAGTTCAAAATTTACTCCATAAATGTATGGTCTGAAGTAATTGGTAGCCCACACGATTGCTAGTAATTCCTTTTCTGTGGTTGAGTAGGTTCGTTTATGATCGTTTAATGTTCTGCTAGCATAGCAAATAGGGTGATTATTCTGTTGAAGAACAGCTCCTACAGCGAACATGCTAGCATCGGTAACTACTTTAAATTTTTTGTTAAAGTCAGGGTATTTTAATATGGGTGCTTCCGTCAATATTAGTTTTAGTTTTTCAAAGGCATTTATATAGTTTGAGTCGTTTATGTTTATTTTGCTGTTTTTTTTGAGGTATTCGGTCATTGGTTGAGCTATTTTGGAATAATCTCGTATGAATTTGCGATAGTAGCCAATTATTCCCAAAAATGATTTTATTTGTTTTGTTGTTCGAGGCAATCTAAGGTTTAAAATAGTTTCGATTTTCCTTGGATTAGGTTTGACGCCTTCGGGTGTCAGAACCTGTCCCAAATATTCGGTCTCTTTTGAAAAGAATTTGCATTTATCAAATTGACTTTTTAGGTTATGCGAACGTAATTTCTCGAATATTTTCCTAATACTACTTACATGTTCGCCTATGGTTGTGCTAAACACCAATATGTCGTCCATATATACAACGCAGATCTTGTTTAAGAATTCCTGTAATACCGAATTCATAAGGCGTTAAAAAGTTGATGGGGCATTTTTGAGACCAAACGGCATTCGTACGTACTCATAATGTCCTAAAGGCGTGGAAAAAGCAGTTTTCTTCCTGTCCTCCTCTTTTACTAAAATTTGGTGGAAGCCTTTTGCCAAGTCAAGGGATGTGAAATACTGAGCCCTGCCTAATTTATCCAAAATGTGGTCAATGTTGGGAATAGGAAACTTGTCATCGGTTGTTATTTCGTTCAGTTTCCTATAGTCGATCACTATGCGCCATTTTTTCTTTTCAGAGAAGTCAGTCTTCTTAGGTACAATCCATAGGGGACTATTATAAGGTGACAACAAGGTACTTTCCTTTATAATACCTTGTTGAAGCATATCTGTAATTTGATTAGATATCTCTTGCTCGTGGATTTGCGGGTACCTATATATTTTTGAACATATATTGACAGCTCATTTTTCGTGTTAATTTCGTGTTCGATTCCAGTAGTGTTTGTTAGATAGTCACCGTCTTTATAAAATAGGTCATTATGAGAGTTTATTAAGTTCTTCAAATGCCTCGATTCTTCAGAATTCAAAGATTTGGTAAGTTGTGACATATCTTCGTCTCCGAAGCTGTTAGAATCTAATTGATGTATTTCTTCAAATTGAAATGGACAAGCACTTATAAATTTTATTTTGTTGTTATTGATTAACAGCACTTCAACTCTCATATACACAACTGCTCCTAATGGTCTCAGTAGATTTTGGCCTAATATTGCGTCGAATTGTTTATAAAAAAATTTTGTAATTTTCCAAACCATATTTGCATCTTCATTAAATTCACTAGGTAAAGCAGTTGTAATTTGCGTGTCAATCAGCGTTTGGTTGTTGAGTGAATTGAATTTTAATGATGCTGTTAGTTTTCCCTCCTATATTGTGGTAATTTTCTGTCATCGAGTAAGGATGTTGATGATCCTGTATCTATTAGACACCTAATTCTGTCGTTGCCTGTCGACAAGATTACGTTTGTGAGGCGTTGAGGGAAAATTTACTTCATGATACATGTGGTTTACGTTAGTGAACCCTGCTTCTCTCCGATGATTGTAACCCTGTCTAGGATTATTTTGTTGTCTGTTTTGGCCATTATATTGTGTTTTATCGTGCTGTCGCATTTGCCTTTGGTTATTGTCTGTATTGTCTGTATTGTCCTGGATTATTTTGTCCGTGGTTGTATTGTGTGTATTGTCCTGGATTATTTTGTCCGTGGTTGTATTGTCTGTAGCTAGTGTTACTATGTTCGAAATTATTGTGTACTGTGGAAGTATGACTATTGGCATCCCTAATCATTCCTGAACTTTCTACCAAGTCGAATGCACTCCGTAAGTTTGTTATATTTTTGTTAAGGATTAGTGTTGCTAAGTTAATGTTAATGTTATTTATAAAGGTTCTTAATATTATGCCCTCATTATTTGCTGGGCCAAATTCTATGGGCTTATTTATGTCGTATTCATACTTTTCATTAAGTTTACTTAAAATATTTCTTAGCTCTAAATAATAGGATCTTACTTGAAAGTTTTTTGTTGCGATGGCTCGCTGGTACAGCTGGTGGTACGTCTCCTTCACTCCAAAGTTGGTTATAAGTGCGTCCTTTATGTCGTCCCAAGAGGCGTTAGATTCCAAGGTTCTGACAACATCTAAGGCAGGTCCTTGTATTTTATTTATGATGGTCCTCGAGAAAATGTACGCCTTCATTTGCGGGTTACCGTCCAGTAATGGTAACAACGTATCCACTTCTCGTAGAAATGAAGAAAGTGCATAATTTCCAGTCCCCGTGAACTCGTGTATCCTTTGCGCATCCTTCGGAAGGTCGTTCGGCGTTATAGTTGTTGGCAACGGTGGTGCTGGTCTCACTGCTGGTGTTGTTTGTTGCATTGTTTGTACAGATTCCTCCTGCGACATCTCTAATCTGGTGTTGGCCTCTGCTTGTATATCTTCTTCCTTGGACGGGAGTTCGAATTTTCTGGATCTAGCTTCTATTGGCATCGGTTTTGTTGGGTTTGCTGTGCCTCGGTTTAGCCTTGATGATTCACTTGGTATTGACTTGAGAGTTTTTTATGTTAATTCTTGTTCACTGCACTTTCTTTTATGTAACACGATAATAAATTGATTTTGTCCGTTTGGTCTTAATAGATTTGTTTTTTTTCTGTTCTACAATATTTCTTAAGAAATGTTTTTCACAGTTAATTACTTTTTTTTATTTTAGGTTTTTAATTATTTCTTCAGAAATAATTTCCACGACTGCGCCAGTTACGTTAATAAAATGCGGAGAGAACTTCGGTTCAACGTTTCTTTTATTACGGAGTTTATCTAAAAACTAAACTAACAATTTTAAATTACTTATGCCGAAACCTTATAGTAATTTACTTACATCGATTATTTGTTATCGCTGCTGTATGCACAAAAGTATTTTCCAAAATTATGTAGGAGGGTAGAAAGAGAGGTAAACGTCTATAACCACCAATAAGCAGAGTGCAAAGCCGTAGCTGAACAAGTGCTAATGCAATGAGAATTGCAGACGTTGCATTTAGGGCTTGTTTATGTCATTGCACTTCAGTTAATTTATGTCATTGTACTGATCGTAATGACTTTGCTTTTTGGATTGTTTATGTCATTGCACTTCAGCTGATGTATGTCATTGTACTGATCGTACTGACTTTGCTCTTTGGGAGGTTTGTGTCGTTGCACTTGAGAATGGTCTCGAAATATGAAAGGGAATTGGAAAATGCATAAACGGCTTTGGTGGTCATTTGTGAGATTCATACTTGATAAGAATGATATCTCAGCTGACGTTTGGTGTTAGATTTAGGGTTCGCAGCAACTGCTGGCGTAACTCCTCCCCCCTTACAGTCCTTGAGGACACTCCTGAGGCATCATATTTTTTTATCTTTACTTGCAGGTTTTTGTGCTTACAGGTCAACGTTACAATAAATATTATAATGACAATTATAATTATTACTAAAGTGCTTCCAAATGCATATTTTTCGTGCTTGGAATATTTAATTTCACTGATTTCTTTCAGATTTAGAATTTTTTCTAGAATTAAGTTGTCAAATGTTATCTTTTTATTTGAATCTTTAATGCTTTCCAAATAATTTGGTATCGTGAAACTTTATTTAAAGTTAAATAAATAATTTCCATTTAAAATTAATTTACGTTCGTCACAAGTATTTGAGAAATTTGTTATATGTTGGTTTTTTGCTAGTATAATTCCATTATTTAATTCTATAATTTCGGAAATGTTATTAAATATGTGCATGCAGTTCTTTTTCATTATACAGTTATTACATCTTCTTAAATTTTTAATATATCTGTCTCCAACATAATTGTATATCTCTCAAACATATATTCTAAATTATGGTTAATTGCTATTGGGTACAGTAATATTCTTTGTAGAATAACAGTATCTTTTGGTATTCTTATAACAAATATAATATTTTTATTTTGGTCTAGAATTGTGCTTAATTTTATATTTTGTAACTTATCTAGGTCGATTTTGTATTTCTCTATTTCCTCGTTTGTTAGTAAATTGCTATGAATAGTGCCAAGTCTAGCAGATGCAATGTTGTACTGTATATGGTCTATGTTATCTTGTAAAATTTGTATCTTTAATATGAAGTCTATATATAGTGTTTGTCTGTATAGTGTACTTGATTGACCACTAATGTCATTAAGTTTGTTCTGTATTAGTATCCTGTCTTTATCGATTGCGTTTTTCAATATGGAGAAGGTTTCGTTGAAGTTTTGGCTCATTTTTATCCGACTGTGAAGGTTTTGTGTAGCATTGTGATTGTTTGTATCAATTACGTTAAGGTGTCCCTCTATTTCTTGTCTGTCTTCATCATTCATTGTTCCATAAAGCCATTTTTGTGCAGTATCCATGAAATTAAATAGTCCACGTTTTTCTCTGTGTGGAATTAATGTATAAATTTTGTTTCGGGTGTTATTTAATTGTATTTCTAAAGCAATCGATTTTTCTTGTAGGTTTGATTTTCTTTATTATTTTGTAAGTTGTCGACTATATCTAAGATTTCGTATGGATTTATAAAGTGTAGTATTGTATCGTAGTTTTTAACGAGAGCGACGTTGTCTATTGTTAGTTCGGTGTAGCCAAGGTTGGTTTCTATCTTCTCCATTACCAGATGGGTGTGGCCTACGTTCGGTGTCCACAGTATCAGGAATAATATTAACATCCATTTTTCCTGCAAAATTAGTTTCTCTTTTAATATTGGATGTATGTATATTTCCTAGTGCTTTCTTAGTATATTCTGGTTCTTCCTTATGCCTCACACTTTTATAATTTTTGATGTAGCCTTCTGATCTATTTTCTGAATAGTGTTCTCTGTTTGTGTTGTGTTTAATTATGTACCTAATTTTTTCTTTAATGGAATTGGTATAAATCGGACTTTTGTCACACTTCCCTTGTTGTACATTAATTGGTTTTTCCTTTATTGTTGAGTGGTAACTATTATTATACCATTCTATTGCCCTAAGAACAATATCTAGACTATTTAAAAAAACCCGGGAATCGCTATTTAGCCGGAGGTGACTATAACGCTAAAAATGTTTTATGGGGATCAAGGTTGACAAACGCAAAAGGACGCGAGTTACTTAAAGCTATTCGATATAGTAATGGTCGATTCATTAGCACAGGTGAACCAACATATTGGCCAACAGATACAAAAAAACAACCAGATTTAATAGACTTCTGCATCACAAAAAATATTCTTCATAAACAGCTAACTATTAAATCATGTTTAGAATTATCCTCAGACCACTCCCCAATCCTAATGACATTACTAGGATCAATAGAGACAAGATTTTTCTCAGGCATCTATAACAATAAAACTGACTGGAATAATTTTCGTCTAGCACTGGAAAAACAACTAAAAATAGATATGCGATTAAAAACAAAAAATGAAATCGATTCCGCAATTTCATACTTCAATAATAGCGTCATCGAAGCAATCACAGCTTCAACACCAAAGCTAACGTTAGCAAATACGGACACTACACCAGCGTTCATCAAGGGATAAATTAAATGGAAAAGGAAGCTCCGGAAAACATGGCAAATCACTAGGAATCCGGAAGATAAACGCAACCTAAACAAAGCAACAAATGAATTAAAAATTGTACTTCAGAAAAACAGAGAAAAGGAACTAGAAAAACATATGCTGAACTTGGGAACGACCACATCAACAAATTACTCTCTTTGGAAGGCTACGAAAAAACTCACTGGTGCAATAATACACAAACCTCCTATCAAAACACAAACCGGTACATGGGCGAAAACAAGTAAGGACAAAGCCAACACACTGGCCAAACATTTCCTTGAAATATTTACAAGCGAAATGGACAATCAAACCACTCATCTTGACAATGTAATAAATATCCTGCAATCCAAAACAAAAAAGATGTCAGTGGCAGAAATCAAAAACAAAATTAAAAAATTAAAAGACAAAAAGGCGCCAGGATATGATCTGATAAGCGGGAAAATGCTAAAAGAAATGCCTGATATAGCTATAATATATATCCGAAATATATTTAACTGCATGCTAGAAACTAAGTATTTCTCTCGCTTATGGAAAGTTGCACAGATAACAGCCATCAGCAAGCCAGGAAAAGATGCCAGCAAAACAACTTCTTACCGACCTATCAGTCTATTGCCAATACTATCGAAAGTATTTGAAAGGATACTACAGGACAGATTAGAGCCAATATTAACAACAAAAATATTAATACCCAGCCATCAGTTTGGATTTAGAAGACAACACTCAACTGTGCAACAGGTCCACAGGGTTGTAAACAAAATCCTTGAAAGTATAGACAACAAAAAATACTGCGTAGCTGTATACTTGGACATTGTTAAAGCATTCGACAAGGTGTGGCACAAAGGACTTCTATATAAACTCAAGCGAATATTTCCACAAAATTATGATATTTTATATTCTATATTATGATATTTTAAAGAGCTATATAAGCGAACGACAATTCTACATAAAATATGACGAGGATTGCTCAGACATCCTATCAATGACAGCTGGAGTACCACAAGGCAGCGTATTAGGACCTCTACTATACTTAATATTCACAGCAGATATACCAATTCCAACGAAAAGCAATGCGATGATAGCAACATTCGCAGACGACACAGTTTTAATGGCATCACAAAATGACGAAAAAAAGGCAACAAATGCAATTCAACATATATTGGACAATGTAGTAGCATGGTGTGACTTATGGGGAATAGAGATAAATAAAGACAAAACTGTACAAGTTGTATATACAAACAGAAAATCGACAAAATACAGGCAAAAAAATAAAAACTCACTCTGCTGCAAAATATCTTGGAATAACCATAAACGAAAAATTTACTTGGAAGCAGCACGTTATTAACAAGCGAAACGATGCAAAAAATAAGTACCGACAATTAAGCTGGCTACTTGGACGAGCATCTAGACTATCTCTCTACAACAAACTAATAATATACAAGACTATAATAGCACCTATCTGGAAATATGGAATCGAGATATGGGGCACAGCTAGCATATCAAACTTAAATTTAATACAACGAATACTACGAACAATTACAAATGCTGAATAGTATATCCCGAACGAGGTTATACACCGTGACCTACACATTGAAACCATCACGGACACAATCACAAAATGCAGCACCAAGCATATACACCGACTGAGAGGCCATCAAAACCTGGAACTGCGTAGTGCAGCAGACACGGAGGGTGCAACTCCAAGAAGATTGAAGCGAATTACCCCTGCAGAACTTACAGGAAGGTTTAAAAAAAAATAAATACATAACAATAACAAAATAAATAATTAATTATATACATAAATAAAATGATGGATAAATAGAGAAAATTTAATAAACAAATAAATAAAAGAAGTTCTTTTGGCATTGGCAAAAAGAGCATATTCAATCCAAACCGGCACAAAATATTACTTAATATTGGTACGAAATTGCCCTCTTGACAATTTACTCTGTTACAAAATTGCCCTCCTGACAATTATTCTAACTCTCTGTACTCGGACTCGTACCGCTGGATTGTGTAGTAATCAAACAATCGCTGGTTAAATTAAAATAATTAGCTTTATTTAATTATTGCTATTTACACATTTAATATTAGGCTTAAAGTTTACTTAGTTATGATTTGCACTTTATTTAACACTTTATTTAATAAGTAATTTCATCACTTTGCACAATTACAAATACTGCTGCTTTGATTATAATGCTAGATGCACACACTTTTACGGTCTCTGATCTACTGTCCTCGACTTTCAACAGTCTTGTCGCTTTTATAGTTTTCGAATGGTTGGTGTAGAAACTTCCACGCTATTCTCGTATATTCTAGAAGCTTCTATCCTCTTCGACAGAAGTCGAGAATATTCTTTTTGATATTACCGACAGATGGTTCTTGAATAAGCTTTTATTCGAATAGTTCGCATCTTGACTCACAGGGGGCACTCATTCTCCAGATGGGATCCTAAAAGTATGAAATCCCTTTTCACTGAGCTATCACGTTTCACTGCCCTCCGCTTAAACTTGTTCGTCCCGAACAAGGATAGTACTGCAACCTTTATAAGGAGATAGACTCTCTAAATGAACGACTTTCATTTTGCTCCTCACATTTCTCGTCCACTGGATGCGGTATCTAACATCGTTGATCCGTTTTATCACCTTATAAGGTCCTTCCCAGTGTGTTTGCAGTTTTGGCGATAATCCACTTTTCCTTTGTGGATTATGAAGCATAACTAGTTGCCCTTCCTGAAATCCCTTAGAGTTTACTCGTACATCATATCTCGCTTTCCTTTTATCACTCATCAGTTGCGTACGATTTCTGCTGTTTCCATGAATTTCATTCAACTGTCCTCGTTTTTTAGGTATACAATTGCTGCATGGACGTACTGTATATGACTCTTTAGACCATTCTTTCGCTAGATCGTCGGGTACCTTTGTATTAGCTCGTATCTTGCTTTTCGTGACTCGCGGTTGCCTCTCACAGTTTACAATTGCTGAAATTCTGTGGCACCTTACCTTCTTTTTCGCTATGGTTTCAGCGGTATTTGAAATATTCACTACTTTTTCTGGTACGATTCGGCTCTTATGCTTCCCAACATCTCCCCCCATTTTGGCCCGTATAACTGACTTGGGTGCGATTTTTGTCCGTCGCGATACAATGGCTTGTTTAACAGCTCCATACTTATCATCACCTATAAATAACGGTATTTCGGTGTTCGCATATTTCAGTACTCGGCTTTTAAAATCTAGTGTGAATCCATTCCGAATCATGAAATCCACACCTAAGATTACTTCATCCACAATATCCGCAACTATAAACTCGTGCTTCACTGTTGTGGTGCCGATAGTGATTTTCCGTGTAACTTTTCCAAGTACCGGTGCATCATCTCCAGTTGCCGTCCGCAAACTTATTCCCTGAAGCGGCTCGATTCCCCGAACGAGATCCCTTCTGATTATGGAATGTGATGCCCCCGTATCCAATGTTACCACAACTTTTCTTCCGCTTATTACACTGTTGACTGTTAGGCTGTTATTTTTCCGCGCCATCTGAGAAACGAAGATTCTTGGGCCATCAGTTGTGGGAGTCCGGTCATTTCCCGGCTTGACAATCTTTTCCGATTCCCTAATTCGGACTTTGTCTTGCTTTGGCAATCTTACCGGAGCGTGTGTTGCATAATGTTTCCATCTCAACTGACAATCACGAGCCATGTGCCCCACATCACCGCAGGTAAAGCATTTGCCCGTGAAACTTTGTCTGTTCTCGACTCTTATCTGACGGGCTGTGCATTCTGACCGACACACCAATGCTGCTGTCTCTGATAACAAAGCGCTAGCTACTGTCTCCATATATGTAGCTTTCGGATTAGTTATTGCAGAACGCTTTATCTCCGCATCGCGAATGCCATATACAAAGGTGTCCATCATACACCTCTCAGTGATCTCTCCTGGGTAGGCAAGATGAGCCAACCGTTCCACTTCCGCCGCAAACTGTTGTAGAGACTCACCACTCTTCTGTACACGTGTTCGTAGCTCTACTTGGTACATCTGCTTCCGGTGTTCACTACCATACTTGCGCTGAACGGCATTCATCAAGCTTTCATAGCAGTCTCGCTCACTTTCTGAGATAGTTTGAAGCACATCAGCGGCAGCACCTTTCAATGAAATGGTTAATGCAGCCAATTTTTCGCGAGCACTCCAACCATTTGTGCTAGCGGTAGTCTCAAACTGCATTCTGAAGACACTAAATGTTGTGGTTCCATCATAGGTAGGAGGCTTCAGTTTTATTGAGGATAAATCTGGCACAGGCAATGCACCTTCCTGTAGTAGGTGAATTCTTTGCTCTAATTCGTTTTGCTTTTGCTCGTTCGCAATTAATTTTTGTTCTACAGATTTTTCGAACGATTCCTGCCGTGTCTCAATTTCACAAACCTTCCTGTCTACCATCTCGGACATTTCTTTCATCTGCTGTGAGTTTTGTTCCGCTAGTAGACCAAGTCGTATTTCACTCTGCTGTAACTGTTCTTTAACATCCTCTCTGACAGCTTGAGCATTTTGTTGTAATCGCTCCTGTATCCTCTCATCGACTGCTTGCTTCAGGGTTTCAGCATTTTGTTCTAATTGTTCCTTGACAGCTTGAGAATTTTGTTGTAACTGCTGCTGCATATCCTGTTTAAAGGATTGCATTATCCCGATAAGTGCGCTCATGTCAAAGTTACCCGTGTTAGGTTCTTGTGGTGTTTCTTCGTGGCGAGATGTCGTTGGCTCTTCACACTGGAATTCATGCTCATCGACGTCTATACCCTGCTCCTCTAAAGCGCTTCTTAATCGCACCTGCAGCTCCGCTTTAAGCCCTTGTGTTTGCAAATTTAAGCGCTCAAGCTCCTTCTTGAGCTGCTCCAATCTCAGTTTTTCGAATTTAACCATTGTTTATTACAGATACACAATCCCACTTCTGACACCAATTGTTACGAAATTGCCCTCTTGACAATTTACTCTGTTACAAAATTGCCCTCCTGACAATTATTCTAACTCTCTGTACTCGGACTCGTACCGCTGGATTGTGTAGTAATCAAACAATCGCTGGTTAAATTAAAATAATTAGCTTTATTTAATTATTGCTATTTACACATTTAATATTAGGCTTAAAGTTTACTTAGTTATGATTTGCACTTTATTTAACACTTTATTTAATAAGTAATTTCATCACTTTGCACAATTACAAATACTGCTGCTTTGATTATAATGCTAGATGCACACACTTTTACGGTCTCTGATCTACTGTCCTCGACTTTCAACAGTCTTGTCGCTTTTATAGTTTTCGAATGGTTGGTGTAGAAACTTCCACGCTATTCTCGTATATTCTAGAAGCTTCTATCCTCTTCGACAGAAGTCGAGAATATTCTTTTTGATATTACCGACAGATGGTTCTTGAATAAGCTTTTATTCGAATAGTTCGCATCTTGACTCACAGGGGGCACTCATTCTCCAGATGGGATCCTAAAAGTATGCAATCCCTTTTCACTGAGCTATCACGTTTCAATATTATTGTTATAGATTGTAATATATAGAGGAAGAAATAAAAATAAAAAATAAAAAAATTGGCCTACACATTTTCTCTTTTATGCTAAGTTGCTTGTTTTCGATATTTAGAATTCTTATTCTCTCTGCTAATGTATTGTGTAGCTGTTCGATATCAGAGTTTCCTGTGTGGTTGTTTGCTTTTACTAAATGAAGTTCTATGTTCTCGTTTTGTAAGTAGTCTTTTACGTTCATACTTTTAAATTCATTATCTGTGATTAGTTTCTTAAAATGATCTTTTTGTGATCTGAGATCTCTTAGTTTTTCAATAATCGTTCTCTGATTTCTATCTTCAAGATAATATGCGGTGGCGAACTTAGAGAATCTATCGATAAATGTCTAAAAATTAGCTTTTGAGTTTGTGTATACGTCCTTTTGTACTATTTGGTTAATGTCTGTTGGAGTCTCTGTCATTTTTAAATTTTCCTTGACAGGATTTCTGTCATATTTTACGCGGTTGCAAGTATCGCAATTGTTTATGTATTTCTGAAACATCTTTTTTAGGTTAGGGTAATATATATATATTTTTGAGGCCTTCATATTTTCATTAATTCCAGTATGTCCTGTTTCGTATTTGTGGTATTTTTGTATTTGTTTGTAGGTTTCATCTTCATTGTCCATATCTTTTGCATAGTAGGCACATCTTACGAATTTTAAGTTATTTTCGGAAAGGTATTTTGCTTTATGTTCAAATGTTTTAAAATCGTTGTCAGTTAACTCTGAGTAAACTCCTATTTTTCCATTTCCTGTGTGGTGCTTTAAAATATGAGATATGTTACGTTGTAGGTCGGCTGCGCTTAAAAAAATTTTCTTATTGCCATGTTTGATACTAAAGTCCTGTGCTTTGTCATTTGTAAGTATGATATGTGTTTTAAATCTATTCACTACAGTATCTAATGTTGGTATATGGTTGTTAGGGTATTGTGTATCTGGATGTTCAATACCAGGTTCTTGACTGTGAACTTCTATTGTGTTGATTTCATTTATGTCTGCATTAACTCGGCTTAAAAAATCTGCTACTTTATTATCGCCTCCTTTGCTGTAATCCATGTTTATATTGTATTCTCCTAGTTTTAAAAGCCATCTTTGCAATCGAGGATTAATGTCTTTGCCTTTTGTTTTAGCATGTAAGCATTTTAAAGGTTGGTTGTCTGTTGCCAGTTCAAAATTTACTCCATAAATGTATGGTCTGAAGTAATTGGTAGCCCACACGATTGCTAGTAATTCCTTTTCTGTGGTTGAGTAGTTTCATTCATGATCGTTTAATGTTCTGCTATCGTAGCAAATAGGGTGATTATTCTGTTGAAGAACAGCTCCTACAGCGAACATGCTAGCATCGGTAACTACTTTAAATTTTTTGTTAAAGTCAGGGTATTTTAATATGGGTGCTTCCGTCAATATTAGTTTTAGTTTTTCAAAGGCATTTATATAGTTTGAGTCGTTTATGTTTATTTTGCTGTTTTTTTTGAGGTATTCGGTCATTGGTTGAGCTATTTTGGAATAATCTCGTATGAATTTGCGATAGTAGCCAATTATTCCCAAAAATGATTTTATTTGTTTTGTTGTTCGAGGCAATCTAAGGTTTAAAATAGTTTCGATTTTCCTTGGATTAGGTTTGACGCCTTCGGGTGTCAGAACCTGTCCCAAATATTCGGTCTCTTTTGAAAAGAATTTGCATTTATCAAATTGACTTTTTAGGTTATGCGAACGTAATTTCTCGAATATTTTCCTAATACTACTTACATGTTCGCCTATGGTTGTGCTAAACACCAATATGTCGTCCATATATACAACGCAGATCTTGTTTAAGAATTCCTGTAATACCGAATTCATAAGGCGTTAAAAAGTTGATGGGGCATTTTTGAGACCAAACGGCATTCGTACGTACTCATAATGTCCTAAAGGCGTGGAAAAAGCAGTTTTCTTCCTGTCCTCCTCTTTTACTAAAATTTGGTGGAAGCCTTTTGCCAAGTCAAGGGATGTGAAATACTGAGCCCTGCCTAATTTATCCAAAATGTGGTCAATGTTGGGAATAGGAAACTTGTCATCGGTTGTTATTTCGTTCAGTTTCCTATAGTCGATCACTATGCGCCATTTTTTCTTTTCAGAGTAGTCAGTCTTCTTAGGTACAATCCATAGGGGACTATTATAAGGTGAATTACTTTCCTTTATAATACCTTGTTGGAGCATATCTGCAATTTGAGTAGATATCTTTTGCTCGTGGATTTAAGGGTACCTATATATTTTTGAATATATTGGCTGCTCTTTTTTCGTGTTAATTTCGTGTTCGATTCCAGTAGTGTTCGTTAGATAGTCACCGTCTTTAAAAAATAGGTCATTATAAGAGTTTATTAACTTCTTCAAATGCCTTGATTCTACAGAATTCAAAGATTTGGTAAGTTGTGACATATCTTCGTCTCCGAAGCTGTTAGAATCTAATTGATGTATTTCTTCAAATTGAAATGGGCAAGCACTTATAAATTTTATTTTGTTGTTATTAATTAACAGCACTTCCTCTCTCATATCCACAACTGCTCCTAATGGTCTCAGTAGATTTTAACCTAATATTGCGTCGAATTGTTTATTAAAAAATTTTGTAATTTTCCAAACCATATTTGCATCTTCATTAAATTCACTAGGTAAAGCAGTTGTAATTTGCGTGTCAATCAGCGTTGGTTGTTGAGTGAATTGAATTTGAGTCGTTTATGTTTATTTTGCTGTTTTTTTTGAGGTATTGAGTCATTGGTTGAGCTATTTTGGAATAATCCCGTATGTATTTGCGATAGTAGCCAGTTATTCCCAAAAATGATTTCATTTGTTTTGTTGTTCGAGGCAATCTAAGGTTTAAAATAGTTTAGATTTTCCTTGGATTAGGTTTGACGCCTTCGGGTGTCAGAACGTGTCCCAAATATTCGGTCTCTTTTGAAAAGAATTTGCATTTATCAAATTGACTTTTTAGATTATGCGAACGTAATTTCTCGAATATTTTCCTAATACTATTTACATGTTCGCCTATGGTTGTGCTAAACACCAATATGTCGTCCATATATACAACGCAGATCTTGTTTATGAATTCCTGTAATACCGAATTCATAAGGCGTTGAAAAGTTGATGGGGCATTTTTCAGACCAAACGGCATTCGTACGTACTCATAATGTCCTAAAGGCGTGGAAAAAGCAGTTTTCTTCCTGTCCTCCTCTTTTACTAAAATTTGGTGGAAGCCTTTTGCCAAGTCAAGGGATGTGAAATACTGAGCCCTGCCTAATTTATCCAAAATGTGGTCAATGTTGGGAATAGGAAACTTGTCATCGGTTGTTATTTCGTTCAGTTTCCTATAGTCGATCACTATGCGCCATTTTTTCTTTTCAGAGTAGTCAGTCTTCTTAGGTACAATCCATAGGGGACTATTATAAGGTGAATTACTTTCCTTTATAATACCTTGTTGGAGCATATCTGCAAGTTGAGTAGATATCTTTTGCTCGTGGATTTAGGGGTACCTATATATTTTTGAATATATTGGCTGCTCTTTTTTCGTGTTAATTTCGTATTCGATTCCAGTAGTGTTTGTTAGATAGTCACCGTCTTTAAAAAATAGGTCATTATAAGAGTTTTTTAACTTCTTCAAATGCCTTGATTCTGCAGAATTCAAAGATTTGGTAAGTTGTGACATATCTTCGTCTCCGAAGCTGTTAGAATCTAATTGATGTATTTCTTCAAATTGAAATGGGCAAGCACTTATAAATTTTATTTTGTTGTTATTAATTAACAGCACTTCCTCTCTCATATCCACAACTGCTCCTAATGGTCTCAGTAGATTTTAACCTAATATTGCGTCGAATTGTTTATTAAAAAATTTTGTAATTTTCCAAACCATATTTGCATCTTCATTAAATTCACTAGGTAAAGCAGTTGTAATTTGCGTGTCAATCAGCGTTGGTTGTTGAGTGAATTGAATTTTATTGATGCTGTTAGTTTTTCCCTCCTATATTGTGGTAATTTTCTGTCATCGAGTAAGGATGTTGATGATCCTGTATCTATTAGACACCTAATTGTGGCGTTGCCTATCGACAAGATTACTATAGGTAAGTACGTTTGTGAGGCGTTGATGGAAAATTTACTTCATGATCCATGTGGTTTACGTTAGTGCACCTTGATTCTCTCCGATTATTGTAACCATGTCTAGGATTATTTTGTTGTCTATTTTGGCCATTATATTGTCTTTCATAGTGCTGTCGCATTTGTCTTTGCTTCTTTTGTACTTGGTTGTATTGTCTGTATTGTCCTGGATTATTTTGTCCGTGGTTGTATTGTGTGTATTGTCCTGGATTATTTTGTCCGTGGTTGTATTGTGTGTATTGTCCTGTATTATTTTGTCCGTGGTTGTATTGTCTGTAGCTAGTGTTACTATGTTTGAAATTATTGTGTACTGTGGAAGTATGACTATAGGCATCCCTAATCATTCCTGAACTTTCTAGCAAGTCGAATGCACTCCGTAAGTTTGTTATAATTTTGTTAAGTATTAGTGTTGCTAAGTTAATGTTAATGTTATTTATAAAGGTTCTTAATATTATGCCCTCATTATTTGCTGGGCTAAATTCTATGGGCTTATTTATGTCGTATTCATACATTTCATTAAGTTTACTTAAAATATTTCTTATCTCTAAATAATAGGATCTTACTTGAAAGTTTTTTGTTGCGATGGCTCGCTGGTACAGCTGGTGGTACGTCTCCTTCACTCCAAAGTTCCTTATAAGTGCGTCCTTTATATCGTCCCAAGAGGCGTTAGATCCCAAGGTTCTGACAATATCTAAGGCAGGTCCTTGTATTTTATTTATAATGGTCCTCGAGAAAATGTACGCCTTCATTTGCGGGTTACCGTCCAGTAATGGTAACAACGTATCCACTTCTCGCAGAAATGAAGAAAGTGCATAATGTCCAGTCCCCGTGAACTCGTGTATCCTTTGCGCATCCTTTAGAAGGTCGTTCGGTGTTATGGTTGTTGGCAACGGTGGTGCTTGTCTCACTGCTGGTATTGTTTGTTGCATTGTTTGTACAGATTCCTCCTGCGACATCTCTAATCTGGTGTTGGCTTCTGATTGTATGTCTTCTTCCTTTGATTGATGTTGTGCTTTTGGTCTTAATAGATTTGTTTTTTTCTGTTCTACAATATTTCTTAAGAAGTGTTTTTCACAGTTAATTATTTTTTTTTAATTTTTGGTTCTTAATTATTTCTTCAGAAATAATTTCCACGACTGCGTCAGTTACGTTAATTAAACGCGGAGAGAACTTCGGTTCAACGTTGCTTTTATTACGGAGTTTATCTTAAAACTAAACTAACAATTTTAAATTACTTATGCCGAAACCTTATAGTAACTTAGTTACATCGATTATTTGCTATCGCTGCTGTAGGCACAAAAGTATTTTCCGAAATTATGTAGGAAGAGAGGTAAACGATTATAACCACCAATAAGCAGAGTGCAAAGCCGTAGCTGAATAAGTGCTAACTCACTGATAATTGCAGACGTTGCATTTAGGGGTTGTTTATGTCATTGCACTTCAGTTAATTTATGTCATTGTACTGATCGTACTGACTTTGCTTTTTGGATTGTTTATGTCATTGCACTTCAGCTGAATTATGTCATTGTACTGATCGTACTGACTTTGTTCTTTGGGAGGTTTGTGTCGTTGCACTTGAGAATGGTCTCGAAATATGAAAAGGAATTGGAAAATGCATAAACGGCTTTGGTGGTCATTTGTGAGATTCATACTTGATAAGAATGATATCTCAGCTGACGTTTGGTATTAGGGTTCGCAGCAACTGCTGGTGTAACTCCCGCGATCGAGGCGGAGAACAGCTGCCGGCTCCCACCTTTCTGGAGGAGTTATCCCGATCTGTGGTTTTATCAGATCGAGGCCGCTTTCCAGGTCCACCATGTGCGCAACGATAACAGCCGTTACAATTTGGTAGTTGCGGCGCTCGACCCGGAGACCATTTCCGAGGCTGCGGATGTACTCCGCACAGTATATATTTAGGATATATATATATATATATATATATATATATATATATATATATATATATATATATATATATATAGATATATATATATATATATATATATATATATATATATATATATATATATATATATATATATATAGATATATATATATATATATTGAAACGTGATAGCCCAGTGAAAAGGGATTGCATACTTTTAGGATCCCATCTGGAGAATGAGTGCCCCCTGTGAGTCAAGATGCAAACTATTCGAATAAAAGTTTATTCAAGAACCATCTGCCGGTAATATCAAAAAGAATATTCTCGACTTCTGTCGAAGAGGATAGAAGCTTCTAGAAACTACGAGAATAGCGTAGAAGTTTCTACACCAACCATTCGAAAACTATAAAAGCGACAAGACTGTTCAAACTCGAATACAGTAGATCAGAGATCGTAAAAGTGTATACATCAGGCATTTTAATCTAAGCAGCAGTATTAGCAGTATTTGTAATTTTGCAAAGTGATGAAATTCATTATTAAATAAAGTGATGAAATTACTTATTAAATAAAGTGACTAATGGTTTGTGAAATAAAGTGCAAATAATAACTAAGTAAACTTTAAGCCTAATATTAAATGTGTGAATAGCAATAATTAAATAAAGCTAATTATTTAAATTTAACCGGCGATTGTTTGATTACTACACAATCTAGTGGTACGAGTCCGAGTACAGAGAGTTAGAGGAATTGTCAGGAGCGCAATTTTGTAACAGAGTAAATTGTCAAGAGGGCAATTTCGTAACAATTGGTGTCAGAAGTGGGATTGTGTATCTGTAATAAACAATGGTTAAATTTGAAAAACTGAGATGGGAGCAGCTCAAGAAGGAGCTTGAGCGTTTAAATTTGCAAACACAAGGGCTTAAAGCGGAGCTGCAGGTGAGACTAAGAAGCGCTTTAGAGGAGCAGGGTATAGATGTCGATGAGCATGAATTCCAATGTGAAGAGCCAACGACATCTCGACACGAAGAAACACCGCAAGAAACTAACACGGGTAACTTTGACATGAGTGCACTTATCGGGCTAATACAGATGCAGTTACAACAAAATTCTCAAGCAGCTGAAGAGAGGATGCAGCAGCGATATGAAAAGATGCAGCAGCGAGATGAAAAGATGCAGCAACAATTACAACAAAATGCTCAAACCGTCGAAAAGAGTGTTGCATCCGTCAAAGAGGATGTCAAAGAACAGTTACAGCAGAGTGAAATACGAGTTACTCAATTAGTGGAAAAGAACTCACAGCAGATGAAAGAAATGTCCGAGATGGTAGATAGGAAGGTTTGTGAAATTGAGACACGGCAAGAATCGTTCGAAAAATCTTTAGTACAAAGGCAGAATGAATTTAAGCAACAAATAGAACAAAGAATTAATCTACTACATGAAGGTGCATTGCCTGTGCCAGCTTTATCCTCAATAAAATTGAAGCCTCCTACCTATGATGGAACCACGACATTTAGTGTCTTCAGAATGCAGTTTGAGACTACCGCTAGCACAAATGGTTGGAGTGCTCGCGAGAAAGTGGCTGCATTAACCGTTTCATTGAAAGGTGCTGCCGCTGATGTGCTTCAAACTATCTCAGAAAGTGAGCGAGACTGCTATGAAAGCTTAATGAATGCCGTTCAGCGCAAGTATGGTAGTGAACACCGGAAGCAGATGTACCAAGTAGAGCTACGAACACGTGTACAGAAGAGTGGTGAGTCTCTACAACAGTTTGCGGCGGAAGTGGAGCGGTTGGCTCATCTTGCCTACCCAGGAGAGATCACTGAGAGGTGTATGATGGACACCTTTGAATATGGCATTCGCGATGCGGAGATAAAGCGTTCTGCAATAACTAATCCGAAAGCTACATATATGGAGACAGTAGCTAGCGCTTTAACTTCAGAGACAGCAGCCTTGATGTGCCAGCCAGTATACAGAGCCCGTCAGGTACAAGTCGAAAGCGGCCAAAGTTTCACGGGCAAATGCTTCACCTGCGGAGAGGTCGGACACATGGCCCGTAATTGCCAATCGAGACGGAAACGCTCTAGATCACGCTCACCGGTAAGACCTCCAAAGCCAGTCAGATTCCCAAATAGGGAATCAGAAAATGATGAAAAGTCGTCGACAAACTAGATGGAGTCAGTCTCGAGGGGCTTGATCTGACTCCCACAACATGTGGCCCCAGAATCTTCGTTTCTCAGATGGCACGGAAAATCAACAGCCTAACTGTCGACAGCGTAGTAAATGGAAGAAAAATCGTGGTAACATTGGATACGGGTGCCTCACATTCCATAATTAGAAGGGATCTCGTTCGGGGAATCGAGCCGCTTCTGGGAATAAGATTGCGTACGGCAACTGGAGATGATGCACCGATACTGGGAAAAGTTACACGGAAAATAACTATCGGCACCACAACAGTGACGCACGAGTTTGTAGTTGCGGATATTGTGGACGAATTAATCTTAGGTGTGGATTTTATGATTCGGAATGGATTCACCCTAGATTTGAAAAGCCGAATGTTGAAGTATGCGAACACCGAAATACCGTTATCCGTTGGTGAGGATAAGTATGGAGGTATCCGTCAAGCCATTGTATCGCGGCGAACAAAAATCCCAGCAAAGTCAGAGGCAGTCATATGGGCCAAAATGGACGGAGATGTGGAGAAGAACAAGTTGTGGGTTGTGGAGACGGATGAAAAATTTGTACTGGATGACATCATCATTGGAAAAACCCTCGTAGAAGAGCAGCAGAACAGAATAGTGCCAGTAAGAGTGGTCAATCTTGCGAATTCTGCTAAAACCATAGAGAAAGGACAGATAATTGGAAATTGCCGGGCAATTTCGGCAATTGTAAACTGTGAAAGCCAGCCGCAAGACACAAAAATGAAGATACCAGCTGATAAAAAGGTACTCGACGATCTTACGAAAGAATGTAGCAAAGACTTATCCACAGAGCAGAGGAGGACTGCCAGCCAACTTTTGGCAAGACATTGGTCAGTATTTGCTGAAAAGGGTAAAAACGAAGGCAGAACAAAGATGGTGAAACACACAATCAACACTGGTGATGCCAAACCCATTCGTCAAGCGTCAAGAAGAGTACCTCTGGCAAAGAGAGAAGAGGTGAATGTATTGCTGAAGGAAATGCATCAGAACAACGTCATAGAGCCATCAGCGAGCCCCTGGAGTTCTCCAGTGGTATTAGTCAAGAAGAAGGATGGCTCCACACGTTTCTGTGTAGATTATCGTAAACTAAATGAGGTAACGAAGAAAGATAGTTATCCATTACCTCGAATCGACGATACGTTGGACACACTTTCTGGTTCAAATTGGTTCTCAACGCTGGATTTACAAAGCGGATATTGGCAAGTGGCAGTAGACGAACAAGACAAGGAAAAGACAGCATTCAGTGTCGGTGATGGACTATGGCAATTTTTGGTGATGCCATTCGGACTGTGTAATGCTCCAGCTACATTTGAACGCTTAATGGAACATGTGCTAAAGGGTCTTCACTGGAAAACGTGTCTGGTGTACTTAGATGACATCATCGTTATGGGAAAGGACTTCGAGGACCACTTGAAGAATTTGGAAGAAGTATTGATGCGATTAGGAGCTTCAGGGTTGAAGCTGAGCGCAAAGAAATGCTCGTTCTTCAAGAAAGAAGTCAAGTACCTTGGACATAAAGTCACACCTGAAGGAGTACACACAGATCCAGATAAGATAGACTCAGTAAGGGAGTGGCCAAGACCAACTAGTTTGCATGAGCTACGCAGCTTCTTGGGTCTTTGCACCTATTACAGACGCTTTGTTCCAGGCTTTGCGGACGTGGCTGGTAGTCTGCATGCATTAACGAGGAAAAATTGTCCTTTTGAGTGGAAAAGCGAACAGGAGAAGGCATTCAACAGATTGAAAGAGCTATTGTGTACAGCTCCGATCCTTGCATATCCAATACCTGGCGAAAAATTTATTTTGGATACAGATGCAAGTGGATTCGGGATTGGAGGTGTCCTGTCGCAAGTTATTGACGGACATGAAAGAGTAATAGCCTACTTCAGTAAGATCTTATCAAAGCCAGAGCGAAATTACTGTGTAACACGGAGAGAACTTTTGGCGGTTATGCAGTGCGTGAAGCACTTCAACAAGTACCTGTATGGACAAAAGTTCTTGTTGAGAACGGATCACGCTGCTCTGCGCTGGCTATTACAGTTCAAAAATCCCGAAGGTCAGGTTGCGAGATGGATTGAGAGACTCCAAAGCTACGATTTCACAATAGAACATCGCAGAGGCGGAAACCACGGGAATGCTGATGCACTATCACGACGTCCTTGCAGTATGGAATGTAAGCACTGTTCTAAAGCTGAAGGGAAAGAAGGAATAGTCGATGTGCGCTTAATGGCTGTTTTACCAGACGATGAATGGACAGCGGAAAAGATAAAAGAAGAACAACGAAATGACCCAGATTTGGCAAGAATCGTATCAAGTAAGAATGAAGGAAAACGGCCTGATTGGAACGAAATCTCGACTGAAAGTCCCATAACTAAAGCATATTGGGCTCAATGGAATAGCTTAAAGCTGCAAGATGGATGCCTATTCCGCCTGTGGGAGAGCGAAGATGGAAAAACCACGAAGAACTTGATTGTGGTAGCCAAGGCAAGAATAAGCGAAATTCTCAAGGAATACCATAGTGGGCCAAGCGGAGGACATTTGGGAATAACAAAAACAGTCGAGAAAATTAAAACACGATTTTATTGGGTTGATTGCCAACAATCGGTAGTTGACTGGATTAGTGCTTGTGAAAAGTGTACAGCTGCTAAGGGACCGAGCCGTCGCAGTCAGGGGAAAATGCATTTATACAACGTGGGAGCGCCATTTGAGCGTATTGCAATGGACATAGCAGGTCCGTTTCCAATTAGTGATTCCGGCAACAAATATGTTCTCGTCGTAATCGACTATTTTAGTAAATGGCCTGAAGTAAACCCCATTCCCGATCAAGAAGCTAAGACCGTTGCAGATGCATTTATCAATAATTGGGTCTGCAGATTCGGAGCTCCCCTCGAGTTGCACTCGGATCAAGGCAGAAATTTCGAGTCAACAATATTCAGGGAAATGAGTGAATTGATGGGCATACGCAAAACTCGTACAACCCCTTTGCACCCACAATCCGATGGAATGGTTGAAAGATTTAATCGTACGCTTGAGGAACACCTAAGAAAAGTCGTGGACAGATACCAGAAAGATTGGGACCTACACATACCCCTCTTCTTAATGGCATACCGATCGGCAACTCACGATACAACATCTACAACACCAGCTAAGGCTATTTTCGGTTGTGACATAAGATTGCCTGCAGATCTGAAATTCGGTGCCTACTCATCTACGGAAGTTTCATGTAGCAGTTATGTAGCTGACAAACGAAGACAGCTGAATGAAATTCATGGAACCATCAGAAAGCGCACACAACTGATGAGTGATAAAATGAAAGCCAGATATGATCTACGAGCAAACTCCAAGGGATTTCAGGAAGGGCAGCTAGTTATGCTTCATTATCCGCAAAGGAAAAAGGGATTATCGCCAAAACTGCAAACACACTGGGAAGGCCCTTATAAGGTGATAAAGCGGCTCAACGATGTAGTATACCGCATCCAGTTGGCGAGAAATGCCAGGAGCAAAATGAAAGTCGTTCATTTAGAAAAGTTATCTCCTTATAAAGGTTGCAGTACTATCCTTGTTCGGGACGAACAAGTTTAAGCGGAGGGCAGTGAAACGTGATAGCCCAGTGAAAAGGGATTGCATACTTTTAGGATCCCATCTGGAGAATGAGTGCCCCCTGTGAGTCAAGATGCAAACTATTCGAATAAAAGTTTATTCAAGAACCATCTGCCGGTAATATCAAAAAGAATATTCTCGACTTCTGTCGAAGAGGATAGAA
Source organism: Clusia tigrina (assembly GCA_920105625.2). NCBI lineage: Eukaryota > Metazoa > Arthropoda > Insecta > Diptera > Clusiidae > Clusia > Clusia tigrina. Next base: position 112,681,752 of record OV050031.1, on the reverse strand, counting down.
GCTTCTAGAAACTACGAGAATAGCGTAGAAGTTTCTACACCAACCATTCGAAAACTATAAAAGCGACAAGACTGTTCAAACTCGAATACAGTAGATCAGAGATCGTAAAAGTGTATACATCAGGCATTTTAATCTAAGCAGCAGTATTAGCAGTATTTGTAATTTTGCAAAGTGATGAAATTCATTATTAAATAAAGTGATGAAATTACTTATTAAATAAAGTGACTAATGGTTTGTGAAATAAAGTGCAAATAATAACTAAGTAAACTTTAAGCCTAATATTAAATGTGTGAATAGCAATAATTAAATAAAGCTAATTATTTAAATTTAACCGGCGATTGTTTGATTACTACACAATCTAGTGGTACGAGTCCGAGTACAGAGAGTTAGAGGAATTGTCAGGAGGGCAATTTTGTAACAGAGTAAATTGTCAAGAGGGCAATTTCGTAACAATATATATATAGATATAGATATAGATATATATATATATATATATATATATATATATATATATATATATATATATATATATATATATATATATATATATCGAAGCGAGCTGGGGTTAAGCTAGTATATATATTGAAATGTGATTGCATAAAAGTGAAACGTGATTGCATACTTTTAGGATCCCATCCGAAGTTTCAGAATGAGTGCACCCTGTGTGTAAGTCAAGACACGAACTATTCGAATAAAAGTTTACTTAAGAAAACCCTGTCGGTGGTATTAAAGAATGAAAGCGTCTTTTGAGGTGTATATAAAATTCAAGAAAGATCCAGAAATTTCTAGAGTATTGTAGAAGTTTCTACCTCAATTATACGAAGCTATAAAAAGCACAAGACTGTGCAAAGTCGAGGACATTCGAACAGAGATCGTAACAGTGTGTACATCGTGCATTAAATTCGAAGTAGCAATATTTGTGATTGTGATTTTGTGATGAATTCAGTGATGAAATTCATTATTAAAAGAAGTGTTTAATGAATTGTGAAATAAGTGAAAATTGTAACAAAGTAAACTTTAAGCCCAATATTAATTTTGTAAATTGCAAAAATTAAAAAAAGTTAGTTATTTTAATTTAACCTGCGAATGTTTGATTACTAAACAATGTAGTGGTACGAATCCGAGTACAGAGAGTTTGAGTAAATTGTCAGGAGGGCAATTTCGTAACAGAATAAATTGTCAAGATGACAATTTCGTAACAATATATATATATATATATATATATATATATATATATATATATATATATATATATATATATATATATATATATATATATATATATATATATATATATATATATATATATATATATAACGGGTCCGCCATCTAACTTTTTTTTTTTGTCAACTAGTGCTTTTTTCGTGAATGGTAACACTTAGCTCATGTCTGATCGACAGATAATTAGTTTTATCCTTCCGCTGAACGAATATGGTTGTGTATACGCTTGAACAACGCTGGGAAATATTGCGACATTACTTTGAAAATCATGGTAATGTTGCAGAATGTGTGCGAAAATTGCGTACGGATTTTGGAAGAAGAGAAACATCGTCAGCTCCGTATGTTTGTTATCTTGTGAAAAAAGTGAAAGAAACTGGCATCCTCATCGATAAACCAAAGCGTGAAAAGCCAAAAACAGTGCGGACACCCGAGAATATTGCTGCTGTGGCAGAAAGTGTACGTGAAGCGCCATCAACATCAATTCACCGTCGTTCTCAACAATTGAAAATTTCGGAGACATCATTGAGACGAATTTTGCATAAAGACCTTGGTATGACGCCATACAAAGTCCAATTGGTTCAGGAGTTGAAGCCAACTGACCATCCAATGCGTTTTCGCTTCGCTAAGTGGGCCTGCGATCGACTTACAGAAGATGTCGATTTTGCCAAAAAAATCATCTTTTCAGATGAAGCTCATTTTGATTTTGGCGGGTATGTAAACAAGCAAAATTGTCGCATTTTAGGCACAGAAAACCCACACGCATACATTGTAAAGCCGATGCACCCAAAAGGAGTCACTGTTTGGTGCGGATTTTGGTCCAGAGGCATAATTGGGCCATTTTTCTTCGAAAATGAGCAAGAAGTGGCCGTTACAGTCAATGGCGATCGTTATCGGGCCAGGTGGAACGAATTTTTGTTCACAAATATTGAAGAGGAGGATATTGGCAACATTTGGTTACAACAGGACGGCGCTACGTGCCACACAGCCGAAGCTACTCTCGATGTTTTGCGCCCTGTTTTTGAAGATCGCATCATCAGCCGCAGAGCTGATGTCGTTTGGCCACCTCGGAGCTGCGATTTGACACCGTTGGACTATTATTTGTGGGGTGCCCTCAAAGATAAGTGTTACGCCGACAAGCCAGAGATAATTGACACTTTAAAGGACAATATTCGTGAAGCCATTGGTGAAATACAGCTGCACACAATCGATAATGTGCTTAAAAATTGGACCGATCTTGTAGGCTACTGCATGGCCAGCCGAGGCAGTCATTTGAATGAAATTATTTTCCATTATTAACCGAAAGGATTGTACTTTCAAATAAAAAAAGAAGTTTGAGAAAATATCCAGTAGTTTTTTTATAGAATTTTCAAAAAAAAAGTTATTTGGCGGACCCGTTATATATATATATATATATATATATATATATATATATATATATATATATATATACATATATATATATATATATATATATATATATATATATATATATATATACATATATTTTATATAAATTTATTTCCATTCAGTTTTTTATGGTATATTCTTCAAGAATTGACAATTGTGTTGAAATCTTAGCAATAATAATAATATATATATATATATATATATATATATATATATATATATATATATATATATATATATATATATATATTATAATTCTGCACCAGATTATGAATTATTAGTTGACTTTATAAGATATAATATAATGATGAAAGATCTCGTCTTTTCAGCCGTGATAAACTTCGTGTGTGTTGCAGAACCTGGGCTAGCGGGTTCGGAGGCTGATTGCTTAGTATTTTCCTTCAGAACGACTAGCTCCTCCTTCAATGTGTAATATGTAGACCGCGATGAATATTCACATTGCTAACGTACCATTGTGCGTTCACAATGATTCTTGCTATTCTAGACTGAACTCGTTATATTAGAAAAACTAGCAGTTGACCATTACTGAGCGCCATATGACCAGATCGGTTTGATTCCGGCTTTGTACAGAAGAACTTTGTGTTCTGTCGGAAGGCGATAATTTGTATGTAATAAGAAAATAAATTTCAGGGCTGCTTTGTTTATCTGCTTTTGTTTGGCTTCTATATGTGTGCACCTAGGCAGCCTTCTGTCGAGATGTATTCCAAGATAGGTAGCTTTACTGGATACAGGAATGGTGACGTTGTTGAGTTTCATGGCCACGGGGCTGCCTTGGCGTTGTGTAAAAGTGTCATATTTGCTTTTCGTTTCGTTTATTTTTATGCGCCAGTTACAGAGTCAATGTTCAATATTTCGCAAATGTTGATTTAAGCTAGTTGATGTAGCGTCTGCTACTGAGCATCGCAGTGTGGTCAGCAAAAGTACGGATGTCTGTTTTTTCATCTGATGGTATATCAGCCGTAAATAAACATACAGGACAGGCCCAAGAACACTACCTTGAGGTACACCAGATTCGATGCTGTAGATGTTCGATGCAGATTCGTTGCACTTCACTAAATTTTCTTCCTCTAATCTACGATTCAAGGGTATTGTGACATTCCGCAGGATGCATTTGTTTTCTATTTGTACATAAGTCCGTCGTGCCAAACCTTATCGTAAGTCTGAGCTACGTCTAAGAATATGGCAGAACAGAACTGCTTAGAGTTGAAGGCTTTGCTTATTCCTTTGGTGATTCGATGCACTTGCTCAATTGTCTGCCGATCATTTTTATTACTGCCAATTTACAAATATTTGGTGGCAATCCTTCTCTAAGAACTGAATTCAAGAAGTTTAGATTTAACCTGATTGCACATTTTGGTAATTGAGGTATCATCTCTGACGTTACTATGTCGTAGCCAAAAGCTTTGCTCGCTTTACAGTTCATATTTATAGCAAGAGCCAATTCGTTGAAACTGAAATTTTCCTGATGGTGAGTTTTACGAACTTCAATACTTGGAATTGCGAAGTGGTTTGAAGGTGGATTTGGCTTAAACACACCATTGAGTTGGTCTGCAAATATATTTGCTTTTTCGCATCGCTTCTAGTCCATTTCCCATTTTCAATTCTAAGGCGGATTGTGTTCTAGCGGAACTTTGACGAATTTAGATGTTTCCACAAAGAGTGGTTTGTGTTCTTTGCCTGGAGTTAGTTTTGCTTTGACCTCTCTTATGATTTCTAAGATTCAGTTTTTGCTTCAATCGAGTCTTCTGCCCCCTCCTTTCGAATACGACTTTTCTCCTTTGTCATCGCGTCAATATCTCCGAAAGTGACAGTTCTTTCAGAGTTTTTTTTTTTTTAATATCAATTTTTTATTGTAGTCTGTATTAAATACAATAAACTTTTTTTTTGTTTGAAAACTAAACAACAATAATTAAATATCAACATAACATTTCTGGAATGCACCCAGTTGTGCCACCATTTCTTAATTGTATGTATTCATCAACAGAAACTATCAGCTGTTGATTCCTATTTAAATGGTTGAATGGAGTCAAATGAACTGTGAATTCTGATATGAGTGGATTAGAGTGCCCGTGAATTCTTAGTTTGTATGCCATTGCGTATTTTTTTATTTCTTGCACAATTATCGGGACTTTCAGGTCACGATGGAGTTGGTTGTTCGTTACTTAGTATGGAACTTTTGCATTCATACACAGCATTTTTGATTGGATTCTCTGGAGAATTTCGACATTAGAGGTTGCCGCAATGCCACACAGTTGTATGCCATATGTATATATCGGTTTTAAGAAGGCTGAGTAAAGTAAAAGCTTACTTTCGAGATAAACTTGGGAATTTCGATTCAGCAGCCAGTGTAAATTTCTAAGATTTATTCTCAGCGCCTTACGTTTGGTGAATATATGAATTTTCCATATTAGCTTGCTATCGCGGTGCATGCCCAGGTATTTAGTCACATTGCACTGCGCTATATTCACGAATAAAAATTTGCAGAAATATACATGGGGTGCATAATAGTGTGTGTGCAGAACTTGGAGATCATAATACCAAAGCCCAAAATTAACGAAACACCATTACATTAAAGATTTATCAACGAAATTTCACAGGAATGGTGCGGGTACCAACATTAAATACGACACAAAAAATGGGTGTGTTATTTTTCCAGACACGCCCACTATTTACATATTATTATAACTTATGACCTATACGATATTTTCGCACGAAATTATATATTATCACCTATATTGACCCTACATAGTCAAATGCTAGAATGGGAGTCGATCAGATAAAGGATACGCCTCCCTCCCATATAATGAACTTAGGGGACCCCACTTAAAAGCAATTAACTTATCTATGCTTATTGTGATTATATATGAATAATAATTGGTAGCTCTACAGATTGGATCTGTACTAGCATGCATTCCAAATATTGTCAGATTATTACTACTGCCACGCTCACAACCAACCAAAAATCAGTACTAGGTTCCTATCGAAATTTCACAGAAAGGTTGCGGGTACCAAAATTAAACACCACACAAGAAATGGGCGTGTTGGTAATGCTTACAAAATGGCGGATTACAACATGAAATCAGTAGCAAAAAATTCAGTTTTTTAAAATGTTTTTAACCAAGCCTCCTCTATTCTTATGAATAATCTTCTGATGGCATTCAAAGGGTATTATTATATATGTCAAAATTGAGCTAGCAGATTCAGTTCAGTATTTATATAGCAAGAAATTACATGAAGGTAAATTCACTTTTGAAATAATTGTATATAAATATAGAGATATCCATTTAATAGTATTTTATAGAAATAAATCTTTTCCGTCAGGATTACTAAAAATAGAACTACAAATTATTTAAGTACCGATTGTTCTGTCAATAAGAGAATTGTTCTAGTTGGAGATTTTAATATATGTCGTGGCAGTGACTGTGACCAAGTATCCTAACGGAAAACGGCTTAATATTTCTTCCATGTAGAGATAAGAGTACCACTTCAGGAAATACTCAAATAGATGGGGAATTCTCTAATATGGACAGTAATTCAATCAGCGAAAAGTTACGAAACGATTTACGGTTACCATGATGCAATTTGTGTTACAATTTCATCATAATAGGGGTCTTTATTTTTGCTGCATTCTTTATTTATTTAATGTATGCTAACTTAGTTTATTTAGATGTAGTAATAGGTACAATTAATTAGGTTCCGCGGGAGAGCTTGTAGCTCCTAGAGGACGCGTCCCCAGGTAGCGGATAGGGGAAGGCCTCTCATATATTGGAGGTAGGAGCTGTATCAACTACCTGCCGCGGAGCAACAAGCAGTAGTATTCATACCTTCAAACCTTTACTATCAAAAATATTAAATTAATTTTGTGCCGTAAAGCGTGGAAAAAAAATTGTATTAATCGCCAAGGTTTAACTCTCACGTACATTTTATTAGTATGAGCGTGGTTTTATAAACTATAAAGGTAAAGGGTATTTCGTAGTCGGTCTAGCCTGACTTCAGACTTCTTTACTCGTTTTACTTGCTCATTACTTATGAGTTTTAAATCATAAGAACTAGGAGCTGTTTCCGTTAGGGGCTTCATTAGAGGAGTAATAATATTGACTTTGTCATCAAATATTGGTGGGGGTTTGGGGCTTTTACTTGAGGCTTAAGACCTTTATCATGTTTTCTGTACTTTGAGGAACACTCAACTAATATTTGTTGAGTTTGGCTTATTTTTGGGATGCTTTAGGCTTGCCTGGGATTTCATGGGGTATTTTTTTGGTTTCAACAACAGTCCAACCGTGACCTGGTGTAGATTTACTACTTAATGCTTGAGGGGAAGCTTGTTGCTGGTATACCAATTGCAGCTGGTACTGACGGTGCCGAATTTGCTGTTGCACATTTATGTTTGGGTTGACTGTAAAATTTGGGGATAGCTTCGAATTCGGAGGCTGCTGCTGTTGTAGCTGTTGCGGCTTCGGTTGTTCTATTTCCATTTGTTGTTATTGTTGTTGCAGCTTATAGTATGTAAATGATTTAGTAGTGCGCTAAGTTTGTCAACAAGGAAGTCTATATCCTCTGCTGTGTTTAACAGTGGATCAGTCTTTAGATGGCTGCTGATGTATTGACGAAATTATAGCGAGGTGGTTTTGTGGTTTTTTATTTTCATTGGTTGTGCATTACGCATGGGATGTTTCTACAAGTTAATTATAACAGGGGAATGATCTGACGATAAGTCGAAGCATTCTTCCGCTGAGTTGGTTAATGTTTCTAGTCACGTCAAAATCGATTGGATCCGGAATTTTGCTGGAATCAGATGGCCGGTAGGTTTGTCAGTAGATATAATATCTGGTTTATTTGTCATATTAATTATAGCAGGGTACAGTTGCCTTCCTTTCGGATTTATAAGCGGAGAGTCCCATAACGTATGTTTGGCATTAAAGTCTCCTGCTGCTATACATTTTGAGCCGAGAGAGTTGAAGAGGTCAAGACATTTACTTTCAGTTAGGTGCAACATTGGAGGGCAATACGCTGCGCTTATTATAATTCCATCACCCCATCACTGTAGCGAGACCGATGTTGCTTGTATATACTATTTTTTGTATGCTTCAATTTCATAGTGTTTAATATGGCTTTTAACTAGAATTTCTGTACCACCATGTGCTTTACCGTGTAGTCGATTTGTGTTGTAAAGTTTATAGCCTGGTAATTTAAAATAGTTGTTTGAGGTTCAATTGGTTTCAGATAGCATTAGTCTGTCAATTTGTAGTTTCCAGGAAGTTTTGTATTTCGTTTTTGCGTTTGCAAACACCGTTGGTATTTCAATGGCTTATTTTTAAATCTTATTTTTTTGGATAAGAGTAATTACATCAACTTATTTCGCGATTTGGCAAATTCTTGAAACATATTTTGCATGGTTTTCATAAATTCAGTCATGATGCATGTTAAATTGGTAATGATAGCTTCTAACAACTGAGAGAAAGATATCTCTTTGGATTGTTCGTTTAGCATACATGTAGCAATTTCGGAATATGATTGCTTTCCAGCCTATGCGCTGTTTGGAGCGATATTAGCTGGAGCATATTGAACAGGGTTTTCTTCTACGCGTCCTTCTGGTTTTTGCATTTCAGCTGAATTACTCCGTATTGCTTTAAAGACGGGGCACCCACGACAGTTACCCGTGTGATTACCAGAGCAATTGATACACTTTTTTGCTATCACTTTTCTCACGAGAGCATTGAGATGTTAGGTGTAGATCCCCATAAACTACACAAACTGGTGTTAAAATGCATTACTACTTGGTGTGGCCGTATTCCTGACAATTGACGCACTGCACTTAACCTTGCCTCTTACGGGGTTCCTCAACTATTATTCTTCGGTGTAGAAGGTACCAAAAATTGTGTATTGGATGCGCTTCATTTTTTTGTAGCATTTTAATTTCTGGCTGAAGTTCAATTTTTAACAGCGGTTGGGGGGATATTGTTTCTGTTTTTTATATTGAAAACAGATTTGGTGGGAAAGCCTGAACTTTTCAGTGCCTTTTTAACTTCGTTGCAGTCAACATTGCTGTATATACTCTTGTTTACCACGCATAATCCTCTACTTCTTTTCAGTTGGTAAGTATAGAATTTTTTATTGCAACCTTAAAAATGAGCAATAATTTTGCGGAAGCTGTTTTCAGGGGCTGCTTGGATCTTCGTCTCTTTTATGGTACCTTTAAGTATTGAGACGATGTAGAAATCGCTACCTACTAGGCGCGCTAATCCAGCAACTATCGTGTTTGTGCATTGTTCTCGCAAATTATAGGTGGTGGTTTAGATGGCTGGGCTGTGGCAGTGTCAAAACCGCTATTTGTCGAAATAAAGGCAAATCTATTTTCACCCAGAGGATTTTCCTTTTCCGTCTTTACAATTTTTGCGGATGGGCTATTACTTTTATTTTGGGGGCTTAGTTTTCTCTTTGATTACACGAGAATGTAGCGGTCAAGTCCTCTCTGTATGGCCGGCGATAATGTTTTCACTGCAGCTTCAGTGTGTAGTAAGTTTTGAGTAATGCGTTTTTTGCTGGTACTTACTCTGGGAAGAAGCGCTTTCATACCATTTTGAGTGAGCTTATTGTTGTTGTTTGTGCTGGTACTTAATAAAAGTGATTGCTGTTTGTGAGTTTTTGTAGGTGTTTTGGCAAGTGAGTACGGCATTGTGCACTCCAAGACTAGTTTAGTTGCACTTGTGTCTGGGTGGAAGCGAGCAATTCAGCGGAGCCGACCACGTGAGGGGGCCCAGATGAAGGGGCCCGCGAAACACCGAGCAGATCTAGGCTGTCCAGGCTTTTGCTTTCGCAGCACAACGCTCGCGTGGATGTTTTCGGAGCACTGCTCTAGCGCTTCGGGCAAAGATAGCGGTAGGCTGATTCGGCCATGCAGACACACTATGAGAGGGCTTGCACTGGGAGAGAGCGCGGGTGGTCTGAGTAGGAGAGCGCAACAGGCTCATCCGTTGACCGCTGCAAACCGTTTGTTTATATAACTTTTCAATTTCTTAGAATTTTTGAACTTATGGCGTTCTTGGAATATTTCAACTAATTTTTTAACATAATTCGTGGAAATGAACGTCATATTTTTTATTGTTTGGAAGAGCTATTTTATATAGTGTACAGGCTTTTCTGTATTCACTTGCTTCTCATAATGGCCCACACATTTTCTATAGGATTATCTTCTGAAGATTGTGAGGGGCAATCCATTGAGATGACACCATTTCGATAGTTTCACACGCGCCAAAGACAGCTCCGATGCTTTGGGTAATTGATTTCTTGTTTGTATAGTTACACAAAGGATTCTGTATTAAAATTTTGCGTGAAGAGGAGCGACATCCCAAAACTTCGTTCTGAGAAGCATCTCTACATGTTTACTTTGACGGCGTTTGATGGCGTGTTCTGTAAAGTTACCCTGGTGGCTGCACGTTGCTCTCATTTTCCCGCAACCCGGAAGGTCATTTACGCGTTTTCCTAACAGCTAAGTCATTAGTCCCGAAGCCAGACCCACGATTGATGGTTCGTATTAAACTCATTTCCAATGATATAGCTATAGTTCCCTGGACAGTAGTGTGAAATTTCGAAGATGAACTATATGGACGAGCCTAGTAATGATTTCTGGATAATTGTGATTGTGGCAGTAGTATTATGGTGCCCATATTTTGAACAAAAACCATTATGAACCATTTCTGGCTGCGCCCAATGGACCCATTAGATTAGATTAGATTCGATTGTACTAAAAGTGGGAACTAGTTACCAAGTCAAGTATTCATTACGAATTTACAGATTTTCTTAGGGGATTTGTCCGCAATATCTGACTGTTCTAGGAAATGGTTACCTAAGTAACGAAGCCGAGTCCATATGAGACCATTATAGTGACAATGCAGATGTTCAGCTGTTTCCTCCTTTTCGTTACATAACCTACAGAGGTCATTTTCAGAATGGTTCAGGTCCAATAAAGTTACTGCCTGCCCCTATTCTAGCGAGCTAATCTACCTCTTCGTTCCCCACGTACCCACTATACCCTGACACATATCAGGTGAACTCTGTTTTTTATGCTAGTCTCTTCAGTAAGAGAAGGCACCCCCAAACTTGTTTCAATTTGATTTCAAAGGCGCTAAGTGCTCCCAACGCAGCTTTGCTCTCTGAGTGAATAGAAATGTGACAATTTTCAAGTTATTCTCTTAAGAAAAGTTATATAGCATAAATTTCGGCTTGAAACACTGAGTTCTCATGTCCTGTTGCTAAAAATGCATCTTCTGGGACTTTCACCAAATACTCCTACTCCTACACATTCATCCATTTTAGAGCCGTCTGTGTACAATACATGAGACATAGTTGAAGGCTTAGGTATATTCTGTTCGCAATTAACCCTATTAGGGAATGTGACCTTGTAGTTATGTTGGAAGTTCTATCTGGTTTTCCAGAAGTCGCTTAGAGTTTAAATAATATTTGTTGCTCATTCATATTCCTTCTCTAACTAGAGACCCTGAAAGGTGAGACGACCATTCTCCATTATCTAAGATGAGCTTTGCACGGTTCCGATGAAGTACTCGCTGGGTTAGACGCCTGGCTTTCTTTAACCTTGGCGTACTGTTCTCGCTCTTTCGCCTTAGGTTCCTCTGCAGTCGTGCCATCTCTAATCATGGCTTTTATGCGACGCTTCTTTACTCCTGTACTGCTTCTGTTCAAAACATTTGTCTGGTACGTATTGTTCCTCTACATATTCTTCCAACGTCGCGTCGACGTCATTTGGTTTCATTGGACCTTCATGCTGTCCGCAGCCTTAAGCTTACCTTCTTGGAATATTAAAGTCTCATCCATGGCCTCATCCTTGCCGGCGAACGGAGTAGAGATTCCTTATTTGGCTCCGTTGGTTGATTTGTATTTATTAAAAATTTCTCCATACAATATAATTTGAAAGGTGAGAATTATATCGTCCATGTTAATTTCTAAGGCAGGCCGCCCGGTATCCTATAGGAAAATTCCGTTCGTGATGCACATGATTCAGTTCCCTGCATCATTCAGTCTCCGACCGATTCCAAGAGCACAATAGCCTGGGAAACTAGGGGTTAGTATTCACAGTCTCACCAAGGATTTTGCAGCATGGTTGAACCTGGGCTGTCATAACTCCATGGATCATTGACCTTACTTAAACCCCCACGATAAGGTCCACTAATGGAAGGGGCACTGGATCCAAACTACTATTCCCATGCCACAACTAACCAAAAATCATTAGTAGCTTCGCAAAGAAGTTTTATATTAGAAATTTTCCACAAGGGTACTAGAGTTACTTTCAGAACCACGCCCACTATTGATACATTTTCATAACTTACGACCTCTACGAGATTTGTGAACGAAATTTTACACGAGGGCGTATATTGAGCATACATATCCATACATAAAAGGGGTGGATCAGAGAAAGGACTCGAATCCCTCTCATATAATCAAATTTGCGCACTCTACTTAGTTATGCTCCTAATGATTATGTATAAATAATATTGGTAGCAGTATATATTACGTACGTACTAGTGTGCATACAAAATATTGACAGATTATTACTACTGCCACGCCCAAAATTAACCGATATTCCTTACTGGATCCCTTTTCAACAATTTTCAAAAAAATTTCAGACGATAGTTGACATAATTAGTATAAAATACCAAACAAAAAATAGATCGGTAATATTGAGAACAACGCCCTCTCTTGATACATGTTAACATTTAAAACCTAAATATATAAATTCTTGGACTAAATTTTATATGAAGGAGTATATTCACGCTACAAACCCATTCATAAGATCGGTGAACGATAAAAAAAAACCACGACTCCTTCCATTTTAGTCAACACATAGTACCTTACCAAAAATATTAATCTAGATATGCTCCTAATGAAATATGAATCAAATGTGCGTTGCGATGGTATAAATCGCTCGCAAATGTAAAAGGTAAAGGGTATTTCCAAGTCGGTCCAACCCGACTTCAGCTTTCTTTACTTGTTTTTTAGTAATAAATGGATTTTTAGTACTTCAAATAGATCTTTGAATATTATGTTTCATTATTTTTGCAATTGTTTGACTGTAGCTTTTCGGATGATATAGTCATCAAGTCTAAGTATTGTATCGCCCAAAATTCGCTACGAATGAGACACACCTATAATTATATAGATGGAACATTCGGAAGCATGACCAATCAAATGTCCGTCCATTATCCGGAATATAGTTAGAAACTTCCAAACGCCCTTTCACAAAACGAGGCATTTGGTGAGATAGACGCCAAACAATTAATCTCTTGAACAACAAATTCAGAGGGGCCATTTCGAGAAGGCTGAGATCAAATGATGTTACTATTTGACGCCATTAGAATTATACTTATACGGTTGAATTAAATAACTAGGGATACACCAACATTTCAAGAATAATTGGGTAGCTAAAATATAAAATTAACCCTTTTCGAGCCATCTACAACCAAAAAAAAACAACAAATTGGTATGTCTAGCTATTCTTGTTTTTATTATTGAAAAAATAATTAGACTATTAATTACCTTGCTATTCGAAATTATAATGAACAATTAATCTCAGCATAACATATTTTTGTTATAAATATAAACGGATAAAAGATATTTTATTATTATTTAGCAATTCTACAACATCATTTAACTAATTTTATATTGCTATATTAACATGCACATACCCCTTAATCGGATTCAGAATCAGAACCAGAATCGGATTCCATGTTTAAATTAGAGGCCTTCAATAATGCAGTTACGTTACGTTTAGTCCTTGGTGCCTGTCTTAAGCTACATATATAGGGATCTGATAATATGAGAAGATGATGCAATAAATCGCTATTGGTAGTAATAAGCGACGTTTTTGTATTAAATTGCAAGCGATATCTGCTATTATCCTTGTTTCTGGCCACTAGTGCTTCTTCTGACATTTGCCCAATAGGAATCCAGCAGCTGTCAATATAGATTACCCGTGGTTTAAAACCTTATGAGCTGTTATTGGCATGGGATCCCAAAAATATAATTGTAAGTATAGTTCTCTAGTTCTGAATGAGGACTGTTCGAATGCGTCAGTATATCCATATGCAATAGACTCTAATAAAAATTGAAAGCTATGTAATAAAGACAAGTCGATCCCAGTTATTTTTGCTGTTTGAACTGCGTTTCTGAAAAAATACCGAGCAAGATTCCCATCATTCTAATTTCTGGATGCTGTGTAGGCATGTCTATCAATAAGCCCATCTGAGTTTTGAAATTGGCTTGAATTTGGCGCTTTGAATGAAATTTATGGGCCGACAATATCGCGGTGAAGATGGCGCAGGATTCTGAAAAATTATTTATTTTACTCCGTTTTGATTATAAAACATTTGATTTGGAACTATTGCAATGCTAAATAATTAGTCTCTAGCAGATCTTACAAAAAATTTTATTGGTATCTATTTTTTGTTGATCCATCATATCCCCATTTGAAAATAGGATAAATTTCAGGACAATCCCCACACTCTTATTTCAGAACTTCTAGCTGCGTTGCATACTGCCTTTAAATTGTTTGATCAATTATTGACTGCAAACTTATTTCAGCAGATGTTTCCGTGATCATTATATTTTCGGGGTAGCACAATTGCTTTGTAGCCCATACACGATCAAAACAGCGATAAATTTTTGGATTTATATGTTTTATTCCTTTTCTTAACAGATGCGACGATACATCTGCATCTACAATTCTTGATTACTTAACAAAAGTGCTCTTTTGTGGGGATGCATAAAATAATTTCTTAACAATTCCTGCGGAATTACGTTTTCCTGCAGATCGTAATTTCATTTCAGCTGCAGGTGCTCCTCACTTACATGTTCTTTTAATTTCTGTTCTTTGGCCACACGCAGAAAAGTTCTAGATCAGTCAGCAATTTGTTCCCTGGTTGGCAACGCTAAAAATATTTAGCAGGTCTACTGTTAAATTTAACCACTCGCTGTTATCGTGACAAAATCGCGGCTTCGTCCTGTGCACCTTAATCCATCTACTTTGGAAATTGAGGCACATACCTTTACAAAAGATTTAAATTTTTTCATTATAAACTTTTGAATGCGACCCACCGCTGATATTAGCCGTTAAGTACTCAACAATCTTAGCACATCGTTCCTTTTGTAGTGGAGACAACGATAAATACAATAAATTCTGATAGAAAATTTTCGACATCATATTGCAAAATTAAAAAGAAAGAAAAATGGGCAAATCCGGGCAAGATTTTTTTTCTCTTTCAGAAATAAGATCCTTCAGAGCTTCTTAAGGCCCGTAGTCTCTTGTACTTGAGAGCAGCAGTCTAAAAATTATCATTTTTTATACAAATCCACCAAAACAAGGATAATATAAAATCCTACCAAACAAGAGTTAACTTCAATTTTATACAAATTATAATATGCAAAATTTATAAATAAATATGCAATTCTTTAACTGAAAACCAAAAAATAAAACTTTAGCTTACAACAAAACGATTATACACTTCTCAAATACCTTTTACAATAACAACAGCATTTATATTCGGTTATATTTTTTGAAATTTTGGACAAAATTAAATTTTGAATTTTAAAAAAAAGTGAGGATATTTTAACAAAATCTGATAGTATAGTGAAAAGAAATTGTTAAAATAACTTTACTTATTGTTGTAAAACAGATTGTAAACAAATTTATTAAAATTATTAAGTTAAAATTCATACACAGAGCATTTTCAAAAATTTTCGAAATATATTCTTCTCAATGGGAAACTTGTTGAATAGAATTTAGCACCTTTGTTGATGGTTCCTACGCTTTGATTATCGAAGGACCAAAACAGGCTCGTCTCTGAATTAATTCTTCTCACATAACAATCACATGTAAATTCCACATCAAATATCTATAATTTGAAATTTACTTATTAGCTATGAGAAAATTAATGCTAATATAAATAGTGTTAATGTTACTAAATTGGATTAGTATTTGCATGTAATTAATTGCCTATTCTAATTAATATCCGCAAATATCGAAGCGTGGATTTTTGTACATCATGTAGAGCTTTTGCAATGCTCGTACAATCAAAGAATTCTGTGAAAAAAACCTTTAATTAAAATTTGATTTTGATCATTTTTCTCAATTTGAATCAGGGTGAACCAGGACGAGACAAAGTATATGCTGTCCACCAGCAGGGATACTCAGCGTTTAGGATCCCATGTTACAGCGGACAACTGTACTTTTGAAGTTGTTAAGAAATCCGTATACCATGGCTCTGACATTAACACCCAAAACGACGTTAGCCTGGATATTAAACCAGCCCTCTCTCGACTGAGAAAACCGACATTGTATAAGGATATTGACATAGTGAAACCCATCGCTATACAACGTCTGCACTGGCTTGGACATATCGACCATGCCTCTAATGCAAAGACCAAGTCGAGGAAACTCTAACCACGCTTCGTATAATAGATTGGAGAAGACGCGCGAAAAGCAGAGCACATGGCGAGTGCTGTTAAATTAGGCCGTAACCCGCTAGCAGATTGTCTTCAAAGAATCTGTGACTAGGCCACATAGTAAGTAATTTTTGTCACAAAAATGTGTTGAAAAAATTATTTGGTAAATTGTGGCAATAATTTAGCATCACTTCAATAATCTTCACTTTCATATTTTTGTACTCCAAATTTAGTCATGCTCTGTTCTCCTGTTTAATACCTCTCCGATTACACTTAAATGAAGTGTATAATTTGTTTTCCCTCTCCACAGCTGTTAAGTTGTTTCAGGTTTATTATAAACAATGAGTGACCGTAGACTGCCAACGCCTTGATTCTTAAAAAAGTTCCATATGCATCGTCCATCCGTTCTATGTGAACACTACCATAAGAAACCAAAAGTATTAACTAAATTTCAGACAGTGATGCTGGATTCAAGAAGAGTGTAGAAATTCTTTGGTGAATTGTGACAATAATTTTGCATCACTGCAATAATTTTTAATTTTGTATTTTTGTACTCAAAATTAAAGATGCTTTGTTCTGCTGCTACAGTTTCTTTTCCATCTGCATAGCTGTTAAGATGGATGCGGGCCATTATACACAATGCATAATTACAATATGTCTTGATTCTTTGATTCTTAAAAAAAGTTCCATACTTTGAAGCATCGTCAAAGTTCATACCTTCTACATAGTATTAACTAAATTTCACACGCTAATCATGATTCATGCATATTTTCTGTATGTTTTGCTTTTCATTAGACTTTTCTGAAACCTTTTTTTTATATTTGTAAAATGTGCTTTTTAAACCAGTTCATATAAAATTAAATTAATAAAATATTTACCTGGGTTGTACTCAAGATTACTTTAGACTGCTTTTTATCAGTTCCGGTGAATATCATCAAAGAACTGACGTTAGGAGAGTAAGACAAAATACATTCATAATCATAAGTACAAACTACATTGCGAGATCGGTGCTCTAGCAAATGGATTCCGTGTTGATCCACTGCAAGCCACAATATTCTTGGCCAATTTGAAGTGAATGTTTGCTGATGTCAATGTAACAATACAGTGAATAATATTAATAGATGATATAAAATAATATAAATAGAAGAGAAAAATTGATTACCATCACATCGAATATTGTTGCAAGATGAAGTGGCCAACTTTTAATCAAATTTAAAAATGATTTCTTTGCTTCTGCTGGTAACATGCCTCGAAGACTCTGGTGGTGCATAGCAACAGCTTCATTCGGGATATTTGGAACAAACCTTGGAGGTAAACAGTGTCTCGCTATCATTCTGTAGTCTTTATTTAGATCCACACAATCTCCTATTTCTAATTGTCCTTGCAGCGCCGTGAGCATAATTGCTTCCATTTCGGTTATTGGAAAACGCTCACTTCTTAAACTATGTAGAGTCTGATGAAATAACAATTCTTTTTCAACTGGATCATCCCAATTTAAAAACTTGTCTAAAAACAAATGTTTTTTAAATAAAAACATGTGATGTTGATGCCGACAATTAAGAACTGATAGATTTATCTGAAAAAAATTATTATATTTGAAAAATTAATTTTATCAAGGAATTAATATAAATGTTCCGTTAGTATTTTTTTTAATAATATGTATTTATATAATCTGCTAAGAGCAATCTTAAGGACATACTTTTAGCACAAAATAAACAAAGTCTTAAATAATTAATAATTTTCACATAATTCCCAAATATGAACAGAGGTTTAGGAGAAAATGTATGTTTGTTTCGCTTCTTCTTTTTTAGTATGTTTTTAATGTTCTTGAAGGTTGTATATGTAATTTGAATATTGTCACGTTCCATAAATATACTGTTGATGCATGTGCAAACAAGATTAGTTTACCATATTTTCTTGAATGGTAACTGTCCAGGTTTCCGCCTCCCAACCTCGTGTAGGAGAACCAAGGAAATGCGATATGTAGTTCAAGGACATGGGGGACAACCATTTAAATAAAAGTAGGCATTCTAAAGTGGCTATACGAATCAAAAAATTATGGCCTCATCAAGGTGTTGTGAGCTAGAATCAAGCTACCTGTGTGTAGTTGACTCACAGCACCAACTCCTAATAGACACTACGCATTTGGCGTAGTTAACTTTATACAATTAAATTTATTAAGAAAGCACATATATTAAGGATGCAAATATTGTCTATGAATAGTATTAATGTATTAATTATTTTGTAAACTTTTAGGGTGTCACAGTTCCGCACTTAAGCTGACGAAGGGCACTTAGAATGCACCGACGACACTTTTACATTCAGTAGGTCAGTTGGCTTGAGGAACTGACACCAATCAACAGTTGCGTAACTGGAACACCAGAAAAGTCAATACGTAGACTGAAAATGATCTTTGTAAATAGAATATAAGAATTATGATTTTAAGAATAAAAGGTTTGGTGGTTTAAACTTAAAACAGTAATGTGGTGATTTGTATACTAAAAGTGATTGGTTGGTTTGAAGCTGTGCGCGCGCAGCAAAAGGACGCTCCCCACGGACATCGGCAAACACGGACCCGAACAAAGGGCCAATAAGTGAACCCCCATCATAAATTTGGGGGTATCTATAAATTTTGCAAAATATATTATTCGGTTCGTATTAGTTATTTCGTGCTGAATCTCGTGAGTATAAGTTAACACATCATTCTCAGTTGGATTATTCGGAAGATGCATGAGTAATGGGAAACAGTTATTTCATCATTAGATAAAGAATTGCATCAGCAAGAAGCTGCTGATGTCTTCACTTTTAGCCTAAGAACGAAATAAGACAAAGACTTGCTTGAATCTTCAGGATGCAACTTGTTTATTTTTATCCCATCATGAAATGAGATACAGCATCGACCCAGAACTCGCCGATGCTCAACTTCTTATATGAGTTTACTTTTATGCATCTTTAAGATGCAATTTGTTTACGTTAGCCATTGGCTTGACATTTAATAATTTGCCGGCTGCATGATCTTGCCGTGGGAAGACATTAGGCAGCAACAACAACAACATCAACAGTCACAGCAAGAATAGCAACAGCCAATCCTAAGCTGAGACACCCAAAGCGAGTGCGTTTCTTCACTTCACAAAGAGTCAACCACGGAAAATGATTAGGATGTGAGTCAAATTAAGTAAAAATTATGTAAAAATTTGTTTGTATAAGTATTGTTTAAATAGGAAAAATATATAAGTTATAATTCCATTGTTAAACTTTCGAAAAAGATAGGAAATTGTTGTATGAAGTTTGACTGATTTTACAAAAAATATTAGAAAAATCGCAAAATTTTATAACATATTGTTGTGGAAGTCTTAAAGGAGTTCATATGTAAAGTGGTCAGTAATTAATATTTCAGTAAAAAATATAATTTGAATTTGAATTGTTTTTCTGACTTAAAATGAACGAGGAACAATTTAGAATACTGATAGGTGCTGCAGTTACCACTGAGCAGAATTTGATTTGAAAGGACAATACAGGATTTGACTGACAGACTTTAGATTTTAGAAACACCTGCTAGGGTAGAAGAATATAAACCAGTTGAAATAAATCCGGCTGTGCAAAGCGAGCAATCTCTCGATATTATAAAGTCGTTACCTGAGTTCAATGGTGACAGGACACTCTATTTCAGTTGGAGACAAGCTGCCTTTGCAGCTTATAAGCTTTTTGAGAAATTTGAAAATAGCTCGAGTCCCTACCAAGCGGTAGCTATTATGAGGAATAAAATTGTAGGTCCGGCTGATCAAGTATTGTCATCAGTTAATACAATCCTTAATTTCAATGCGATTTTTGTGCGTTTAGATTTACATACGCGGACAAAAGACCCGTCTATTTAATTGAAAAAGAGATGTCAACTCTCCGTCAGGGAAAGTTTTCAATTTTAGAATTTTATGATGTAGTGGAAAAAAAATTAACTAATAATTAATTAATTATTAATTAAAATTAATAAATAAAACTATACTGTCACACGAGGGTAACAATGACTTCATTATGTCACTATGCCAGAAATATAGGCAAGATGCTCTTAGGGTGTTTATCTCAGGATTACTTAGGCCTATGAGCGACATAATGTTTTCGTCACAGCCTGTGGATATGCCATGCGCTTTGGCATTAGCGAAAGAATTGGAGGCTAACCATGCGCGATACTCATTAGCGAATTATTTTAGCAATAGAAATGAAGTTGCTCAGACAGGACATAATAATAGAAGGCTCTTTTCGCCGCAATATTCTCCTAACTGTATGCAAATTAACGGACAATCTCAGAATAATCCTACCCGCATGGATGATGATCCTTCTGCTACAAAGGCAGAAAACCAATTTCAACACAAACTGGAGAGTCGCACAGAACTCCATTGGAGCTCGTCAATCATATCAGAGGCCGTTGCCTAATAATAATCAAAGGCAGGCATTTAAAAGACTGCGTGACAGCGATAGGCAGACTCTCCCTAAAATGCAAAGAATATACCATATAAATCAAAATACCGATGAAGAAAATTTTAACAATGATAAAGCCCAAAGCGAGTTTTTTGAAGAAATAAATTTTCTAGGAAAAAATCGCTCCTGCCATATGTAAGCCGAGAGCCAGCAGGGCGACCAATAAAGCTTTTAATTGATACAGGGCCGGAAAAAATTTTATAAAACATAATAGAAATTAAAAAGGATTAAAGGAGATCGATAAGTCATTTAGAGTAAAATCAATTTATGGCACCACCAAGATAAATGAATGGTTTTTTGTTAATATTTTCGGAAGAAATACACCTTTTTATCTCCTTTCTGAATTAAAACATTTGATGGCATAATAGGGTTTGATTTTATGAAGGTAATCAAAGCGAAATTGGATTTTAA
This sequence comes from Clusia tigrina, assembly GCA_920105625.2. Lineage (NCBI taxonomy): Eukaryota > Metazoa > Arthropoda > Insecta > Diptera > Clusiidae > Clusia > Clusia tigrina. Next base: position 112,660,764 of record OV050031.1, on the reverse strand, counting down.
AACAGGAGTATTGCATTACAAGCGTGGTCAGGAAAAGTTACACTATTACAACTGTAAGGATGTTAATAACGTAGTATTACGTGAAAATTCTACAGTTAAACCCGATGAGAGCGACATGATTTCACTAATTATAAAGAAACATTCAAGGGTCTTTGCTAATCCAAATGCAGCATTGCCATTTAATACTAATGTCGTTGCTCTCAATAAGGACTGTCAATGATGAACCAGTGTATTCCAAGTCATATCCATATCCAATAGCAGCATCCAAATTTATAAACGAAGAAATTTCTGATTTACTTCGTGATGGGATTATTCGTCCTTCTCGGTCACCTTTTAATAACCCCGTATGGGTCGTTGATAAAAAAGGAGTTGATAAAAATGGACAAAAGAAAATGCGTATGGTAATTGATTTCAGGAAGTTAAATGGAAAAACAATTTCTGACAGGTAGCGGAGAAGGATAGAGAGAAAACAGCATTTTCCATTAATAATGGAAAGTACGATTTTTGTAGGCTTCCCTTTGGATTAAAAAATCCTCCTGGAATTTTCCAGAGAGCTATTGACGACGTTTTAAGAGATGAAATGGGAAAGTGTTTTCACGTCTATATCGACGATGTCATTATATTTTCCAGTAAGAAGGAACAGCATTATAAGGATATTGAGAGAATTTTAACTAGGCCTTATGAAACAAACATGCGTGTTTCAATGGAAAAATCAAAATTCATTAAAGAAGAAGTGGAAATCTTAGGGTTCATTGTTTCGAAAGGAGGAATTAAAACATGTCCTGAAAAGGTCCACGACATAGTGAATTATCGCATTCCTAGCACAATTCGTGGTCTCCGATCATTTCTTGGGTTGTCAAGATATTATAGGAGATTTATTAAACAAAACGTCAATAGTTAAACCTCTTACTAAATATTTAAGATGAGAAAATGGCACATAGGGGCTAATCAATCAAAAAATCTTAAAAATTATTTTGACAATGATGCATTGTTTGCTCTTGAAAAAGTGAAGAAAATTTTGGCTTCAGATATACTTCTGTTGTACCCAGATCACACAAAACCCTTTGAAAAAGTGAAGAAAATTTTGGCTTCAGATATACTTCTGTTGTACCCAGATCACACAAAACCCTTGACTTAACAACCGATGCATGAGCGCATGCTCTTTTTGCATTATTATCCCAAGGCGGACGAGCATTTGCCATGATTTCTAGGACATTATCGTCCACCGAAGAAAACTATGCCACGAATGAAAGGGAATTATTGACAATTGTCTGGTCACTTAAAAATTGCGAAATTATTTATAATTGGTTAGGCAACTTAATATTTTTACCGACCATCAACCCTTAACTTTTGCTGTCTCGGACAAAAATCCGAATACAAAGATGAAGCGTTGGAGAGCGTTCATAGAGGAATTTTCTCCTCAATTTTTTTATAAGCCTGGCAAGGATAATCTCATTGCCGATGCATTGTCTCGACAACACATAAATGCTTTAGAGCATTAAAAAGATTCTTGATCTTTTACGGTGCATAGCGAAGAATCTTTATCAGAAGTTATTAGAACTGTTGAAACCCCGGTAAACTCATTTCGAAATCAAATAATTTTGGAAGAAGGAGATACTTCGACAGAAGTTACAAAAATTATTTTAAAATCAAGAATCAGGCATCAAATGACATTTTCAACTTAGCATGAACTTATGGCATTGATTGGAGAATGCATAAATCCGGACGTAGTTAATGATATTCTATGTGATTTACGAATCTTAGGGAAAATTCAAAATGAAATTGTAAATAAATTGACCTCAGTAAAGTTTCGTCATACCACAAAACGTGTGGAGGATACTTATAACGAAAATGATCAGAATGAGATTCTGGCAATGGAACACAGTAGGGCACATCGCCCTGCCCGAGAAAATATAAAACAAGTTTATGTGATTATTATTTTCCGAATATGAGAAAAAAAATTGAAGGAAATTTTTTTAAATTGTAAAATTTGTAAAGAAGCCAAATATCAACTGCATCCCATCATTCTAGAAATAGAAATATCCCCCGTACCATCTTATCCAGGAGAAATGTTTCATATTGATATTTACTCCACGGATAAACATTATTTCCTAACTAGCCTGGATAAATTCTCAAAATTTGCTACTGTTGTTCCCATTCAAACTAGAGCCATTATTGACGTTAAACAGGCTTTACTTCAGATTCTTAATTGTTTTAATAATACAAAAAATGTGACATTTGATAATGAGAAATCGTTAAACCCTCAAACTATAAAATCCATTCTAAACGATAATTTTGGTACTGAAATTTTTACAAGTCCTCCTTTTCATAGTAAAACTAATGGGCAGGTAGAGAGATTTCATAGTACACTTACACAAAATTAAATGTAAATGTAACAGATTAGGTAAATTTAAAGTATTTCAAATACTACTAATAAACTAATAATAATAAATAATAAAAAATACAGAAATCGCTAGATGTACCAAAATAGAACAAGCTATAAACGACACAAACGAATTAATTCTTCTTGCTACTTCAAAATATAATAGATCTATTCATTCTGTAACTGGTTGGAAACCAGTTGAGTTAATGTCTTTTGTACCTACAGATCTTAAAACCGAAATTAAAGCAAAAATAATTAAAGCTCAGGAAATGGAGTTAAAGAGGAATAATAACGGTAAAAATACATGAATTTTTCATCCTGGAGAACGTATACCTAAGAACTAATAAAAGAATAGGCAATAAGTTTTCAAAAGTTTTTGTAGAGAAAACGGTACAAAGGGATTTAGGTTCCACCGTTCTTATAGATAAAGGCAAGGTTCATAAATGCAACCTGATGTAATAATATTTTTTAATTTATTCTATAGTTTTGGGAAAATTAAATATTGTAAACCCTGTCATTCTCGACACAAAAGAAATTTCAGAAATATTTATCACTGAGTACACCACAAATGTTAGTATAAGCGATATTATAAATAATTCTAAGCTAAAAATTTTGCATAATGATGAATTAGTTTACTTTATTATTAAATTTCCGAGAATACAGAAATTATGTAGTTTGGTTAGAATTTTTTCTGTGGCACACAACCGAACAACAATATTTTTGGAAATCAATACAGTTGCAGATTGTGGAAATTCAATGGTTCCAGTTACAAATTGCTCGACGGCACTATCTGCTATGTTCTGTAGGAAAAAAATTAGATGCAACATGTGTGCAACAGCTGCTCAATAATCACAAAGCAAAGTGTAAAACTATATTCAACCAACTCGATCCGATTGCTGAGGTGGATAGTGGACTGATTCTAATAAATGATCAAACCGTTGAGGTTCAAGAAACAAAAAATTCATTCAAGGAAATCTCCATAAACGGTACAACTTTTGTTAATAAGAAAGGAATAACAATGCTCATCATCAATCAGTTCGTCAATTTTACGGAAGAATTGCAAATTTCAAGCTAGCCCTATTTGCATAAAATTAATCTGAAGAACGTGGATCATATTCAAAAATTGTATGACGTCACCCAAACGCGCTCGACTCATGGTGGACTTATACTAGTTATCATAATTATTATTATTGGATCTGCTTTAATATTCAGAAAATTAAGGGCATATAGACAGGATAAACAAGAGGATCAAGAGAGATAAAATAGTAGCGGAAATCGTAAAAGCGACCGAGGACGGTCTTGACTTAGAAGTTGGATTCTTCGGAAGATGCATGAGAAACAGTTATTTCATCATCAGATAAAGGATTGCATCAGCAAGAAGCTGCTGATGTCTTCACTTTTAGCGTAAGAACGAAGTAAGACAAAGACTTGCTTGAATCTTCAGGATGCAACTTGTTTATTTTTATCAAATCATGAAATGAGATACACCATCGACCAAGAACTCGCCGATGCTCAACTTCTTATATGAGTTTACTTTGATGCGTCTTTAAGATGCAATTTGTTTACGTTAGCCATTGGCTTTACATTTAATAATTTGCCGGCTGCATGATCTTGCCGTGGGAAGACATCAGGCAGCAACAACAACATCAACAGTCACAGCAAGAATAGCAACAGCCAAACCTAAGCTGAGACAGATGTAATTTAGGGCATTTAGTTTTAGTAAGTTAGTTCTAATCCGCGTTTAGTAGCAATAAATTCCAAGGTCACATAGTGAGTAAAATTTATTTATTTTAAAATGTAACCATTGTGTTTGATTAACTGGCGCCCAACGTAAAACAACTGAGAAAATTGTAAAAGTGAACTCGGAAAACTGAGAAAATTATAAAAGGGAACTCGGAAAATTTAAAGAAAACGGAAAAAACAGAAAATTGTAATAAGTAAAAAAGTTGGAAAATTTAAATGCTAAAAGTGCTTAAGAAGTCTTGAAAAACCTGAAATTAAAAACAAAAGGCAAGACTCATCTTAAGACTTAAACAAAAAATAACCAAGGAAAAATATAAACTCAAGAAAAAGCAGCAACCCAAAGCGAGTGCGTTTCTTCACGTCACAAAGAGTCAACCACGGAAAATGATTAGGATGTGAGTTAAATTAAGTAAAAATTATGTAAAAATTTGTTTGTATAAGTATTGTTTAAATAGAAAAAATATATAAGTTATAATTCCATTGTTAAACTTTCGAAAAAGATAGGAAATTGTTGTATGAAATTTGACTGATTTTACAAAAAATATTAGAAAAATCGCAAAAATTGATAACATATTGTTGTGGAAGTCTTAGAGGAGTTCATATGTAAAGTGGTCAGTGAAAAATATAATTTGAATTTGAATTGTTTTTCTGACTTAAAATGAACGAGGAACAATTTAGAATACTGATAGGTGCTGCAGTTACCACTGCCACAGAACGGACCAGAATTTGATTTGAAATGACAATACAGGATTGGACTGACAGACTTAAGATTTTAGAAACACCTGCTAGGGTAGAAGAATATAAACCGGCTGTGAAATGCGAGGAATCTCTCGATATTATAAAGTCGCTACCTGAGTTCAATGGTGACAGGACACGCTATATCAGTTGGAAACAAGCTGCCTTTGCAGCTTATAAGCTTTTTGAGAAATTTGAAAATAGCTCGAGTCACTATCAAGCGGTAGCTATTATGAGAAATAAAATTGTAGGTCCGGCTGATCAAGTATTGTCATCATTTAATACAATCCTTAATTTCAATGCGTTTTTTGCGCGTTTAGATTTACATACGCGGACAAAAGACCCGTCTATTTAATTGAACAAGAGATGTCGACTCTCCGCCAGGGAATGTATAATATATCTGTATTATACTTGTTTTGTAACTCAGTTCAGTCTGTTACATTAGTATAGTAAATGTGTCCGGACCAGTTTGGATTGGTATGCTGGTCGCTGCCTATGAAGGTGCAAGTCAGAGGACTGCCCAAATGTTCATATATTATAATAATGCAAAAGGCAAGTTCTAATGAACTGCCGAGGAATTGAAAGATGTGTTCTGTTTGTAAGCAGGACTCAAAGTGAACATACCCTGAGTTTTTATTTTACAAGTAACCTCGGATGTTATAATAAACTTATTCTAATCTATTATACAGTTTTTTGAATCTAAAGTATTATATGATTTGCTTACCCTAAGTGCAACGCTCATGCCTGTAGTGCATCCTCTTTCACGAGTGTAGAGCGCGTACCCTATTCGTGCGCTCTATTTACTCTCGACCATATACTGCATTAGATGGAGTATATGGTCTGCAGTGTGGCAGACATGTGCAGAGAATATGAGAAATGAAACTTACTTATACATTCACAGAATACACTTGTATTGCCGGCAATTTTTTCGCCACTGGATGTAAACAAAGCAATTTTTCATTCCCCACTGGATGTAAACATTGGGGTGAGTTTCGGAAAAAACACTATTTGGGGTTGTCGTTCGTTAATATTTTAATACTATTCTCATTCCAAAAAGTACCAAATACAATTTAGTGAATACTATTTCTGATTAATAATTTTAATCATTACTAATATTAAGTACACTACTCTATATGCTAAAATAAATTTATTAAAACTATTATTTAATTCTTATATTAATTTATAATTTGTTTGGCTTGTTTATTCTTTTTAATGAACTTAATGCCAACAAAAGTACAAAAAATTAAAGAAAATATGTATCTATTATCATAAAACTATGTTGTTAAATTTACTTTAAATGTTTTGTAATAAATATAAGAGAAAAAAGCAACACTATTCTGTACGTATATTTAATTAAATAAATGTTATATAATTTGTTTTTATTTTGAAACAACTATTTTTGAGGGCATTTTAATTTCAATTCATAGCTAAAAATCTAATGAATACACAATATATTCTAGGCAAATTACAATGTATTAGTCAAATTATGAAATACCAAAGCAGAAAGCAGCATATAAATATATGAATTCTGCGGAATTTTGTAAATCAAAATATATATAATGCTTCTGCGAAAGCATGTCTACATATAACAATGAATTCAGTATTACTTTAAATACTAATTTGCATCTATAGTTGATATTTGATAGATTTGATAGTTTATATAAATACGTTATTTTGTTTATTATTATTGAGAATTCATTTCACAAACACCCAATTAGCTAAATTACAAATAAAAAAAAAACAAATACCTTGTAGCGTACAAAATCTTATCTATATGGAAACACTCAACACGTTGTAAAAATTTATAAAATTTAATGAATCGCTCAGTGCCGTGTATGAAAGCAATACTATAATATAGTGTAATTTTATTACTATATTCTTGCAAGAAACATTTAATTAAATACGTTGACTTCTTTTAGTTAAATATTGCTTCAAAATGTATTAAAAAACTATATAAAAATCGAACAATTGAATATCACAATAAAAATAAAAAATATGTAGATATAGTGGTGAAGGGCAATTGTGAGCCAGTTTTAGATTTTAATAATGATCCAATGGCTTTTTCCGCTTTACAAAATGTGTGTCATCAAAACTTAAGTCAAGACTTATCTTGGCAAAGTTCCCAAGATATTCCTAACATTCAGGGTATTATTTTTAACTCCGTTCAGTTTGATGACAACATTAATGAATCAATCTTTATGCATAGAAATGCTTTCGCTTATGTTTGTGGGTACCTTTATTTAAAGCTGTACAAATCCCACAATTGCTTAGAGCCCCTACCTTTTTTTGGAGATGAAGAAGTTTCAGACGAGTTCCATATAAATTAGAGGAAAAATTTCCTACACATTTTAATGAGGTTTGCCATAGAAATGGGGCTAGTCAATTAATTTTTGAGCAGATGTTAGATGTAGAACCCTTTATTTGTTGCAACAATTGCACAACCACTCTCATGTTAGCTCTTTTTATTAGAATTCGAATTTACTTTTTTCTAAAATTTTTTAATAGAGATGCAACTGAACCTAATTTTAAAGATAAGATTCTTTGTATTTCACACTTGTGAATATTTTATCATGTAATAGATAATTTTTAGTGCCAATCACTCAGTAGGTGCAATATGGATAAGCAATATGAATATTATTTTATTTATAGCACTAATGTGATAATATACTAACCAAACCAAATAATCTGCATATAATTTAAATTGTTCTCTTTAAATAAATTTTATACAACTTTTTTATTATTTATTTATTACTGTATTATTTATTTGTTTTATATTTTTATTTTCCGTTTTACTAATAAAAAAGTACTATAAAGTGATAAACTCTTTTATTCCGATTGTTCCTTTTTTTCTTTTCCTACTACAATTTCGAAATATGAAATTTTTAGTACAATGGCACCCGTTTTTTCGAGGTGAACTCACATATAGTGTATATGTTTTTTTCATACGGTAAAAAGTCTGACGTTTAAGTTACGGCCCTATGGACATGTGCAACAAGATCGTCTGTCTATCGTTCTGCCCGCTCTTATGACTGTACGTCATATCGTCGAACTCAAAGGCGCGAGAAAGCATTGAGCGACGGTTGTGGCACGAGTATCGAGTGTCGAGCTCTGTCTGGACAGTCCGATACTCGTTTCTTGTTATCGCATAACGATAAACAAATCGTGGGAGAATGACAGACAAGGGAGAGTGTGTGCCGTTTAATTGTTGCGCACATGATATCACTCGTGAAGGCTGTCTGTATCTTTGGGTGCATTAAGGTGCATCACACGGAGTGCTTTTGAATGCATTAAGGTGCATTTGCATTAAGTGTTTAGAAATGCATTACAAAAGTTTTCAATTGTAGAATTTTATGATGAAGTGGACAAAAAATTAACACTTATAATGTCACACGAGGGTAACAATGACCTCATTATATCACTATGCCAGAAGTATAGGCAAGATGCTCTTAGGGTGTTTATAACAGGATTACGTAGGCCTATGAGCGACATAATGTTTTTGTCTCAGCCTGTGGATATGCCATGCGCTTTGGCATTAGCGCAAGAATTGGAGGCTAACCATGCGCGATACTCATTCGCGAATTCTTTTAGCAATAGAAATGAAGTTGCTCAGACAGGACATAATAATAGAAGGCTCTTTGCGCCGCAATATTCTCCTCACTATAGGCAAATTAACCGACAACCTCAGAATAATCCTACCCGCATGGATGTAGATCCTTCTGCTACAAAGTTCAGGCAGCAAACCAATTTCCACACAAGCTGGAGGGTCGCACAGAACTCCACTGGAACTCGTCAATCATATCAGAGGCCGTTGCCTAATAATAATATAAGGGAGGTATTTAAAAGACAGCGTGACAGCGATAGGCAGACTCTTCCTAAAATGCCAAGAATAAACCATATAAATCAAAAAACCGATGAAGAAAATTTTTGGAATGATACAGCCCAAAGCGAGTTTTGTGAAGAAATAAATTTTTTAGGAAAAAATCGCTCATGTCATATGTAAGCCGAGAGGTGGCAGGGCGACCAATAAAGCTTTTAATTGATACAGGGGCGGGAAAAAATTTTATAAAACATAACAGAAATTTAAAAGGATTAAAGGAGATCAATAATTTAGAGTAAAATCAATTAATGGCACCACCGAGATAAATGAATAGTTTTATGTTAATATTTTCGGAAGAAATACACCTTTTTATCTCCTTTCTGAAGAAAATTTTAGCAATGATAAAGCCCAATGCGCCATTTAATACTAACGACGTTTCTACAATAAGGACTGTCAAGGATGAACCAGTTTATTCGAAGTCATATCCATATCCAATAGCAGCATCCAAATTTATAAACGAAGAAATTTCTAATTTACTTCGTGATGGGATTATTCGTCCTTCTCGGTCACCTTTTAATAACCCCGTATGTGTCGTTGATAAAAAAGGAGTTGATAAAAATGGACAAAAGAAAATGCGTATGGTAATTGATTTCAGGAAGTTAAATGGAAAAACAATTTCTGACAGGTAGCGGAGAAGGATAGAGAGAAAACAGCATTTTCCAGTAATAAAAGAAAGTAAAGTGTTGTCACGTCTATATCGACGATGTCATTATATTTTCCAGTAAGAAGGAACAGCATTATAAGGATATTGAGAGAATTTTAACAAGGCTTTATGAAGCAAACATGCGTGTTTCAATGGAAAAATCAAAATTCATTAAAGAAGAAGTGGAAATCTTAGGGTTCATTTTTTCGAAAGGAGGAATTAAAACATGTCCTGAAAAGGTCCACGACATAGTGAATTATCGCATTCCTAGCACAATTCGTGGTCTCCGATCATTTCTTGGGTTGTCAAGATATTATAGGAGATTTATTAAAAAAAACGTCAATAGTTAAACCTCTTACTAAATATTTAAGATGAGAAAATGGCCACATAGGGGCTAATCAATCAAAAAATGTTAAAAGTTATTTTGACAATGTTTGCTTTTGAAAAAGTGAAGAAAATTTTGTCTTCAGAGGATGTACTTCTGTTGTACCCAGATCACACAAAACCCTTTGACTTAACAACTGATGCATCAGCGCATGCTCTTGGTGCAGTATTATCCCACGGCGGACGACCATTTCTATGATTTCTAGGATATTATCATCCACCGAAGAAATCTATGCCACGAATGAAAGGGAATTATTGACAATTTTGTGGTCACTTCAAAAATTGCAAAATTATTTATATGGGGTTAGGCAACTTAATATTTTTACCGACCATCAACCCTTAACTTTTGCTGTCTCGGACAAAAATCCGAATTACAAAGATGAAGCCTTGGAGAGCGTTCATAGAGGAATTTTCTCCTCAATTTTTTTATAAGCCTGGCAAGGATAATCTCATTGCCGATGCATTGTCTCGCCAACACATAAATGCTTTAGAGCATTCAAAACATTTTTCATCTTTTACGGTGCATAGCGAAGAATCTTTATCAGAAGTTACTCGAACTGTTGAAACCTCGGTAAACTCATTTCGAAATAAAATAATCTTGGAAGAAGGAGATACTTCGATAGAAGTTACAAAAATTAGGCATCAAATTACATTTTCAACTTAGCATGAACTTATGGCATTGATTGGAGAATGCATAAATCCGGACGTAGTTAATGATATTCTATGTGATTTACGAACCTTAGGGAAAATTCAAAATGAAATTGTAAATAAATTGACCTCAGTAAAGTTTCGTCATACCACAAAACGTGTGGAGGATACTTATAACGAAAATGATCAGAATGAGATTCTGGCAATGGAACACAGTAGGGCACATCGCCCTGCCCGAGAAAATATAAAACAAGTTTATGTGATTATTATTTTCCGAATATGAGAAAAAAAATTGAAGGAAATTTTTTTAAATTGTAAAATTTGTAAAGAAGCCAAATATCAACTGCATCCCATCATTCTAGAAATAGAAATATCCCCCGTACCATCTTATCCAGGAGAAATGTTTCATATTGATATTTACTCCACGGATAAACATTATTTCCTAACTAGCCTGGATAAATTCTCAAAATTTGCTACTGTTGTTCCCATTCAAACTAGAGCCATTATTGACGTTAAACAGGCTTTACTTCAGATTCTTAATTGTTTTAATAATACAAAAAATGTGACATTTGATAATGAGAAATCGTTAAACCCTCAAACTATAAAATCCATTCTAAACGATAATTTTGGTACTGAAATTTTTACAAGTCCTCCTTTTCATAGTAAAACTAATGGGCAGGTAGAGAGATTTCATAGTACACTTACACAAAATTAAATGTAAATGTAACAGATTAGGTAAATTTAAAGTATTTCAAATACTACTAATAAACTAATAATAATAAATAATAAAAAATACAGAAATCGCTAGATGTACCAAAATAGAACAAGCTATAAACGACACAAACGAATTAATTCTTCTTGCTACTTCAAAATATAATAGATCTATTCATTCTGTAACTGGTTGGAAACCAGTTGAGTTAATGTCTTTTGTACCTACAGATCTTAAAACCGAAATTAAAGCAAAAATAATTAAAGCTCAGGAAATGGAGTTAAAGAGGAATAATAACGGTAAAAATACACGAATTTTTCATCCTGGAGAACGTATACCTAAGAACTAATAAAAGAATAGGCAATAAGTTTTCAAAAGTTTTTGTAGAGAAAACGGTACAAAGGGATTTAGGTTCCACCGTTCTTATAGATAATAGGAAGGTTCATAAATGCAACCTGATGTAATAATATTTTTTAATTTATTCTATAGTTTTGGGAAAATTAAATATTGTAAACCCTGTCATTCTCGACACAAAAGAAATTTCAGAAATATTTATCACTGAGTACACCACAAATGTTAGTATAAGCGATATTATAAATAATTCTAAGCTAAAAATTTTGCATAATGATGAATTAGTTTACTTTATTATTAAATTTCCGAGAATACAGAAATTATGTAGTTTGGTTAGAATTTTTTCTGTGGCACACAACCGAACAACAATATTTTTGGAAATCAATACAGTTGCAGATTGTGGAAATTCAATGGTTCCAGTTACAAATTGCTCGACGGCACTATCTGCTATGTTCTGTAGGAAAAAAATTAGATGCAACATATGTGCAACAGCTGCTCAATAATCACAAAGCAAAGTGTAAAACTATATTCAACCAACTCGATCCGATTGCTGAGGTGGATAGTGGACTGATTCTAATAAATGATCAAACCGTTGAGGTTCAAGAAACAAAAAATTCATCAGTTTCGCTATGCGGAACTTATCTAATAACATTCGAAAAAGAAATCTCCATAAACGGTACAACTTTTATTAATAAGAAAGGAATAACAATGGTCCGGCCTGAAGTTCCTTGAACTCAGTAAAATTAAGAGCATATAGACAGGATAAACAAGATAGGACCAAGAGAGAAAAAATAGTAGCGAAAATCGTAAAAGCGACCGAGGACGGTCTTGACTTAGAAGGGGGGCAGTTAACACATCATTATCAGTTGTGTCCTTCGTAAGATGCATGAGTAATGAGAAACAGTTATTTCATCATCAGATAAAGAATTGCATCAGCAAGAAGCTGCTGATGTCTTCACTTTTAGCGTAAGAACGAAATAAGACAAAGACTTACTTGAATCTTCAGGATGCAACTTGTTTATTTTAATACCATCATGAAATTAGATACAGCATCGACCAAGAACTCGCCGATGCTCAACTTCTTATATGAGTTTACTTTTATGCGTCTTTAAGATGCAATTTGTTTACGTTAGCCATTGGCTTGACATTTAATAATTTGCCGGCTGCATGATCTTGCCGTGGGAAGACATCAGGCAGCAACAACAACCACATCAACAATCTCAGCAAGAATAGCAACAGCCAAACCTAAACTGAGACAGATATAAGTTAGGGCATTTAGTTTTAGTAAGTTAGTTCTAATCCGCGTTTAGTAGCAATAAGTTCCAAGCTCACATAGTGAGTAAAATAAATTTATTTAAAAATTAAACAATTGTGTTTAATTAACTTATATGTCAATTTTTGACCTACTTGGCCAAATAAATGTTGATGCTCGTTCAATAACTCCCTCAAGCAATCATTTTCTTTAGGATTCATATAACTCCTCTGAAGCTCCTTAAGAATTGACACGAGAATTTTGCAAGGAATATATTTCCCCATACTTATATGGACACGAATTCAAATACTTTACTTTATTATTATATATTTCTAAGTACCCTTCCTCCAAGGTAATTATTGCCTGCAAGGGCTTAAGTATATATTGTCCGTTCAGTCCATCAAACTGTTCGTTTTTGAATGTGGTTAACTTCAAACTTAAATATTTGTTTTCTATGAATTCTGTCGGAAGCTTTGTTATGATCTCATTGGTAATCTGTGCCTGTCCACTTAAAGTATTGAACCGTAGAGTGTATGTTAATTTAGTACATCTATATTCTTCAAAATTGGTTTTGTTCAGTAAAGTGGTCGTGGTCCCGGTGTCAATTAAGCATCAAATTTTGTCGTTGCCAATAGTAAGCTCAACTATCGGAAGACTAAGCTTTGCACCCGGAATTGAAAATTTACCTTCTCAAAACCTAGTGCATTTTCCGCATCCTGGATATGATCAGCCTCCATTTATTCCTCCCTGTTTTGTCTGTACTGTGCGCACTCGCATTCTGTCTATATCATACCAATGTATCGAAGTTAACATTTCTCCTTTGCTAGCAAGTGCTCATATAGTATCTCTTACATTTGTATTTCGTTCATATTGTCCTTGTCTTTCTGTACAATTATAAAAATTTTAAAATAAGCGATTCATTGATACGTGGTGAAAACTCAACCGGCTTTGTATCGTCAAACTCGTATTAAGTTTATCTAAAATACTTTTTATTTAAAATAGTAAACACTTACATTAGGTTCTCGCCTTTGGTTGACAGCTTCAAGGAAAAGTTTGTGGATACGTATCCCTGACGACAAAGTTCGTCACCAAGTCCAATTTTACTTATTTGCATCTTGGGCCCCGTCCCAAGGTCCTAATAGCATACAGTGCTTGTCCCTGTAGCTTATTCATTGGGCATCGTTGGATTTATTATTATATTTTTGCACTGTCCTGAAATAGTGAGGTGATCATCTCGACATCCGAGATGATCGATTACTGACCGTAGTATATATATTCCTTGAGTGTTGTGGTGTTCTTTTCTGTGGTTATGCAGGCTGCTCAGTAGCGTAATGTTGCTGATGTGTGGTTGCTGGTGACTGCTCTGAAGCTGATGATGGTATACTCGAATGTTTTATGTTGGTCTGTTGATTGCGTTTGTCTTCATTTAGTTAGTTACTAATTAGCACAAGAAACTTTAGTCACAGATATTAAAAAAAAAATGTTGAAAACTTTTTATTATTTAAAAAAAAATGCAGATTCTTTGTATAAATCTCCGGCGACTGTGCCAGGTATGTATATTTATGTTTTCTTAAGGATTTACACAAACGAAACGAATTGAATCTAGGTTTCTGTGTTCTTTATTTGAATCCAAGATCTAGACTGTGTTTTACAAAATTCATTATTTAAAATGTAAGTTCTGAATTCTATTATTTTTGTGACACACAATGTATTCTTTCGACACAATGTATTCTTGCTTAACATTCTAAATATGCGGCCTTCGTGAAGTGTAGTGGCAGTAGAAAAAAAAAGAAACTGCACACAACTAATTACAAATACTTAAGACGGTTTTCGGGTGAAAAGTATTGGCTGACCATTCTGATGTATGCCGAAAACGTAAAACAGAGGTCATGTCAGTGTGGACGAACGAGTAACACATGGGGTTTGGTTTGAAAATAATTTGAGAATTGTGACATACACAAAATATGGGCTGCGATATGGACAAACAGTTCATATAAGTTAATTTATTGCTTGGATGCCGAGCTAACGTCAGGGTGAGAGAGCCTGATCGCTAGGTAAAACAACCCAAACTTACTTTGTGGGAGGAGCACTACCGAGAGACGTTGGAGGAGAGGTCATCTGCTTTGATTCCGCCGTGGATGAATGCAGCGGCAGGAGCACATGGCAGCAGGCTATCGAGATGTCCCACGTTGGGTGGATGCTGCTTGCAGGTCAGAGATCGGAGAGAGTAAGGCGGCTAATTGCAGTTCTATTTCACCTCAGCACTTAACTCGAAATAAAAACTCTTACTACAAAAAAATGGAGAATCAAGTTGAATCGAACCACGTCAGCCCAGGTTACATTTATTCCAGCCGTGATACTCAACGACATGGATATACCACAATGTGATGAGGCTAGATGCCTTGGGATGCACCTCCACAGAATATTATCTTGGAGAACACATATATTTTCAAAACGAAAAACACTCGGTATAACTCAGAAATCTACAATAGCTCTTGAATCGAAACTCCACAGTCTCAATCGATTGCAAATTGCTCTTGTACTCAGCAATTTTAAAACCACTTAGGACATACGGTATTCAGCTGTGGGGCACTGCCGCAACTTCTAATATTGAAATACTGCAAAGATTCCAATCAAAGACACTAAGAATAATTGTAAATGCACCTTATTCTGTCACAAACAACCAAATCCATCGTGACTTCAAAGTTCCCACAGTCGCTCAAGAAATAAAAATGCTTCTACTTCGCACAATCTGAAACTCCACCCAAACCCAATAATATAGGAACTGACTTCCAACCCCTTCATTTTAAGACGACTGAAGATAACTTTCACAACAGATCTGTACTAATAGGCAATGGCTGTACCACTGGGTGTAGTCCATAAAAGACAGTAAACTAAAAATAAGTTTTAAGTTATTAAATATTGCTGAATGTTAAGCAACAGATTGCAATAAAAATTTGGATAATAAAAATAAAAAACATTATATATCAACAAAGCGATTTAATGGTAACTCGTTATTTAGGCAATGATAATGGTAACTTAGTAGCTTGACAATTATCCGTTTTTATTCACAATTATTTGGGTATTTAATTTTACAATGGCAATTTAGGTAAATAATTCACAATTAAATATTTGTATTTCGTTCAATAATTAATAAACAAAAATTCGAACTTAACTTCTTTGCGTTGATGTGATAATTTAAACTTAACTTATTTGAGCCGAAACAACAATTTAAACTTAACTTCTCTGAGCCGAGCACCGCACAGTTCGTAAAACCACCAGACTAAGAATGCCTTCTCCGTCTTAGTCAATCTATCTCGTCAACTCACCGGCATCAACCCTAGCCACTGAGCTTACTTTCCCGGCTTATGTATGGCGAAAGTGTAGCATTGGCGCTGCCAATGGTGGTCCTTGTTAAGAAAAGCGCTTCGAACAGAGCGCTTAAAAAAGGAAGAACAGGATAGTGGTTGAAGTTCATACTGAATTTTATTAATGGTTTCATTATACATGTGAGCTTGGTATCGATCAAGAATGCAGCGCGCACATACACACATGCTAACACGCGAGTTATATATTACATGTTTACGCTCTCTCTCTTTTTTTCTCCAACTATTAATGTTCTGACTATGTGTCTAATCACTAAAACAAAAATGTTTTCTTATGTACTCTAGATTAACGGTTTATTATTAAAGTATTTGTTGTTGCCCTTCTTTACAATGTCAACTGGTTTCGCATAATTGAAGAGGAGTCAGTCGAACGGTAGTAATGATCTCGTTTAGACGTTGAGTTGATATAATTTCTGAAATTATATCAACTCAACGTCTGAGTGAGTGCGTGTATATCACTCAGACGCGGATGACCTTGCACGAGGTGATCTGCGTCTGGGGTTGCAGCGATGAATTTCAAGATCGATACCAACAGATTGATGGCTCTAGCGTTCTTGTGGTGCGACTGGAGTATTTCCAACAGCCGGTCAAAGTGCTCAACATCTGTTTTAATCAGCTAGCGCATGTGTGACTGAGCGAAGTAATCTAGGATCCTGTCCGATTCTGCTACTATCGTCCGATATTCCGAATTGTTGGTCGCATGCATGAGTTATCCGCCCCCTTTGTATTATTATACTTCAGCCGGGGACAGTTACTGGTAGAACGAATTGCTGTAGTCGTCAATGCTAGCCAGCGCCGCACAGTGTGTGGATAGTAATCTTGAAAAAAGGTATGAAGTTCAATACGCATATGTAATTTCTGTGAGGGTAACCTATTAATAGCGCCACCTGTATCGAGAGACGCCATGTCATGGGTGGTAACTAATTCAACGTAGGTTATCCCTACAAACAACCTTGCCTTTCACAAGCACATTTGATTCTATGCCCTTCTCAACGGTATTCCGAGTGTAAACCCTGAATAGCTTGTTACCTAATCTCCTATTGTTTTCGACAAAAACCTCATCTCCCTCTTCGAATGTTCTTCTCATCCCAGATCTTTTAAAGTATTTGCGGCTTGCGCAGCGGACAACCCAGCCCTCACCTTCCTTCTTAGGTAATCGAAAATAGAGTGAATGACGTCTATGGGTCGATGTCCTGTGACTGAATGCACTATCCGGTTGTACCTGGCACAAACTCTTCGACATCGGATGGGTACTCTGCTAAATAGAGGCAACTTACAATTTCAGTCAGGGTGCCGTGGAAGCATTCTATTTGACCATTTGAGCTGCTGTGTAAGGGGGGTCATAGATATCTACGCTACACTGGTCACGAAGCATAGTTTTCATCGTATTTGAATTCAGCCACTTTTCGTTGTCGCATACGATGGTGCGCGTTCCTTCGAACTCTATCCAGCGATTAGGCCGTCTGTTGTTTTTTGCTTCTCTACAGATTTTAGAATTGGAGGTAATTTCTTTGAGCCGACCACGTAGTCGAGGCAAATATGACGATCGCAGGACTTGGGTGGTATTTTCCTTACTTGATCGGTGGGCCCTGTGTGGTGATTTCCTGCTCATCGGGATTCGTTACGTCTTTCACCATTCTATTGCAGGCGACGAAATACTGGATGGGGACAAATTTGGTGGAACGTCGCGCAGGAATTGCAGCACTGACTCATCGCAGTGTATGACATTTACCACGTTAAGCTTCACACTCTCATTCAGTAGAGCTGGAAGATCTGATTCGAAGGAGTATGTTATTTCATGCAATTGTTTTCTGAAAAGAATGGAAGTGATCTTCTTGCCAATTCTCCTCTGCGGATCACAATTGATTGGTAAAACAGATAACGGGTTTGGAGGTAGGTATTCTATGGGAACCATATTCGTTCCTATCATGCGGATTCTCCTCAAGGTCACACGACGATGAATTAATAAAGTGGCGTGACGGAGCATCGGCGGCAACATTGTGTCTCCCAGGTTTGTCGTGAAACTTTGGGGAGTATTCTTCCATTAATGCCCGCAACCGCTTCAGTTTCGAGTTGACATTCTTGTCCATCATGGAAAACGTTAGGGGTTGGTGATTGGTGGAGATGTTAAAGCTTCACACTCCGTACAGGTAGTTTCGGATTTTCTGCAAAGCCCATACAATAGCGAGAAGCTCCCCCTCGTACGTAGCATAGTTCTGCTGAGTGGCATTCAGGGCTCTCGAGATCATAGTAATGGGTCGGCCATTTTGGGATAGCATCGCCCCAAGCGTGTGTGTAAGGAAGCGTCAGTGGTCAGATCGAAGGGCTTATCGAAACCGGAGTACGGGGGCAGAACATTTTCGCACAGCAAGAATGACTTTGACTTTCTTGAATGCCGCTATTGCCTCCTCGTCTGTGCTGATGATGGTGTTTTTCGAGCGGGATGGACCGAAGGTAAGCGGTGAGGGGTTTGGTAATCCGATGAATGATCGGAGGCTACTAAAGCTTTTGGGCTGCTCGAAGTTCACTATGTCTCTAACCTTATTTGGGCAGGTCTTATTTTCTTATTGGGGCACCACGAAGCCGAGGAATTCCACTTCTTTGCGATAGAATATATAATTATCCCTAGTTAACCGCATGTTTAAGTCTCTCAGCACATCATCTACGGCGCGTTGGAAAGCACTCGACGAATTCTTAAGTCCCATAGGCAATCGGCAACACTCGTATTTGCCGCTGTTAATCGATAACGCCGTTTTCTCCCGACCCTTTTCTGCTAAGGCTAGCTGGTAAATACCGTTTTTCAGATCATTCGAAAAGAAGAATAAAGATTTGCCGAGATTGTGCAGGATGACTGATGGGTCAGGAATATAGTACCGGTCGCTAATCGTTTTGTTGTTAAATTTTTTAAAGTCGAGCACGATGCGTAGCTTTCTCTATCCATTCTTATCCAATCCTTTCTATGGTAACACTCAAAGCGGATTATTGTAGGGCGACCGCGACATTTTGATTATCCCGTCCTTAAGAAACTATAATCCTCTGATATTTCCGATGGTATGCCCTCACTTTTTTTTGGTTCCTTGTCCATTGGATCAATGTGATTCACCTCCTGGCATGGGAGGTAACATATTGGTCCAGTCCCCCGGGCATGAATGAGGACCCCCTAAAATAGCATCAATGGAATCTAAGCATGGCATGAAGAAAAATGTGGAAGTATGCCCCAGTATATTAATGAGACATTTCGATGATATTTTGTTGACCACTTTTAAAGTACGCACTTCAAACTCCCTATCCACTGGATTTATCCTTCTGAGAGCATCATTGGTCCTGATGTAGTTCTTGGCGGCGCCAGAATCCACCACGAGTCGGTGCTCCTCCTTGCCTCACTTTACCTTGACAAAGGGTAGGAGGAACCTCTCACCTCTAAAAAACTAATCTCGTCGGCAGCTTCGCACGGCTCGTTGTCGTTGCTTCCTTGTAACGGGGCTCTGTTATCTGCTTTAATCTTCTTCACCATCTTGTATTATATATTGATATCCTACTTTCGCTTTTTATGTAAACTTTTTTTATTATTTTCTCAAATATCGCTTATATTGACTTCGCGAGAAGATTTTGCTACTGACATTTGAGAAATCCTTGGTGTCTAGCTTCTAATGCTTCTTCGCAAAGCATTTCGATAGGAATATTAAAATGCCTAATTATATTCTCACCGTAAACTAAAATTTTATAGACGGTGACAGGCAAGAACCAGGAACCAGGAAGTTTTCCATGTAAATGATAAATGTTTGTTTTACAGACATTTTGAACGTGGTGATATTTATATTCTTTCTGGAGGATAATGTTCTCAGTATTAAGCTAAAATTTTTAAGTAAATTTAATTCTACTTGATATTTTAAAATTTTGAAAAATCTTGAAGTATTACCATCATTAGAAGTCCCAAAGACGGTTTAAGCAAACCCTGAATTTTTTTTTTAACTCAAAAATTTTTTTGTTTCTTCTCCAGTCACTCTCCAAATATTTAATGGGCACCTGGCGATGTGCAAGCAACATTCTAAAAATTTTATCCATGCGTGTAATGTACATAGCCCATACTTTGAAAAATGTTCATTGAATGGTCTTTCTAAGGCATGAAATGTGTTCATTTGTGTTGGTAATGGATCGCAACAATAATATTTCATTGGAGATCTATTATTACAAAGCACATTTGCCACTATGCAGTCGATCATAGTTAACAGCATTCGATATGTAACCTCACAGTTTCGTATGCAATCTCGATACGGATGGAGCCTTTCAATTTGTATTCCTATATATCTTTCAATATTTTTTGGTTAACTTGGATTTTCTATCATGAAAGTAAGTTTTATGGGCCTACAAAGCAATGTTGATGAAGGTGTTCTATTAAGCAAAATGTCCTTACTATTGCTAGTGTCACAAATTCTTAAGTCAACTAACATAAAAGGATATAAAAATGAATTCGTCGGTAAAACTATCCTCAAAGGATTTCTGTTTATATACACTGTTTAAACCTAATTTTTAACAACGATGCTTATACCGAGTTGATAGTAGAGATGACAACAGGCACATAAACCTTGGTGTCGTTATAGTTAGACCTAACGTCAACAGCGGTGATTCTACCTAGTTGATATGGTGGGGTTGATAACAGGCTCATAAACCTAGGTGTCGTGATAATCATTTTTTGTCGCTTAGTTAAAAGGACAACACTCTCATTTGACTGTTGCTAATATGCTAATAATACTTTTCCATACCAAATCATGAGTATTTATTCATTTCTATCTATATACATATTTTGATTGTCTACATACAAGTATCGATTGGATTTTACGAATAGCAACAAGATGCATAATTGACAAATTCTCAACTTAGCCATGAATTGGTTTTGTTCAGAGCATTGCACTTGAGATCATATTTCAATACATTGCAATGGCTTGGCGGCTATTATTAATGCTTGGAGGTTTCTGTCAACGATACAAGTTTCCACCTTATGGTGGTACATTGCTACATTTTATAATTTCCATTTGATACAATTATATATTTTGCTTAGCATAAGCCTAAACATCTGCAAATGTTATGGACTAAAAGTTTAAAAGTTCAACAACTTCATATTGCAGCTGTTAATGCAAATAACATACACTATGGTCGGAACTACCATCGGAGCCCCACTTACATTGGATAACATAGCTTGCATTTCCTGCAATGTCACTTATTTTTAATGAACTCTCTGTGGTTTTATCTTGTAGATCTTGCAATGGGACTTCAGCTGATATTTCTGACACAATTAATGAGTGTGGCATTTAACTATCTACAACTTTGTGTAAGGCATAATAACTTGGAAAGCAATTACTATGGATGGCAGTGACGACTGATTGCAAAACTCTGTATTTTCGCATAGACAAATCCAAGTCGTAATAAAGTTCAAATGCTTCATATATTGACAGACACTTAGCTTCTGATTTACTTTCTTCTCCTTTTATTAAATCTGCAGCTCTCATAATCTGATTTGATGAAGTATTTTTAATAAGTTGATTGACTTAATTATTTTTTTATGATTAACTTAGTTCGTCAAGTGGCAAACCTATTTCATTCTTACCATCTATGTGGCAATCCTCAAAAACCACACACGACCCGAACCATTGAAAATTTCTACTCAAAATGTTTATACCCTTTACCTTTAAAAAAGGTATGCTTTTGACAGGGGTTACAATTTCAAGAAGGAGGCGTGGTAGGTATGGACATAAATATACAGATATGATCATAATAACCTTCTAAGCAATTTTTATTCTGTCCGTCCGTCTGTCTGTCTGTCAGTCCGTCCGTCTGTGGCCAGTTTTTTTCTACACCTATCTGAATAAAATTGGAAAAGTTAGTCTGGATAGATACAGAAACCAGATTGCCATATAGGCCGATTTGGACAAAGACCACGTCTACCTCCCATACAAGGAACTTTTCTCACCTTTTTTTAAAATGACTATAACTTTGGTCTACTATTAAGAAATATTAATAACTTAAGTTCTGGTAGAGATTTGTGGACGAAATTTTACGGGAAAGAACATGTGGGCATTATAAAGCTATCTGCAAAAAATGGGGTTAATCAGGGAAAAGACACGCCCACTTTTGATATAAGGAAGTTTCGGGTCTAAAACTAAAATTAGCCTACCTATACTCGTATTGATGCCATCGGAATAAAAAATGGCAGAAATATACATGGGGTCCATAATAGTATGTGTATAGAATATGGAGATCATAACACTACTGCCACGCCCACAATTAACCAAAAATCATTACCAGGCTCTTATTAAAGATTTATCAAGAAAATTCGACAGGAAGGTTGCGGCTACTAACATTAAACACCACACAAAAAATGTTCGTGTTATTTTTCCAGCCACGCCCACTATAGACATATTATTAAAACTTACGACATATACAATATTTTTGGACGAAACTTCAGTACACTACATTAAAACATATAAACCTATAAAGCCAAGATTCGCAGTCGTTCAGATGAAGGATACGCCTCCCTCCCATATACTGAACTTTGGGGACCCCACTTAAAATCAATTACCCTATCTATGCTTCTATTAATCATATATTAATACAAATTGGTAGATGCATACATTGGGTCTGTACAAATATGCATTCCAAATATGGGGAGATTTTCACCACTGCCACGCCCACAATTAAGAAAAAATTATTACTAGGTTCCTATTAAAGATTTATGAACGAAATTTCACAGGAAAGTTGCGGGTACCAACCTTAACCACCACACAATTAATGGGCGTGTAATTTTTACAGCCACGCCCACCATTGACATATTAGTATAAACTATGACCTATTAAAAATTTTTTACGATATTTATTTTAGTACATATAAAGACATATACAAGAAATGCGGTGATCAGATAAAGGCTACACCTGCCACTTATATAATTAATTCAAGGAACCCGACCGCAAATTACCGTGGATATTCGGCTAATGATGATTTATGAAGAAAACATTTCCATTGTTGAACTCGCACGGACAAAGAAAAGTTAAAGGGTATTTCGAAGTCGGTCTAACGCGACTTCCGACTCTTTACTTGTTTTTAATTTGATTGCAAGCCAACCAATTCTACCAAATTTTTCCTTCAATGTTATTTATTTTTATTTAAGTTTTTCTTAATTGAGTGGAGTTGAAATTCTCCTCAAAACTAAATTTAACACTTCCGACATAGTTCTACTGAAATCGCTACATTTTGCGCTACCCACGCTTGAAATAAATCGCTGTTTTCCCCTGTGTATGACAATAACAAAATCAATTTTTTTAGAAAAGGTGCACTTTGTTGCAGCTTAATTTTATTTATTTCCTTAATAGATACTCTCCAATCCAAAAAATTTCAGGCAAATAATTAGAAAACTTTTTTGAACTCTATAAAAAGTTTCCTTGCAAATGTTTTTACTCGACACGTGGACTTATTTTCAAATAACGGTACAGAAAATATAAGTAGCAAAAGACAAGAGAGGAAACTTCAGCTGAGTTTTAACTTAGATTGTTTGGTAGTTGTTAAACATATTAAAATTAATTGCAATCCAAATCAAAGTAAAATTATGTGGATTCCGACCCATTTAGGAATCCGTGGTAATGAGCTGTCAGACACCGCAGTCAAGGATATATGCATTATACTACGCTAACTAACTCAACGATTAGCCAAAAGGACATCAATCGTTTCATTAGAAGATTGCTTAACCAACGCTAATATGTGGTGCACATACTGTCACCACTACTCAATCATCAATCCTGATCGAGGTAAACTAACCTATCCTGATGGTGCCAAAAGCTTCGCCAACACGCCATTTGCCTGGTTCCATCTGGGCCACACGAAAGTAACCCATGATCATTTACTCCGTGCGACAAGTGCGAACTGCTATCCGCTTTGTAACTCCCCAGCGTCAATCGAGCATCTACTTAATACCTGCCATTATCTCAACTCCCAAAGGAACTTAATATTCCACAACACTCATCCGTACGCTATTTTAAAACATCCCAGTGTTGTCAACACATAACCAAAATCTATAATGTTTTAAAAATTACAAATTTACTATAACTCATTTAATTTAACCTTTTAGTTACCATTAACTCAATAACCAGCCAGCTGAAAGCCTATGTTGCTAGCGCTGCCTAATTTATATATTTTGTACACTAATTTATTATTATACATATCATTTTAAATAAATAAAATAAATAAATAGTTGCAATTTATAAACACTATATCACTTTATAAAATTTATATAAAAAAAATAAAAAAATTTAAAATTTTTGTAAATTTTAAATCAAGTTGAACTAATTTATTTTCGGATTATTATTTTTGGATTATATTTCGAGTTGTCTTAATCTCTTTTTAATATAATTTCTTCTTTTTTAAATCAGTTTCCATTTGCAATTTCCCAGATTTAAATTCAATTCAATCTAGTCACCTAGTCATGCGGGCTCACATGGGCCTATTGTGATACACGCAATAAGTTACAAACCCTCTGAGATTCTAGAATTCAAAGATCTTTTTATATATATATATAAATATATATATATATATACATATATATATATATATATATATATATATATATATATATATATATATATATATATATATATATATATATATATATATATATATATATACATATATATATATATATATATATATATATATATATATATATATATATATATATATATATACATATATATATATATATATATATATATATATATATATGTATATATATATATATATATATATATATATATATATATATATATATATATATATATATATACATATATATATATATATATATATATATATATATATATATATATATATATATATATATATATATATATATATACATATATATATATATATATATATATATATATATATATATGTATATATATATATATATATATATATATATATATATATATATATATATATATATACAGGGTGGCCCAAATGAGACCTAGTGATTGTAATAACGGGTTTTTTTAAATGATTTATTTTAATATGTTAAATACATTTTATGGAAATTTAACGTGACTATGTGTGAAATATGACATCAGACAAATATATATATACTCGTATATATTAAAAAGAAGCTAAGTAAAACTAAATTCAGCACAAACAGTTTAGCACTGAATTCTGATTCTGTCATAGTCGTGTAGTCTTAATTAAAACAAGTGTAAAAATTATAATTGTGAAAAGCAAAATAATACCAGATAACGTTAACAAATGCGTGATGATCGCAGCAGACAAGACAACAACAAATGTTATTTTTAACAACAAATGTATAAATTAAGCCGCACATCGACAATTGGCACAACTGCATGAAGGTGCTGGATTCCCACTTTGTTGAAGTGGCATGTACTGATGACCTTATCAAAACGCCCATTTTACTTAAAATAATTGGTATGGAAGCGTACGGTCTTTTGCGCAAACTATGCGATCCAGTCCTACCGGAGAAAAAACATATGCAAAGCTCTGCACGTTGTTAGAGGCGCACTATTCTAAGCCTCTTATCATATTTAGGGAGCGCCATAAATTCTTTGACGCATCCCGACGGAAGGTAGAGCCAGTTTCCAACTGGTTTGTTCGCTTAAAAAAGTTAGCTAGGAACTGCAAATTCAGCACACAATTAGATTTTTTTTTTCTCAACAATTCTGTGACAGGATTGGAAGGAAGAGCTTTCAAAAGGTTATGTTAGGAGGATGAAGGCTTAACGCTGGAGAAAGCGTTGAAGATACCGATAATGACGGAGGCTAAATTGCATGCAAATATGCCGCAAGTAAATTTTTAGGTTAGTGCAGTAACAAGGCGCATGGGGAGTTTCAACATTACAGAAAGTTAAACAGGTAGAGGCAGCAGTGGCAGTAGTAGCAGCAAAGCAGTTCATATCAACAACAACAAAGAACGGAGCCAAAAGTGCAAGCATTGTGGATGGCGGATTAGTTTAAGCAGTAGCTGCAAGTATAAGAATAGCACATGCAAAAAGTGTCGTCGTATAGGGCATTTAATTAAAAAAGAAGATAAAGAAGATGACGATCAAATTAGTAACGAATTTTCTATTTTTAGTTTGAGCGGTGATTCTAAATCAACATCGTTCCCTCCATTTGTCGTTAATGCAGAAATTGATGGTGTTCAGCTTGAATTTGTACTGAATTCTGACGCAGCCTGTTCTTTAATTTCGAGGAGTGATTACACGAAACATTTTCAAACAAACTAAATTATACAAGTGTAAGGATCATTTCTTTGCATACAATGGTGAAGCAATTGACACAATCGGTGAGTTTGTTGCAAGTATAAGTTATCGTGATGAAGAAAACAAATTAAAAATAATAGTTAGCAAGACGCGCAGTCATCCTATTTTTGCAGAGATTTCATGTCGTGTTTTGGGATGGAAACTAGCCCTTTGATTAGTTTAAGGTTTGAGGTAGAGTCGGAATTAAAAAACAAATTTCGTATTATTTCGTTTTAAGCAGTGGATAAGGTAAATATAATTTTCATCCAAGACCTGCAAGCCAAGAACCTTGCCTTTGGCATGGCGTGGTAAGATAGAATACCAATTAGTGAATTAGTAGAGAAAGAAGTTTTAGTATTAGCAGATGATTCAGATTGGGGCATCCCGTTTGTGCCGGTTTTGAAGTCAAACGGCGACTTGCGTATATGCGGCGATTACATGTAGACTCATAATAAATATCTTTCGGAAGTTAAATACCCACTACCGAGAATAGAGGAGTTATTTTATTATATATATCGGGTTTTTCAATAAGAGCGCCACAAAAGTTTTTTTACATAAAACAAAATCGGTTTTAGATATCAATGAAATTCCTGTGAAAGTACGTTCGATGCCATTATGTATGGAACTCGATTTCTTTTGCATGGCCACCATGGGCACGCTTGCAGAAGTCCAGACGCTGAACCCAATTTTCAACGGTTTTCAAGCATAAATCGGCCGATACTGCTGCAATTTCACGTTCGATATTCGTACGAAGTTCATCAATCGTCGCTGGCTTGTTGGCATAGACCATAGACTTGACGTAGCCCCACAGGAAGTAATCTAACGGCGTCAAATCGCACGACCGAGGCGGCCAATCGACTGGGCCATTTCGTGAGATAACACGTTCACCAAACTTGGTTTGCAGTAAATTGATTGTGGCATTCGCTGTGTGGCTTGTGGCGCCGTCCTCTTGGAACCACATGTCCTCCAAGTCCATATTATCCAATTGGGGCCAAAAATAATCGGTTATCATTGAACGGTAGCGATTCGCATTCACAGTAATGTGCCGGTCTTGATCATCACGGAAGAAGTACGACGCCGCCGGCCCATAAACCGCACCAAACCGTAATTTGTCGGGATGCAATGATGACTCATGGAGTACGTGTGGATTGCTGTCTAACCAATAACGCATATTTTGCTTATTGACGAAGCCATTCAGCCAGAAATGAGCCTCATCAAAAATTGGACGTAGCGCTCTTAAAGTTGAGGCGACTGACTCCGAATTTCGGTAGTAAATTTTAATAATTTCGACTCGTTGTTGACTCGTATATCTTTGCATGATGAAATGGCAAACCTTACTGAAGAGAAATGTCAAAAGAGCGGGAAAAAATATGGCGTCGTTTGCTGTCACTATCGATTTACTTTTGTGCTTTTTTTTTTTAAAAACCCTTTATTATTATTATATTTCTAAAGTTACAAGATTACCTTTTGGCGTTAAGCCAGCCGATTGAAAATGTTTTACGCGGTATTCCTTACGTGGTATGTTATTTAGACGATATAGTGATTTCAGTAGATTTTTTAACACATTAAGACAATTGAAAGAGTGCTGGAGAAACTTGAAAACGTCGGTTATTTTTGAATTCTCAGAAATGTTCTTTCTTTCAGAAAAAAATTTCGTACTTGGGATTCAACCTTGATCAAAACAGTTTGTCCAGAAGTAAAGACAGGGTTTCTGCAGTTGTTGACTCACCTGTTCCCATATATCTGAACTACTTGCATTCATCGGACTATTAAATTATTATTAAAAATTTATTCCAAAGTTTGCAAATACCATGGAACCTTCATACGCAAAGACGCTAAGTTCAGGTGGACGGAATCATGTCAATTCGCAAGAAATTACTTCATTAGCTTGTTTGGATCGTTTTAAGCGAAATAAAATGGATTTTAAGCGTCGTTTCATACCTGTTGATGAAACATGGATCCATCACTTCACACTAGAAACAAAAGAACAATCCAAACAATGGACTGAAGCTGGTGGAAGTGCACCAAAGAAAGCAAAAGCAGTTCAATCGGCAAATGAATTATTGAATTTTGATTGAATTTTATTTATTAAGATTAACATTGTAAAAAGGAAATAGAAAGCAGTTGAACTGAAGCTGATTATAATGCAATTTATATACATAAATTATCTGAATTGAAATCAATATACAATTAGTATTGTACATCATCTCTTGAGGATTTAATTCCAATGTTAACTGATATGCATTATTGTTATGTATGGCTGAAAATTTAAATATCTAAGCATAAATATTTAAATATATAGTATATATCTAAGGTTTTTGTGTATATTTTTCATTTAAAGGGGAGAGTTGTAGTATTTCTATTGGGTTATTTGACTTTGGTAAATACTCTTATTATATACTCTCTTCTCCCTTATATTCATATATATTATTAGTACTTATATACAAACTGTTCTGATATATACATTAAGCCTAAGCGAAGTTAAACTAAATAAAGCACAGTCTAGCACTGAACTCTGATAAGTAAACTTGTGGTTTATCAAGTCATTACATTATAACACCAAATTTCGTCCTTCCATTTAAATAGGTCCCTAATTCAATGGAAATTTGAGCTGTTCCCAGCTTAGTTAATGATTGAATATGATAGATTTACTTTAATTAACAAGCATAATCTTATATTTTCTTGACAGAGATAACCAAAAGATATTTAGTTTGTAGTTGTAAAATCTGTAGTATATTGAAAAGCCAGACCTATTTAAAATGTTGGTATTTGATGGAAGAAATAATAATTGTTTTCTTTCAGAGAACTTAAAAAGTAATGATTTTAAAAAACTATATAGATATAATACTATGTCAATAATAAGAACATACTTGATTTTGTGCAGCATTCCTGTATTTTTCCCACTTTGCCATAACGTCTGTAACTTTTTCTTCTGAAAACAAACTCCTTTCAAAACTTCCTGAAACTTCGTATATAGCATAGCCCATTGTATTCTCTTGTAATCCAATTTTTTTTTTTATTATATCCATTACTTCAGAGGTAGTAGAGCTAGGTTGGAATTCGATTGAATAGAACTGTCCATCCATAAAATGGAATCTTGAATAACATGGCCTACGATT
Organism: Clusia tigrina; assembly: GCA_920105625.2. Lineage (NCBI taxonomy): Eukaryota > Metazoa > Arthropoda > Insecta > Diptera > Clusiidae > Clusia > Clusia tigrina. Next base: position 112,631,246 of record OV050031.1, on the reverse strand, counting down.
AATTGTACATAAGATTTCTTCTCTACTAGGAGTCCATTGCCTTCGTCTAGTTCCTTGAGTTTTGTAGAAACACTAACATTAATAGAACAAGAGTGTAAATAATTGTTTACGTAAATAAGACCACAATTACAAATTTTCATTTAATTATAAACTTTACATTCATTATTTCAAATGAACTACATCAATAATATAATTAATCGTATGTATTATGTTAAATAATATTAGAAGTGTGCGATTTTAATAGTAATTATAAATGTAACAAGTTATTATTAAATTTAGATATCAATAACATATTCAGGAAAATTGTTACAAGTAAAGAGCTAAAAACATAAATAAATTGACAAATGCACAAAACGTTACACCGCTGTCAGTTCCAGCACTGCAGCAAATTTCCTCTGCTCCTATTATAAAAATACAATTTAGATTGCATTTTAATTGTTTGCCTTATATAAAACAAAGATACTGAAATTCTGTAACTTTCGACGGAAGACGATGACATTTCTTAAGAGGATATATACGTTAATAATTTTATTTAAAAAAAATCAAATAAATCTGAAGTCGGGTAGACCAAATACAAGATACTCTTTAACATCACATGTGTATGCAAAGTAAACCATGGCGATATTGCTTCGAAATAAGATTATAATGAATATTATATTTGTAGCCACGATTTTTATACTGATGAATGCTGTGAATGGCAGTGGCGTCCACAATAATCACAAAAATTCGGAAATTAATTTTCGCCATTATATTGTATAGATGGTTTTTCTGATACTGTGAATCAGTGTGCTACTTTGTGACATTCGTGAATTAATTTATATTTGATATGGTAAAGGTTTTTTATTCTTTTTGGAAAACAATATACTCGTATTATTATTCGTAAATAAGGACTTTTCTTGGGAATATCTTCTGGTAGCAGTCTAATTGGTTATGTGAAATCGGAAAATATTGCAAGCATTTTCGGCACCCACAACACCTACCGTAAAAACACACAAAGATGCATACTCAGCAGAAAAGGCCCTACATACATCAAACAGGCCCTCCCGAAAGAACAAATGGCTACACGCACCATCTTACAGAAGCATACCAACAACATACACCATTCACATACCTGACATTCCATAGATGTAATAATTAATAATAAGTAAATGCCCCATACTAATTACACCAACAAGCAGGCAGCATACGAGCAGAAGAATTTTTTTCGCACAGAAGATCGTACCAATAAGCGCAAATAGCGGTGGGAGCGCAGAAAATAAGCAAAGTTGTAATTATTATACTAATTGCAATGATTGGATAATGGCACAAATAAAATTAATCGCAATAAAGAAACCAAGTACTGCTATAAGAAGAACGCACCAACAAACGCAACGCACAGAAAAAAACAAAGATAAAAAGTCTACAACAAAAACTCTCAACCCACCAAAGGTGATTGCACAGAGAAACCAGTCAGCAAGTACACTAAGTGAAATTAACGATCGGCTACACTAACAACAAATTCCGATTAGATACTGCGAGTAGCAAGAACATCATTAACAATACAGCGGCCGAAGGCGGAGCACAAAAGCAGCACGAGAGAGCGTTGTACAGGCCAACCAGCTGTAAGCAAATAGCATAAAGATGACAAGAGAATATTAATGTTCTAACTCGAGAGAAAAATTTAAATATTTACGGGCGTTATAACAGACACCATAGAGACGGGACACTTAAACGTCAAATTTACTGACGTTTAAAAAAAAACACCTACATTGTACGTAAGTTTACCGCGTTATGAACGGTAAAAAGGAGTTCCCTACTATTAAAAGGTTTAAGACTTAAAGCGTAGTAGAAAATTTAAAAATGGAGTAATTTTGATAAATAAGGTTTAAATTATACAGATTTACTTATTAATATAATTAAATAACTTTTTTACATATATTCTGCTTATATGTATATTATATACATTTTTCTATTAGCACAATTAATAATTTGTAGGTCTGTGTAGCATTTTCCACACCACCTGTGAGGTTTGACACTTGGCACGTTACCGATTTTTTTAAGTGTTCGGTTCCCCTATATGACTGTGTCACCCTTTACAATTTATACATGTACATGAATAGTTCGAATTCATTGTATATTGTTTTTAAAACATGAACATTAAATGTGTCTAGAAAATAAGTGATAAACAAGTCTTTACGTACAATTTATGATATATAACAATATATGAAAATTATTGCATTTAATAAATATAGAATATATCGGGTTTTTCAATAAGAGCGCTACAAAAGTTTTTTTAAATAAAACAAAACCGGTTTTAGATATCAATGAAATTCTTTATTCCTGTGAAAGTACGTTCGATGCCATTATGTATGGAACTCGATTTATTTTGCATCGCCACCATGGGCACGCTTGCAGAAGTCCAGACGCTGAACCCAATTTTCAACGGTTTTCAAGCATAAATCGGCCGATACTGCTGCAATTTCACGTTCGATATTCGTACGAAGTTCATCAATCGTCGCTGGCTTGTTGGCATAGACCATAGACTTGACGTAGCCCCACAGGAAGTAATCTAACGGCGTCAAATCGCACGACCGAGGCGGCCAATCGACTGGGCCATTTCGTGAGATAACACGTTCACCAAACTTGGTTTGCAGTAAATTGATTGTGGCATTCGCTGTGTGGCTTGTGGCGCCGTCCTCTTGGAACCACATGTCCTCCAAGTCCATATTATCCAATTGGGGCCAAAAATAATCGGTTATCATTGAACGGTAGCGATTCGCATTCACAGTAATGTGCCGGTCTTGATCATCACGGAAGAAGTACGACGCCGCCGGCCCATAAACCGCACCAAACCGTAATTTGTCGGGATGCAATGATGACTTATGGAGTACGTGTGGATTGCTGTCTAACCAATAACGCATATTTTGCTTATTGACGAAGCCATTCAGCCAGAAATGAGCCTCATCAAAAATTGGACGTAGCGCTCTTAAAGTTGAGGCGACTGACTCCGAATTTCGGTAGTAAATTTTAATAATTTCGACTCGTTGTTGACTCGTATATCTTTGCATGATGAAATGGCAAACCTTACTGAAGAGAAATGTCAAAAGAGCGGGAAAAAATATGGCGTCGTTTGCTGTCACTATCGATTTACTTTTGTAGCGTTTCTTTTGAAAAACCCTTTATAATAATGAATTCATTATTTTCGTTTTTATTTATCATATTTCCGATTTTTTTATTGTTTTTAATTATATCTAATTATATTCAATAAAATTATATCTAAGGCTTATGAAATAGAGTTATGATAATAAGAGGACAAACAATTATTTTTGGAAAAATTTGTGCATTATGTTAGCATTTTTAATGCCATTTACAAATCATTAATTTAAATACTGTTTGTCAGTAGACTTAGCGCTGTTTTAAAACAAATAAATAAATGCTAATTTAAAATTAGTATATTTTTATCTGAGGATTACCTTGAAAGAGATTTCCGGATTTTAGATTTATTTATAAAAATTAAAATGTTGGGAATGTATAATTACATTTCATTCTGTAAAATATTTTATTGTTATTCAATTCCAATTATTTGCTATTATGTTATGTAGTTTTATTGGTTTATATTCATTACAAAGAAGAAACCAAATTAAAAAATTAGCCGTATTGAAATAATTAATTACCTATTAAATGAGTATTAACAAATTTATGCTTTCAATATATTGAGTATAATTCCAAATATTAGTAATGATCAAAATTATGAAATGGCAAAATATGTAAAGAAACTGATATTGGTACGTTTTGGCGCAAGAATAGTAGTTACATTTCAACGAACGACAACCCTAAATATGATTTTCAACCTTTCATCACTGCTTTGTTTATCATTAGTGGGAAATCCAGATTTCTGGATTGGTTTGTTTATCATTGGTTTAGAAAAAAATCAGCCACACTACTACAGTTTTGCACATGTGTTAGTGAGCGAGAGTCATGTCTCTGTATTCTCTGGTTATAACAAGAATAGCAATGTGACAACAACAACACTACAGCCAGCAGCTATGATTTTTGCTCACTCTGACTGTAGGCAACAACACCGCTGGCTCACTTGAAAATACTGCAGCAAGGTGGTTGACCAGCAGAATGTGAAAGTGGCCCACGGACAACTGAATAAAAAACGAGCACAGGCGAAGCGGTCCAAAGGAGATGGGTCCAGACAATACTTCACCCACAAAAACACAATGACAACATACCTGTGGCAACTTCCGTTATAAAATCAAGTGGTCCAAGCAGTAAAGTCCTTCTTGATCTAACCAGCAAAGCGAACACCACGTCCTCAACGATCGACTAAGGCGTCGACTTGCAACAATGCTAAGCACTACCGTATATTAACTATTGATAGGATTTATATACAAAATAGCCAGAAGCAGGAGTTTGTGGTTTTCACTGGCTCTGCCTCGGACTTATATGCAAACTAGACAGAGCCAGGAGTTTATGGTTTTCTAACTCTCCCAGGGACTTATATGCCAACTAGAAAGAGCCAGGAGTTTATGATTTTCACCGACTCTACTGGAAATCAGTGCGAACACTGAATACAACCGTAAACAAATAAATAGATCATAACGTAATAGTAGCTGTATATGAACGAATGTTTTATTTGATAATCAACAAAATATACTCGTATGTCTAATATATAAAATTCTTGTGTCACGGTGTTTGTGGTCAAACTCCTCCGAAATGGCTCGACCGATTTTTTTGAAATTTGTTGTGTATATTTACAACATTAATTTTGTTTGCTTTCTATCTCTGGAACCATACGAGTATAGTAATAAATAACCCTATAAAAAAAATTGTAATTTGTAATCGATAGGACAGGAGTGGAATTTAGTATTTGCCATTGTAAATGGAAACAAGATGTCAATCTATTAGCAAGAGCTTTGGGAAAACAGAATTCGATAAAAAAGGTTTGCGAGTTTCCATACTTTAGAGAATTTAATTTAAATGATTACCTTTGTGAATTTTTAGAGTGAAAATTTAATGATAATGGTATTATTGCATAATATCTTAAGAGATTTGAACTGTATTATCAACTTACCTAATATACAGTTGATTACAAAAAATGCGGTTATGAATATATTTCATTTCGAAGAAGATGAAATCCATAACAAAAAAGCTTATAAAGAGAATTACGTTGAAATTCTTAATTGCGAAATTGAAAAACACAATATCCCAGCCATAATTGAAACCGATCACTTGCAAGCTTACAAAAAAGAAGAATTGTTGAAAACTGCGAAGAAATATAAAAATGTTTTCCACAAAAAAGATCACAAACTAACATTTACTAAAGAAATTGAACATAAAATTATTACAAAATATTACATTCCAATATACTCTAATATTACATTCCAATATACTCTAACGGGCAATTTTTGATGGCAGGCAATTGGCAATTTCAAGCAAATTGCGAATGGAGACTGTAAATTGCTTCAAGTTGGTAATTTATGGCTTGAAATATTTGATGCCATAAATTGCCAACGTGCTGTGCTGCAATCAGTTGTCATTTTATATGTTCGACAGCATTTTTAATTATTTCGTGACGCTCACAGTGGCAGCATCGTAGGACATTTTCGTTTCACCGCATCTATTAAATTAATAAAAACCCTAAAATGTATGGAGACTGTGCATTTCCCTTCTTTGTAAAAAAGGATTCACCCAGAATGTCGGCTTCCTTTTTTCCCTCTTCATCGCATAAATCAAGCAATTTTTTTAATGCATCAAGAGCACAGGCACAGCGAACTAGTTTACTTGACGACATTTTCAAAATGACGATGACATAACATCGCAATGCCCACCATTAAAATATTGCCAACCTTTGCAATCAAATTTTACGGTTGTTATGCCATCAAAAATTGCCCATTCAGACGTAGTTATACATGTACCCGGAAGTGCATAAGATAGATGTTGATATGTAGATTGAAAATATTTTGAAACAAGGCATCATTAGACATTCGAATAGTCCGTACAATAGCACTATATGGGTCGTCCCCAAAAAATTAGATGCTTCTAAGAAACAAAACAGATTATATATTGGACAAATTTGGCAAATCTCAATATTTCATGATGCTAGGTTTGGCCAAAGGCTTCCATCAGGTAGAAATGAATCCCGGCGATATCACAAGAACAGCATTTTCAACAGCTACTTATTGTTATGAATTTTGAAGTGTGCTATTTGGGCTTCGTAATGCTCCAGCGAGATCTCAAAGGATGATTAACAACGTACTGAAGGAATACATTGGGTCAATCTGCTTAGTATATTTAGATTCTAGTTTTTTCAACAAGTATAGATGAATATTTAGAAGCCATAAAAAAGTGCTCAAACATTTAAGCGAAGCCAACCTAAAGATGCAAATAGATAAACGTTCTTTTCTTGCAAAGGAAACAGAGTTTTTATGCCACGTTATTACTCCTGGTGGCATCAAACGAAATCCTGAGAAAGTTAAAACTATTGAAAAGATAGTCTTGCCTAAAACTCAGAAAGAAATAAAGTATTTTCTAGGTATCACAAGATACTATAGGCACTTTATTAAAGATTGCTCTAGAATAACTAATCATTGGATAAAGTTCTTAAAAAAAGCAAGAATTAATACCAATGACAAACATTATCAAAAAGCTTTAAAAAAACTGAAGATATTATTAAAAACGATACTATTCTTGTTACAGATGCAAGTAATTTCGCTTTAGAAGCAGCTCTTATTCAAGGTAACAAAGTTATATCTTTTGCCAATCGTACATTGAATGGATACGAAAAAAATTATAGTACGATAGAAAGGGAATTGCTTACAATTGTTTAGGCGAGTAAATTCTCCCGTACATACCTTTTCGGTAGTAGATTTACAATCAAAACATATCACCGTCTGTTCGTACGGCTAAAAAATATAAAAGAACAGAATTTGAAACTACAGAGATGGAAAAAAAGACTTAACGAGTTTGATGTTGATATTCTATATATAAATGGCAAGGAAAACGTAATCGCCGATGGGTTAAGTAGACTAAGCTACGAAACATTCGATAATGAAATGGCAATAAATCTACATGAACTGTTTAATGGAGATGTTAAGACAGTACATAGCGCAGAAAGTAATGACGCTGATTATCTTAAAATAAGATAGAAAAAGAAAGACCGGTTAATATGTTTAAATATCAAATAATAAAATAATGTTTAAAAACAAAATTCGACATAATTTAAAAATAATTGATAAAAATAATCTTTTGAATTTTAGAAGAAAAATTATTTACGAAAGGACTAATAGTAATTTTTTTGTCCAAATATTGATTTATTTAGACAATTTAAGACAAGATATGTGTACGAATTCCTATAAATATCAATCGCACTGTAACATAATGTTTAATATGCAAAGTATATTTGTATGTATCCGTACGTGTGTACCCACAACAACAACAAGGAATATGCAGTCTGCGCTTGCAGTAGCATTGTGGCTCAAATGACACCTGCACAAGAATTAGGTGCATTCCCAAAAATGCAACATAAGCATTTGGGTGGCATTGAAACGTATGTTCATTGAACTTGCACATGCTGCTATGCGCTGCTGTTATATTCTGCTGATATTTACTTTTAGTACTTATTAATTATTATTGATGATGTTAGCAATAAGTTATTATTTAAGACGATGAATTTCAATAAACAAATCACTCTTTGATTCTTTAGCAACAAGAAAACTGAGTCTTTTATTTCAGCGACGGATTGTTCAGGTTCAAGTGCTTGAACAATCAAATTATTATTCCTAGTCTCATATTGGTTCAAGTACCTGTATGAGACGTCAATAAGGAATACATGACTACAGTCAAACGAGGCTGTATTTACATTTGGTGTCCCCGACGTGATAGGAGGACAAGAGATATACAGGACATAAAATTGATTCAGCAAAAGCACAGCAGTGTGAGCATTCAATTTTATCACAATTCATCAATCGGTTTTAGTTCGAGCACACAGGGTGCTACAAAACACGATACTTAAGAAGCAAGAGCACAATAGTGTGAGCGTTAATAATGACAACTATCGACGATCTCGTCCGTCATCAGGACGACAATGCAATTGGTCTCCAAAAGGCCATTGTATCCTATAAGAAGACGCCGAAAGATCAGAAGGCACTCGACTATATTGAAAGGAAATCCAGAGAAATTGAGGAGCTATGGTTAACTTTCCAATGTATCGATAACCAAACGCCTTACTGGCATTAAGAAACCTTGGTTTAGACACGAATTCTTGGGATCCAATTATTCTCCACCTCCTAGTGAAAAAATTAGACAAAGGCACGCGGATTGCATATGAGCAGTCATTGCAGAAGCCAAAGGAATTACCTACCCTAAGGCAATTTTTAAAGTTTATTGAAACGAGATTCCAGTCTCTCGAGGCAATCGGCCAAAGAGAGCATACGGCAAAAACATTGACAACGGTAATAGCCACAAAACAAGGAATCAAGAAATGCTTGTCTTGCAATAGCCAAACACATCCGCTGTTTGCATGCCAAAGCTTTTTGAAACTTTCTGCTCAGAAGAGGTTACAGTTCCTAAAAACACATAAGCTATGCATTAATTGTCTAAAGCCTGGACACTGGGCAAAGGATTGTATGTCAAGAAAATGTACTAAGTGTAATCACAGTCACAATACATTAGTACATTCTGAAGGATATCGCAGCGAACCTGCCGTAAACCAGGTCAAGTATGAACCACACCCTCAACAGTCCACAGCACTAGTAGCTTCGAAAGAGTCGAAGCAACAGGGATATGTGCTCCTCAGCACTGCAATGGTGAAAATAGTCAGCAACAACGGGCAGGAAGTTGAATGCAGAGCCATTCTGGACTCCGGATCTCAGATCAATATCGTGAGTGAACGGCTTGTCAAGAGACTTGGAGCTTCAACGAAGTCCACAACAATGAATATCCAAGGAATAAGCAAGGGAACTCGGAGAGCACAGCGTCGAGTTAGCCTTGAACTACAGTCACGAATTAACGGCTTTTCCACTCGTCTGGAGGCGTTCGTTCTAGGAGATATAATTTCTCCGCAACCGACAAAACCATTTGACATATCCAAATGGCCAGTTCCGAAGAACATCACTTTAGCGGATGCAGTATTCAACCGTCCTGACAAAATTGATGTTTAATTAGGAGCGGAATTCTATCACCAAGTATTGTCAAGTGGACAGATACGATTAGCAATCGAACTACCAATACTACAAAAAACAGTGTTTGGCTGGATACTATCAGGAAGGATAGGAGAACTTCAGATGGCGTCAGCAACTTGCGGTATTTGCAGTGAGGATGATGATGATACAAACCAACTTATTGAACGGCTATGGAAACTGGACGAAGTCGAACTAGCTGAATCAATTTTATCCCCAACAGAAAGACTTTGCGAAAATCATATTATACAAAATACAACTAGAACCAATGATGGGCGTTTTATTGTAAAATTACCATTCGTAGAGAATGCAGCTGTTTTAGGTAGTTCAAGGGATATAGCAATCAACAGATTCCTGGCGCTTGAACATCGATTATCTAAATACAATGCCGTTCGTGAACAATATATCGAGTTTATGGAAAACTATGAAGCCTTGGGCCACATGAAGGAGATCAACATCAATGAAATACTCTCACCTAATTACTTCATCCCACACCACTGTGTACTTAAACCTGACAGCAGCACAACAAAACTGCGGGTGGTATTTGACGCGTCTTCAAAAACGTCATCGGGAGTCTCACTTAATGACATAATGCACATAGGTCCAACCATACAATCCGAACTATTTTCAATCCTGCTACGTTTCCGTCTATCGAAATTTGTATTCACCAACGACACTGAAAAAATGTATCGGCAGATACTGGTCCACTCTGAAGATCGCCATTATCAATTGATCATATGGAGGAGCGACCCTAAGAAACCACTGAAGTGTTACGAACTTAACACTGTCACATATGGGACAAGATCGGCACCATACCTCGCCACAAGATGTGTCAAACAAATGTCATCAGAAAACGCCATCCGGTATCCACTAGGTGCTCAGATGCTACTACAGGATAACTTTTATGTCGACGATGGTCTTGGTGGATCAGACACTCTAATTACCGCCATGGAAACTCAACGGCAACTCGTCACTATGTTGAATGGGTATGGAATAATTCTACGAAAATGGTGTGCAAATCACCCTAAACTCCTGCAGGACATTCCACAAGGTGACCAGGAAGTTAATTTGGATTTTACTAACGACTGTAATGATTCAATAAAAACCCTGGGACTGATATGGCTGCCAAAGACTGACCAATTCTGTGTAAAGGTGAATCTCAACCCCGTTAAAAAAATTACCAAGCGGTCAGTCACCTGAGACGCAGCAAGATTATTTGATCCTCTTTGCATTCTAGCTTCAGTTGTAATTACAGCAAAAATCTTTATACAAGCATTATGGCAATTAAAAATTAGTTGGGATGAAGCTCTACCAGCAGAATTACATACAAGATGGGAGCGTTTTCGAAGCACATTGCAAGATTTGGACAAATTTCAATTCTCACGACACATTCATAGAAGTGAGATCCCAACATCAATTCAACTTCACGTCTTCTCCGATGCATCAGAAAAGGCCTTCGGAGCAGCAATTTATATCAGATCTATCTTCAAAGAAGGAAGAGTAGTAGTGAGGTTGTTAAGTGCCAAATCACGCGTAGCTCCACTTAAGCTACAAACATTGTCTCGCTTGGAACTATGCGCAGCAGAACTAGGCTCACAGTTGGCAGCTAGGGTAAAAAATGATTTACGGTTAAAGGATTGTCGTACCTTCTTGTAGACAGACTCACAAATAGTTCTGTCTTGGATCAATTCAGCCTCCTCATCATTTCAAACATTTGTAGCCAACAGGGTAGCAACTATTCAAGGTTTGACATTAGCAGAACAGTGGCGTCATGTTAGTGCCAAGAATAACCCAGATGACGTTGTTTCACGAGGATTATCACCAAGAGAATTTGCAAGATGTGACCTGTGGCTTTACGGGCCATTTTTTCTACATTGGAAAGAATCAGCATGGCCTCCCAAGTTTGCTCCACAGCTAGCCATTCCCAATAACATCGAGTGAAAACGAACGAATCCAGCATCCTTGGTAGCAATTGACTCTGAAGAACTGGTCTATACAATCAACAACCGAAACTCTTTCAGGACTCTTCAACGCATCGTAGGATATATTTGTCGTTTCATAAGCAACACTAGATGTAGCAAGGACGTACGAAAAACTGATATAGCGCTGACTCCCATCGAATTAGATCATGAATTAAGAATCTTTGTTCAAGCTATGCAAAGATCTGATTTCAATGACGACATCATGTACCTCAAGAAACACAAAGATCTCAAGGGGACGAGTGTAATTGAAGAGCCTATCACCATTTTTGGATGACGCAAACATTTTGCGAGTTGGAGGACGATTGAAAGCATCACTGGTACCTTATGCTCATTCCGTATAAAAATCCCTTAGCACAACTACTATTTGAGATGACTCACATCGAGAATAAACACTGTGGACCTCAAGCCTTGCTGGGCATAATAAGGCAAAGGTACTGTCCCATCAAAGGCAAATCATCGGCCAGATCAACAGTACAGCAATGCATACGATGCACCAGGGCAAGGCCTCAGTTGCTGAACCAATTAATGGGATACCTGCCAGCAACACGAGTTACACCAGCACGCCCATTCATTAACTCTGGAGTAGACTACTGTGGACCATTCTGGGTGCATTACAAAATTAGAGGGAAAAGACCACACAAGGCTTACATATCCGTTTTCTGCTGTTTTGTTACTAAAGCTGTCCATTTAGAACTTGTAAGCGATCTTACGACAGAAGCATTCATTGGCGCTCTGAAACGTTTCATTGGCCGACGTGGAAATTGTCAAAACTTATATTGTGACAACGCGACAAATTTCGTTGGCGCCAAAAACAAGCTTACGGAACTGACTACATCAATATTGTTAATTGCATTAACAGTTGATGTGCAAACCTCATTGAGAGGTATGAAACATTCAAACTTTTAATGCATAACATCTTCTTTTGCATACAATTAGGCTTGTGTTAAGCAAACCTTGCCAGCTTAACGATGGAATTTGCATTGTTGACAAAAACTCCAATATATACTACATCAGCGAAGGCATTGCACTGGATGAAACATGATATCAAGTGCAATACGCTGAAAAACTCAATTCAAGGCCAGCTTGCAAATTTGTCAATAATGCACATTTCATGGTTATGCTGTCAATTCAATAATACCTTATATGTATAGCCAAATTATATGTAATATATGCATATAGAAAAATGAATAAATACCCACGATTGGCACATCCAAAAGTCAGTCAATCAGTAAGAGTTAACTGTGAGTCTTTTCATTTTAACTTAACATTGATTGATTCTCCTTCTCCGACACCAAGGTTTATGTGCCTGTTGTCAAACCCACCATCAACTCGGTACAAGCACCGCTGTTGACATTAGGTCCTTTTTCAACGATACCAAGGTTTACGTGCCTGGTATAAACTTTATAATCAACTCGGTACAAGAACCGTTGTTGAAATTCAGCTGTTAATTTTAGTTTAACAAATATATTCGGATGAAGGGAAAACAAAAATTGAGACAGAATGCGGTAAAAAGGGAATACAATTTAATTTTATTCCTCCAAGAGCCCCTCATTTCGGAGGCCTGTGGGAAGCAGCAGTGAAGTCTGCGAAGCATCTTTTGGTTAGGAGCGTGTCAACAGCATCACTAACCTATGAAGAACTGGAAACAGTCATTATGGAAATAGAAGCCATTCTCAACTCAAGACCAATAAGTTCGATGTCCAACGATCCAAATGACTTGGGCGCCCTGACTCCAGGCCACTTCCTGATAGGAGAACCTCTCAGCACGCAAGTCGATGTAAATAACATCCCGTCAACTTCAAATTTGCTGACCCGGTGGAAACTCGTATCCCACATCAAAATTGAGTTTTGGAAACGATGGTCGCACGAATATTTATGCGAGCTTCAATCTAAAACCAAATGGACACATCAGCACAATAACATCAACCAAGGGGACATGGTAATAATCAAGGAAAACAATGTTCCAGTTCTTCAATGACCACTAGGAAGGATAACAAGGACGTATAAGGGTGATGATGGAGCAGTACGAGTGGCTGATGTTAGAACAGCTACTGGAACTTGGAAACGTGCAATCCATAAATTAGCTTACTACCCATAAATGATAATAGGATCCATGACCAACCAACAAGTCATGAGCATCAAGATGAAAAATTAGAGATACCAACAAAACGAATAAAAAAAAAGACATACGGGACTCACAACAGTACTGCTGGGATTACTCATCCTACCAATTGTCATGGGAGGTCCAATAAGATTTTCGCAGATGGTTAACACCAAATTCAACACGGAATTGGGTATTTACTTCGAAGGAATAGGTTCAGCACATTTTGAGAAGTCAGAATGGAAACTTGTAGTGTACTACGAACTAGAGTCATACTGGGCAGAGCTTACGACTTTATCCAAGGGCATCAGTAGTTTACGACAGTTATGTCAGAAGCTGACGCCATTTACTTGTCATGATACTCTTGTGAACTTCGAGCATGTTGAAGCTGAATTACAAATGGATTACAAGATATTGTTTCCCCATCGATCTAAAAGAGGTGCTGTGGATATAGTGGGAAATAATACAAACTAATTGTTTTGTATTTTGGACTCAGAATATGCAGAATCAATGTCAAAAACCATTCAGCAAGTGAAAGAAAATGAAGGCCATCTATTAGTTGTGCTAAAAACCAAACATCAGTGATTGATTCTACTATCAACGTGATCAAACAAGATCAAATAGAAGTCAAACGAAAATTCGATAATCTTGACAACCAAATCAATGACATAATGAAAACCTTAAATCACATTGAAGGAGAAAAGTTTCAAGCCAAGCTGACTCATTATTTCATCACTCTGACCCTCCAACTCATTATGATAACATCTCACTTGCAAAGAATCCAATCATGAATATTGAATGTTATGACAGATACACACCATAACAAAATCAGCCCATTATTGCTATCACCAACTCAACTACAAGAAGAATTTCTCAAGATAAAAACTCATCTTTCAACATCCCTCCAAATACCAGTGAATCAAGAGGACTCACTGCAACTGTACAAATTAATGAAAGTAGAAGGCGGTTTAACAAACAGGCATGCCATTTTTAGAATTTCATTGCCATTAATTGCAGAGGAAAGATTCGAACTGTATCGGATGGTACCAATTCCTAACATAATAAATGGCACAATGACTCCAATAGAATCTTGTAACAGATTTCTAGCCATAAACGCGCACAGAGATCAATACGTTGTCATGAGTTTAGCTGATTTGGAGGCTTGTACAGTGATGAAGCCATATACATACTTATGCGCCAACACCCAATTGATACACAACAGAGGGTCTGAAGTATGTTCATGTGAAGTTAAACTGTTTGCCAATGATACTCAACGGGATTGCATCCACCATGAAGTTCAAGACAATTCAACCTGGATTCAAATGGATCATAAGAACGAGTGGATCTACGCCTTGAAGTTTGCCACTCGCTTGAGTGCAGTATGTGATGGTGAAACCTTGCAATTAACATTAGAAGGATCGGGAATGCTGAAGCTACAACCATCTTGTGTTCTGAAACACAGTTTTATCACAATTCACGGCTATAAAACTATCTCAAGCTCAGTGCAAACCTCATATGCCAGCTTGGCCAATGCTACTGACATTCTCAAAATGGATCAAGGCCAGCACCGATCACACTACACGAATAAAATTGAACACTACAACATGCAATTATCCAATCTCACCACCATTCAAGGTCAATTATCAGAAAGAGTTTGGGAGTTACCGTCCAAAGTCCAAACAATTCGTGTTCACCTTTCTGCAGTCGGGTATTTAGCGCTTACCCTATCGGTTAGTGTAATTATGTATTCAATCTGGAAGATCCAATGAAAAAAGCATAAATGTGATGTCACTCTACCGCAGCCATTACCGCGGAATAGGATGCAAGAACCAGAAGACGAAACAAAATTGGATACAACTTTTTAATGTTGTTGACGCAGTCAACATGCGGGAGAATGTACGAATTCGTATAAATATCAATCGCACTGTAACATAATGTTTAATATGCAAAGTATATTTGTATGTATCCGTACTTTGTACCCACAACAACAACAAGGAATATGCAGTCTGCGCGTGCAGTAGCATTGTCGCTCAAATGACACCTGCACAAGAATTTGGTGCATTCCCAAAAATGCAACATAAGCATTTGGGTGGCATTGAAACGTATATTCATTGAACTTGCACATGCTGCTATGCGCTGCTGTTATATTCTGCTTATATTTACTTTTAGTACATATTAATTATTATTGATGATGTTAGCAATAAGTTATTATTTAAAACGATGAAGTTCAATAAACAAATCACTCTTTGATTCTTTAGCAACAAGGAAACTGAGTCTTTTATTTCAGCGACGGATTGTTCAGGTTCAAGTGCTTGAACAATCAAATTATTATTCCTAGTCTCATATTGGTTCAAGTACCTGTATGAGACGTCAATAAGGAATACAGCACTACAGTCAAACGAGGCTGTATTTACAATATGTATATGGTAACCACTTCGCGGCATGATGCATTTGACAAGTACAGATATACTGCAAGAATGAGAGAATAAAAAGATTGCGCTTTGGGTAGGTCCGTTAGTTTTGCTTTTCGATTTTGACAGTTCACTGTTCAGTCGACTACGTCACAAGACCAATGTTTTTTGAGAAAATGCGAGCGGTGTTTTTTATTATAAATTGTGATAATTTAATTATATTTTGGAGAATATTTAAAAAAAAAGTGAGAAATGAAGTGTGTGGTATCTGGTTGTAATAATGACTACAAAAAAACGGCATCGGAGTGCCGTTTATTCAATTTCCCACATACTCGTTCAAACTACTCGTCGTTCCTACAGACCTCCTTGTGCGGCAGCAATTTTGCGTGGTTGCTGTTTAATTCTTCCACCACGCCTCGCAACTCTGTGATGCGTCTGTGATAGTACTTCACGTTTTTGACATCCTTCCGGTCCTTCCTGAAGTTTGAAATCAACCTCTGGACCTCTTTACCCACCACTTCCTGGGATTTGAGCAACTCCTTCACTTCCTTTGATAGTCCCATTGATTATGCCTAATCCAATAAATGTCCCGTTGAACAACCCAATCTTAAGGAAAGATCTGCATCCGTTTGTTCATCCCAAATGCCAGAACAGATGGCGTATCCCATTTACAAATAAAACCCAATAATTGTTCAAATTTGCTATCAACTTATCCCAATATTTTATTCCATTCAATCTATTAAAAAAACATTCCACCGTAAATTCTATCTGTATATATATTATTTCTTTACTTATTTTCCATCACACGTTCCATATCCACTGTCTACCGGCGTACATTAAGTCCTTCCATCAAAGCAAATTGATCCTTGACTTCCTCACAGGTACTCCTTGATTTCCTCTCACCATCTTTAATACACCAAAAAAAAAAACCATAGAAACAGCATTTAAACTTTTTCTTCAACATTGCTACGCAAATCATAGTTTCCGAACTACAAAAATTTAGATGCAACAACACGTGTCATCTGCACCTCTTGAAGTATTATTGCCTAATACCCTATATCCTATCAAATGTCAAATAATTAAAATAATTTAACAAACAATATAAATGTCCCTATCGACAAACAAATACAAATCCCCTATTATAACCATATGAACCCTATACCGTGGCACGTTCTTTCCGAACCAAACCAACCGGTATACACAAGTTCGCAATTCAATAATACAAAAACCGTGAATAAGCAGACACGTCCCACATCCCCCGAGAATGCTGAAACAAGAAGTAAGAAAAAATATGAGCCTAATCTCAGTGAAATAAACCTATACAACCTGACCATTAAAAATTTTTGAGGATCAACCTAGTGTCAACTAACTGCAGCGGCTATTCAGCCCCGATGCTGCTTCTTCTGCATGACCGGCGCAAAAGCGCCTACACGGCCACCGAAGAATCGTCGACAAAATGTACTTAATTACTAAAGAATCCTAAAATAAGCATTCTCACCAATATTCTTGCTACCTTCATTGATCTCCTTTGAGTTGGCTATCCTAATGGTCCTTCGAAGTGGTTTCCCGTTGGCGGATTCCAGCGTAGAAGTGCTCTTTTCCTGGAACTCGACGTTGGTTCCTACCGGCTGCGTCAAAATGTTGGGGACCGTATATGTTGTCCTCGGGAGCGTCCTTTCGCTGCTTGTCCTGGGCGCGTACCTGCAAACCTAAATCACTCTTTAGAAATAACACTACATCACTTTCAGATTCAAAATAACAAGAAAATTTATTCTTCAAATACTAATACTAATATACTATTTCCAAACAGTACTCTCAGTCTGTGAACTGACCTTTCTGGTGGTCCAGTTCCGCACCTGTTAATTGGTGTCAGTTGGTTAAGCCAACTGACCTACTCCAATCCAAATGTGACGATGGTGCATTCTAAATTTCAATGCCCTTCGGTGGCTCGACTGCGAAACTGTAACACCCTAAAAGTTTACATAATAGATATTATACAGATAATATTAATTTAAAATACTTAGACCCTAAAAGTATGTATTTCTCTTAAATAACTTTAACACAAGCTAATCACACAGAATGTGTGGCATCTGTTGGGAGTCGATGATGTGAGACACTACGCGCAGGCAGCTTGGTTCTAACTCACAACAACGTTTGTTTTTAATTTTACTTTTACTTAAATTTTAATTTGATAATTTTGAAAAATTTTTAATTTTTCTTACGTTTATACATATATTTTTCATGTTATTTGTATTCTATTTTTTTCTTCAGTTTTAACATATCACTTCGTTTTTCCTGTCGAAGAGTTAATTAGTCGGAAAAAATCACAAAAAGTCAATTTTAATATTCTTTTAGTTTTTCTAATTTTGTAATTTCTATTTTTTTTAACGGAATATAATAAATTCAATCAAATAAGAAAAGTTATTAGTGCAACGCAATGAATGGGGATTACAACCCCAATCATAATAGGTATATAGACCTAAATTCGGAAGAAAACCTAAGTAAAACACGACACAAATGTCTTAGAGCCGCTTCCTGAAACACGCCAAAACAACGATAATTATACCAGATACTTGGTAATTTCTGCATATATGGATTCATTAGAACAGCAATCTCGACCAATATGATCACAAATTGTGTTCCAAATTGAAAGCGGATTAAACCAAATCTATCTTGAGTACACCGAAGTGACTGAACTTAGATCTGGCGATCTTTTGATTAAAACAGATAATTTAAAAGCTGCAAAAAAACCAAATTATGTTGACTGTGCTCCTGTTAAAATAACATATCACGCTAATCTTAACACAATTCAAGGTAGAATTTACTCCAAAAAGATCATCGATATTCCTGATGAGGAATTGATTTCCTCATTGGCAGATCAAAAAGTTATTGGAGTTAGGAAGATAATGAGAAAAGTTGAAGGTAAAATTTTCCCAACTGGTGCTGCCTAAAATTAGGTTGGGAAAAAGTGGAGGTACAGGAATACTCTCCAACACCAATGAGATGTGCAAATTGTCAAAAACTTGGTCATACCAAAAAGAGGTGTCGAAATATTGAACTATGCACAACATATGCACTGCCAACACCACATGAAATGTGTTTTCGTCATTACTGTATAAATTGCGATAATGAAATATACACTTTGTCTGACTCCGCTTGTCCAAGCTTCCTCAAACACAAAGCTGTCAATAAGATAAAGATCGAACCACGATGCACAGCAAAAGAAGCATGAAAAATATACAACAACAACCCTGGAGGCTATAGTATTGAACCATTCGGTAAAAAAAACTTGCAAAAATCCTCTCTCAATCAAACAATAAAATAACACAATTAAATGAACCCATTAATGGAGCGTCTACTTCAACTAATAAATAAAAAAAAATACAAATATATCAAGTAAAGAACAACGAAAAGAAATCAACTGTGTAAAGGTAACACCATCAAAATCAAGCTATAATAATACATCGAATAGTAAAGTAACAATAAAACTAAATCAAACATCACCCTCGAGAAATAATACTATAACGCCAACAACCACTACAAATGAAATTCTGAATACCAAAATTACTGAAAAAATCACCACAATGAAGGCCTAATGGTGATAATGATTTTGTGTATATTTACAACCTTAATTTTTTTGGTTTCTATCTCTGGAACCATACACTCTACAGTGCTGGAATTCAAGACGAAGTCATGTTCTATCAATTCGGCATTACTGTAAAAAAATTACCGGGTTCAATGAAGGTGGCGGGGTACCTCCAATACAACCCTAATTTTGTTTGCTCTGAAACCGTTCTCCCTACATCACTGGGATTTAAAACATTAACCGTCGTTTGTTTGGTGTTTCGTGTAATTTTCGTGTAACACTTTCTTCTTATTTTACAAAAAAACATTTTTTTTTATCTTCATAAATTTAGAATAGCTGATCGTGTGACAGTTTGTACAAAGTTACACGAAAAAACCGTCCGGGCGAGTACACGGACCTATTGACGTGAAGTGTCGCGTTACTTTGACATTTAATTCGGCTAAATTCCGAAAATACCTTAGCAGCCATTTTCTAGATAAATGGAGTGTTAAAAACCTAGTTGAATTAGATTCCGCAGCACAAATATTCAAGGGTATGCTTGCATCAGCAGTAATCCACATTGAAAGACTGATAATGGCAAAGAGACGGCTCAGATGATTGTGGCAAGAGCACAGGTCATCAGCGTTAAAGCAAAAACTCACTGCAGTAAAAAAACTAAGTGCGCGACGAAGTTGAAAGAGATATACAGGCCTATATATCACACCAAAATCCCCTAGAATCCACAAACTACTCCTTATGGAAGGCAGTCAAAAATATGAAGAAACCATCAGAAGCAGACTCACCTATAAGATTTATTGACGGACGATGGGCAAGAAGTAAACTGTATTCCAACAAAACCCTCCTAGTAATAGCTTTAAAATACAAAAATAAGCAATGAAATCCCACAGGTTGAGACCGAAATAAGTGTGGCATTTTATCTCATCTCATTTAGATAAAAAGAAAGCGGCAAACCACGACCTGACAACCACAAATATGATGATTGAGCTACCTCCTCTTGTAGTAATGCATATAACTATGCTATTTAATTCAATTTTAAGACAAGGCCACTTTCCACAAATCTGAAAACTACCCCACATAATTAAGATACCGAATCCTGAATCCAATAAGCCTGATATCCGTTGTTTCGAAATTATTCGAGAAGATATTGCTATCAAAACTAACTCCATATCTGGTACAGCACAAACTAATACCTCACTATTAACAAGTTCATCGACTAGACCCAAATTAAAAAGTCGTTCGAGGTGAAACAATATTGCTCTGCTTGATGCCGCAAAAGCCTTTGACAAAGTGTAGCACGAGGGCCTTATTTATAAAACAAAGTCTTCTCCATTCATAATGCATGGAATTATATTTAAAGGGTAGACGTTTTGAAGTCATATGTGAAGATTACCTTTCATCAGATATAGACATAATGGCTGGAACACCACCAGGAAGTGTTTTTTGGCCCGATACTGTACACATTATTAACAAATTTCAGATTTACCAACAAACAAATACCTGGTCACATAAACTTCTGCTGCTGACAGTGCAATTTTATGTTGCCACTAGCACCATCACAAAGAATCGCGTGATCTTAATGAACCTCTTCATGTTGTTGAAAAATGGCTTTTGAACTGGCGTATCGCAATAAAGGAACAAAATAGCACAAAAACATGTGTCCTGCTCTCAACTCAACAAGAAAATTATTCGCCAGGATACAGAAGTCAAATATATAGGTGTCCACTTTGACACACGCCTTTTCTGGATAATTCATATTGAAAAGAAAAGAGCGCATATTAAATTAAAAGCTGCGCGTGTTAACTGCCTTTTAAATGCAAATTTAAAACTATGCTTTGATTACAAATTCCTCTTCTATAAAGCCATCTCAGCATATGGAATTCAGCAGTGAGGAGAAGCAAAAACATCAAACACCGAACTGTTACAAAGGACTCAATCAAAAATACTATGAACGATGCACCGTGGTACATGAAAACATAAACATTCACCACAATCTTGGTGTGCCCTTAATAAAGGGTGTCCCAACAAGAACGCAATTTTTAAATCTGGCAACATTCGAAGTGTCATTGTTTGACATTTGAACAATTGTTATTGTTTGCTTGTAGAAGGTACGAGGTTAGTAAAAATGGAGCACTACACGAATGAACAACGCATTCTCATTGTGAAATTGTTTTACCAAAATGGTGAAAGTTTTGCGGCTACAGTTCGCAAATTGCGATTAATTTGGGGTCAGAATAATGCTCAAAAAGAGTCAACTGTAAAGAGATTAATGGATAAATTTGCCGAAACTGGGTCTGTTAGTGATGTAAAGACAACAACGCGCCATCGACCAGGTCGATTGACCGAAAATGTCGCAGCTGTACGTGATGATGTCGCTCAAACTCCATCCACCTCAATTCGACACCGAGCTCAGCAAATTGGTGTCTCCAAATCCACTATGCAGCGAATTTTGACGAAAGATTTGCATCTTCATGCATACAAAGTTCAATTGACTCAGGAACTGAAGCCAGCTGACCATGGACAGCGAAGGGAGTTCGTTAATTGGGTATTGGAGAGACAACATGAATATGCTGATTTTGCCGGTCGTGTTATTTCGTGTTTGGAGATCAGAATTGGCCGCCTAGATCGTGCGATTTAACACCATTAAATTTTTTTCTTTGGGGTTTTTTGAAGTCGATGGTTTACGCGAATAAGCCGACAACGACTCAAGCCTTAAAAGAGGAAATTGGACGCTGCATTAATGAAAGACCGCAGCATTTATGCAAAACGGTCATTGAAAATTTCATTAAAAGATCGCGTGCATGCCAGCAAAGCCGCGGCGGCCATCTGCACGATATATTGCTCCATACATAACCTCATTCTGTCTACTTTACGATATAATAAAGTTTCACGATTTTTTTAAAAATATCTGTGTTTTATTTAAAATTTAAAAATTGCGCTCTCGTTGGGACACCCTTTAGCTCAGGTGAACTCAGAAATAAAATAGAAGTACCAAATAAAATTAATGACTCACTCCTATATACCAGCAAGGAAGCTACTATAAACTATGCCCACGTCTCGTTTGAAGAGAGCAGATTCCACCATCGTAATTTTTGAATATCTACTTATCATCATAAAGGGTTTTTTTTTGACGTGTGGTTTTCAATCTGGCAACACTTTTTTTGGAGTTGGTATTTTTGACAGCTGTCACTTGATTTATGCTCCGTTTGGTTTGCCATTTCATAATGATTAGACCTACTCCTGAACAACGTTTGCAAATCGTGCAAATTTATTACCAAAATAATAGTTCGATTCGCGCGACGCATCGAGCGAGTTACATTCGCACTAACAACAACAATATCAATACCAGCAGCAGCAGCTACATCAGCATCAACTTCTCTGTCAAATCATCCAATTCATATTCCCATTAAAACATTAGATTCAAATACACTTTAAAATCACCCAGCAGCAAATTCTCTGGAAAACCGTCCAATCCATATTCCCATTAAAAACATTAGATTCAAATTCACTTTAAAATCATCCAGCATCAAATTCTTTGTAAAATCATCCAATTCATATTTCCTTTAAAAACATCAGATTCAAATGCACTTTAAAATCATCCAGCATCAAATTCTTTGTAACATCATCCAGCATAAAATTATTTGTAAAATATCCAATGTAAATTCGCAATAATCATCATGAAATTAATTTTTTTAGAATAATCTTATTTTATGATATAAATACTTGTACTTTAAAATAATTTGTTATAAAATTGATAGTGAAGTGGAAAAGTTCTTTTATTGAAACATCGTAACTGGCGCAGTCTTCGGTCAACTGTGGTTCAAAGTATCCTTGAATCCTAGAGTTTCAGCTCTTTCAACAGTTGTGAATCAATCGCTCCCACAGCTCACTCATTAAAAATATATCCTGACAACAGATCCTGAGATCAAAAACCGACAACAGATCCTGACATCACATCCTGTCAACAGATCCTGAGATCAAAAACCTACAACAGATCCTGACATCACATCTTGTCATCAGATCCTGAAATTAAAATCCGACAACAGATCCTGAAATCAAAACCAGATATTCGATCCTGACATCAGATTCTGACATCCAATCTTAGGTACATCCTAATATCCTGGAAGCAGCTATATCGGCATTAATGGGAACTGCTGAAAAACTAATACTACTCCTGGGGCCAAGGTAAGTAAGTAGCTCTTATATTAGGTGTGTGTCAGCGAAATAAATTCTATAAAGCTAAAACACTTGACTAAATATATATTTAAAAGTTTTAAACAAAGTGAAGAGTAATTAAAAATAGAAATTCCTTTTTACAACAAAAATTAATACAGATTTATAAAAACAAAACACACTACAAATCTTTAGCTGTGCCTAAAACTTGTTTCGAGTACCAATTGCATCTTAATTTAGCCCATCTTTATTAAGAATGCAGACAGAATATCTGCATAGTGATTTTAATAAAGAACACTCTAGTCCCCTATAATACAACTCAAGTTCGTTAGTCCTCTTGGTCCATACCAACTAAAAGAGTATATAAATAATATTAAAAGCACATTAATGAAAAACGTACTTATTTGGTGACCGCGCTAGAACACCCCGACTCATAAGCACTTTAAACAAAATATATATATAGCAAGTGCACTAAAACTAAATGAAATCTTAAGAAATTGTACTTCAGTTAAGCCCATCCTATAAACAGGAGTACCGACAGAATATTGGTACAGCGACATAGCCAGAAGATAATTCACTATAGAGCTTATAAACCTGAAAATAATTAAATATTCGCACATACTCGTATATATATTTACAAAGCAAACAAAAAAGACAATAAAAAAAAATCTGTTAAAAGAATGTATATACTCGTATACTGGTATAAAAAGGAATTATATAAATTCATAATTATTCACAATATATTAATTCCAATTACTAGGAATAAGAGGTCCATAATTCATAATTGTCTATAAGAACAAACATTTAAAATTCTGGGTATACCCAAATTTATTTCAATCTAGAATCCTAACTTCAATTCTAGAAGACTCCACACCATCACCCTCCCTATTAAAAAAAAAAATTCTTTGGGAATACATAATGGAACTCGACCAAACAAATATAATGACAACTAATCCACACCCAGGCACTTCGTCTAACGCAGCCAGAAATGATATGCATCCAGTAGATATTTTCAATTCACTTAGAATTCCCGATATCAAAGATTTGCCAAAATTCGATGAGAAGAGATTCTTTTATACATCCAGGGAACAGACAACACTCCTTATGGCAATGTTCTTTTAAGGGCAATTAGGAATAAAGTAGAAGGTCAAGCGAATGAAACATGTTCGGCACACCCTTAATTTGGGATGAAATAAAGAAAAATCTGATACTTAACTATTCAGACAAAAGAATGGAACTTATACGCGATTTACATAACTTGAATCAGTATAAGTTGTCAGTCGAAAATTTTTATAATGAAGTAATAGAAATTCAATCGACTCTTAGCAACAATATTTTGATACACGAAATAGATAGCAGTGTGATCAATGCGAAAAATACCTGTATACAGAGATATGTTTGAATGCATTTCTAACGGGATTAAGAGAACCTTTAGGATAATGTATAAGGGCAATGAGACCAGACACACTAGCAACAGCACTGCCATTTTGTATAAAGGAGCAAAATATTTTCTATCAAAAAACCGAGCCACGCAGATCCTATTTTAGTCCACAACATTCACCATACCCAAGACATAATATAATTAGGTACAGCTAGAATAAGATATCGCCAATTTAACCCGAATTTTCAAAGTCACAATAATAATATCAAAAACCAAAGACCCTTCAATTCAAACCCTTTCAATAGAAATTACCAATCGAAACACGAACTAATGGATACCAGTTCTGGCTTCAGTAACTTCAGTCAAAAACGGAAATACGAACCCATGGATACTCGCACTGGATACACCAACATGAAAAACTTAACCATGTCCAGGAATACAAACCAGACTTCAGGATCGATTTATATAAAGCCTAATACTGGAGAATTACACAATGTGAATTGCAAGGAAAACCTTGTAACTAAGACGTGACAAATAGAAGAGGAAGACGAAAATAATGCCAACATTGACGATTGTCAAAATTTTCGAATGCCTGCCTCGAACCATCAACGGGTTACTTAGACGTAAATACGCACGAATACACCCAACCATATATTAACATCTCATCCCCATTTGGGCGTCCCCTAAAATTCTTAATAGATACAGGCGCATCATCTTCTTTTATCGGCCCTGAATTCATTGAGTTACAGTTTCAAAAGAATTGCAAACCAATTACAATAACCACAGTTCTGAACAGTTACCAAATGGACAAAACAATTACTTTGCCAATCTTCTCCGAAGTTAATGACTCAGGCAACATGACCTTTTTAATTTTTAAATTCCACAACTACTTCGACGGATTAATAGGACGTGACCTACTAACTAAAGGCAAAAATCGATCTTCCTGAACATACCACCAATGCAATAATACCATTAAAACTAAAACCAAATTACACATCAGATTTCCGAAATGGTGATATTATTGTCGAACCAACTATGCTAACCCATTACCTTCACATATCCGATGGCTTATACATCGCAAAG
This sequence comes from Clusia tigrina, assembly GCA_920105625.2. Classification (NCBI taxonomy): domain Eukaryota; kingdom Metazoa; phylum Arthropoda; class Insecta; order Diptera; family Clusiidae; genus Clusia; species Clusia tigrina. Next base: position 112,605,368 of record OV050031.1, on the reverse strand, counting down.
GACTGGTATAGCAAATTAGAGGTACAAAACCATTATGAATTTTAGAACAACCCATTAAAGTAGAACCATAACTAAAATCAGACTTTATAGAAATCCCCAATTGGAATATAGAAGGACCCCAAATCACAAATTCTAAAAATATTTCCGAACTACTTCGCACAGACCACCTAAATTACCAATAACGCATTCGACTCATCAACCTTTGCAAAACCTACGACAACATTTTCTTCAAAAAAACCGAGCATTAACATTTACAAACAACATAAAACACAACATTATCACAACAAACAATATACCCATACATACCAAATCTTATAGATACCTATACTTACACAAAACAGAAGTAAACACACAAATAAGAGGCATGTTAGATCAGGGAATAATTAGACAAAACTTTTCACCATGGAGTGCACCGGTTTGGATAGTAACAAAAAAAAGATGCTAGTGGTAAACAAAAGTGGCGTTTATTGATTATCGCAAACTTAATGAGAAAACTGTGTCAGATCCGATACCCAATTCCTAGTATTGCAAACATACTAGATAAATTAGGTAAAGGCATGTATTGCTCGATATTGGACTTAGCAAGTGGATTCCACCAAATCGAAATGAACCCGAATCAGAAAACAGCCTTCACAGTTGAAAACGGATATTACGAATATGTGAGAATGCCTTTTGGTCTTAAAAATGCCCTGTACAATTTCCATCGGAAATTGTACCCCACTGTGCGCGGAGCCTGATAAAATAACTGCTAACACTGACAATATTATCACGCCATATACTTTGTGTGGCGACTAAACGCTAGTTTAGGTGGCGTTGAAAGAAGTGAACAAGTGTGAAAAAAATGGTTTATTGAAATATCTTTTTTTATATTTGCGATATCTTCCATATATGCGGGAAATGGCCCAAGCGAAGGATAGCATTGAACTATTTGGTTAGGTGTATTAACGCTGTGTGGTAATTCCATGACCATTTTATTTGTGATTAGGTCATATCCAGGGGACTTTTTTGCATTAAGACCTGTTTTAATGACACACTCTAGGTATTTGATTTTTAGTTGAAGCGGCTGAGTCACTTTGGTTCTAGGTAAAGTAGGGACCTCCAAGTTATTGCACGGAGCATTAGGGCAAAAAACTGTTTGTAGATGTACAGCAAACGAAGCTCCATTTTCTTCGTCGCTTTTGGCCCAACTTCCATTTCCAATCCTTACTGGTGGCATCTCTAAGGTGATTTTGTGACAATTTTAATTTCCTCTTTGGGGCAAGTGACCTATATTTCTGCCATTCTCGTCTTAGGCGTCTTTTCTCCTTAACGAGGCACTGCACATGGGTTGAAGTTATATAACGGGAAGCAACCTACAGCGTTATTTCTGTTGATGTTGCGCACGTAGCCGCTGATGCTAACAAGGAATTAAACTCGTGGAGCGCTCTTTCTAAGTCATCTTTGTTTTTAGGAGGAGATTTCAGGCAAATATTTGAGCCAGTTCGTTTTGTTGGTGGTCAATTTGGGCGTTTTATGTACAAGTTCAGGAGTTTTGTTAAAGTATATATATGATAGGTGAGTGATCGGAGGACAAGTCGAAAATTGCTTCAGAGGAAAACAGTGCCCTGTTTATATTTTTGATCACAGCGAAATCAATAAGGTCAGGGATTTTTTGCTGGTCCGCTGGCCAGTACGTGGGTTGGCCACTTGAGACAAATTCTAGATGATTTCGATAATCAATTAACACATCTTACAACTGTTTGCCTTTAGGGTTTACCAGACGAGAGCCCCAGTAGGTATGCTTAGAATTATAGGCTCCAGCTGCTATAAATTTTCTTCCGAGTGTTTGAAAAAACTGCAGGAATTTTTGTGACGTTACTTGAAATCTAGGTGGACAGTATATTGCAGAAATTGTTATAATTTCGCCCCAGCACTGAAGGGAGATTGAAGTGGCTTGAATGTGTTTTTGTACTTATCTGTTAAATGGGTTTCTGAGATAAGCATTATGTCAATTTCGCTGTTGTACAAAAAATTCTTGATTTCTATTTTGTGTTGGATAATACCGTTGCCATTCCAGTAGCATAACTTTAATTGATTCATTTATTTTTGAGAGAGCAGTGTTTTCATCAGTAGATTCTGATTTTGTATAAGTTCATGAATCATTGTTTGCATGGTTGACATAAATTGGGTCAAACGTTAGGTTACAAATCATTGCTTCTACATTTTGAACGTGTGGAGAACTAGCTAGACTTTCAGTAGGTGCTTTTTTCAATACGTTTGCGTACGTCATTGGAAAGGACGAGGACGCAGCATTGGCTGGATTTATGCTAGGATAGTTAGGTGCAATATTGCTATGTTCACGGCGAACTAGCTTTTGTGTTGTACGCGCCTTTATCTTCAATTCTGTGTAAACTGGATACCCTCTATAGTTGGCCGTGTGGTTACCACCGCAGTTGATGCATTTTTTTACATTTTTATCAAATTTGTCAGATTTACATTCAACGGAGGGGTGAAAATCGCCGCAAACGACACATACTGTGCATAGAGTGCAGTAGGATTTCGTGTGCCCATATTCCTGGCAATTTGAGCATTGTGCCGGACCTTTGCGCTTGTGGGACTCCTCAATTGAAATTCTACGATGTATTAAGGAACGTAGGCTATAAACAGGGTGGGTTTCATTTTTGTCCAGATTTCTCGTCTCTGGAACGAGCTCCACCTTAAAAAATGGTGGAGGTATTTTATCCCTGTTTTTTATGTTAAATATTGTTTTTGCATTGAATCCGGCGTCTGCCAGCGCTTCCATTATTTCATCTGGTTCAACTTCTAGTTTTATTCCATTTATTACAAAAGTTAGGCCTTTGCTACTTTTCAATTGGTACGTGTAATAGTTTTTTTTTTTGTTTGGATTTTAGTCACTTGTATGTTACCTTTCTTGAGCGAGATTATATGAAAATTATTCTTGCCTATTAGGCGAGCAATATTTTCAACCAGAACGTTTGAACTCTTTTCACACCAGTAGAGTGGCGGCGGTTTAATGGTTTTTTCAAATGAATTTATTTTACTTGAAATTATTTCATTTTCTTTGGTTGGCTCATCATTAAGTGCGGCAAACCTGAGTTAGTAGGTTGATCAATTTCATTTCTTTTATATATTTTTGTTGATTTATTATTTTGTGGGGGGCTTAGTTTCCGTTTAATTTGAATATACCGATCCATGCCTGTTTGTATAGTTGCAGACTGAGCGGAAATTGTTGTATTTGTTATATTTGTTGTTTTTGAATGTTTATCAGACGATATTGAGCTTAGCAAGCGTTTGTTAGCTGTATTTGCATGAGAATGCATTTGTGTGTTTGAGTAGGTGCGAGAGTGGCTGCTTTCTACTTTTTGCTCTTTAGCTTCTTGCTCGGAATTATCATTGAGAGAGTTTTGTTCACTTACCGTCTGATTTGACATAGGTGTCGTTTGCTCTAGTTGAGCAGTAGTTTGTTGTTCCATGTTTTCTGCAGGGGCGCCTGCTGCTAACGTTTGCTGAGTTGGTATGCTTAAAAGCCCGTACGCTGTTAACTCTGGAGAGGACAACTCCGTTGGTTTCAGTGAAGTTTTTGGTATACTGCTTATTGAGAGTGGAGAGTGCAAAATGCTCATGTATAATTTTTTTTTGTTTTTGTTTTGTTATTAACACTATTTGGACTTTTGCATATTATTAATTTTGATTTTTGGTTTACACATTAATTTAAACAAAGGTGCAATCTCAAACCAGTGGTAGAGTCACTATCTCGGCGATTTGCGTGATCACTTTAGGTGTTTATAATTTTTATATTTCCCTTTTTTATGAAACTATGAAGAACGCTTTAAAAACACATCCGCACAGTATGAAATCACAAGATATACAATGAATGAATACAAATGAAGTGACCCCCTAAAAGTTTAATTTAAACGTAGCCCTGATTTCTTCTGATTTTTTTTCTCCGAATTTTCGCTATTTTAGACAACATTAGTGAAACCAACAAGATAAAATATTAGTAAAACTCATATGTCAAATTCATATATATTTATGTACATAATATAATAATGTGTACTCGACATGTAAGATAATGTTTGTGTGTTTATTCAGCATGTTAATTCATGGCGCCGCATATCCACTCTTCTTTGCGAACACTTAGCGGATATTTTAAAAAACGCGTTAACTTGAAGATTTATCTCTAAAATGAGATATTACAAAAAGTGGTGGTAATTATAAAAACAACTGTTTTTCTTAAAATTTCAATGTTTGTCTTTTGTTGTGAGTTAGAATCAAGCTACTTACGCGCAGTTGACTCACAGCACCGGCTCCTATTAAACTCATTAAGAATGCACATATTTTTAGGGTGAAAATATTAAAAATGAGTAGTATTTATGCACTAATTATGATGTAAACTTTTAGGGTGTCACAGTTCCGCAGTCAAGCTGACGAGGGGCATTTAGAATGCACCGACGACACTTTTACTTTCAGTAGGTCAGTTGGCTTGAGCAACTGACACCAAATAACAATTGCGTAACTGGAACACCAGAAAAGTCAAGATGTAGACTGTAATGTTTATTGGTAAATAGTATATAAGAACTAGTATTTTTAAGAATAAAGCTCTCTTGTGATTTTGACTTCTGAACGAAAAGTCTCTGTGAGTTTTATTTATGACAAAAGTGGTGTAGGTTTACAGGTTCCCGCGACAGGACATTCCAGAGGACGTCTCTCGCCGACAAGCAGATAAGGACCCCAACATTTTGGCGCAGCCGGTCTAAAGGACCTATTGGAGCAATCCCAGGGCAAGGAACCCTGAAGCAGAGAGGCATCCTGCAACGAATTCGAAGGACCTCATCTAAGGACACTGTGGAAAAAAGGATGTCATCGGGAAAAATAATGGTGAGTAGAGAGTATAGTAGCGTAAAATAAGTACATACTTCTGCGACCCTGAAGGCGCCGTAGCGCTGGTCAAAGAAGTCGCAACCTATAGGCGCGTTTGCGCTGTTGCACGCAGCTTTGTATGGGCAACCATAAACCGTCAGTATGATCGGACAGTCTATGTATGTCGTCTTAGTTGTGAGGATTTTTTTTGTATTGGTTTGTGTTTGGTTGTCGGTAGGGACATTTATATGATTTTAAATTATTTTAATTGTTTTCAAATTGATCTGAATATTTGACATTATAAGCTTAGGGTATGAGGCAAAAATACTTCAACAAGTGCTTACAACACGTGTTGTGCATCAAGTTTATGTAGTTCGGAAACTACAATTTGCGTAGCGACGTTAAAGTAATTTTACGTACTGAAAATACAAAGCATGCAAGCATATCATTGTGCGAAAATGAAAATGCGTATGATTCTACGGTAAAATTTCTTTCTTTGGGTATGAATGTTTTTGGAAATAATTTTGTGAAACTTCCTCGGAACTAGCAGAAATATTTTTTTTTAAAAAAATTTTTTGTTTGTTATTATATTATATATTATATATATTATATTATTAAAGTATAATTGTTGTACTAGGATAAGTATAATCTCGATATATAGTTTATTTCCGCGGAATTACAATAGGGAAAAATGGAAACGAAATTGTGTTGAGTGAGAATTTAAGCACTCACAATTGTTTTATTTTTCTCTTTGCTTTTAAAGAAAACAAAAGTTGGGAATGAACCTGGAAGCACTGAGCTACAACTGAAGGATATAACGTCGTTACTGAAGGACGGAAAGCGGTTTGGGACTAAAAAAAGAGGAGGAGAGCAAACGCGGGAACGGAAGCGACTGGCGTATTTGAGTAAAATACTGGAAGAACAGCAAACTGTGGAGGTCCCTATGCCGTGGGAGCAAGCTAATAGATTGTGGCAAGAGGTATGCCGATTGGAGGAACAGCAATGCAGGAGACGTGGAATGCTATAAGAATAATATCTTGTTATTCATAATTTGTTAGTTTAATTGCCTTAACGGGTTTTTATAAAAGAATAAGAATTGGTTATTAATAAAATTTATAAAGAGAAAGAAAACGAGTTTGTACCATTTATTACGGCGTCATAGATAAGAATTTGTTCGGTCTATGGAAACGCCAAGAGAAGCGATAAGATTGCTGGAAGCTCAAAAGCTACAGAGCGAGGCAATTCAGAAAAGAATCAGAAATTGTAGGAAGGATAGTAAAGCGCATACCGGAGTTAGCAGCCTTGTTGACTGTGTTCAATAGCAACAACGAGGAGTTGTTAAAGTTTAGGGACTGTTGTGGTGACAAGGAGTACTTCACCAAGGATTACGCGTTACACGTCAACGGTTTGACACGAGACTGGTTGACTATATTCAAGCTGGATTTAGAAGAGCTGGAGGCACAGGAGGATAGTCCTAGTTCGCAGGAGGACAGGGCTCGAGACAAGCTTATGTCTCTGCAAACTGAGGTGAAATTGTTCGCAGAAAAATTGTTTGAACAATTGGAAGCGGCAACCAGCAAGAGTGAAGCCCAGGTACTCTGGAGATTAGCGAGAGACGGTGGAAACCTGTCAACTCTGGAAGCAGCAGACCAAGCGTTAGCGACTATTCAGAGTCGGACCGAAGAAAAATTTGTCCAAGTCTTCAAAGGAATTCGCTGGCCGGAGTATTTAACTCCGGAAGGGATAGGTCGTGTGGTAAAGCCTACATTATTATTGACTGGAGAAAGTGAAGCGGAGTTTTTATTTGACGCATCGGAAATCGGTGTCGAGCCATTTTCTCCAGGAAGTCCGATTATTAATAAAAATCGGGGTTATCCGCCAGAGGAGCCAGAAGCAGTAACGGTACAGGAAATTCCCATTACAGTGGACAATATTTCGCCGATAGGAACAAACGGTCGAAGACTAATAAGTTTGAGTCCGTCACTGGTTAAGTACCTCTCAGATTCGGGAGAGGAAAATCTGGAAACCCCCACAGAGGTTAACGCTAATTTATCATCAAAACTTAAGCAAGTAAATAGAAGTAAAATGGGCATTCTGGAAGTAGCTCATGCGGTGGAGAAGCTGGTGCCCATGTTCTCAGGAGTCGAGTTGTATGATCTGAGAACTGAGATACGGCGCTTCAAAGAAGGTTGTGAGTTACCGAAACAGAGTCTTCCGGAAGCAGAGGGGGAACACTTGATAAAGTGTATTAGACAAAGGACCACAGGTGATGCGTTTGATTTACTCGCACATAGCTCAGTAAGCACTCTGCCGGAGTTATACGCACTTTTAGATCGAACATATTTGAAGCAAAAGTCGTACGACTGTCTTGTACGGGAAATACAGGAATCAACTCAGAAACCTGGGGAGGAATTGAGAGCCTGGGGACGAAGGCTCCAGTCTCTGGGGAACGCTGCTGAGACAGAAGCCAACAGGCAGTTTCCAGTAAATGTTGCGGCATACAAGGCTCAAGTAGAACGAGCTATGATTTCTGTGTTTAAGGCAGGTCTGATAAATAGGGACTTGGCTAATTATACTCTTAATCTCACGCAGAGGAGTATGGCAGAATTAGTCGAAGCGGTATCTTCCGCTGAAGAAGCAATCCAACAGCGAGCGCCAACAGGTGGAATCTGTTGGAATAATGCTCCTGCAGAGGTAGGACCGGTACAGCAGTGGAACCCAAGGGGAGTCGGCAGATTGCTGGATCAAGTCCCGCAACAAAGAGACCAAGGGTTCCTAGTCGAGAGATTCCAGCCGAGGAAACCCATTTGTTCATTCTGCCATAAGCCAGGTCATACAAGGGATGAATGCATTACACGCAAGAATACGCCCTATTGTATGGAGTGCCAAACATATGGTCATGAGGCAAGTAGACAGTGCCAAATAGATATTAAATGGGATCGAAATGGAAGGCAGCCGGGTACGAGGCGCCCGGATCCACCCTTAAGGGACAGCAGGGGCAGTAGTCCTCGAGTCAATTTTACGGAAGGGAATAACCATGGAAGAAGTCCTTTCAGCACTGGGAATGGTCAACAGCGGCCAAATTGGAATACTAGAGGGGGACAAAGGTTAGGCAACACCCAACAGGGGGTGAAATGCTTTTCATGTGGTCGGATGGGACATCGAGCTGCGGAGTGTAGGGATAGGCAGTTTCAACAGAGGAACCAGGGAAACTTCCAGCGGCCCAGTCGACGCCAATAGACTGGAAAGCCAAAAGACAGGGAGCAACAGATAGGCCGAAGGTACGTGTGACTGGTAATGTAGGAAGTACAGTCCAGGAAAAGGAGGAGCAAGAGGTTCTCCAATACCACGTACCAAGTAACGTAAGAACAATGGTTCAAGTTACGGAGGAGCAAGAGTCTCTCCGGGAGAAAGTTTTTGATTGCGTATTGATTTGGGTAACTGTGATGATTCTAGCACTTACATTAGGTTTTAATAAGATTAGAGAGTATAAGCCAATCGTCGCGTACGTGGTACGAGAATGTGTAGTTAAGATATTAACGGTGATATTGAGGGAGTATAGGATTGTAAGGGATAACTGCTGTGCATGGAGGAGAAAATTGGAAGGGTTAGGAAGTAGATACGCGTCCATTTTGGGATCAAAAGGGCGTTGTTTCGTTGTGAGCAGGGTAGGAGATGCTTTCATCGAGATACCCTGCAAGGAGGCAGCTACTGGAAAGTTAGTGCTTTTGGTAGATTCAGGGGCGGATACTAGCCTCGTAAAATCTAGTGTTTTACGGAAAGGACTAGTTGTTAACCCAAAAGATGTAAGAACGCTTAATGGAGCGTTCGGAGGTTGCATCAGAACACTGGGGTCACTTAAAATAGGGCACTGTAAAGTTAAGGGAATGAGTTTTAGAGTGCACGCAGTTGAATTGGATAGGGAAGGTATCCCGGCCGATGGGATAATTAGCCGCGATAATCTCTGGGGCCGCACCATACTGGATGCGCTAGAAAAACAGTTATCATTTTATGATGATAATAAGAATAGAATCCTTACTCTCCCATTAAAGTCATGGCAGGAAGGAACCGTGAATAGGGTTAAGAATTGTGTAGAGGTAGTGAACGCAAGGTCAACCGGGGTAGTTACTATGCGTGTCAACACGAAATTCAGGACTGTTGTTTTGCACAAGCAGCAGCTAGTGGAGGGTGTATATATGGGAGAAACCGTAACGCACGTTGACAAGGGTAAGGTGTACGCTTGCGTACTCAACGCATCAGAAAAGGACTACCTGATGAATGAGGATTTTAGACCTAAGTTCACTAGTTACGATAATTTTAAGGAACCGAATTATGGGACGGTTAATCGGATTAAGCAGGTAGATATAAGGAAAAGAATGGAGAGAGTGCTAGAATCACTGAGGTTAGACCCAAGCGTAAATTTAGAAGAAAAGGCATCAATAGAGGCCATTTGTACGTCATTCCATGACATATTTTTGCTGGAAGGAGGTAGAGCATGAAATACCTACTAGAATGGATCAACCACCAATAAACCAGAAGCAATACAGATTGCCACAGGCTCACAAAGATGAGGTAAATAGGCAAGTGCAGGGAATGTTAAAAGATAACATAATTTCACCGAGTATCTCGCCTTGGAACTCACCAATAATTTTGGTACCAAAGAAGGGAGGTGCGCAGGGTCAGAAGAAGTGGAGAATGGTCGTCGATTTTAGGAAATTGAACGACGCCACTATCAAGCAGGTGTTCCCGATACCAAGGATAGAAGAGATTCTGGATCAATTGGGGCATAGTAGATATTTTTCTACGCTTGATTTAGCGAGTGGCTACCACCAAGTTCTGGTGGATACCCAGGATAAGCAGAAAACCGCGTTCAGCACCGGTTTGGGGCATTATGAGTTTAATAGAATGCCGTTCGGATTAACAGGAGCACCGGCTACCTTCCAACGGCTAAAGAACCATGTGCTAACAGGCTTGCAAGGGTTAGATTGTTTTGTGTATCTGGATGATATTGTAATTTATGAGAAGAACTTGCAGCAGCATTCGCATCGCTTGTGCAAGGTGCTCCAGAAATTACGAGAACACAATTTGAAATTGAACACGGAGAAGTGTCAATTTTTGCGAAATGAGGTGGTTTATTTAGGCCACCGTTGCTCAGAGGCAGAAGCACTGCCTGACCCGCAGAGGGTGGAATGCGTTAAGAATTTAGCAGTTCCAAGATATAGAAAAGAAGTGCAAGCATTCCTAGGACTAGTGAACTATTATAGAAAGTTCGTGGAAGGACTAGCCGGAATTGCGTTGCCAGTGAATAAGTTGCTACGAAAAGAAGCAAAGAATGGACAGAGAGCTGTCAGCAAGCATTCGAGAGGCTAAAAGAAATAATTAGCTCGCCACCAATTTTGGCGTACCACGACTTTAAGCAAACTTTTTTGTTGACCACTGATGCTAGCAATGAAGCATTAGGGGCAGTATTATCGCAAGGGGAAGTCGGTAATGACCGACCAATAGCATTCGCAAGCAGAGCGCTTAGCGACACGGAGAAGAGATACTCCACAATAGAAAAGGAATTTCTAGCCATAGTATGGGCTACGAAGAATTTTAGGGCATATTTTCTAGGACGTCCATTTAAGATATACACTGATCACCAGCCGTTGAGAGGCATAGCCAATTTGAAAGACCAAACGTCTAGGCTAGCCAGGTTCAGACAAAAATTGTCTGAGAATGACTTTGAAATCATATACAAACCTGGAAAGAAGAATCTAAATGCGGACGCACTCAGCAGAGTACCGCAGGCACAGAAGGTATCAGTAGTGCAAACGAGGGCCAAAGCACGGTCAGATAAGGAGAAGACCGAGAGAATTCAAGGGGATAAAATTGATTTAACAAGAAATGTTAGCAATGCGGGTGACGCTTCTAATGAACAAGGAGCCAGTAGTGTGGAATGGCTGAAGGATATGAAGGATATCCAGGCTGTGTTAAAGGGTTTCTACGATTCACCTCTAGGTGGACACCAGGGGTTCTGGAAAACCCATGACAGAATTAGGCGAGTATACGGATGGAAAGGTATGCTCAAAGACATAAAAAAATATGTAAGAAGTTGCCCAAAGTGCCAGGCCAACAAAAGTTCAAGGCTAACAAAGATGCCCATGGTGTTAACTGACACACCAAAGCAACCATTTGATAAAGTTCATATGGATATTGTAGGTATTTTACCTGAGACTGTTTCGGCCAATAAATACATCTTGACGTTCCAAGATGATTTCTCAAAGTATATGGCGTGCGTGGCTATACCTGATGCGGAAGAAGGTACGGTAGCCAAAGCATTCTTTGATGAAATTATAGCACGTTACAACATACCTAAGGTTTTGATAACCGACAATGGTTCCAATTTCGTATCAAAACGATTCTCAGAAACGTGTAAAATGCTGGGAATCAAGAAGTTGCACATAACACCATATCATCCACAGGCGAATGGCTCATTGGAACGTAGTCATCGACCTCTGGCCGAGTACTTGCGTAGTTTTGCCAAAGAAGACGGCTCGAATTGGGATCAATGGTTAACCACTGCAATGCATGTACACAACAATACTGTGCATGTATCAACGAAGCAAACTCCGTTTAGAACACTCTACGGGTTTGATTTCAACATGCCAGCGAATTTGAAGCGCAAATGTGCGCCTGTATACAATGCTGATGACCCCAATAAAGTACAAAAATATCAGTTGCAGCGAGCGCACGAATTGGTTAGAGAAAACCAGGAATGTGCTAAACGAGTGGCCAGGGAAGCTTATAACAAGGTACTGAACCCAGTAGTTTTTCATGTGGGTGATCAAGTACTAATGAAGAATCAGGCTAGGAGAAACAAATTCTCACCTGTGTGGATATGTCCGTATGTAGTAGCAGAGATCCGAAGCGCAGTTACAACAGTCGTAACGATTAAGGGAAAAAGTAAAAATCTACATAATAATTTGTTGAAATTATTCCACATTAGACCACACAACTAAAGACATGTGTTAGCAGTGTTCTACAAGTGTAAACACAAGAATAACAACGTAAACATGTCCGTGTGTGTATCAAATAACACACACAGCTCCGATTTTCAAAGTCAAGGCCAGCAGAAGTGTGCCAATTAAACTCGAGCAAGTAAAGTTGACGTAATAAAAATGTGCTTATTATGCACTATGGCCGAACGAAGCGCAGCAGGGAAAAACGTATTTTTGTTTTTTATATTAAATGAAGAACGTTGAACTCAATTAAAGAAAAAAAGAATAAAGTAAAATAAAAATGGTAAGACAATCAACAGTAAGTAATATAAAACTTGCCTTAAAATGTACACATAATTAAGCTGAACATAGAGTATATACACACATATATACGGCTGTTGGTGAAGTGCAACATAATGTATAAGCGGTAACACTGTTCGTGAAGTGAGTATATACGTATATATGTGTATAGTGTACAGAATGGATGTGCTAACGTATATTTGTTCGTAACTCCGCCGTAGTGGAATATGAAGAAAGATTAATAAAAGAATAATATATGAAGTAAAAGAAAAATAATAATAATTAGTGTATGAAGAAAAGAAGGGGTATGGGTTAGGAGAAAGGTCATACATGGAGGTTGTAACGACTCTTTTTATAGCTGGGGTAAAACTCAGCGGTTCCAGGGGTCGTGTACAGAAAAATATAAAAGTCCTGCGAGTTATATTAATAATAGCGTATTTATTTAATATAATGATTGTGAACTCTTGCTCGAAACAATTATATTTCCTTAATTCTATGTTTGTATAAATAACTTGTTTAATGTATACTTGTTTTCCTGTCTCTACGTCCCGGTAAGTATGTGTCTCTGTGACTCAGTGGGAGAACGATTAAAAAACCAGAGGCTCTCACTGAGTCCCTATGGTCTCTGTATTACTTAGTTGGAAAACGATTAAAGAACCAGAGGTTCCCCCTAAGTCCCTAAGTCTCTGTTGCGTATGTGTCTCAGTGATTCAGTGGGAGAACGATTAAAAACCAGAGGCTGTCACTGAATCCCTATGGTCTCTGTATGACTTAGTGGGAAAACGATTAAAGAACCAGAGGTTCCCCCTAAGTCCCTAAGACTCGGTTGCGTATGTGTCTCAGTGATTCAGTGGGAGAACGATTAAAAACCAGAGGCTCTCGCGAAGCCCTGTAGTCTCTGTCTGTCTATGGCTTAGCGAGAAAACGATTAAAAAACCAGATGTTCTCGCTAAACTTTTGTGTTCGTGTTGTTCTTGGTATGGCGTAGAGCTGTGGTTAGTCAGTATGCTGGTGTCCGAAGAAGAGACCTACTGCCTGGGCTACGTGGTTTATATAGTCGCAGGTCGCAGCGGCTGACACATGTTGTTATTGGCAGGCCACCGTTGTGTGATTTTACTTCCGTTGGCCAGTAGTCGATTGTTGTTGTTGTGGCAGGCTTGTTGTTGTTGCAGTCAGGCTTGTTGGTGTTGCAGTCTTTTGCCCTTGGGCCACCTTCAACTTCTGGCGGTCAGCCACCTCGCTCCAACGGTCCCTGGTTAGCCTGCAGTATTGTTGCCTGCCAGCAGCGCTGTCCGGAATCCTGTAGTGGTGTTGTTGTTAAATATTTAATTTAACTGACAACCAGCATTTCCCTCTTGTGTTTCGCTCTCGTTTCTTCGTATTGTTAGTGTAAAATTTCCAAGCGAGCGCACTCGGCAAATTCCAGCGCTTGAGTTCGTGCACTCACCTTCTCTTGTCCTGCTTGTATTTGTTGTATTCCTCGTCGCTGTGTTTTCCTTTTGTTGTTGTTATTGCTATTATTCCAACTGGTATAATATGCTGCTGCTGATCTGCGCTCCTACCACGGCCGCGCTAATTGGTTACAATGCTTGTAGTTCTTTTCGTTAGGTTCTCACTGCAGTTGTTTCGGTTGGCATTGTGGGCTTTTCCAAGATGCAATTATTCGGTCTGTTATTCATGGTGTTTGTGTGTATATAGCGACTCTGTCACCTGTGGTGTGGGCCAAAATTTCCCACCGAAGATTTTAGTCGTCACAAGGTTGTAGGAGATGCATTAGAGGAAGGAATCCTTGAGAGGATTAGCATTAATATCGGGGATACTTACGATATGACTGAAAAATTTTATAAAGAATAACTAAGGATTTTTTTTTTTTTGTAATATAGCTTTTATTTATATTTTTAATAATATTTCATTACAAGTTTGGGGTTTACAGTGGGAAACCCCGGCACCGTAAACTCATGAATACGATGAAGCAGCACCGACAGGCGCCCTAGTGCCTGCTCAACTGCAGAGTTCTCCGGTCTTACCATCATGGTAAAAGCTAATCTCCAGGCCAGTAGGACCTCCATAGGATAGTCCCACTGGGTGGACACCTCTTGGAGGCAGTTCCGCAGGTCCTTAACCCATTGTGATTCGGCGTCCCAGGATCTTTCCATTAGTTGTTGTAGCTCATGCTGCTCCAGGGCCATCGCTGCTGGGTGCAATAAAGATGACGCCTCTTCCGTTAATGTCCGCAACAACTGGGTGTGGCTAAGAGCACAGCGTCCTAACTTGGCAATGGCATTCAGCATGTTGTTAGTTGTTTCTACCATGGTTTACTGATACGGTTTACTGTAAAGAATACGCTACGAAAGCGTGGTTTTATAGCACAAACGATCAGAACTTTTTACCGAGATTGTGCCAGCACAGGGAAAAGCATTGAGTAGTGTGGGTTATCTGACAAGGCGAATTTACGCAATAAGTGTCGAAACAAGAGAAAAGTGCTGACCATTTCAACCGGCGATACAGTAATCAGGCCATTCGGTATCAAATGACTGCTGACAAGGGTTTTTATAAAAGTTACGCTACTTCCGTTTTTCGGTCAATATAAGCGGGTGATACGGTTAGATATGAATATATATATTAACGTATATTGGGAAACAAAGAAAAGTAAGTATATAGAGTTATGCCTTGGAAAATTGGAAATCTGCAGAAATTTTCATACTGCAGCAGACGACATGTAAATGTATTTTTGGGGGTATCACGTAGGAAATTAACGTATGAAAATTTGAAAAAAATGTATAGGTTGATTGAGAAAATAAGCAATTAATTCTAGATAAAATAGTGCCTTGCATGTATGTATGTAGCCATGTACGATCTAGGAAAAGACGATCGTTAATGGATATATGCATATCAGGCTAGAAGTAAATTTAAATAAAAAGCAATTGTATGCGATGAAAGACATAGTCATGCAATGGACAAAGTTTTGACACAAACGGGAATATTTTGTATAATCTGGTTTTTGTCGGAGGGCCAATGAATTGGTTCAAAGTTGAAATGAGTGATAACTCACGTGTTGAAAAAGAGCACGAAAAATTAATCAGAGCAAAACTGATGCCCTATATGGCTATGAAAACGCATAGTCCAGTCCTCTTTTCCTCTGGGATGCGGTATCAAATCCGAGAATGTAAGGGGAGAAGACGAGTGGACGGAGAATTGAATGATGTAGCATGCAATTGTAGGTTAAGCAATTTATGAAGAGAATATTGTATTTTTAGGCTGAGATATGTTATTTAGTGTAAAATTTTATCATTTTATAGATTATGTTAGTGCTGTTGATGGCGGTTACCGACAGGATACATGCGGAGGTGCGGTTGGATAAACTACCGGAGACAGATGTATTAATGGAGAAAACAGGAGATGTATGGTTCGCCAAGGATTTTTGGGTGGCTGTAACAGAGTTTCCACGAACGGAGTTGAAAATTATTGTTGAGCAATTCAAAGGAATACAGGAGACAACCAGAAGGTTGTGTGAGAGGCATGTGGTGGCCAGCGGGACCGAGCTGAAACGAAGATGCGACTCTTCGATTTTGGAGATAGAAGCTATAACGAGAAGATTCTTGGAAAAGGAGAAGACATTGTCTCTGAAAGGAAGGAAACGCCGGTCCCTGATAGATGTTGGCGGTGAAGTGCTCAAATGGGCAATCGGTACGATGGATCACCAAGATTCAGATCGGATTTATGGTCACTTACAGGACCTTGAGAGGAAGCAGTCAAAAACGTTGTCATTGCTGGGAAAAGAGGTGACTGTGATGAGAGCAGGTTACCGGGGCCTTCACGAAGCAGTGAATAAGACTTTCCAAGAGCTGGAAGAGATGCACTTGGCGTTGGAAGGCATTCGAAAGAGACAAGAGGAAGCAGAGGTGAACTTGGCGGAAACTTTCATGTTGGGAAAAGTTTTTTCTGAAGAAATGATGAGGTTCCAGGACCAACAGCAAACGGAGATAGTGGTGCTCGATGATTTATTACATGGCAAGCTACACCCGTTGTTCTTGACGCCTGATGAATTGCTCAAAGCAGCACCAATGTCAATGAAAGGAATTTCATGGTACAGCGAGGCACCGGAGCGGTTCTATGAACTAGCCGAGGTTCGCACAGAAGAGGCGGAGAGCGGGTTAAAAGTAGTCATAAAGATTCCTGTGCGGTTATTGGAGGTATTTACACGGCACAAGGTGTACCCAATACCCAAGAGACTAAACCCAGATTGGTGCGTGCTGCCGAAGACAAGATATGACTACATAGCGGCAAGCCAGGCTCAAGAACACTACATTGGCCTATCAATAGAGGTCGAGGGGAAATGTCGAGGGGTGGGCACAACAAAACGTTTATGCTATCATCCCGGAAAATTAATTACGCGAGCAAGCGATTACTGCGAGATAGAAGAATTGAAGCATGAGCAAGACCAATGCGATCACGTAGCCATTCCAGCCACGGGAGGAATTCTGGTAGCTACCCGAACCATAAACAGATGGCTCTACCATTTTGACGACCAGGCGATTTTCACGGCGGTGTGCTCAGACGAAACCACACGGTTGGAATTAGTAAACACCGGTTTTATGACCATTGAATCTGGTTGCAGAGTGGTTGGCAAAGGAATAATACTGGTCCATAAAAATCAGGAAGAGTCACGGTATAAATTCTCAACGTCAGTCATGGGAACAAACCGTTTAAGGACGAAACTACAGGAGCTGCTGGAAAATCGCAAACGAAATGACTCCGGCCATACGCTCGCAACACCGAACACAGTCTCACTCATGCATTTCAAGGATCTACGGAAAACTCTTACAACAAACAGCAGAGTAATCAATGAGTTGGTAAAGGAGGCAGAAGAAGTGGAAAGGGTGTCATACCTCACCAATTCCTGTGAGATAGTGCACACCTGGATGAAGGGAGGGGTAGTCAGTATAGCTGGCCTTGTCCTGGTGATAGTGATGGTGACGACGCTCATTTTGAGGAAATGGTGCAAGAGAGTAGCTGCCCATCAAAGACTCGACTCAACCACACCAACGGCGCAACACAACAACCACCCCGACAACGGGAGTCGTCAACTGGACCAGCAGATAGCATAATATATGGTTTTAGGTATAGAACAGAATTGTGTTATTGTTTACATATTTGTATATACGCCAATGAGAAAAGAGTCAATTAAAGACCAAATTATAAAAAAGGAAATATAAAAAAAAGATAGATAAAAATAAGAAAAAACAAAAACAAAGTAAAAACAGTGATAGAACCCAAATAAGGCGATTTAAAAAAAAAAGAAAATAAATAAAAACAAATTATATGTATGTAATATAGAGTTAAATCGATGCACATAATTGTTTGCAGTGCAAGAAAAATATTGTAGAGATTTAATGGAAGTTAGTTGCACTACCTTCTTTTAGAAAGAGGGGAGGGATGTTGTGAGTTAGAATCAAGCTACCTACGCATAGTTGACTCACAGCACCGGCTCCTATTAAATTCATTAAGAACGCACATATTTTTAGGGTGCAAATAGTGTAAATGAATAGTATTTATGCATTAATTATGATGTAAACTTTTAGGGTGTCACAGTTCCGCAGTCAAGCTGACGAGGGGCATTTAGAATGCACCGACGACACTTTTACTTTCAGTAGGTCAGTTGGCTTGAGCAACTGACACCAAATAACAATTGCGTAACTGGAACAGCAGAAAAGTCAAGACGTAGACTGTAATGTTTATTGGTAAATAGTATATAAGAACTAGTATTTTTAAGAATAAAGCTCTCTTGTGAACCGGGAAGGGACTTCCTGCAGCGTCAAAGGCAGAGTAGGAGGTTAACCAACATCCAGGAGACCCATAGACGAAATGCAAGAGCAGCGAACAAAAATCTGACTGAATAAGAAGAAGTGGGAAGACGTGGAAGAAGGGTAATCAGTAAGCCGCAAAATGATAACACGAAATTTGCAACGATGATGCCCAGAGATAATTTTTGGTTGGAAGAAAATGAAAACGAAATTAGTGAGAATTCAGTTTTATATAAAAGAGTGAAAGAGCTTCCAACTTCCCATGTGCGAGATGACTACGATTTAGGCTTATAAAAAAATGGAGATGGTATCGGCTGAATACAATAGTCTCTATCTGACAAGTAAAAGTCTAATAATACTTGAGTTTTATTGCATAACTGACGAAATGGCATGAAAAAACTAACATGTACGTTGTCCGGATAAAAAAATCCAACGTGCCTGCCATTATTACATATGTCAGTATGTATATTGTATTATTGTCTAGAAAGAAGAAGAGGTAATTATAGCCAAAACCCGAGGTTACTCCGTAATTTTACCGAGAAACGGCTACAACAACAATAACAGCCACAACTACCATCGTTCAATTAGCTTCGCAGAATAATCTCCTGGCGCAAAAAATCATTTTAACCCGTAAAGATCGAGCATAACATAGCCAAGCTTTACCGGCTAAACTTCGTAACGATTTCTCCAATGAGAAAATATCCATTGTCACTGACTAAGCGAATATCGAATATTTATTTTGACTTCGTCAGAAGCGCATCTAGTCGCGCAAGCTTGTATCATCTTTTTACGTACCGGTCCAGAAAGAAGGGAGGGGTATGCAGATTTCATCGAGGGACTTCACTCTGACAACGACGGTCGTCAATTGCACCAGCAGGTAGCAGAGGGCGCAGTATAATATAAGGTTTTAGGTATAGAACAGAATTGTGTTATTGTTTACATATTTGTATATACGCCAATGAGAAAAGAGTCAATTAAAGACCAAATTATAAAAAAGGAAATATAAAAAAAAAATGATAGATAAAAATAAGAAAAAACAAAAACAAAGTAAAAACAGTGATAGAACCCAAATAAGGCGATTTAAAAAAAAAATAAAATAAATAAAACAAATTATATGTATGTAATATAGAGTTAAATCGATGCACATAATTGTTTGCAGTGCAAGAAAAATAATGTAGAGATTTAATGGAAGTTAGTTGCACTACCTTCTTTTAGAAAGAGGGGAGGGATGTTGTGAGTTAGAATCAAGCTACTTACGCGCAGTTGACTCACAGCACCGGCTCCTATTAAACTCATTAAGAATGCACATATTTTTAGGGTGCAAATATTGTAAATGAGTAGTATTTATGCACTAATTATGATGTAAACTTTTAGGGTGTCACAGTTCCGCAGTCAAGCTGACGAGGGGCATTTAGAATGCACCGACGACACTTTTACTTTCAGTAGGTCAGTTGGCTTGAGCAACTGACACCAAATAACAATTGCGTAACTGGAACACCAGAAAAGTCAAGACGTAGACTGTAATGTTTATTGGTAAATAGTATATAAGAACTAGTATTTTTAAGAATAAAGCTCTCTTGTGATTTTGACTTCTGAACGAAAAGTCTCTGTGAGTTTTATTTGTGACAAAAGTGGTGTAGGTTTACAGGTTCCCGCGACAGGACATTCCAGAGGACGTCTCTTGCCGACAAGCAGATAAGGACCCCAACACTTTACTTATCTTTTTATTAAATTGACAAGAAAGGAAAAATTTTTTATACTTGGCAATGAAGTGCCACAGAAGTCAGCAAATGTTTAACTTATAGATAAGTTTTGAACTAGTAATTTAACAACTTGATTTTTTACTATTAAATTTAGTAATATATTTTGAAAACTGCCAATAATTTTCACTACAGGGGTATGGAATATTTTTAGAACAAACACAATAAATGCACATACACTACACGTGAGACCAAAAAAAAAATGGTCGAAACGGTAAATAAAAATTGAGGAAATTGAATGTCTTTTCTTATTCTTCTTTGCTAGTACTATGTATGTTAATGAAAATATGTAGTTTGATAGTTGCAGAAATAATTAATTTACAATATCGCGCAATTGATATTGTATGGGAGAAAAATATAAATGGTATTGTATATGGATGCCGATTATAAGAAAAATTTCAACAAAAATAACAAGAATATAATTGAATTTATATAAATAACTATTATATCTATACATACATACGAATATATAAAAGAATTTGCTCTGATTTTTTGTAATGTAATGCGAAAAAATTACTGAGCCGATTTCATTAAAAATATATGATTATACGAATATACGTGCTTTTTAATAAAATAGGTTCATAAACACAGACGGTTTTAAATATTTCGTAACAACTAAAAACAACAAACAAAAAATACACGAAAAATAAGTTCGGTTACACTCTTTTGGTTGGCAGTATGTGTGCCGAGGCACGATGACCAGAGACTATAGAGATGGGAAACTTGAACGTCAAATTTTCTGACGTTTAAAAAAAACTGTCTTTGTTTATCATTAGTTGCCTATATGCATAGGTTTGTTTATCATTGGTTAACCAGAATTCTGAAAAGCAGCCACACTACTACAGTTTTGCACATGTGTTAGTGTGCGCAAAACAAGACTCATTTCTCTGTATTCCCTAACGATGACTATTTTTGCGAGAGCAAAGCAATCATTAGCGCTCATTTGCTCTATTTATAATTTTTTTCTTTCACGCACATTTGTTTACGCAAGCTGTTAACACACTAAGTGCTATGTTGTGTTTTGTTATTCTAAGAACCGTTAATGCGTTATTTTGAGCTTAAACTTCATTGTTGTTGTTTTGTTAATTCACCCTTGGGTACAATGCAAATTATCCTCGTTTCACACGAAACGGCAACGTCGCGACGTTGCATATCACGGCGATGTTAAATATACACAAAACTGCACAACAAAGTCCCAAAACCAAAACAATATTTAAATTTACGGCGCCGCAGTCCGACTCTATATGAAAATAGTCACCAAGTGCGACAAAATCATTTTTCTCCAGAAATTAAAAAAGGTCTCGTCCGCTCTTTTTTGTGTTTTATGTTTTAAATGGATTTCTTATACAATGGACCGTAGATATACGTACACATAATTTGCATTAAGGCAATAATAATTCAATTTGATCTTTATGCAGTCTCATATGTAAGTAAGTAAGTATAAATATTTCTTCTGCAAGTGCCACAACATCAATTTTCCAAAGAAATTAAAAAAAGGTCTGTCTCGTCCGTTTTTTTCCACTAGAAATTTAAAAAAAAAACGAAAAAGATGCAAGCAGAATTGCCAAAATAAACAACAAAATCGTTGGACCGTTGAAAGTTTCCGCCGGCAACTATGCGAATTGCGCAGCATTCCTTATTTTGATTTGGCCGTTGCTGTGAGTTTTGTGCAGATTTGTGTATAAGTTAGTAGGGTGCATTGTGACTTTCCACCGGCACGGCATGTGCGCGTACAAGTTGACGATCCATCAGCGTCAGCTTTTGCTTGCGCGTGCAAGCCGTCCGTCCATCTTGCGCGTGCAAACTGTCCGTCCATCTCGCGTGTGCAAGCTGTCCGTCTGTCCGTCCACCATGCGCGTGTGGGACATCCGTCCGCTCAATTCACCTCGCTCTAAAGTGTCTGCTTCGGTTAGCACTTCCGCCCAAAGCACCCAAACGACGGTGCTGCAGTTCGGTTACCTGCATTTCGCTGATTCTGCATCGATCAAGGGCTTTCTGCCCTTCGTCGATTCTGTCGATGTACCGGAAAGCGAAAGTGGTGGGAACCCAAACTGTGGGAGCGTTGAGGTTTGCTGGCGCGGCACTTTAGGTCACGTAGGCTTCCGAACCGAGGCTTCGTGACGAACTCCGGGTTAGGGAAAAGCGAGTTCGATTTTGGAGACCTAAGAATACGGTCCTATTAAAATAGGGTTGTGCGATTAAAAGATAAATTAACTAATTGGAATTATTGTAGAACTGAATGCATTAAATTAATTGTAAAATCTAATGAAATTGTGAACTAAACTTATTCAAATTGTGAATTAAAACGGTTGCAGAACTAAATGAAACTGATTGTAAAATCGAATGACATTGTGACTAATAAACTAATTATAAACTGAAATCAAATTGTGGTTGTGAAACTAATTGCACATTATCTTCCTTCGGCGTCAGACCGCACGCCTTAGCGTTGGCAGGACTGACGCGTCTGGCTTAGCCAGCAGCAGGAAAAGGGATTATTCTAATTTATATTTATCATCGCCGTGATATGCAAAGTCGCACCGTTCCAGTTTGGTGTGAAACGAGGCTTTCTAATACAAGCATAGACGGCATTGTCATTTGTTTGTAAAAGAAATTCAGTGAGAGTAACTAGATTTCGTTATCAAAGAAATAGAACCACCTTAGAAATCTTTCAAAGATTATCGTCAATGGCTATACATGAGCAACGAGCTGCAATAAATATTACACCATATGGGTTGCTCATATTGCAATGAAGCGGTTTTAATTATAGGAGACACATTTATTATGCAAGTGAATGCTATGTTGATAAAATGAATTAACTTTATTCTTATTGCAAAGCATTGGCGTGGACAGTTGAAACATGTGCTGTTCTCCTAGAAAAATTCGTTTCGTTCCTCTTAAATGTCCTGTGCAGCCACTTAAAGCGCTTCTCGATGATTTTCAGTCGCAATGAAAACATTTTCTACAAAACATTCGAATGTAAAATAGTACAGTCCAGATGGCATCGTTTGGACCAAATGTAATAAATGACGGTAATTTCAGCCCAACTTTCAAAGCACTAGAGCACGTTTACCACCGAATAGGCTTTCTGCTGCCTGCTGAAACCAGGTCGGTGCCCCAGTTTCCACAAATTTAATTTTTCACAGAATATGTAAATCAAATACTCGAATGGCACATATACCAAATTTAAACAGAGCTGTACTTAATCAGAAATGCTACACAATACCAATTTCCACATAAAAACTTCAAAAGAGCTATGAAATCATTCCCTGATTCCGGTGAAAATAGCAAGTAAAATAAGTAATTAATGCGGATCAACCTTTAACAACAGAATATAGAGGAAGAAAGTGACTGTTCTCTTAATAAATCAAGAATGTAACAAAAGTGATATTGTTATTTGTACAAGCGACAATCGACCTCAAAATGTTTCTGAAACTGATATAGCATATGATGCGTTTCAAAAGCCTATCATGTATTGCTACGAAGAAGATGGATACACCTTTTCCGTTTTTCTTGTAAATCTTGTTATTGGTATTGAAAACAAAATCCAAAAAGTCTGTTCAACAATTCTACTAATACAGACTTATTACATGATGATGATGATAATTTAAATTTGCTTAGCTATTACAAGTAACTGTTGAAACAATATATCGTCGACTTGTGTGCCAAGATTGAAATGGAGAGGTTGATATTTCTTCGGTCGAACCAATGAATATTAAGGGTGGAAGGAAGGCTATATCCATCTTCAAGATGCAATGAGAGATGACAAAAACCCTGTAAATATTGGCCGCTTAGTAATTCTGCCAGCAATCTTTATTGGAAGCCCAAGACACGTGCACGAACACACACAGGATGCATTCTGATATGCACGAAAATATGATAGACCAGATTTATTCATAACTTTCACAAAAAATCCGAAGTGAGAGGAAATAAAAAATTAACTTTTCTTTGGACAGTCAGCTTAGACATGATAGGCATGATATTGATTCCACTTGAAACTAAAAATATGAATGGAACTAAACCCAACAGACGAAATTTACGGTCCTGTTACTGCTGACAAAAGAGTATTTTGCCTCATGCCGATATTTTAATATGATACAAACAAAATTAGGCCCAAATGAAGATCCGAAAGTTTTCGAAATTGTCAAAGCCAGTATGATACATGGTCCTTGCGGAAAATTAAATAAAACATCACTATGTGAGTTAAAATTGCGGGACGTGGTTGATAATAAAAAATAAACTTGCTTATGTGGTGAAGTAACATTGTTTTATTAATTAATTTTTAGAAATATTTATAGCATTAATTAGCTTACTCTTCATTTGATTAGTTTCCCATAGGTTTACTTATTATATATTTTATTTGGTAACTTTACCGCTCGCTGTTCGAGCGATTTCAGGCTGTTCGCAAGGTAAGCTAAAATGCGTTTGTGCATAACTTTATGTTGTACCCTACACGTGAAGCATAGTGATAACTTCCCTTTCCAAACAATCGGCATATTATGCTGATTGATAATATATTTTAACAGTTTCAATGACTGGAAATACAAGTTTCCTACATTCACATTTTTTCACAAAAACAAATGTTAGGGAAACTAATATAATAATTATTATTATTACAACTACAGATGAATTTAGTTATTAATTACAACAATTAGTTTTAATACATAAGGCGATTACAAACTTCCCTTTGTTGGTCTGTGCATATTTTGCGACTGCTTCAGGTGCAAATACAGAGTAGTAAGACGGAAGTATGTCTGATCCATTCGATTGACAACAGCGAAAGACGTGACTGTTTCAGTCTTCGATACTTCGGTATATAACCATCTCCAGTTCTTCCGATTCTGCTCGGATAGTTCTTCCATACATAGTTTTTTATAAACTGTGCAGCTAGTGGTTAGTTTGCTATATTGGTGAAGTTCGGTGTTGTATGATGAATGCTTTAGTAACAAGGGAGCTGTCGAGCCGGTTTTGTTTTGAGAGGTGTTTGTATCGATGCTATGTTGCTTGCAGAGTGAGATACATATTCGTAGTGTAGATGTCACCTTAAATGTGCGTACGTTTTTGACTGTTTTCTTAAAGTCGTTTTGAATGATAGTATTAGTTGTGCACAGAAGCTTTGGTGTAAGTTCAAGCGTTGTTTATGCAACTCTTTCGGAGATTGTTGGCAATCCTCCTTCAGCTAATATACATTTCATTGAGCTGGTTGGAAATGCGTTGATACTTCGTCGAGCGGGCGTATTGAAGAAGTTGGATATTTGATATTTAGCACACCATCCGAATATATATAGCCCGTAATGAATTGTTGAAAGCATCAGGACTCTAGTTGCTTGTATTAATATTGTTGGATGTATCATGGAGCGCCGATAACTTAGGAATGAAATTATGTTAAGGCTCTCTCTCTCTCAACTCTAGAGAAGTGCAGTATGAATTAATATCGCTCTGTTTTTTAAGTTGAATAAATCTCAAAATAAAAACTGTTAATTACGACAGGACTTTCCATTGGCATTTTTGTTCAGCATTGATTAAGTGCAGCAGTGATTTTGGTGTGTTAATTAGCGCATAAAGTTTTAAACATATAAAATAAAATTGCCACTAAAGAGAAAAGCCATTACTAATAGTTTCGCCAAAATTAGTATTTTGCGCTCGCCACAGCGTGTATCAAATCAAAAGCCCGCTTTACCTCCAATACACTCTCTCTGCAAAATCAAATGAATCGCAGCGGCTGTACAGAACTGTTACATAATATATCGGTCGCTCACGAGCCATCAAATTTCAGTCGTCTGTGCTTAACGTTCTGAGTGAGCCAACCAGCTTAAAAGAGAATATAAACACACAACGCGTAAAAATGCAAACAACTCATGCCTCATCGAATGCAGTCACTACAACAACTTGTTTATACAGCCAAGCAATATGTACGAGCACACTCACTGCAGCTCCAGCTCTGATAAAATATTCAACGGCAAATTTAGCAGAAAATGCCTCTCTCTCTCTTTAGAAAATGAAACAGACCATGGTGGAAGAATAGGTGACGGACAAATTAAACCGCCAACAACTGGTGGTGGAAAAAGTAATATGACAAGAAATGTTGCAACTATACAGACTGGTATAGACAGGTATACACTCGTTCAGCACACGAACTAGAGAGACCATGCCTGGAGGAGAAGATAAATTTATTCCCTCCAAGGAGAAATTTCTAGCGCAAAACAGATCCAAAGGAAATAGTAAAATAATTTGACCACAGAATAATGACAGCAAACCACTCAACCAAAAATTTTTCAAGCAACCCAGCAGGGAAAAGTGGAACATCACAAACTGGTTTAGATAGGTATATCCTTAAAAACAAGCGCAAGAGAAGCCAAAAAAACGAGTGGAATCAAAACTAACATCTCCAAAAATCAGCAAAACTAGCGAGAGCCTAATCTCTAGTGATAATCGCTTCACACAACTTCAAAGTGCTGAGGCGGCAGACGCACCCAAACCTAATATTATATACAAACCACCTCCCATTTACCTACGAGAACATAACTCCACTAAATTAGTTGCAAAGCTTACCGAGCTCAGTGGTCCTTAAAATTTCCATGTCACCCCTCTTGTTAAAGGAAATATCCAGGAAACAAAAATCCAAATACACAGTGAGAGCAATTACAGAGTGGTTATGAAAAACTTCGACACTGATAAAAAAAAAGCTACTACACCTATCAGCTTAAAAGTAGCAAAGGCCTTACCATTGTCATAAAGGGACTTGAATCGGATATTCCCCTCGCTGAAGTCAAAGAAGCAGTACATGAAGCAGGGTTCGCTGCCCGCTCAATTATATATATAATAAATCGCAACAGAATCCCTCAGCCATTGTTTCGTGTAGAATTGGAGTCCGAAACCCAAAAGCTTGAAAAAGCAGAAGTGCATGGTATTTATAATCTCCGCTATCTTATGCATCGCAGAATTAATGTGGAGGAGCCACTCAAACGAAACGGCCCAGTTCAATATTCGAAATGCCAAGAATTTGGGCACACAAGGTCCTACTACACCCTTCGTAGTGTATGTGTTGCCTGTGGCGATTTACACCCCACATCAGAATGTACGAAGACTAAAACTGATAGAGCTGCTAGAAAGTGCAGTAATTGTGGTGGTAACCATACTGCCAACTACAGACGTTGCCCTGTACCAGGAAATTAAGAACAATGACCCCCAGTTAAAGAATAAGCTCACTCAACCTAGTCCAAATATACCGACCATTGCACAAGCACAGAAGTCAATCCCATACCCCGACACAGAGCCAACGTGTGCAGGGGTACTTAAGTTAGGGAAGGATCAGCAGTCCGGGACTGGTTCAAATCTGCATAATTTTGAAGGAATGATAGCAACGCTCCCACAATGTATGACGCAGTTCATGACCTCCATACAAACAATGATTTAAGAAATGTTGAGAAACCAAAACCAGCTCATGCAGCTTCTTTTATCTCCGAAATGAACGTACTTCAGATCTGTCAATGGAATGCAAACGGTGTAAGCCAGCACAAGTTAGAAGTTAATAAATTTTTACTCACTAATGAAATCGACATAATTCTTATATCTGAAACCCATCTAACCGAAAAACACAATTTTTACATACCGGGATATAAATTCTAAGCATCTCGCTGGTAAAGCCCATGGCGGCACTGGAATCCTAATCAAACAAAGAATAAAACATTTCGTTATGGAAGAATACAACAAGGAGTACCTACAAGCAACATCAGTTTGTCTGGACGGATGGGAGGATAACTTAACAATATCCACTGTGTACTGCCCACCTAGATTTAAAAAAAAAAGTAACCAGTTCTCAGACTTGGTCTCCACACTTGGAACAATTTTTCTAGCTGCTGGCGACTACAATGCCAAACACACTTACTGGGGCTCACGGCTATCAACACCAAAAGGAAAACAAGTATATAACTTCATGCTTTCTGACACCAAGATTGATATTATCTCTTCAGGACAACCATCGTACTGGCCGACAGACCCACGTAAGATACCTGACCTTATTGATTTTGGAGTTGCTACAAACCTAAAACGAGAGCAACTCAAAGTAGAACACCTTAACGACCTCTGTTCAGATCACTCTCCTATTATAATACATCTGAACAAAAAGTTACGCCCTACCTACGAATTCACACCCACTAAAACTAACTGGCTGAAATACAGAAAATACATCAGTAGTCATCTCAGCTTAAACCCACGTCTCAAAACTAATGAGGACATTGAAACATTTCTGGAACAATTTACCTCGACCCTAAGATTAGCTGTGCGCTACTCTGCGGACAAGCGTGACAACAACTGCAACAGCATCCGGCGCCCACAAACCTCAACCCAAATCGATATTCTCCTTACTGAAAAAAGGAAGACGCGTCGCGAATGGCAAAAATCCAGGTCCCCTTTCCTAAAACGGAAGTTATCTATTGCCAGTGAAAATTTGAGAAAAGCCTTGCGTCTAGAATCAGATCGTTGCCTGGACCAATATATCCAAAACCTTTCTCCGACTGACGTCTCCAATTACTCTCTGTGGAAAGCTGTCAGAGAAATGAAAGCACCTACATGCGGAATTCCACCGATTCGTACAAAAAACGGAAACTGGGCAAGAAGCGATGATGAAAAGTCTGCTGTTTTCGCCGAACACTTAAGAGATGTTTTTACCCCCAACCCACCTCGCAATACCAATAACCTAATATTAATCCCCTCGCCAGATACAACATGCTCGCCTATTAAACTAAAAACAAAAGAACTAAGTCAGGCGATTAGTAACCTTGCTTTTAACAAAGCTCCAGGACACGACCTCATTACTGGAAAAATGATGAAGGAGTTACCCCAAATGGCCATCATCTTACTTACTTCACTATTTAATGGCTTGTTGCGCTTAGGATACTTTCCTAATGCCTGGAAAGTTTCAGTAATTACAATGATCCCAAAACCAGGAAAAGACCCTTCCCAATCGTCATCATATAGACCGATTAGCCTCTTGCCTATCTTATCAAAACTCCTAGAAAGGCTTTTTCTTGCTAAACTAATGTCGAAAATAAACGAAAAACGCACTATTCCCACTCACCAATTTGGCTTCCGCGAACACCATAGTACAATAGAGCAGGTTCATCGAATAGTGAACAAGATAAAAAACGCATTCGACAAAAAGTAGTATTGTTTCGCCATATTTTTAGATGTGGCGCAGGCGTTTGACAAAGTCTGGAATGAGGGGCTTATTTACAAAATCAAAAAACTGTTGCCCACAAAATTACACCAAATATTGGAATCGTATCTGCAGGGCAGAAAGTTCAAAGTAAGGTATAATAATTCTTCCTCTAAATGCTATGACATCAAATCTGGCGTACCACAAGGAAGCGTGCTAGGTCCGGTGTTGTATCTACTATATACCTCAGATCTGCCTACCATTAAAAACTTAACAGCAGCAACTTTCGCCGATGGTACGGCTATCGTTAGCATTCATCCAAATTCCAAAATCGCATCCCGTGACTTAGAAGATCATCTGGTCCTAGTAACAAATTGGTTGGCTGACTGGCGAAATAACATTAACGAATCGAAAAGTACGCATATTACCTTTACTATAAAAAAGGTACATGTACAGCGATACAACTCAACAACGTTACTATTCCTCAAGCAAAGGAGGTGAAGTACCTAGGAATTCATCTTGACTCACGTTTGACATGGAAGCGCCACATCGAAGCCAAAAAAGAACAAATGACTTTGAAAGCAAATAGCCTACACTGGCTCAAGCACAAAAATTCCAGGTTGAGCCTTGAATATAAAACACTGCTGTACAAAGCCATCATAAAACCAATTTGGACTTACGGTAGCCAATTGTGGGGCGGCGCAATCAACTCTAACATAGAAATGATGCAAAGAGCGCAGTCCAAAATTCTAAGAACTATTACTGGGGCTCCTTGGATTATAAAGAATACAAACATTCACAAAGATCTGAACATTCCGCTCGTAAAAAAGGAAATCTTTGACGCCAGCTTAAAATATGCGCAAAAAATCAAAGAGCACCCAAATCATCTAGCTAGGGTTCCAAGTCGCCTCTAATATAACATTTATTACAGTAACTAACATATAACATTGTGATAACTAAAAAGCACTAAGCATTGGCAATGTGTATTGTTATTAATTATTTAGTTTGTAAGATATGCTTACTAGATACAATAAGCTTAGAAGATACAATTAATAAATATATGAAATATAAAAAAAAAAAAAAAAAAAAATAAGACGTTCCCTCCGTGTGTTCTTTTAAATTCTTTTATTACTACTTTGTTTATACTTATTAAATACCTTTAATATACATTTTTTTTATTAAACCTTGCACAAATTGTTCCTGTAAAAATAAAAGACCATAAATTTGGGGGCTCGTCCGGGATTTATAGCGAGCTAAAGTGTAAAATAATAGAAAAATTTGTTGTGAAATTCGTTGTACCAAAAGTATAAGTAAAGAACCGTTATGACGCCGAACCTAGCTTCGTTTGAGTTGGTTCGAGAAAACTTGTTGCGTTGCAGAGGAGACAACGTAGCCGCTCTGCACAAATTTGTTTTTGAGACGACTGGCGAAAGGGGAAATCGCAAGCGTTTACGCGCGTTTGAAGGTTTTGCGTACAATGAGAGCGACGTAAAATACGGAGAAAAGTGCGCGTACGTGGAGGAGAATATAACAGCCGCTGAACTCGTAACGATCTGCAGCATACTTGGTTTGAGCTGCAAAGAAGACGACTTAACACTGCACATATTCAGAAACTTGACGAAGGGGAATCTGCTTGGCGCATATGAGAAAGACGACGACGACGAAAGCGAAGACGAAGAAGACGATCACAGCAGCGATGAAGAACACGCTGATGTGACGATAACGAGGAAAGACGAAGAGAAGCAGAGAAGGAAGCACGTAAACAACGGTGCGTCAACGAGCAGCAGATGCAGAGGAGAAGACGAAGATTGTATGTCAACCAAAAGTCCCGACGATAATATTGTAATGACGAGCGGCATGCCAAGATTTGCGATCAGCTTTCGTGATGTTGAAGACTCTATACGGTCTTTCGACGGCAGTAACAAAGTGCTAGTAGAAGTGTGGGTGAAGGAATACGAAGAAACAGCTTCACTCATGCGCTGGGATGAATTCCAAAAATTTGTGTTTGCAAAAAAATCACTCAAAGGGCTGGCGAAGCTGTTCATTCAAAGCGAGAGTGGAATAACTTCGTGGAGCAAATTAAAAGCAGCGCTCATCGACGAATTTGCTACGGCAACAAATAGTGCGCAGCTGCACAGGCAACTTGCAGAGAGAAAAATTAACAAAGAGGAGAGTGTGCAAGAATACTTTTTCCAAATGAAAGATTTGGCATTGCGCGGTAATATTGAAGAAAATGCGCTTATTCAATATGTAATTGACGGCATAAAAGACTTCAATGTAAATAAAACAATTCTGTACGGTGCAAAAAACATAAAAGAATTCAAGGAAAAGTTGAAGTGCTACGAAATAATTTGCGGAAAGAACAAGCAAGTAAACGAACTAAAGCAAAGTGAGAAGAGAAGTTTCGCAGCGAGCAAGACAGTGAAGAGAGAAATTGTGTGTTACAATTGCGGCGAAAAGGGCCATATGTCACTCGATTGTAAAAACAAAAACAAGGGCGCGAAGTGCTTCAAATGCAATCAGTACGGCCATATTGCAAAGAATTGTGATGTAAACAAAAACGAAAATACGAGCAATGTGCGGAAATTAAGCTCAAAAATTGGTTTTATGAACAAAGAAGTACAAATGTGTAACCAAAAGTGCATCGCTTTGTTTGACACGGGCAGCAAATTCAATTTAATTACTGAAAGTGTTTATGCAAAATTGAACAAGCCGGCTATTTCGCAATCTAATGTTTACCTAGTAGGATTCGGTGCAAATAAATGTGAAAACAAAATAAAACCAATCGGTAATCTAACGTTTGATACCGAAATTGACGGTGAAACGTACAATGTAAAATATCATATTGTGCCGACAAAATGTTTGGATGTTGAAGTTGTGATCGGAGAAGAGTTTTGCTCACAAGCCGAAATAAAAATTGATCGCGACGGTGTTCACATCGAAAAAAATAAAAGTGACGAAATAAGTGAAATGTCCGCCGTGATGAAAATTAATGTGAAGGCGGACAATAAAAACATAAATATTGACAATCGGCTAGTGTTGCAGCAACGCAAAAAGTGTGCGAAATGGTAAGCAATTATCGCCCAAATCAGCAAAAGACAACCGAAGTGAAAATGCAAATAGTGCTGAATGATGAAACGCCAATTTTCTCGAGACCGCTTAGGCTGCCAATTGCAGAAAGATGTATCGTGGACGACCAAATCGAACAATGGCTAAGAGACGGTGTGATTGAAAACTCGGAATCGGAGTTTAGTAGCCCTGTCGTGCTGGTAAAGAAACGTGACGGTACGCCACGTTTGTGCATCGATTTTAGAAAAATCAACAAAGTTGTCGTGAAAGATCGTTTCCCGTTACCACTGATAGAAGATCAGCTGGATCGGTTGCAAAACGGCAAAGTGTTTAGTTCAATCGACATGAAAAATGGGTTTTTCCATGTGCCGGTCGCGGAAACGAGTCGTAAATACACATCATTTGTCACGCACAATGGACAATACCAGTTTCGAAAAGTGCCGTTTGGACTATCAAACTCTCCCGGTGTTTTCCAAAGGCACGTGAACGCAATATTTCGTGACCTTACGCGCAAGGGTATTGCCCTATATTGACGATATTATAATCCCCGCGGAAAATGAAGAACAAGCAGTGAAAAATTTAGAAGAAGTGCTAAATTTATGCGAAGAGTACGGACTTGAACTAAATTTCAAAAAGTGTCAGTTCCTAATGAAACTAGTGGAATTTTTGGGACACGTTATTGAAAATCAGCAGATATCACCGTCACCAACGAAAGTGGACGCACTGCGAAAGTACAAGATGCCACATACGTTAAAGCAACTGGAAAGTTTCCTTGGTCTGGCAGGTTACTTTCGAAAGTTCATACCTAACTTCTCTTTGATCGCGAAGCCTCTAACCGATTTGAAAAAACAAAACAGAAAATTCGAAATTAAAGAAGAACAGGTAGTTGCATTCAATACGCTGAAGACAATTTTAAGTGAAAAACCAGTACTGAACATTTACAATCAAAATTATGAAACGGAAGTGCACACAGATGCATCAATCGATGGCTATGGAGCCGTGATGTTGCAGAAATCACCTGACGACGGACGGTTGCATCCTGTGTATTATATGAGTAAAAAAACTACTGACGCAGAAAGAAAATATGTATACAAGCTACGAGTTAGAAATATTAGCTGCTATTGAGGCGTTGAAAAAGTTTAGGGTGTATCTCCTCGGCATGCATTTTAAGCTGGTCACCGACTGCAATGCATTCACTAAGACTTTGGAGAAAAAAGATTTATGGACGAGAGTAGCGCGCTGGATACTTTTTCTAGAAGAATACGACTATGAGGTGGAGCATCGATCTGGCTTGCAGATGAGGCACGTCGACGCACTGAGTCGCTATGCAGTTATGGTAATCGGCGAAGACAGCATTCTTTCCAAGATACGACGAGCACAATTACATGACGACGATTTGAATGCACTTATTGATATCCTTCGAGAAAAAACTATACATAACGACTACTACATGAAAAGCGACATACTACACAAGCTACAAGATAATCACGAGCTCATTTTCGTTCCGAAGGACATGCAGCGTGAAATAATCAGGCAGGCGCACGAGCAAGGGCATTTTGCTGTAAAGAAGACGAAGGAGTTGCTGTGTAAAGACTATTTTATACCCAAAATAGACGAAAAAATACGTAAGCACATCGAAAACTGTATTCCGTGCATTATCGTAAATAGAAAGCAGGGTAAGCAGGAAGGTGAGTTACATCCGCTACGCAAAGGAGGGGTTCCGCTACACACCTACCACATCGACTTCCTAGGTCCTTTAGAATCAACCCACAAGCAATATAAGCATATCTTAGCAGTTATTGACAGTTTCACTAAATTTTGTTGGCTCTACCCAACAAAGACGGCGTCAGTAAGAGAAGTAACAGCGAAGCTCCAAGCTCAAAGTGCAATATTTGGAAATCCGATCCAAATAATTTCAGACAGAGGTTCCGCATTCACAGCAGAAGAATTCAAACGATATTGTATCGCCGAAAATATTACTCATCATGTAGTCACGACGGGTCTTCCACGAGCGAATGGACAGGTGGAAAGGCTCAACAGTATAATCATTGCAGTTTTGTCCAAACTTACAATAGACGACCCAAGCAAATGGTACAAGTTTGTCGACAAAGTACAGCAAACAATAAATTCAACGCACTGCAGAAGCACAAACACAACGCCTTTTGAACTACTGGTTGGCGCAAAGATGCACACAAACTCTGATGTAAAAATTAATTAAATGATACAAGACGAAATCATTCAAACATTTAACGACAGCCGTGAAGAACTGCGAAGAGACGCCAAGAAGCAAATACTAAAAATGCAAGAAGAAAATAGGCATTCCTATAATTTACGACGAAAGCCAGCAAGAACATACAAAGTCGGCGATATTGTAGCAATTAAACGTACACAACTGGGTGGGGGACTGAAGTTGAAACCTAAATTCTTAGGTCCATACGAGGTCACCAAAGCGAAAAACAATGATACCTATGAAGTAACGAAAAACTCTATATACAGTGATGGTCCGCGGCAGACAACTACTTGTGCCGAGTACATGAAACCTTGGCCTAACACCGATGATGACAATTCTACATTCGGGTCGAATGTCTAACAGGATGGCCGAGTTGTGGGATCGAAAGGAGATGAAGCTCTCCCCTGCTCTCTCATGTCATCACTCTTCAGTTCAGCGTGACGTGTCGAAGCGATAAGACGTTCCCTCCGTGTGTTCTTTTAAATTATTTTATTACTACTTTGTTTATACTTATTAAATACCTTTACTATACATTTTTTTTATTAAACCTTGCACAAATTGTTCATGTAAAAATAAAAGACCACATATATATATATATATATATATATATATATATATATATATATATATATATATATATATATATATATATATATATATATATATATATATATATATATATATATATACTCGTATATATAAAATAACTAGCGCTAGATGAGAAAGATGATATATTTAGGTTCGAAAGAAAAATTAAAAGAGTAATATAAAAAGTTGCAACATAAGAATAGAGAAAATAATGAATGGTCAAAGTTGAATATATTGATATAATCGTATAGAAGTCCGCACAGAATAGTAGATAACATAATTATGAAGAAACTAATCGCAGAATATAACGATTCGCCTTACGGACGGCTTTTTGGTGTAAGAAAACCGTTTTAAAATTTAAACAAAAATACGTTTGGAAGAATATGGATAAAATGGTGAAAAATTTTGTCACAAATTGTAAACATTGTGGTAAGAATAAACAAATAAGATATACAAAAGAACAAATGGTTATTACAGAGACTCCAACAGCTAGTTTTGAAGCTGTAGCAATTGATACTGTCGGTCCGCCAAGAATATCTAATGGGTACAGATATATTTTGACAGCGCAGTGCGAATTGACAAAATTTGTGATAGCGCACCATGGAAAGCAAAGATGCCGACACTGTAGCTAAAACACTTGTTTACCAATTCATACTCAAGTATGGTAATTTCAAAAATTTGAAATCAGACAAGGGTACAGAGTTCGTAAAGGAATGAAAAATGTGTGGAAAGGTCTAAAAATGAATCAAATATTTTCAACTTCTTATCATCCCGAATCACTGGGTTTAGTAGAGCGCAATCACCGCGCTCTTAATGAATTCATGTTGACGTACGCAAATGATAACGAGTGGTTCAAATGGATATTTATTTTATTTATTTATTCATACTTGTGTTAAAATTAAAATTTTAATACAATAAGACTTACAGCTATGACATCTATAGTTTTAAGCTAGTTAATTTTATATAGAGGCTAGATTTCTTTGTCGGTGTTAGAGTCCTTAAGGTAATTTATCAGCATCTTTATCAGTAGGGTTGTTAAGTAATGTTGTTGGTTTGATGTTTGGTAGTGATTTTCTGTAGATGTTAAAGTATATACAATTGTCTAATATGTGCTCGACGTTCATGTTGGGTAGGTTGCAGAATTTGCATCTATTGATTGTTTTATTGATAATGTATTCATTAGTCAGTTTTGTGTGTCCAAGTCGGAGTCGTAGGAGTTTTATTGAGTCTTGTCTGTTTCTGTTGGTGTTGCTAACGGTTTTAAAATGTTCATAGATAGGAATTTTTGATTTATTAATTTTTTTGTACCTGATAAGATATTTTGTGTAGTCGTTAGTGGGGCAAATGTGGCATTTTTAGCAGTTTTGTCCGCTAATTCGTTGCCTTTTATATTGACATGTCCTGGAATCCAAATGAGCCTGACTGTGGATTTATGTTTGATTAATAAGTTTTTATATCATCTATGGAATGGTTGCTGGGTTGGTAATTGCATCTAAGACTGAGAGAGAATCTGAGCAGATCGCGATTTTCTTTCTTTTTGTGTTTGAGTATTTGGTGGCTATTAGCTCAGCTCCAAAATTTGTGCTGTAATGTGGTAGCTGTGCTGTTTGAATGGTTTTGTTTACTTCCACGATACTATAGCCTGTAAGGCCGTTTTGTTTTGAACCATCAGTGTATATAAACTTAAAGGAGTATAGCTATGCTTTTAATCTAAGAAAGTTCTGTATATAGATTTCATTTGTTGTATTATTTTGTTTATGTTGTCGTAGGCCGGTGTTGACTGAGTTATGAGGAAGTTGCCAGCTAGGAAATACTAAAGATTTCTTGTGTACTTTTGTGATTATGGGTACTTCAAAGTTTTGGGCGGTCTTAATCACTTTATTTACTTGTTTGAGTTTTTTAGATTTAAGGATTTGGGCGCATAGGGTTGGGAGTAGGGAGTGGTCGTTGATTATAACTGATTTAATAAGCTTAGAGGTGATTAGGTCCCGGGCAAAGGATATTGGTGTAATTTTAGCTTCATATTGGAGGTTGTGAAAGGGAGTTGTTCTGAATGCACCTAGTGCAATCCTCGCAGCGGAATTTATGTTAGTGTTTAATTTATTTATGGTTGATTTTGATGCATGCCCAAATAAGTATACACCATAGTTAATTTAGATAAGGGGAGGGATTTTGTTCTTGAAATTAGTGATGCTGTATTGCAGTTGAATTTTTTGCTTGAAAGGCATTTGATTATATTGAGCGGTTTGTTTAATGAGTTTATTAATTGATTAATATGTGCTTCCCAACGATATCTTTTGTTCAGTGTAATCCCAAGTATCTTTAAATTGTCAACTTTCTTTATATTTATGTAGTTGCATATGATGTTTGAGGAGCAATTGTATTTTCTACAGATGTGGATTTGTTTGCATTTTTGTAGCGATAATGCAGCTCCTGAATATGTACACCAATCAGAAATTTTGTTGTAGATGGGATCGAAATTGTAGGGGGTGTTTTTGTTTCTATTTAGTTTGTTGATTAGTAAGTAGTCAT
This sequence comes from Clusia tigrina, assembly GCA_920105625.2. Lineage (NCBI taxonomy): Eukaryota > Metazoa > Arthropoda > Insecta > Diptera > Clusiidae > Clusia > Clusia tigrina. The sequence goes on along the minus strand of OV050031.1, from coordinate 112,568,091 downwards.
CAGCGAATGCGAGAAAGTCAATTTCTTTGTGAAGTGATAAGGTGTTGCTTAGCTTATTATAGGCTATCAGAAATAGGATTACGGAGAGGGGGGAACCTTGGCCAATGCCATTTTGGAGAGAAAAGGTTTGAAAAATTTGGGATTCGATTTTTACTTTTATGTTCCCATTTGTCATATAGTTTTTTATATAATTATAAATGTTGGGGAAGTTAAGTTGATCTAAAATAGCGTGTACTCCAATTTTATCAAATGCTTTAGCAAAATCCAGTGAGATTTGATACAAACCAACAAAGCCTGTTGGCAATGATTTTGTCTAGTACTTTGGAGCAGCAAGGGTTAAGGGAGATTGGACGATATGATGTTAACATGGTTTTGTCTGAGTTAGGTTTAGGTATAGGGATAATGAGACTATTTTCATACATTTGAGGGATAACTCCAGCGAATATTTATTATATAAGTCAGTAAGTCGACTTTTTACTGAAAATGGTAGTTGTTTAATCATTGGATAATCATAAGATAGTCCATCTATTACGGGATTTTTGCCGTTTAGTTGGTTTAGTGCCATGTTTAGTTCGATTAGATTGATTTTATCGCCAATAATTATGGCTGATTTGCTCGGACTAGGTAACCTACTTCTGGATAGAGAGTTTTGTTTGTATAGAAGGAAGGTTGCCGAGAATGAGTTATCGTGTGGTTCTTTGGACCATGTTTCTGCAAGTGTATTGGATATTATTTGTGATCGAATTTTGGTTAGATTGGGGTAAGCTAATTGAATGGATTGGGGTGTACGTTTTAAGCCCACAGAATGTTCGAATTGTTGACCAAATTTTTCCTGAAGGTGTAAAAGGATTGATGTTAGAGGTGAAGCTAAGTATTGAGGTTGATTTAGATAATTTTATTTCACGCTTAAGTATCGCGTTTGCTTTCTTGATTTTTATGATATTATCTAGTGATATATCGAAGTTTGTTTCTTTTTTTTAAGTCTTCTAATTTATTGTTCCACCAGGGGACTGTTGGTCTTCGCTTAGGTCTAGATTGAGGAATGGATTCGTTAGCGCTTTGAATTATTATTTTTTGAATATTAGTAGTTTCTTTGTTTATATTTATACTAACAGCTCTTTTTGCAGATAAGTGATTAGCTAGTATGCTGAATTTGTCCCAATTTGTTTTGCCTAAATTGATTCTAGGTCTACTTGTAGTTGGAATGGTTGTGAGATTGGGGAAGAGGGTTATGAGGATAGGAAAGTAATCACTACCGAATAGATCGGGTTCTATTTGCCAGTTTGTTTCTATTGCTAGGATAGCAGATGCAAGTGAAAGATCAATATGAGTTAGAGTGTTATGCATTGTGAAGTGGGTTGGGGTGTCATTGTTTAGGAGAGTCAGTGCCGATTGTATGATAAATTAATTGATTTTTTGCCTCTAGCATTGTTGTAATTGGAACCCCAACTGGTATGCACGCTTTTGAAGTCACCTGTGTCAAGTGTGGTAATTGTGAGTTGACAAAAATATCGTGAAGATCTTTGACGTTCAACGATTTTGTGGGTGGTAGGTATTTGAGCTAAGTAGGAATTATTGTTTTGAAAAAATAAAAATATTTACTATGTCAAAATAGTTTGTAGGAAAGTTGTTTGTGCTGTGTTGTATTGAATTATTCATGAGTATGGCTGCGCCACCAATTGAATTTTGTGGTTGTAGAGATGTGTATAATTGGTAGCTAATGGGCGAAGGTATTATTTTGTCGTCTTTTAGGTGTGTTTCTTGTAGAGTAATGATTTGTTTGTTATGTTTTTTTTAATAATATTTCTAGTTCAATGTAATTGTTTTAATAGGTTTTGATATTCCATTGAAATATTTTTAAAGGTGCTGTTATAATTGCCAGATTTACAGAGTTTTTTGCAGATATATATATATATATATATATATATATATATATATATATATATATATATATATATATATATATATATGTATATTAGGGTGGTTTTATCCTATAGCGTAAAAAAAAAGTCAGAATTTTTTTGGGGGCACCCCCCTAAAATGTTTCTTTCTGTCAGATTTTAGGATTGCCAAAGTTTGAGCACGATTGAAAGAAGGTAACACGTGCCACTGGGGCCTCAAAGTTTTGAAAATCTCGATTTTTGGCAGTTTGGCGACTTTGCCGACCCATATCTCTAGAACGGTCTAATATATTTGCCCGTGTCATACATCAAATTGAAGGCGATACTGTTTTGAACATTTTATATTCTACACAATAAATACGCAACTAGTACTGAAACCGAAAAAATAGAGCCAATGTCCCTAAAAACGTGACTAGGTACCCCTTAGAGCGAAGATGGAACCTATTGTGAAAAAACCAATTTTCCTTCCTATATTATCAGTTTTTGGAATGAAAACCATTATGTATTTAAAAAATCAAGTATAATAAATGTCTTTTTCATTTTATTCTTAATTAAATTTATTCAAGGGACTGACATAATGTGGTTTTGGAGCTATCTGGATACAGCTGACGGCATCTGCTGACTACTTGTAGAACGTATTGTTTTTGTTGCTCGTCCTTTGTAAGTAATTGGGTGCAATCTGTGATGAGCTTGACTCCTCGCTCTGCCATGTCGTTCACAACTTTCAAGTTTTTTACCATCCTTTGCCCCTCCTGGTAGTTGATGTTCTGCGGCCAAGTTGCAGGATCTTTTTCCAGAAATTCGGTGTTAATGTTTAATCTCTTGAACATCAGGTAAGTCTCACTTGTAATTACGGCTTTGAGACCTTTTTCTATGAATTTCGGCAGTTGTTCTTTTTTTAGTTTGGGTCGCATATTTCTGGAGCACTTCTCATTTTCTTCTGCTTGATTTGTGAAGATTTTTGTCGCCATTTGGCTCTTTACGGTGTTTTGCACTGTCGGGTCAAACAATGCCAGGGCAACAAGTTCAAGACAAAGATACCACAGGTGATTTATAATTTTGTTAATTCCTTTTTCTGATACTTTTTGTCAATGCTTTCGTATTTCAATAGATTTTCAATAAACACGCTCTGGGGGCGTTAAACCAGGCTTTACAGTAGACTCGAACGATGAAAACACAAAGTCCTTCTAGGGCCTCTTGTGTTTGGGAAGTCAGCTTAAACTGGTCACGGAAGAGTTGTATTTTCAGACAGTAAATAGCGTTTGCCATCCACCGGGCATGGTGTACTGGACCTGGAAACGTGAAGTGCACATCTTTTCCGTCAAGATGGCCAAGATAAATCAATGCCAACTGTAACAGCTCTTTGTAGTCGTCTCTTGGCTGGTATTCCATTAGTTTTCTTTGCAGTTCTTCTTTGATATTCTCTACTTCTTCTTTGGGCAGTAGTTTCAAAACATTCTTGCCTAAATCAAACTTGGATTTATCAATTGCAGACGATTCTTTTTGAAATCTCTTGAATATGTCTGGTTGGGGTCCCGATGTGCTTCCAAACTTGCAGTCAAAAACCCCTCTCAACAAGACTTCTAAAACGTGGTATCGGCACGCTAAGTACAGGAGCTCTAGACCTAACATCTGCTCCAGAAGATGGCACGCTCCATTGAGTCTCCCAGTATTTGATGCTGTTGTATCGAAGCACATAGTCACGACCGAGCTGGCGAGACCCCATTAGTCCCCATTAGGACCTCTTTGAAGCCACGCTTGATTCTCTTGGGGGCAGATGGTCCTTCAAATTCTACATTCATCTCGACCTCTTCATACGGCGTTTCACGCCCTTCTGACTCTTCTGTTGTCTCGTCATCCGTGAGCTCCACCGTCTCTGTGAACAATGAGATGAGACAATAAGTATAAAGTTAATATTGATGGAAATTTCAGCTAGTGATCTAGATCTTATAGAGTTTCGCTATAAGGAAAATATTTTATTTTTATTTTTTAAAATGCTCACCCAAATTTCCTGCTTCAAGTTGTTTGTCCAAGACCTTCCGTTGTTCCTGTAGTAGTCTTTCTTCAGCTTGAGCCAACTTCAGGTCAACTCCAAGCATGGAGGTTGGTCTCCTTTCTGTCTTTCTTTCAACAGAAATTCCTTGTCTTCTTCTGAAGTCATCATCGTCAGGGCATCTTGGTGGGCAATATCAAAGAGATCATCCAACTTTAGGGTAAACTCTTTTACAGCATTTCTTGCACTTCCGTTTTTTATCCTTGTACTTTTGCAATTTTCTCCAATCATCGTACAGTTTTTCCAGCTTTACTATGACATTCTTCTTTTGTTTTGTAGGAATTCAAGATTTGTCCAAAAAACGAAAACCTCGTCAACAGTAGTTGTGGCAGAGTCAATTAGAAAAATTTTGTCTATACCTCTACTTCTCACGCCAGATGTAGAAGCCATCACTTTTACGAGAAATAAAAATGTTCACTAGAAGAAAGAATAAATGACACAGAATGACATTAACTAAAACAAAGAGTACGTACGTGTTAGTAGGTACCGACCTAATTAAAATAAAAATGTTTTTTGTAGTTAATATTTAGTGGGTTTTTTTTAACCCGATCACACGAACGTAGAACAAAATACGACTTTCACTGTTCAGCGAATACTTTTCAACTGACCAAGAAACAAAATCATAAAAGCAAGAACCACCTAGCTATCCTTTTCTTTTTTTAATAACAGACTCTGAACCCCTGGACTTCTACTTAAAATATAACAATAGGTAGTAGGGTAATCCAATACATTTTTAAACTAGTTTGGATTTACCTGCTTGGGGTCGCCAGTGATACAGTATGAGGAAAAAATAGATACATACCTGACATAAAAAAAAAACATTGTTGTGGGTCTAAAATTAACGGTATACCATAGCAAACATATTTAAATGAAATGGTATTCCAAAGTACAAGTATTTGTCCATAATAAGCAATAATAATACAAATAACAAATATTCGCTCTCAGGGGTACCTAGTCACGTTTTTAGGGTTCTAGGGTCTAGTTGCGTATTTATTATGTAGAATATAAAATTTTAAAAACAGTATGGCCTTTAATTTGATGTATGACATGGGCAAATAGCTTTAGCCGTTCCAGAGATATGGGTCGCCGAAGTCGCCAAACTGCCAAAAAGTCGAGATTTTCAAAACTTTGAGACCCCAGTGGCACGGGTTAACATCTTCCAATTGTGTTCAACCTTTGGCAATCTTAAAATCTAACAAAATGAAACATTTTAGGGGGTGCCCTCAAAAAAAATCCGACATCGATTTTTAACACCACCCTAAAATATATATATTAAATATATATATATATATATATATATATATATATATATATATATATATGTATATATATATATATATATATATATATATATATATATATATATATATATATATATATATATATATATATATATATATATATATATATACTAGAGTAACCCTGCCCGCGTTGCTGGACAATACAATAACATACGTTTACGTCTTTGTATTAAAAATTAAATTTTCTAGAAAGAATAGACATTTTCCTGAAAAAGAAGTGCAAAATAATATAAGTTTTTTAAAGTGAGAACATCAAAAAGAAAAAAATTTATTGCAGATCTTGGTGGTAAACTATATTTTTAGTATTGCCATTTTCACAAAAAATGTATAAAGACGACGGCTTCCCAGCACGTGAACATGCAACATAAAGTTGACCGTGTGAAAATACAAGAAATTCTAAATTTATTCCGCAAACTTGCAACGACTGGCCTTGAGCTTTATTAATAGTCATTGCAAAAGCCAAACGAACGGAAAACTGTAGTCGTTGAAATTGAAATGGCATATCATTGGGAATCATTGGGATGCGTGGTATTAAAACATCTTCGCCTTTGAATTTCCCATTTAAAATTGTTGCTTCAATTACATAATTCATTAATTTTTTGACCGCAAGTCTTGTTCCGTTGCATAATTTCGGTGGATTTATATTACGAAGCATAATGGATTGTAGATCCGATTTTCAATTGTAAATTGTGCGGTGGCATTCCAGGCAAATCAGGAGAATTCAAAAATTCAGTTGGGTAATGTACTACGTCTTCTTGATTCTTCACAGTATCAACAGATTTATATGTGATCAATTCACCATCTATTTGAGAGTGAATGATGAAATTCAAATCATTGACATCCTTATTTTTTCCTGCCAATATAGCTCTTTCACTCAACCAAGCATGATTTTTGTATTGCTGTTGTATATTTGAGAAGACTTTTTCAATTAGTTCTTCTTTTGATTGTGTGAATATGCAAAAATCTCTCGGAATTGTAATGAAACCATTATTATCAATTGGCATTTTACCATCACCCATTAAAAGCAATTGCTTTGAAAATGTTGCAGCTGATTGATCATTTTGCAATTGCACACGAACATTGGTGGTGAGTCTTAACGTTTTAACATATCTCCATAGATTTGATAGCTTCAAACACGCATTTATTTCATCAGCTGGTGTTGATTTTGAGATAACAGGTAGTGTTTGTCTAAAGTCTCCTGCTAACAATATTAAAGCACCCCCCAATAATTTTTGATTTCCACGGAAATCTCTCATTGTTCGATCCAAAGCTTCAATTGATTTCTTGTGTGCCATTGTGCATTCATCCCACAGCAAAATATCAAATTGTTTCAAAACTCTAGCCATGCCAGAGGTTTTTGATAAATTGCATGATGGTGCTTCATTTATCGTCATATTCAAAGGGAATTTTAGCGCTGAATGCGCTGTCCTACCACCATCCAATAAAGTGGCTGCAATTCCAGAAGATGCAAGTGCCAAAGCAATTCTACCACGTGCTCGTACAGTTGCTAAAATTAAAGTTATCAAAAAAGTTTTGCCAGTACCACCAGGTGCATCCAAAGAGTACATCCCACCATTATCATTATAAATTTCTTGCATAATTTTGTCATAAGCTAATTTTTGCTGTTGATTTAATTTAGGAATATTTTCTTAAACATAATTTGTCAGCAAATTTGGATCGTAATTCTGTTCTCGAAGCAAATCTTGATTAAAAATATAATTTCTTGAACGATTTGGTGATGGGATACGTAACTGAGCCAAAGCTTTACTCGCCATTCCTAAACACATATCCTCAATCAATGTCAATGCCTCATTATACATTTCCTTTGTATAATTCAATTGAGCATTAATATATAAGGTGCGTATTCGATGTAAAATATCTTCCGTCATGTAATCACGAAATTTCATCCATAAATCAGATGGATTAGCCGGATTGCACGTTGAGATAATGATAGAAAATAAAATTCTAATTTGTTGTGGATATGCTGATACCGATGCATCAGATAATGTATTTTCCCAATGTGTAACGTGCTGAAGCAATCCTAGTTTTTGACATGCTTCACGGTAAGTGGCGCATAATTGTCCATCAAGAGTTCTCAAATAATTAAATGATGTTGGACCATGAACATTTATCAAAAGCAAACGCAAATAAAAACACTCATCATTATTTGGGTAAATTGTGTAAATTCGACCTAAAGCATCAGTTTCAAACACATTTGGATGACCTTGAACACGTTTGCCTTGCTTTCGACGTTGAAACTCCTTTTTTGATGCATTCCAAATATAATATGATAGAACCTGAGCATAAAGCAATGTTCTTGCAAATGGATCTTCTTGGCACAATTTAAAAATTGCGGTCAAAGTTGTATTTGGTGGCGCAATTGTTCTTTGTGCTGCATTTTGTTCATTAAAACAAATACGTTGACCATTTTCCAAATGAACAGCTAAATGTTGAACGGTCGGGTATCTTTCATGTATTGCAAAAGAGAGTATACGCCATGCTGCTTCATTACTGCTGATGTATCGACCAGTTCGGAAATGTTTATTTCATCATTTTCAGCAACACCGAAAGCAGCCATATCACTACCTTTCGTGATATATTTACAAATATATTTGATCGCTTTAACTGAATTGCAGTATTCAACATTAATGTGAGCCTTAAAAGTTTTTGATAAAATTGGTGAATATGGGACAATCCAACGATTGTCGACCTCGATTTCTTGTGTTCCCACTTTGACAGTTGTACCATTATCTTGTGTTGATCGTCGAAGATATTTTGGATACCCATCATTTCCAGTAATGGTTTCAGAAGCTAATGCTTGTGGATAATTTTTTGTACACTTCCCATCTTGCATACATACTAAATTCATATTCAAACTACCGAATGGTCCATGAATCATGTCTTTGGTAACAATTTCATGCAATTCAGGATCAATTTCAGGATCAGGAATTTCCGCTGATATAACGCTATCAATTTTTTCTGGTGTTATTTTGTCAACCATCCAAATTAAAATGTGAGCGTGTGGTAGTCCGCTCTTTTGCCATTCAATCGAATACATACAGCAACGTACTTCACCAAATATTTTTAATTTTATCAACATGTCCATTAATGAGTTCATCTTTTGCTTAAATACACGTGCAGTTATATCATGTCGGTCAGTTGGCCCTTGACCTTCAAATAAATGTTCTTTAATTTCTGTTCATTGCGGATTGCACGTGAAAGTTATAAATAAATCAGGTCTTCCATAATGACGCACATAACACATTGCATCTTGCGCGTATTCATGCATATGTCGTGGTCCACCAACATATGACGATGGTAAAATCACCATATTGCCAATATCATTAGGATCCAGATCATTGTTAATAGCATCACGCAAATGAATGTATTCTTCTGAACGTAGTTTTGCTTGGTTATATTTGATGTAATTTAAATGTTCAGTTTCAATTTTTGCATACATATCAACAATGTACTGATGAAAAAGCTTACGGCAATGCAAAATGTGATTGTATTCATTTTGTCGAACCATTAATCGATACGCGTAATAATTCATAGCGCTAACCTTTTTATCAGTTACCGCACCTGCCATAAAAAGAAATAAAAATAAATTCCATTAATCAATTATATTTTAATTTCATTCCTTCAAATTATTTTATTTTGTACGCACCGGTTGAATGATTAATCATTCTTAAATTGAAATGGTACCCATTCTTCACCTTGCCAAAAAATTAGCGGATATTGCAACGAATCATAAGAACGGTGTGTTTCACTAACATTTTCCAACTGGTCATTTCTACGTTGCAAAATAATATCACGCCTATTGAATTCTTCTCCAACCATGACACTCAACTTCAAATCTTGGTGCATTAAATCTTCATACACGTTGGCCAGCTGGCGTTTTATCCGCATTTATTCTTATTCCATAATTGTCAGCAGACACATTATCAATTTGTGATTTAAACATTCTAACCAATTCATTATGTTCATCTAATAATATTTGTAATTCACGAATAATTGGTTTGCTTAATTTCGGATTTATTGAATAACGCTGATCAACTTCTTCATCTCCATTTCCCATGAAATAAATTTGTAGAAAGCGATACTCTTGGTTGTCGAATGGCAATAACGAACCAATTTTATGGTACACCTGACCCTGAATCTTTAATTAATATTCAACAAATTGGTTAGAATTTTCGTATAAATTTGGTTAGAATTTTTTTATTAATATCTGAATTGAAAACCACATTATTTACCTTAAAAGTTGGCATCAATCTATCACGAACAATGTGTTGTGCTACAAATGATGTCATTTGAAAGCAACAATTGTACGACTGAATGAATTTCAAGAAATGTTTTGACGGATTTGTTCTGCCACCAACCAAAGAGAATAATGGCTCAGGTGGTGGACTTAATGGTGTTAATTTAACTTTTCCGCCAGCACTACACATTCCATCGGTTTCATTTTTAAATTTAAATGCATTGGATTTATTACAAACTGTATTCATTTTGCCAATTTGAATAGATGGATGCGAAGCATGATCAATGTTATGATCATAATTAAAACCTGCACGATCCAAATTTCCAATTGAATGGCTACACCTCCGTTGTTGCCTGTTTTGATTGTCACGTTCAGTGTTACGTTCACGATCTCTTCTGTTTCTAACTCTCACACTTTCAATACGTTCTTCTCTTTGTTATTGATTTTGATTTGATCTTGATCGTGCCATTCGTTGCCTTGCTAATTCATTACTTTCTAATCGCTCTTGTTCATCCTGATTATATCTATTTAAACGTATTTGACTGCTGTGGGGTGTTCGTCGGCCAATTTGTGAACGGCTTCGTCGCGGCATCGTTGATTAATTTTTTTAATTTTCTTTATGCAAAAGATTTTAATTTTAACTGAAAGATTACAAATCAATAATTAAAAAATGTCAATGCTCACACTGTAAACTTAAATGATAATCAATAAACACACATAAATTAAATAAGTCAAATGACGCGAGCAAGCAGAGCCTTATACCGACAAAATGTAATTCTCATAAGAAAAAAAAAATACATTTTATATGGGGAAAACACACCATCATAAAAGTGTGCGTAGAACGCATATTCGTAGAAATTTTTCGATGTTTTTATTTTATAAACCATCAGTGAAAGTAAACCTTTCCAACGCATGTACTCGTTTGAAAATTGGTTGAGTGGTTCCCGAGTTATAAAATCAGGAACATAGGACAACTTATTTTTATATATATATATATATATATATATATATATATATATATATATATATATATATATATATATATATATATATATATATATAAATATGTATACTAATAATATATATATGTATACTAACTTTGTGCTTTTGAGAGGGGTTGCAATTTCAAGAAGGAGGCGTGGTAGGTATAGATTATTATAACTTTCGACCTATACAATATTTTTTGACGAAATTTTATTCAGTGGTTATGTATATTGACACTACAAATCCATACACAAGAAATGGGGTCGATTAAATCAATTCAAGGTACCCTACCAAAAATGACCGTGGATATGCTCCTAATGATGATTTATGAAGAAAACATCCCCATTGTTGAATTTGCGCGCACAAGAAAAGGTAAAGAGTATTTCGAAGTTGGTCTAACCCGACTTCAGACTTGATAATTACGGTGCGATGGTAATAGACAATGTAAAAATGTAAAATACATTGAAAAATATTTAAAAAAGGGAAAAAGAGAAATTTCATAAAATTACGCTCAAGCTTATGTATGAGCAAGAGAGAATGAACGAATCAGAACACAGCGAAGCGACACTTAAAAGACAATTTTCAAACGCTTCAAAAATGCTTTATTGTCATTTGATCACGCAGATAATTATATTTTAACAGATTGAATTTACATTTGATTTTATATTAAATGCTAATTTCCAAGTACAAAGTTTGTTTTATTTAATTCAAAACTAATTCAACTAAGTATGTTTGTTCAGTCACAAAATGCCTTCAGCTTCGAAAGAAAAAATGAGTCTGTCTCGAAACTTATAAAGCAGACTCTCTCATGCAATGTCTGCAACCAAAAAGTATGCCAGTTGGGTGGACATTAAATAACTTGCCAGTGGGGTGAGCATAACACCCCTCTTGCAGTATCCGCAACTTGATGTCGATGAAGTAAATGGCGGTGACATGCGTCATAAAATGGATGCAAAGTGTTCTGCGAGAGGTATAATGAACAAAGAAAGATGATTAAAAGGTCCACTTGGTATGTATGGATATAGTGGCAAGTGGGCTTTAGTGGATTCTACCACAACGATCGCAGTTCGGAATTAGTTAGTCGGAATCTGCACAACTGGTTGTGTCAGTGGACTGGTTGTGTCAGTGGTCCGTTCTTAGTAATGAGGTCTACCACTCGGACCTGATCATCCTTACATTTGTATACTTTTTCAATGCCCGCAAGAGACCATTCTTGTGGAATGGTCGTATCATGCCGAAATACCTCAAGATCCCCAACTTGATCATTAAAATGGTGTGTCTTCCATTTGTTGCGTTTGTGCAATTCCTTTAAGTATTCGTTTTTCCATCGGTGACAAAATTCTTGAGCAATAGCTCTAAACTCCATCGATTGAACAAACTGATGGAGTCAGAAGTCGTGTCGGGCTCGGCCGGAGACAATAATTGGACACCAATTAAGAAGTGGCCGGAAGTAAGTGCTCTCAAGTCGGATGGGTGGGATGAACTGGTATTTAAGGGACGGGAGTTCATGCATGCTTCGATTCTGGACAGAATAGTTGCAAACTTCTCAAATGTGTATTTGTTATGGTCCGATATACGTCGGTAGTGCATTTTAAAAACCTTGTCCGCCGCTTCCCATAGACCGCCCATATGTGGAGCTGACGCCGGAATAAAATGCCACGAGAGGTCTTGACAGCCGTACTGTGTCACAATCATCGAGGTTGATTGAGCTATAAAATGTTCGACTTCATGGTGGAGGATACCAGCGGCTCCAGCAAAATTGGTGCCATTGTCCGAGTAAACGCGACTGGGACAAGCGAGCGAACGCAGCTACAAACGCAGCAGTTGAGAGGTCACTCACCGGTTCTAGATTGACCGAGCGTGTAGCGAAGGGGGCGAAGACTCATGCGTAGCCTTTGGTGAGTGTAGTATAAAGGCCCGTAAAGCTCGTCAGATTGAAGGGTCCTACGAAGTCACCTCCACAGTTGGTGAATGGACTGGATAAGGTCGTGCGCTCAACAGGTAGCGCAGCCATTATTTATTAGAATATTCTGCGTTTATCGCTGATACACTTTTTGCATTTAAATACTACTGACTTGATTAAGGGTTTCACTCGTGGGATACAGACCTCTTGGCGTAGAAGACGAAGCATAAGCTGATTTCTGCAATGTAGAGTAATTTCGGGGATGAATTGCACAGGCAAGAGTGATAATTGACAATTGTACGGTAGGATGAAGAAGGCCTTTGGAATATTTCCATGGCGAAAGATTGAGTAGGTTACTTCGTTGGCCAAGATATTGTTCGTTGATTACTGCATCCTATTCCTTTGGATAGTGCCGTAGCTGTGTTAGTTGAATCAATCGTGCCTTGGCCTGAGTTATTTCAGGCAAGTCTTTTGACATGAAGGTGTGGTTGGGATTGAGAGCGCGGACACGATACCTAAGAATATACCCGAGGACGCGTAGTGCCCGTGGTAATGACGAGAAACGGTCGAGTAAGTCCATTTCAGATATTGCAATTGTATGAGATTTAATTGTCCTTTCTGCCAAAGTTACTTGCACTTCAGTTACCAGTTGTGAGGAACAATTCGCTTTTTTCAGAACTAGCAGAAATGGGCCGTGCCACCAAAACTAACATTGCGACAGTTCGTATGGGATTTTGCCCCTAGTGGCGATATCAGCAAGATTCGAATCAGAATAAACGTGAGCTCAGTTGTCAGTACCAACTTTCTCTTCGATAATTGAGACGCGATTTGCAACGAATGTTGTCCATGTAAGAGCAGGTTTCTTAAGCCAAGCGAGAACAATTGTCGAATTTGTCCAGAAGTGCGTTTTATAGGATGTGACAGGAAGCTGTCTCATTACCGTTTCCGATAGATTCGCTGCCAGAACTGCACCACAATGTTCCAAACATGGTGGAGAATCCGACTTTACTGGAGCCACTTTTGATTTGGCGGTCAGAAGGTGTCAGGAAACTGTTCCATGGTCGCTCTCAATAGTGGCTGCGTAAGCTTTTTCTGAAGCATCTGCGAATATATGGAATTCAGTCAGTGCGGAACGACTATAGCTTAGCCAACGAGCAACTGTGATTGAGCTGATCTCGAAAAACCGACTGACCAACGTCTGCCATTGATTCAGTGACGTTACACTAATTGCTTCATCCCAGTCCATCTTCTCTATCCATTGTTTTTGCATCAAAATGTTGGCGAGTATAGTAGCAGGAGCCAGCCATCCTGCAGGATCAAAGAGTTAAGCGATTGTAGACAGCACTTCTCGATTTGTTTAGGAGTCCTTGACTGCCAATGACTGGATCTGGAAGAAAAACACATCAGTATTGGCGTTCCATATAAAGCTAGAGTTTTGGCTATGCTCTTGTCAGACAATGTTAAGAAGCTTCCATTAATAAGGTAGTCAGCCGATATTCTTTGGAGGGTTTGCCATTTCTTTTCATCTGGCACCACTGTCATTTACAACGTAAAGCTAGGTCAAATAAAAGTCAAACAGTAGTAGGCGTTGCGTTTTAAAGCTAAAGTGATTGAGGGAATTTCATTGCCCAAAGTTTTTATTTCGAGTGAGTTGCAAATATATAAAAGTTATGGCCGAGAATCAAAAATCAGATAATTCGAATGTTTGTAAAGATAACGAATTGGATGAAAACGACAACAGGAAAGCTGTTCTCAAAGGGTCTGACGTCGAAATGAATGATGATAAATCATCACCATTTAAACAACAGTCAAATGAAATAAGTGACGAAGACATTTTCCACGGAACGGATTTTGATGACTCGGATTATACTCCATCGGATCAGGAAATGGAAAAATATATCAGTGAATCAAATGATGATGATGAACTTCCAACAACATTAGAAAAATCGAATAAGGTCAAAAAAAATTTGGGAAAAGAATATTTCACTAGCCGAAATGTGAAAGTTGCTGCCAAAAAGGTCATACAATTAGGTCACTGTAAGAAAAATTGTCACTCAAAGATAACTTTAGATGAGCAAAAACATATGTTCAAAACCTATTGGAATCTTGGAGACTATAGCAAACGACGTCTATATATTTCGCAAATGATTGATATAGAGAACAAGAAAACTGCGACTCTTATAACAGCTTCGAGACCACGAAACCGACAATATGTGTACAAATACCATTGTGAAAAAAATGGACAAAAGATTCGGTTATGTCGTAAATGCTTCCTAAAAATATATGGAGAAACAATCCAGGCGATTAAAACAGTGAATTTAAATAAAATAAAAATGAAATCTGGAGGACTTATACCACACGATAGACGTGGAAAACATGATCCACCCCACAAACTGTCTATCGATAAATATAATGAAGTTATAGATCATATAAACAGCATTCCGAAGTACGAAAGTCACTACAGTCGTCGACATACAAATCAAGTATTGGGTCTTGAATATTTAAATGTCTGCTGGATTTACCAAATTCAGTTCGTCATATTGTTTTATATAGTGATTCTTGTCCTGGTCAGAACCGCAACTCATATCTTTGCGCAATGTTTGAGAAAGTTTTGGAAGATCACGCAAGTATTCAACTTATTGATCACAAATTTCTTGTCGTGGGTCATACGCATCTTGAATGTGATACTGTACATGCGCAAATAGAAAAGAAAAGAAAAAATTTCTTCGGATCTATTGAATATTCACACGATTGGGCAAACTTAATATCGGCGACCAATAAAAATTATATTGTTCATGAATTAAGACAAGAGGATTTCTTCGATTTTCGTGCACTACTAAAGGACAAATACACATGGAGGTCACATAGCATTTCATATATATATATAATTATAAATAGCTACATTCTTTTCAACACCATATTATTTTTTTAATCTTCTGATTTTTAGGTGAGAAGTTTGAGTGGAAAGACGTTCGATGGATAAGATACGAAAAAAGCAAGCCAGAAATTTTGCAGTACAAATTTTCATTACACCTAGAAGAGTTATTTCAGATGCTAGATATAAACTCGCGTCGCCGTAAAGAACCATCTCCCCAATTGGCCAGAAGCTACAATTCCCCTTTGCCTGTATCACAAAATAAAAAAAAAGATTTATTAGATATGCTGCCATTAATTGGTACAAATTACCACAGTTTTTATCACAATATTAAGGCGGAAGGTGATATCCCCATTGAAGTTCACCCAGACCTTGACGAAGATGAATGTATTCAATAATAATATTATGCTTTTAAAATATGTACAGTTACAGTTTTTATTTCCTTCCTTTGGAATACTTTTTTGTTAAACTTAAAATTTGTTTTCCCTACAGAAATATAATTTTGTACCAGTATTGTCTAATTGAATTCAAGTATTTATGTTATATTAAATATAATAATATTTTTTAAAATAACCTATTTCGACTTTTTTTATTAGTTCCATTTTAACAAAAAAACTTGCCTTGAGATAAGCGCAAAATATGAATCACGTTTTTCTTTAAAACCATTTTCACAAAACAACTTGTGTAATGTAAGTTAATTATTTTGTTGAAAACAATTTCGACAAAACATCCTATCTTTTTATTTTTAATTTTTCTGAAAATCTGTTGGCATTAAAATAGAATTATTGATATCTTCACTTCAATTTAGTGTTTAAATTTAATATTACACTTTCACCTTTTCACCAAATCTTTCAAAATAAAAGTTGTTAGATATTTTAACAGTTTTTTCGTTCTCCTGAAAAATTGCAGTTTTTGAAAGAGGTTGTTTTGTCAAAAGGCCACAGATATATATATATATATATATATATATATATATATATATATATATATATATATATATATATATATATATATATATATATATATATATATATATATATATATATATATATATATATATATATATATATATATATATATATATATATATATATATATATATATATATATATATATATATATATATATATATATATATATATATATATATATATATATATATATATATATATATATATATATATATATATATATATATATATATATATATATATATATATATATATATATATATATATATATATATATATATATATATATATATATATATATATATATATATATATATATATATATATATATATATATATATATATATATATATATATATATTGTAGTGCCAGTGCACTATTGCGCACAAACGTAGTGTAGCACAAAGACTACCTACGCAAACTCTACACATCCAAACCATACCAACACATAAGACACAACCATCCGCTGCACTGCAACACTATGACACTTGACATGTGCAGCGTAATTAGAATCCGGGCGTGCGGTCATTGGTGAATTGGTTTGTTTTACATTTGAGTGGAATTTGAGTTAGTCTTAAGCGAAAGGGATTAGAAATAAACAATTAAATTTATCGAGTTTTGTTATCGAGATTTGTTATCGAGTTTGTAACTCAAATAAACCATATAAAAACCCTGCTCGGGAATTAAACTAATCAGTTTCCAACTGGCAACTCAATCATTTTCATTTTTATTGCATTCAGCCTTTGTTCGGCTCACTGTTAGAATTTGCTCAATGGCGTCTTGCCGATTAGCACTCTGAATTATATCCGTATTTCATATTTTCAATATACACGTATATATGTATATATAATTCTCGCACACATATACGTGCATTACATGGCGATCCTGCCAAACTCGTTCCTGCAGATTTTCTGAAATACTTTTGAATTTTTCCGAATTGAGATTTGATGTCAACCGTAGAAGAAGCGATTGCGGCCTTACCAGCGGCTGATCCAAAACCGTTAACAATCCAGGAGTACCACGAACGAATAAAACGCGGAGAGGAAGAGAAGCTGACGAAAATTCCGAAAGTTGCAGTACCACGAACGAAGCGTCAAAGAAATGGCAGACAGGTCTACCTAAGAAAGCAGCACGCTCACCTGTTATCATTAGTGAACGACACACTAAGACTCCCGACTTGGGACGAGGCCACCCAATTGTGGATGAAGATAAATGACATAGAACAGGAACAGCAAAGACGCGGCTGGACAAAACAAAAGCAGTAATGGTGTCCCCTAAGTCGAAAGAGACCACGGTAATTACGGAGAATTTCGCAAATACCAATAACAATAACTTTACTACAACGGGAATTCTGACCGGAGCAGCATCAGCGATTATAATATTAATACTATATACATTTTTCAAACTCAACAACTATTTTAAGCAATACGTACATAAGTGCGTAAATAAGGTAAATAATGTTTAAAATTTAGGTAAAAAAAAAAGAAAAAAAATTATTTAAAATGATTATATTGATAAATACTTTAAAATTTTAATAATAAATAATGTATGAGATTTAGTAATATCTGTGAAGTCAAACTGTCAATTAGTGTTAAAATAGCGATAACTGCAATTTCCCAGCCTACTACTTTCATTGAATTAAAAGCAAGGCTGCAAGATAGATACAAAAGCACGAAGTCAATCGCACAAATTCACACAACTTTGACCAATTTCTCACAGGGTAATAGTTCCATAACTAATTACAGTGACAATTTATTGATTCTCATAAGTGAACATAACAGTTTACAAGTAAAAGAATTGGAACCCACTGCAAGCGATATTGAGAAACAGGTCATAAGCTAAATGAATGATAATTATGCTTTAACAATATTTAAGAATGGACTGGGCGAACGGTATAATGCAACAGTGTTTGCAGCCCAACCAAAAACTTTATCTGAATCAGTTACTCTACCTTTAGAACTAGAAAAAAAATCAGCAAACAGCAAGTGTAATGCATTTTAATAGAAATGCAAACCATAGAGCTAATTTTCTAAATCCAAGACAGTTCTAAAATAACCAACATCAACGAAATCAGAATACTTTTCGTGGCGACAGTTTTCAAAATTTATGAAAACAATAGTAGATTGAACAATACCAGAGGAGTCAATAGATACAATTCAAACGTAGGACAAAGAGGCAATAATCAAAGAAATTTCAGAGATAGAAATTTTAACAACAACAACAACTACAATAATAACAAACTTAGTAACAACACAATAACACAACACAATAATAACGGTAGTAATAACTTCAAATGTATACGTGTAATGAATCATTCGGAAAACGAGCATCACCCGGGGGTAGCAGAACGACTTTCCGGGGCAAGAAATGTAAAAATATACACAATTTCCCACAATTTGACGAATTACATCACTTTAAGTTGTGAGACAGCTAAAACAAAATTCACATTTCTTATTGACACAGGTGCAGATATTTCAATCTGCAAGACAAATAATCATATAACAGATCAGAATATTTATACAGAAGAAAAGTGCACACTTACAGGCATAACTTCACAGGAAATTCAATCAAAAGGCACTACTAGATTAAAACTAAAAATAGCTAATGACAGTATAGTCCACACATTCCACATAGTAGATTCAGATTTTCCAAAACCAACCGATGGCATAATAGGAAGAGATTTCTTACAGAAATATTTTTGCAATATAGATTACGAGACTTTGACTATCACGATAAATATTCACGAAGATGACATAGCTTTACCGATAAACACAAGGCACACACAGCTAAGACAAATCCGTGTACCTCCAAGATCGGAAGTAATATGTCCTATCGATTTACGTTTAAATCAAGATAGCGTAGTTTTTAATAAAGAAATAGCAAAAGGAATTTTGGTAGCAAATTCTTTAGCACCATCGAGAGGTATAACGCATATTAAAGTTTTAAATACTAATGAATATGGAGTTACCCTTACAGAATTGGTCATTTCAAATATACAGACCGTTAGAAAATTATAATATTTTAAATTACACGCAACGAAATAGTGAACATGATAATTCTAGATTTAAAAAGTTGTTACAGACAATTGAGATTGAAGCAATAAATGAGAATGACAGAAACTCAATAATTGGAATATTTCGTAAATATCAACATATTTTTGATGTTGATGACGAACCGCTCACTGTGAACAATTTCTAGACGCAAAAGTTACAGTTATCCGAAAAAACACCAGTATACATAAAAAACTATAGATTGCCACAAGCAAACCATGAGGTGATAGAAAAAGAAATCGACAAACTGTTGCAAGAAGACTTAATAGAACCATCAACGAGTGCATACAACTCACCTTTACACATAGTTCGAAAGAAAGCTTTATGAGGTGAAAAGAAATGGAGATTAGTAGTAGACTTCAGACAACTGAATAAAAAAATCGTCAACGATAAATTCCCATTAACAAGAATGGAAGATGTTCTAGATAGTCTAGGAAGAGCAAGATATTTCTCAACTCTTGATATGACGAGTTCCTTCCATCAAATAGAGCTATGCAAGAATTCGAGACCATTGACAGCATTTTCCACATCCAATGGACATTATCAATTTAAGAGACTACCTTTTGATTTAAAGATTTCTTCTAATAGTTTCCAGACGATGCTGACTATAGCACTCAGCGGTTTGGACTCGAAAGCATTTCTATATGTGGATGATATTATAATATTCAGTTGTAGTATAAAGCATCACAACGAGAACTTGACTAAAGTATTTGATCGTTTATTGCAATACAATTTAAAACTAAATCCTCAAAAATGTAGTTTTCTAAAATCAGATGTTGTATACTTGGGCCATTTAATAACTAGTGAAGGAGTAAGAACAGATCCAAACAAACATAAGGTAACGAGGAATACCCAACTCCAAAGAATTCAGAAGATGTCCGAAGATTTGTAGCTTTCTGCAACTATTATAGAAAATTTATTGAAAATTTCGCGGCAATAGCTAAGAGTTTAAACAATTTATTGAAGAAAAATGAACAATTTTTATGGACAAACGAATGTCAAGATGCATTCACAGTTTTGAAAAAGAAATTAATAAATCCGCCAATACTTCAGTATCCTAATTTTGACAAAAAATTTCATTTTAACCACTGATATATCAAATTTTGCTTTAGGCGCAATACTTTCGCAGGGAGAAATAGGACAAGATTTACCTATCTCCTATGCAAGCAAATCTCTGAATAAACATGAGATGAATAAATCAGTGATTGAAAAGGAACTTTTAGCAATACACTGGGGCATACATTTTTTCAAACCTTACCTCTATGGACGGAAATTCACAGTGGTGACAGACCGCCGACCGTTAGTCGCAATGTTTACACAAAAAACCCATCTTCCAAGTTAACCAGAATAAGGTTAGATTTGTCCGACTGATTTCGACATTATATATAAAGAGGTAAAAATAAACACCAATGCGGATGCGCTGTCAATAATTAAAATCGATTCTGACATACTAATATCAATGATCCCGAAATAAAACGATGAATCCGTTAACAAAGCATTAGTAGTTACGAGCGGCATGTCTGCTAAAGAGAGCACAGACATAAATCAGGAGAAATGTAGCCCTCATTCGAAGTCTGATCAACTTCACATTTGGGACTGCACATCCATATCTGACGTCAGGAATGTAAGAAAATTTAAATTTGTATTTATGAGCAATAAGAAGGGTACCCATATTAAAATAAATAAAGATGAGATACTTGTGATAAGCAGTGATACTCCATCAAACCCAGGTTCGCTATTAGAAAAACTACTATCAAGAATAAACAAGTCAAATATTAAAGAACTAGCGCTAGATGAGAAATATGATATATTTAGGTACGTACCGAAAGAAAAATTAAAAGAGGAATATAATAAGTTGCAACAGAAGAATGAAGAAAAGAATGAAAGCTCAAAGTTGAATATATTGATATATAGAAGTCCCCACAGAATAGTAGATAACGTAATTATGTATAAACTAATCGCAGAATATCACGATTCGCCTTACGGAGGGCATTTTGGCGTAAGAAAAACCGTCTTAAAATTGAAACAAAAATACGTTTGGAAGAATATGGGAAAAATTGTAAAAAATTGTATCACAAATTGTAAACATTGTGCTAAGAATAAACAAATACGACATACGAAAGAACAGATGGTTATTACAGACACTCCAACGACTAGTTTTGAAACTGTAGCAATTGATACTGTCGGTCCGCTAAGAATATCTAATGGGTACAGATATATTTTAACAGCGCAGTGCGAATTAACAAAATTTGTGATAGCTCACCCCATGGAAACCAAAGATGCCGACACTGTAGCTAAAATACGTGTTGACCAATTCATTCTCAAGTATGGTAATTTCAAAAATCTGAAATCGGACAAGGGCACAGAGTTCGTAAACGAGCTAGTGAAAAAATCTAAAAATGAATCCAATATTTTCAACTCCTTATCATCACGAATCACTGGGTTCAGTAGAGCGCAACCACCGCACTCTTAATGAATTCATGTTGACGTTCGCAAACGATAGCGGGACAAGTGTATATGATTTTACACTTTTGCTTATAATACGACACCGCATGTCGATACGGGTTACTCACTATATGAGCTTGTGTTTGGTAAACTGCCACACTTACCAAGCGACCTAATTGAAACAAGAAAACCAATTTATGATATTGAAAATTATGCGAATGAACTGAATTTGAGAATGAGAACGTCAATAAACAAAGAAAGGGAACTGATCGAAGTTGTGAAAAAGAAAAGAAGCATTGAAAGCAAAACAAATGAAAATGCACTTAATGCAACCATAGGAGACCTAGTATTAGTAATATTAGGTAATCGTAAAAAGTCTCAAAGTCCATACCATGGTCCATATAGAATTTCAAAAGAAGAAGGAGTAAATTCATTTATATCAATAATCGGCATGGAGAAGAAAATGCATACAATATTCTGATATAATATCTGATATAAGTATCAATGTTCTGATATGATACAAATATAGAAAATGAAAAATAATGTATGAATAAAAATATATATAATAAAATATATATATATATATATATATATATATATATATATATATATATATATATATATACATATATATAATATTATTAAACTACTATTATAAGAAATTGTAAATTTATAGTTATTGAAAATATAAATTTTATTCATATTACAATACTAGCGCATAACACAAATTACTTCTCATATAAAAATATATATACTAACTACAAATCTAATAAGTAACAACTTAGTATTACATTAAATACAATAATTAAAATTAGAATGAAATAAGTAAGAACTCATTTCCACCACACACAAACACATAAAAATTTTAAGTTGTTTTTTTTTTCTCTTTCAAACAACTGTAAATTGTTTCCTAACGGGTGAGGTTGTAGTGCATGTGCACTATTGCGCACAAACGTAGTGTAGCATAAAGACTACCTACGCAAACTCTATACATCCAAACCATACCAATACATAAGACACACCCATCCCCTGGACTGCAACACTATGACACTTGACATGTGCAGCGTAATTAGAATCCGGGCGTGCGGTCATTGGTGAATTGGTTTGTTTTACATTTGAGTGGTATTTGAGCTAGACTTAAGCGAAAGGGATTAGAAATAAACAATTAAATTAATCGAGATTTGTTATCGAGTTTGTAACTTAAATAAACCATATAAAAACCCTGCTCGGGAATTAAACTAATCAAGTTCCAACTGGCAACGCAATCATTTGCATTTTTATTGCATTCAGCCTTTGTTCGGCTCACTGCTAGAATTTGCTCAATGGCGTCTTGCAGAGTAACACTCTGAATTATATACGTATTTGATATTTTCAATATATATATGTATATATAATTCTCGCACACATATACGTGCATTACAATATATATATATATATATATATATATATATATATATATATATATATATATATATATATATATATATATATATATATATACAGGGTGGCCCAAAAAAGACCAGTTGATGTGAAACACAAATAACTTATTTATTTTTTAACATAATTTATTTTTTCTTTTTGCAGATTATAACTGAACTCTTGTAAATTTAAAATGAATACGTACAGTCCACAAAAACGCATTAAAATTATCGAATTTTATTATTCTTCTCAACGATCAATTGTTCTGACGCAGCGAAATTATCGCCGTTTTTTTAATTTTTCATTTCCATTTAAGTGGTTATGTGAATAAACAAAACTGTAGGTTGTGGGGCTCTGAAAATCCAAGGGCAATACATCAGCATCAGTCACACCCAATCAGATGCACTGTTTGGTGCGGTGTTATGGCCACAAAAATCATCGGCCCATATTTCTTTGAGAATGAGGATGAAACGCCAGAAACGGTCTCCGGGGCTTCTTACAGAACAATGATCGACAACTTTTTGCGGCCAATTATGGAGCAACATCCTAATTTGTGGTTTCAACAAGATGGAGCCACTGCGCATACTGCTAGGCAAACTATTGACATGCTGCGTGAAATAATTGGTGAACGCATAATTTCAAGAAATTCAGATTTCCCTTGGCCTCCTCGTTCACCAGATTTAACTGCGCACGATTTTTTTTAATGGGGATATTTAAAAGACAAAGTGTATGTTAACAAACCACAGACACTTGGACAGCTCAAGCAGAATATTCGAGACGAAATACGGCGCCTGCAACCAGAAACATTACGCCGTGTCATGCAAAATGCACTAAAAAGAGCCAATGTATCGAGCAAAATGGTGGTCATTTGTCTGATGTCATATTTCACACATAGTCACGTTAAATTTCCATAAAATGTATTTAACATATTAAAATAAATCATTTTAAAAAAACCCGTTATTACAAGAGTTACACGTGTTTAACATCACTAGGTCTCATTTGGGCCACCCTGTATATATATATATACATATATATATATATATATATATATATATATATATATATATATATATATATACATATATATATATATATATATATATATATATATATATATATATATATATATATATATATATATATATATATATTTGGGTTACGCTCGGGTGGAGCGTAACCCAATAATATATATAAGAAAGAATGGAGATTAAATTCTTATTTTAATTTATTAAATCCAATATTTAATATAAATGTTACAAAATGCTCTATAATACTTCACCACATAAAAGAGAACGTGCGTACGGCTCCGGCGCTGCGAATTGAAAAGAAAGAATGAAAAAGCCGGAAACACGAAGTGTGTTGCTCCGCAGCCAACACAGGCTGGTTCTGGTTTACCCATAAACACGCTGTGCGACAGCGACAGCGTGTTAATAGGTGGCGGTAGTGGTGTCGCCACAGGTATTCCTCCCCCAGTGATCGGCGCAGGAGCCGCGGAGAACGATACCCGTTTCGTCGGTTGACTCCCCGGCTGTGGTGAAGGTTGGTCCCCTGAGCGGGGCGGTGGTTGACTCCTCAGATGACTCCTTGGATGGATCGCTGGCGGGTCATTGGCGCTGACGATGACGACGGTTGCGGCGATGGCGATCGGGATGGCGATGATGATCGGGATGGCGCTGATGATCGGGATGGCGCTGATGATCGGGATGGCGCTGATGATCGGGATGGCGCTGATGATCGGGATGCCTGCAGCGATGGCGATCGGCTTCTGTCTCGAGTGGTTGGACGCTGGTACTGGCTTCGTCGCTTTTACCAGCTTGCGCAACTGCTCGATGAAAACCGGTTGGGTGGTAGGGTCGTTTTGTTGTCCGTGTGGATTGTGACGGCTGTGTTCGTGTGTGTGTGTGAAACGTTTGCTTTCGTGCAAAGTACGCGCGGTCGTTTGTCGAAGGGCAAATTTTCGAAAAATTTGCGTAAACAAAGAGAAATGCGTGCGTTTGCATGTGTGAGAATTGAAGGGGCCATGTTCGTGTATGTGGCTGTGTTCGTGTTGTGTGATTGTGTTGGGGCGAATGTTGCACAGGCGATTTCTGTGGACATTTCAGAGCCGTTGGAATGCGTGAGGCACGTGGGCATGTCGGTGATGTGGATGTGTTCGTGTTGTGTGATTGTGTTGGGGCGAATGTTGCACAGGCGATTTCTGTGGACATCTCAGAGCCGTTGGAATGCGTGAGGCACGTGGGCATGTCGGTTGCGTTGGGGCGAATGTTGCACAGGCGTTCTGTGCTGAAGGTTCGCGGCAGTGGCAGTACCAGCACCTTGAGCTGAAGCAGGAGCAGTCGTTGAGTTGCCGTTTGATGCTTCAGTGGGCATTTGCGATGGGCGTGGTCGGTTGCGTTGGGGCGAATGTTGCACAGGCGTTCTGTGCTGAAGGTTCGCGCCAGTGGCAGTACCAGCCTCTTGAAAGATTTCGTGCACCCACGTGGGCTCGGTGTTGGCGGCAGTTGTTTGTGGGGATACGGTCGTATGGTCGCCGGCCTCCCCGTGAAACCGCGGCGTGGTTGGTGCACGTGCCGTTTGTGGTCGAATTGGAGGTGGCCGTTGGGTTGGCTGTGGATATGGACGAGGTCGATTTGCTGGAACAGGTAACGTTGTTTTCTGTTGATCTGCCGCGGCCGCAGCGGTGCTGGCAGCGCTCGTTGCACTTGCCGTAGCCATTGCTGCGGTTGTTGTTGCGGTAGTGGGTGTTGTTGTTGCTAGTGTTGCTGTTGTGGAGCGTACGTTGCTCGAGTCGGCGGCTGCTCCGGTGGTGCCGGCGGCGCCGGTCCTGAGGCTGTTGGCCAGTGGAGCGTCCTATGCGTTTTATACCCCTGTATGGGGCGAGCGTTTTATACCCCTGTATGGGGCGCGTGTTTTTCGATCACGTCGGGGTCACCAATTTGGGTTACGCTCGGGTGGAGCGTAACCCAATAATATATATAAGAAAGAATGGAGATTAAATTCTTATTTTAATTTATTAAATCCAATATTTAATATAAATGTTACAAAATGCTCTATAATACTTCAGCACATAAAAGAGAACGTGCGTACGGCTCCGGCGCTGCGAATTGAAAAGAAAGAATGAAAAAGCCGGAAACACGAAGTGTGTTGCTCCGCAGCCAACACAGGCTGGTTCCGGTTTACCCATAAACACGCTGTGCGACAGCGACAGCGTGTTAATAGGTGGCGGTAGTGGTGTCGCCACATATATATATATATATATATATATATATATATATATATATATATATATATATATATATATATATATATATATATATATATGTACCATATATATATATATATATATATATATTTATTTTCCACACAATATTTGCACCCCAATAGAGCATCTATAAATATAGCGCATCTACAAACATAGACTTAGAATGACTTATTGGGCCCCTTCGTGGGCTGCAGTAAGTTTTGAGTGCACTACAGTTACACTTAATCGCGGCCTCTGAGACAAGCCAAATGTTAATCAGCATCAAAGATAGCCGAATGTATTTAATGACAATGTCTATTTGGTTATATGACTGAAAAGCTATTCTTGTTTATTCATAAATCATAAGGTTATATAATCCAAATTATTGCTTACAACTATTTTTATTTTTACATTCAACGATCAATTAATTCTAGGTAAGCAAATGTGGAAATAATATGTAAGCAATTAAATATGATTGCTTTTAATACGGAATGCGACATACAATAAAAGTGCTTACCGTGTATTACAAGGGTATTGAACTAATCAGAGTATTTCATATTCATATAAAATCTATTTGCATAAGGCAGTACACAAGATTAGTTTGTATTACCACAGTACATTTTCAATATAATGGCGATTAGGAAACAGGAGTTGCAATCAGGAGTGTACTTGGCAACAAGTTCAAGTTCTTTTTTAATGATGCCGTACTCCCAATCCAAAGCACATGACATGACTTAAACCGTCAACAAGAAATCACTTATCGTAAATACTAACATAAACAACCACGGAGTGGAATCTGGGTCTCTGGTACTCAATCAGTCAAAATGCTTCGAAAGCTCTTCCTCTCAGAGTAAGTACAAGCAAAAATCTTTTTACTCAAAACATAATACACACTAAAGAAGCCGCAGCTAAAACCGCCAATACAGACAGGACTTGACCGCTACATTCTCGCGTAATCAAAGAGAAACATAAACCCTCTAAATAAAAATAATAACACCCAATCGGCAAAACAGCACAAGAAAATCTTCTAGGTGAAAATATATATGGTTTTTTTAGACCAAGCCATCTAAACCATCAGCCATATATTTGCGAGAACAGTGCACAAACAAGATTGTCGGAGAATTAGCACGTCTAATAGGTAGCGACTTCTACACCATCTGAATGCTTAAAGGAGACGAAGATTCAAACATCCAATTAAAACAATAAAAAAGTTTATACTTACCAACTGAAAAGTAGTAGAGGCTGTTGTGTGTTGCCTGCAATGAAATTAACGATGTACTCAAAAGTATAGCTAATATTCCACAACCGATGTACAAAATTGAACTTGAGCCAGAGATGAACAAGCTACCGAAAAATAAAGTGCATCCAATATATAAATTTAGGTACATTATACGCCGAAAATTTGTAGTTGCGGAACTCCGTAAAAGGTAGGGACCAGTGGAGTGCCTCAGGGACCAGGAATATGGCCATACTAAGTCGTACTGCATTTCGACACTATTTTGTGTAGTTTGTGGGGATCCACAGCCAATTGCTCAATGCTCTCGTGACAAAATTGAGACTACAGCTAAATAGTGTAGTAATTTCTCTGTTAATGACATCTCAAAATATCGGTGGTGCTTCGTCTTTAAAGAAATGAGGAGCAAATTATCTCAAAAGCAAGGACCAGAACGACGAGTTCAAGCAAAATTTATTCAATGCGATCCAGCAAACTTCGCTCCCAACAGCACATTGGCTGGAAAGTCATCATACTCCGAAATTGATAGAAATATCCTAATGGAACAATCTAAAGGGACTCCTCTTACTCCAATTTAATGTGCAGCATGACTCAGTTCATGAATACTATGCAAAATATATCTCAAGAATTTGCCAAATCTCAAAATCAGCTGATACAATTACTTTTAAACCGACATCAAAGTATCCTTTACCTTTCAATGTGCATGCGAGTTAAACAATGGAGATGTTTTATTTATAAATTATCATTAGGAGCGTATCAACGGTAATTTTTGGCAGGGTACCCTGGGTTGATTATGAGGTAGGGTTGGTATTTTGCATGCACTGACCTAATATACTCGTATGCTGATACTAATTTGTATTCATATGTCATCATTAGAAGCACTCAAAGTTCATTATATGGGAGAGAGACATTATATCTTATCGACAATTTGTTGTATGTGGCTTTGTGGCGTCAATATACGTATTCGTGTAAAATTTCACTCAAAAATATTGTATTTTTAAAAATGTGTCAATTAGTGAGTGTGGGTGTAAAAATAACCCTTCCACTCTTTGCTTGATGTTTATTGTTAGTACCCGCAAATTTCGTGTGAAATTGCGTTGACAAATCTGCAATAGGAGCCTAGGGCGGGGCAAAAGTAATAATCTGCATGCGCTCTAGTACGGATATACTGCTATCAATTTGTGTTCACATATCGGCATAAAAGGGGTATTTTTTTAAAGTTGGCTCCACTAAGTTCATTATATATGAAATCTGATCGAGCCTATTTTGTGTATGGCTTTGTAGCATTATTAAACGCACTAATATAATATTTCGTCTAAAAATATTCTATAGGTCGCAAGTTATCCAAATGTATCAATAGTGGTCGTGGCTGTAAAAATAACCAGATGTTAGTACCCGTAACCTTCCTATGAAATCTCGTTGAAAATACTTTAATAGGAACCTAGTAATTAATTGTGGCGGTGCCAGCAGTAATATGATCTGCATAGTGTGTACACACGCCATTATAGACCCGATGTACATTACTTTTATTTTTTATTCCCATGGCATCAATAGGTATACTAATTTTAATTTTACACCTGAAAATTGCTTATATTGAAAGTGGGCGTGACCTTTCTCTGTCGACCCCATTTTTCGCAGTTGGCAAAATTTCTCTAATAGATCTTAAGTTATGAATATTTGTTAATAGTGGGTGAGGGTGTTTATATACCCCGCCCAATTAATAGTGGTTAGTAGAACTAATATCCACGCGTCACTATTCCATTACTTTGACCGAAATTATAGTCAGTTTAAAAAAAGTGAATAAAGTTGAAGATATCGATAGGTGTGGTCTTTGTTCAATTCGGCTTATATAGCAATTTGGTTCTGTATCTTTTTTGGCCAGACTTTCTTACTTTTCCAAACTTTCATTCACAAATCTCCAACTGCGTAGAAAAAAGCGGCCATAAATTTTACAACACAAATCAGCCAGACGGTAAAGCACGAGGTGGAACAGGAATTTAGGTAAAAGCTATATTAAACTCCATGTAATCGAAGAATATCCAAAAGAGTATAAACAAGAAACATCGGTCTGGCTACAGTGCTGAGATAAGTACATTGTACTCCAAGGTACAAAACAACTGAAGGTCAATTAATTGATTTATTCAACTCTCCCGTCTCAAAATGTATTGCAGCAGAAAACTTTAATGCCAAGCAGACGCTTTGAGTCTCTCGACTGATAAGCCCAAAGGAAAGGCACGTGTACTCTGTTGTAATTAATATGGCAAATAAACTAATGGCAGATTATATTTACTGGTAAACCTGAATAATTCATTCCAGACAAAATTCTGGACTTAATCGATTTTTGTGTCACTAGAAACATTGACGGATACTTTATCTCGTGCTCGGATAACCGCTCAGTGGATCTATACAAGCTCGAGATCGACAAAGCGGGACACATCTGGCATGGTGCCAAGATTACGGCTGTCCCCGTCAATGCAACCCAACTGCGTCCGAGATCCAAAGCTTGGGTTTCCTTGGAGCCTTTTACTCCAGATCAGATCTTGGGGATCCTGAACTTGGAGCTCCCCGCTTTCGAATGGAAAATAGCCAAAATTACTGAACCTAAAGGCGGTATTCGTGACGTAACCATTATCCCTAATGAGCTATCACTAGCTCCTCTTGAGGCCCCTAAGGGAATGATCACGTACGGTTTCGCTTCGATCTCGGAGATTGCGTTGCCTCCATTGAGAGAAGTAGCTCCATCCCTTACCGTCATCGTCAATCCGCAAAATGCTGCTTTTTATGCAAATTAACCTTCAGCATTCCAAAATTGCCTCGGCAGCCCTTATCTTCCACCTGGCCCAGAAAGGAGAGACCTTGTACTAGCCCAAGAATCCTGGATCCATACTGATGAGGTTCGCGGACTCAGTATCAAAGGATACAGCACAGCACTCGTAAAAGGTCAAGATAAATCTGGATCTTGTATACTTATTACGAATAGCATTAATGCCATCTTACTTCCCAGATATAGTGATAGGGATAGCGTAACCATGGCCATTGAATTGAGCACCATGTCCACAATGACGACATACCACCACAGAATACACTTAAGCATCTTGTCTCGGATGCGGCACGCAAGAGGATTTCTCTGATAGTAGGTATGGATGTCAACGCCCATAATCAAATGTGGGGCAGCTCCGACACCAACAAACGAGTTGAGTATTTTTGATATCATACACGATAATAATCTTGTAAATGCTAACTGACGGGAAGTTATCGACATCACCCGAATAGGTGAACAATTCTCGACCTTCATCACCAACTGGTCCGTCTCCTATGAAAGTCCCTTTTCTGACCATAGGTACTAAAATTTCTAAATCGATATAGCAGCGCCCTCAATTAGGTCAGCGAAACCAATCAATAGAAAGCGCACAAGCGTCCTTATTCCAGTCCAGCCAGGAGTCTAGTTTATCACCGACCCCCCTCCCATCGAGAACCTGCTTGATGTTAACCAGGCGGTCGACACAAATACAATAGCCTTCTCGGTAAAAGCATCTTGCATCACCCGAAAATCGCGAGGGAATCTAAAACCTCCATGGTGGAGTAGGGAGATTGCCGATTTACAAGTAGCTTGTAGAAAACTCGTCAATAAATCCAAAGTTGCAAATGACTGGGCTCCTTTCAAAATAAAACAATCCGAATCTCAAATACGCTATTAGGAAGGCGAAAAGAAAGTTTGTTCTGTGAACAAATAGAATCCTCTGCCGAAACTGGGCGGCTACGTCGAATCCTTAATTCGCCGCAGAAAGCACTAGACTGTATTCAGAGATCTGACAAGCTTATGTGCAGAGACACTTGAAGTCCTACTACGCACCCATTTTCCAGTAGCGGAGATTTCGCTGGGCAAGCACATCATCAGTTCAATCAGACTGTCCCTGCTTCTCCGTGACCGACACACAACTTACGTGGACCATCCACAGTCTTGTCAAATTCATTGAGTATCTACTCACGGCAAGGACAATTGCCTCCTGTATTGGCAATGCTCACTGTCAGAGATCAGCGAGTAGAGGCACATCTTAGGGCGGGTATTGCCTCATCTCCTCCTAGTATTTAACACTGCTGTCAAAAGACTGGAAGATCGCGGTTGCAGCGTAATAGCTTATGTAGATGACATTGATATCACTGCCTCTGGTATATTTCGTTCAAGCGCTTTCTGCAAAGCTAAGCTATGCACTAAACATAGTGACTAACTGGTGGATCGCTGTAAGAAGGCAGTGGATAACTGTAAGTAGGCAGTGAACCTAGTTGGGGCCGAATAATGCTCTGGCTCTACGCAGCAGTGGTTGGGCCAAACCTCCTATATGGAGCGGTTTTCCGGTGACCGGCTACTATCAAGGCTTGTAACCTGAACCCAATTAACAAAGTCAGAAGGAGTGCAGCTCTGTTGATTACTGGAACTCTATGCTTCACACCTACGAGGGCGCATTTTGCATTTCTCTGCTGCTGCCTTCAAAGCTTCTGGTAAAACAAAAGGCCGAACTGGTCCTACCCCCGGGGGAGCCAGTTCGACTACTTAGGTGGCCAGTACGTGTGCAGCGCCACATCCGTGGTATCACAAATAGCCATTATTTGTGCCTGAGTGTGCTTTTTGCTGCCAGTCCAAATCTAAATCTAATCTCGCCGGAGTAATGCTTCAATTTATCGTCAGATTATTCCCCTGTTATAATTAACCTGCAGAAATATCCCATGCGTAATTTATACCCAATGAAAATAATAAACCACCAGTTGGCTAAAATACCATCAATACAGTAGCAGTGCAAAGAATAAAGAGTTCCTTGTTGACGAACATAGCGCACTACTGATCTCGGTCACCATACATGCAACTGCTGCAACTAATTCGTATTCGTATTCTAAAAGAACTGTTACTAGCGGAGATTTTAATGCGTTGGCAAGAGAAAATAGACGTGTTAGAAAAGAGTGGCAGAGGACTCGATCACCTATATTGAAGCAAAAACTAGCTGAAGCTGATCAACGTCTAAAAGAAGCCCTTAGAAATCAGAGGGATATAAGTTTAAGAGAGTTCACAGCAAAACTAACTCCAGGCAAGGACACAAACTACTCTTTGTGGAAAACATTAAAATAAACTCCTAAAACTGAAAATGGGAAATGGGCTAGAAGCGATGCTGAAAAATCCAATATATTTGCGAACATCCTCAAAAGTCTTTTTAAGCCAAATCCACCTTCAAACAACTTCGCATTTCCAAATATTGAGGTTGCTAAAACTCACTATCAGATAAAGTTCAGTTTGCTATAAAAACGAGCTGTAAAGCCAGCAAGGCTCCAGGCTACGACATGATAACGTCAGAGATGAGAGCTCAATTACCAAAATGCGCAATCAGGTTAATTCAAAATTTGTTCAATGTAGTTCTTCGAGTAGGATACTTCCCAAATATTTGGAAATTGTCAGTAATAAAAATGATCTGCAAGCTGGGTAAAAAAACCCACCTATTTCTCTTCATACAGATCTATCAGCCTTTTGCCTATAGTTTCCAAGCGGATTGAAAAAATATTTTTGAACAAGATGAAGTCTATGGGTTGACAACTTGATACTAATTTGAGTTTCGGAGAAAACATGGAACAATTGAGCAAGTGCACCGAATTTTTGTCTTACTCTTAAACGTAGCGCTGGCATTCCTTAAGATTTGCCAAGACAGGCTTATGTACAAATTGAGAAACACATGCTTCCTGCGGAATTTCACAATACATTTGAATCGTACATTAGAGACAGAAAACTTTTAGTAAATTGCCACGAATCCACATCACAGACACACCGTCTACATTTTCGAATCTGGTGTGCACCAAGGTAGTGTTTTTGGGCCTGTATAATGTATTTCGTTTACGGTATATACGTATATCAACGGATAAAAAAACAAAAATCTATACTTTTGCTGACGACACTGCGATACTATGTTAAAGTAGAGGAAGCTACATCAGCTACTGTAATTTGACATTTGGAAAAGATTGAAACTTACGTCTGTAACTGGAGCATAAGAGTAAATGAAACCAAAAGTAAACATGTCACTTTTACACTATGTCAAGATAGTCTCGCGGCACTGAAACTTAGCGACGTCACCAGTAATTAAATAAACTTTAAATATTTATAATAATTAAATAAACTTTAAATATTGTTCATATATACAAACACAAAAAGTTTACAGTTTTTAGTTACTCGTTGCCACTTCTTCGAGCGAAATTAGTTTCAAAGTTTTCTTACAAGTTTATTCTTAATAATACTGAATATTCATATAATTATCATTTGTAATAAATTTCTGGTTAAAATATTTCGGTGCTTTCCAAGCTTAGAACTATAGCTTTTAGCTAAGTTTACTATCTCTTTAGATACGCCGGGATATTTAAATTCTTGAGGATATTTGTGTATTTCATGTACCAAGGGGCTTTGGTAAATTGTGCGCAATACTTTTGATTGAGCCCGTTGTAGTTTGTCAACATTGGATGGACACGTTGTACCTCAGAGTTGGATACCGTAAGTCCATATAGGCTTTATTATGGCTTTATAGAGTAAGAGCTTGTAATCCAGCTTGAGTCTGGATTGCCTATTGAAAAGCCAGTTTATCTCAATCATTTTTAATTTTATCTGCAAGATCTTGGTGTTGATGTGTTCGGACCATGTTAGTCCGCGATCAAGGAGCATTCATAAATATTTTGTATTGGAGCACTGAGAGATAGGCTTCAGGTTTATCTGTACTGGGGCGCAAGTTTTTTTACATAATATAAATGTTAAATGCACGCACTTATCTTCATTCAATTTGATTCTCCAGAGGGCCCAACACACTGCATTTGGGAACTCCTATTTGGTTGGAGTATTCCGCTGAAATGAAACTTTTGTGCTTAATTTTCTACACGAGAGGTAGCTTGTTAGTATCATATATAAATTTAAAGCAGTATGCTTTTTAGCTTAAGTAAAAGTCATGTATGCCAAACTTTGTTGAATGCTTGGGTAATTTCGAGGAGAACAGCAGAACAATATTCTTTACATTCGTAAGTTTTTTGGATGGTGCTTACAATACGGTGAACTTGTTCAACCGTGCCGTGCTTTTCGCGGCAGCCAAACTAGTGATCTGGTATTACATTTTTTCCATATATGGCTGTTTTAATCCTCTTTGTTATCAAAGCTTTGAAAAAGTTGAATGGTCTATAAGTAAGATGTTCTATAGCTAGTAATTATCATCTATCCTATTATTAAGTGACACCCTGGAGTTTTTTTTCTAGTTCGATAATAGCGTTTATAAATTTTTTTTTTTTTTTTGCTATTCCTGGCATATTTGGGTTATCGCTGGCGTGAGGCAATTTAGAATAGTAAGGTTTGGAGTAAACACATGCTTAAAATGAGTTGCGAAAACGTCTCCAATTTCGGCATTGCTTTTTGCCCAGTCGCCATTTGGGAGACGAATTGCTCCCTCTGCAATAATTGGTCTTCGCAAGTTTTTAGCTACAGCCAGATAGAATAACTAGTTGCTTTGTAGGGGTTAGATTTTCAATATACTGCCAGAAGTCACTTTCCTCTTTTTCCTTCAGAACCCTTTGAAGTTTGTTGGTGCAAAGTTGTAATTGCTTTTTTAGTGCTGTAGATCTCCGATATTGCATTCGCGTCTGATTGATCGTTTTTCTAATAAAACGGTTTGTATATCTTTCGGAGTACATTCTTGCCGAGTAACAGGTTTATAGGGCTTGGTAGCTATCTGCGCCGCTTGTGATAACAATTCTGTGAATGCATACACAGCTGGATTTATTTCTTGGTCTGTTTTTAGGGATACAGACAGATTGAGATGCGAGCTGATGTACATATTATATTTCAACCGTTCTACGTTTGCTTGGAATCTAGTGCCTTTATGTAGTCTCCTTTCGACAATGTTTGGGATGTGAGTGTTCTTATTGTCGGAGTATGATCCGAGGACAGATCTAGCGATAGTTGTTCGTGGGAGTGAATATTGTGTAAACCTTTTGCGACTCCGAAGTACATAAGGTCTTATTATCTTAGCTTTATCTGTAGGCCAATATGTGTGGCTGCCACAAGATAAAATGTCCAGCCTTAGTTTAGTTATCGTTAATAGCCTTCTCCGCTTTGGAGTTACTAGGCGAGACACCCAATGCGTATGTTTGGCATTGAAATCCCCAGCAGCGAATTTTTTACGGAGAGTACCAAAAAAAGTTCTTCTCCTATATATTGTGTCTGGGTGGGCAGTATTGATGATATGATATTATTATTCCACTTACATATTTTTCAAGTATAATACTTATTGCGTGCATATAATCAGTGCTGAAATTTTGCATTGGGAAATGCTTTATTCTATTTTTAATTAAAAGTGGTATGCCACCACGAGCTTTGCCACTAGGGTGTTTGGCATAATAGATGATATATCCAACAATATTGAAGCTATTTTTCTGAGTGAGATGGGTTTCCGAAATTAGCATAAGGTCAATAGAGTTTGAATCTAGAAAATGTTTGATCCCAAAATTATGCTGGGTTAAACTGGGTTAGAGTTCAAATGTGCGATTTTTATGATGTTTCTGGTTTTAACAAAAGAGATTGTACGATTATGTTTTGGTTTCACATAATTTCTTGAATCATATTTGGCATAGAGCGCATGATTTGTGTCATAGATACCATGAATATTTGCAATGATTTTTCTAATGATTGTTTTTTCTCCTTTGAATTGTTTATGGGAGGATTTCCTTTCAGTATACCCGCGGTTCCGGTCGCTTATGGGAATAGTAGTTATTATTGTAGGAGCTACTTTTTTAATTTTTCTTTGCTGCAGTTTTTTTTGGATATTGTAAGGAGCATAAATCTTAATGATTTATCCTCCTACATGACGCATCGGCACTACTCACAAATTCAGGTCACCAGTTGAGTCACTGGTGAGTCACTTCTCCATCTTCATCACGCCACTGCCTCTCAACAAACCCACGCGGTGGAGAACACGTGGAGAATACCCAGACGGTGGAGGACCACGAGGCAGCTATCAAAAAGGAGAAGAAGACAAACTGAAACATATGGCAGCTATCAAGAAGAAGAAGAAGAAGAAGACCAAACCATATCACGCCATTCTGATAGCCAATGAGAGCACGCCACGCATTGTGTGTGAGCAGCCACTGCGCTATATAAGGAGCAGCATCGCAGTACTCAGTCTCTTTTTTCCATCGAACAGCGGCGCAGGCCAGACCTCTTGATCATCGAAGAACAACGCAAGCAAGAACTCTCTTTTACATGGAACAGCAGTGCAGTTAAAAACTTTTTTTTATCATCGAACAACGGCGGAGGCAACAATAGTGCAAGTGACCTGACGCTTCTGACGACCTGAGCGATTTAGTCACTAGCGCCGAACGTACACATGTACCTCAGCGAGTTAGTCACTCGCGCCGGACAAACTGACGCCTACCTGAGGGAGTTAGTCACTCGCGCCGGACGAATACCTGAGCGAGTTAGTCACTCGCGCCGGACACCTACGACATTGGAACGCGCGACACAAAGCCCCCCACCATTCGATTCGCCAACTGAAGGCGAAAACAGATAAATGTACTAATAAGAAAAAAAATTGTAAATA
Source organism: Clusia tigrina (assembly GCA_920105625.2). Lineage (NCBI taxonomy): Eukaryota > Metazoa > Arthropoda > Insecta > Diptera > Clusiidae > Clusia > Clusia tigrina. The sequence continues at coordinate 112,530,851 of OV050031.1, read as the reverse complement.
AGTAAGACAATAAAGTATCCACGGAGTTAACCACAAATTAAGACTTATTTTCTTGCTAACGAACCCTGGACCCCGCTGAGTCTACCTCAGCTGTAAAATATTAAAGAGACCCAGCGTGTCGTTACAATATTTATATATACAGGAAAACCTCGATAATTGACTGTATGGCTTTCGCCGCAATTGCTGCATTTCTCAACATTTGTGTCTTCTTTTGACTTCTGGCAGTTGAGATCAGTGCAGTTCACCACAATTAACACACACATTGGGAAGTGTGCAGTATGTTTTGGTGTGACCAAATTTTTGGGAATTCTGGCATTGAACTGGAGCAAAACGTTTTCGGGGTTCTTCAACTGTTATCTTTCTATGCAGAAGATAGCGAAGGTTATAAATAGGATGCGTTTCACCATTATTGTGCTTCGGGTCGTCTGGTCTTATTTTCGTTGTGTATATTGTACACGGATTTTATTTGAAATCCTTCTTGCGACAGTGCTTCTTGGATTACATTGATTTCTAAATAAGATTCAATGCCCCTCAAAATTACCTACAGGCTTTTACTACTTTTGAGTTGGTAAGTATAATATTGGTTTTTGTTTTTATCGAGGTATTCCACAGTTTTGCGGTAATTATTTTTGTGGTAAATTTGAACTTTGGTTTCATGAATATTACCCTTGGTTATTGGAATTACATTAAAATTGTTGGGGACGATTGCAGAGAATAGGGATTTTAGCAGTGTTGAAATTTGATTGCTTTTGGAGTTTTTCATTATTTGTACCATCTATATTTGTGAGTAGTGCAAATCGATTTTGGGATAAAGGTCTGATGTGATTTTCACGGGCCGATTCATTCGGCTTCATAAATTCTGCAATTTTCATATTTGTTTGCTGAGGTTGCTGAGCTACTTTCAATTTGTACGTATCGATCCATACCAATCTGTATGGTCGCTTTTGGGTTTCCCTCACCTATAAGATATTGCGTTTAGGAATAAATATTATTATCATTGTGAGTATTGCTTGTTCTTTGTGCATTGCAGCGAGATTCCTCAATGTTTATTACTGGCGAATCAGAGAGGGCGAGCTCCAGGAGAGTTTTTCAGTTACAGCTTGTAATGATATCATCGTATTGGTGTGCTTTACTGTATTTAGAGTTGAAAATATTCACTTAGGGTTCGCTGTTTTATTGACTCAAAATTTGTATTAACTTGCGGAATACTTACCCCGTCAGTGGTTTTGTGATTGAGCTGCGCGTTAAACGTTTCAGTTTGTATACCTGTGCTGGGTTTGTTTGCAGGTGTTTGAGCGCTAATAGTATTTACTCTCCCATCAAGTAGGGAGGACCGTGCGTTTGTGTCACTCGCGTTTGCTGTAGCTTCTCCGTCGGCGGAGAGCACCGAACGATCAGGTGTAATGAATATTACGATTAACGTTACTTTATTTTGTTTAATTGAAATAAGCACAAAACTAACTTTGATCAATTTAGAGTTTAATTTTTAAATTCGTCCCCTTCACTTATATTTAAACTTTTCTAAGTTTTGTTATAAAACAAAAGGCGATAATAATTTTGAACATTTTACATCATTTACATCATCAAAATAATAAAATTTAAATAAAAAATTTTAAACTCGTCCATCGCGTTTCGTTGTTCGACTCAGTAAAACGAGCTCAGTAATACGAGCTCAGTCTAGATCATTAAGATATATTGTTCACTATGGTATGTGAGGAATTCCAACATTAATCGCGATCTATTGCACGCGTTAAAAAACAAACTAGACTAACATGCGTATCAATTTCTTAGGTCCCCCGTACCGTGCTCTTTCCGGAATCCAAATTGATGGAGAGAAACAAACTGTTTTAATTGGTTATTTGGAAGGACTTGCTTCAGTAGCAGTTTTTCAAAGACTTAAGGTATTATTGGTATAGCTTATTGGTCTATTGGAAGTAAACGCTCTTGTTGGTTTCCCAGGCTTGGGAACAATTGGATAATTTTAGCTACTTTCCATTGGCTTGGGAAGTGGTCACATCGGAGAACCGCACTGAATAATTGGAGACAAAATTTATATCCGCATTCTGGTAACTCCTTTAGAATGCTCATGATAACATCATACACATTTTAGTCTTTAATGTCTTGGTGATGGATCTTCTAACTTCATTTATTTTAAAGTACTATCTCTAAAGATTTCTTTAATACGGGGTCTCCAGTAATCCATCTATTCTAATCATTGTCAGATCTGGCGCATCCATCATCTTTCCTTTTAATAGGTGGCACATGTGATGTTGGTTGACTTAATTTTTTGGTGGCTTTACATAGGGAATAATATGGGGCCTGTGAAGAAGACAAGCTGCTGACGAAACTTTGTATTTCTGCATTTTTCGTTATCTCTAACGCTTTTTCGGTTGCTTTATAGCTCGATTTTAACCTGTTTTTTCACTGGGACTTGTAATCATTTGCCAAATTCGACGCAGTCTACTTTTTTTCTTGTAGTTGCTCTTTAGCAACCTGGATCATATTATGAAGCTTGACTGCTTCTGAGTTCCCATGTGGAAGACCAAGCTGATCGTTGTATGATTTTGGTGAATAGCTCTACTGCATTATATACAAAAATTTTTAAGCTTTATAGAATATATCTTAAAAATTTAGCGATGATCAGGTTAACTAGCCTATCCACTAAAAAAGTAATTTACTACGACACCACTGAAATGTAGTAAAATCGAGAGAGAGAGAGTTAAGGGAACAAATGAAGGGTACTAATGAGACAGAGTTGCTTCGAGTGTGGTGGAATGAGACAGTATATGGACAGAATTTGATCAGTCAGTTCACCACCAGCAGTTAGCGCAGTTGTCTGGATGGACATACTACAACAGCTAAAGGACTCGATTCCTGGGATTGTTCATGGTTGGTGTGCTGTTGATTTCTGAGTCATAATAAATTCTTGGAAAAAAGTTGCGTATCATTTAAGATATATGATGAGGACATGTGGCGTGTCCGAAATGGCTATAAGATCTGCCAAAATGGTTTAATAAATCTCCTTCTGAAAATGATTACGGTGGCATAACCACAAATACACAATTGCAACTACTGTGTGTAACTTTTCTTGTCAATAAATTCGAAGAGAAATTATCTTAATTTTCACTGACTTGACGACTGCTGACTTACGTAATATAATATAGAAAAAAATATAGCTGCTTTGAAAAAGATGCTTGACTTTATATTTTTTGTTCCCTTCCTAAGTCTTTCAAATCCCTAAATCTGTGATAATCGATAAATTTTACAAATTAAAACAATAAATCGAAAAATCAATTTATACAACTTGTTCGAGTTTTTACACTCAGATTTTAACTTAATAGTAAAAAGTTTTTTTACACTATCACGAAAATATATACGCAATTGCGGAACGGTCCAAACCACGTCCGCACTATTTATAAAAAAATGGACTGTACATTTATTAAGTGGCTTAAAATAAACTACAAAAAAAAACATATTTGTCGTTATATAATTTTTTATAATGGACATCACTTATGGTAATAATTTGAAAGTTGAATATAAAGAGGAATTTTTTGATATTACCTTTTCTGCAAAACGAGCATATTTTCCTTCTTCACTCATGTAGTCGCTGGCACAACGCTTTAAATGGCCGATTAGATATTTACGAACAGGTTTTAACGGTGGTAAAATTACAGTACATGTTAAGGATAATAAAGCCCAATGCCGTAAATTGACCCTGGAATTAGGGTCAGGATGATCTGTAGTTTGCTTCACTAATTGAAGGTATAATTCATTTATCAGAGAATCTCTTCGCATACACTTATCCATTATTGACTGTACAATTGTTATATGTTCGTCTTCTGCTCTTTGAATAGTCTCACCTAAAATAGTTTAGAAAAGGAAAATGTTAATAATTATAACCTTTATAGGGTACACTAAATTTGTGCATATATGGACTGCGTATATATATATTGCCACGCATTTTTGTGTTTTATATTGGTATTGTGATTTATTATTTTATAATTTCTCTTATGAGTATTTTATAGTGACCCAGTAATGTATATGTGTCGCGGTAGTATATTGTGTGATGCTCATTTTCTATATGTCGACCACTACTATTCATAAATGTAACTTTCAGTGACGTATTCACCCCAAATATTTTCCACAAAGTTTAGATAGGTTGGTAGCTAAAAGTGTATGTCAATATTCGACGGGCTCCGAATATAACACACCCAATTTTTGTTTGGTATTTGTTAATGTGAATATATGGTAATTGGATATTTTTTGAGTTTTGTTTAAAACTGCAATTTTGATCTCTGTTCAATTTATTCTTTGTGTCAATAATAACAGAAGTTCGTTGCAATTTGCATAACAACAGTTTAAATTCTCTTGCACATTAAGCAGACGGAAATTCGACACGTTTGTTTGTTATTTTTAGTCTCATGATAATATGCTACTCTAGCATATACGAGTATGTTGTGCAACGTGCATCGAACGACAGTATTGCTGATCATGTGTATTATTTGTATTATATAGTATTGCTATGGATTTTAACATGTAAATTTTATATAAAAACGCAAGTAATGATTTAATATAAAAAGAGACGATACGAAGAGATGTCAACAGAGACGGTCAGTCAGAAATTTTACCAAATCGCGAGTTAAAATTTCCTTCAAACCAATCGAATCTTCTACAATAGTGCAAAAGTGTAGTGATCGGTGAGAACCTAGTTCCCGATTACTAGCTGGGACACATAATTTAAATAAATTTTTGACAATAATTAGAAAACAAAAATACACAATTGAAATAGAAACAAGAAAAAACAACAACATAACTAAAATGAGTGTCTCTGACACTCACCAGCAAAAAACAGTATCAAATAGAAATGCTTATTTCTCATTTGTGTCCACACAGGGTAACGGCGGCAATTTGCCAGTCGAAGCAGCAGAGAGCAGAGCCAGGTCCTGCTCTCCCGCTCTCCTAAACGACACCACTACGAATGCTTCACTACCTTGGAGTGTCCAATGCGCGAAACCCTCTACTATTATGGAACATTATCCACCAAACACAACATCAGGAAGAACAACAACAACACAAAGCGCTTCTACTGTAACCATAGCCGCGACAGCGACAAGTAGAATGCAAAATTCGAGCGCAATGATCTTGTCTACTGACAGAACAACACCAATTACAACAGCAACAATTAAAACGCAAGTACAAAACTCAAATAATAGAAACACTAACAAAACTTCAGCGGAGAGTAGCCGAAAGCGAAACCGCGAAAAGCAATCGCCAAACAAATTAACGCACCAAAATTGCAACAACAAAAGACAGAAAAACAAACCACTGAGCGCACACAAGCAACACTAAAAGAATATTGGCTGAGTAAGTCAATCGCTTCAAATACTCGTACATCAAACAGGTTCGAACTACTAACACTAAATGACAGAACTGATGAACAAAATAACAGTGGGACAAAAACAAATTCAACCATACAGAAACAAATAACAACGCATCCTCAAAAACCACCACCCATATATATACAAAACGTAGAAAATATTAATGCACTAACTAAAGCTCTAAATCAGCTACCAAATACAAATTACGAGATGAAAGCTCTGAACAAAAACGAAGTCAAAATACAGCCGACTGAATCTGTGCATTACACAAGCATAATAAAATTGCTTAAGCAAAAAGAAACCAAATATTATACATTTAAGCCAAAAGAACAACGTGGACTTAAGGTAATTTTACGAAATATGCATTACTCAACGGAAAAACACGATATTATAGCTGAACTGGCAGTGTTAGGACACGAAGTACTAAACATTCACAACTCGCAAAAAAATAGACAACCACTTCCGTTCTTCTCTCTGGAACTTAAACCAAACGATAACAACAAAGACATCTATTCCTTAAACCATCTTCTACACTGCAAAGTAAATTTCGAACCACCACACCAAAAAAGAACTATTCCACAATGCACAAATTGCCAAAAATATGGACACACTAAAAACTATTGTACTAAAGACCCTGTGTGTGTCAAATGTGCAGGTTACCACAGCACAATTAAATATAATATCCAAAGCGATATGAAACAGCAAATTAAATGCGCTCTCTGCAATGAAAACCACACAGCTAACTACAAAGGCTGTATGATTTACAAATCACTTCAAATTAAAACATATCCAACTTTACGTAAAAAAGAAATCCCTCCAACTCAAGAACAAAATTTTGCTGAACCATCTATAAATATACCCACAGTATAAACACATAAAAACTACACACCTGGAATGTCATATGCTAAAGTAGCAGCGACAAATACAGCAGCAGACTTAACTCAAAACCTTAACGCAGCAGCAAACAGCATGACACCAACACAGAATATCGACGATCTATCAGATTTAAAAATAATGATGAAACAATTAATAACTCAAATGACAAGTATGATGAACATTGTGACACTGCTTGTATCAAAACTAGATGGGTTCCAGAAATAAAATAACTTTTGATATTTGGAACGCCAATGGCCTATCACGCCACTTACTAGAACTTAAAACGTTTACATATGTACGAAAATTCAATCGATATTATGCTAATATCTGAAACGCATACTACTGATAGAAGCTATAATGACATACCAAACTATAACATTTATTATACACATCATCCTGACAATCGAGCCCACGGAGGGACAGCAATTATCATAAAAAAATCTTTTAGGTGCCTAGAACCAGAAGGATACAAATCACATCATATCCAAGCAACCTCAATAGAGATAAGTGGCTTGAGAGGGCCAATTCCTATGTCAGCTGTATACTGTCCACTCAAACATAACAATACAAAGGCTCAATACATAGACTATTTAAAATCTTTGGGTAGTCGTTACATAGCTGGAGGAGACTATAATGCAAAATACTCCATATGGGGCTCAAGAATAATAGTTGCTTTATTAGCACGGGAGAACCAACTTATTGGCCAACAGACAACAAAAAATTACCTGATTTAATTGACTTCTGTGTTACAAAAAACATATTGCACGACCACTTAACAATAAAAACATGTCTAGATTTATCATCAGACCATTCTCCAATTCTATTGAACCTTCAAAGCACACCGGATACAAAAATAGCTGCTAGCTTATATAACTACAAAACCGACTGGAACAAATTTCGCCAATTAATGGAAAATGACATGATAACAAACATTTCATTGAAATCTGATAAGGAACTTGACACAGCAATAGCATACCTAAATGACAACATCGTCAAAGCAGCAACTCAATCAACCCCAATTCTAAGCCCATCCCAAATTACTACTGTCCCAGCTCACATTAAGCATAAAATAAGACAAAAAAGGAAACTCAGGAAAAGATGGCAAAGCACTAGGCACCCAGACGACAAAGCCAAATTCAACAAAGCGGCAAATGAACTGAAGATAATATTGTAACAATTTGAGGAGAAAAAATTTGAAAGTTACGTAAAGAACTACGACATCAACGAACTACTCATTATGGAGGGCAACCAAAAAACTAAACAGTGCAATACTATATAAACCCCTCATAAAAACACTAGATAATACTTGGGCAAAAACGAATAAACACAAAGCAAATACTCTTGCAAAACATTTTGAAACGTTATTCAGAAACGACATGGACAATCAAATTACCGAGCTTACCAATACCGAAAGTACCCAAAACACTCCAATAAAAATGACAACGATATCAGAAATCAAGAATCAAATCAAGAATTTAAAAAACAAAAAGGCACCTGGATATGATCTTTTTAACGGAAAAATACTGAAAGAACTACCTGTCTATACAATAGTCTATATTAGAAATGTATTTAATGCTATAATAAGGCTTAACTATTTTCCAATCTTGTGGAAGGTAGCACAAATAACAGCTATCCCAAAGCCAAATAAGAACCAGTTCATATCGACCTATCAGTCTCTTGCCAACTCTTTCAAAGATATTTGAAAAAATATTATTTGACAGAATTGAGCCTATCTTGATACAACAAAAAGCTTTGCCAAGCCATCAATTCGGCTTTAGACGAAACCACTCAACTGTGCAACAAGTTCATAGAGTTGTGAACAAAATTATGGATGATATTGACAAAAAGAAGTACTGCGTGTCTGCATTCCTGGACATTGCGAAAGCGTTTGACAGAGTGTGGCACAAAGAACTTCTGAATAAACTAAATAATATTCTACCTTTAAACTATTATTACTTGCTAAGCAGTTATATCACCAACAGATACTTTTACATTAAATATGACGATGAATGCTCTGAGATCCTAACAATGACAGCGGGAGTGCCTCAAGGCAGTGCGCTGGGTCCACTCCTATACCTAATATACACTGCAGACATTCCAACCCCAAAAACACAAGGAACCATGATAGCAACATTCGCGGATGACACGGTCCTCTTAGCATCCAATCAAGACGAAAAAGCGGCGACAGACATACTTCAACAAATAATAAAAAATATAGTCTCGTGGTTCGAGAAATGGGGAATAGAAGTTAACAAAGAGGAAACTGTCCAAGTAATATATACGAATAGAAACTCTGCTAAATACCCACTCACAATAAAAGACGAAATTATAAAAATTTGCCCCAGCGCAAAATACCTTGGCATAGCAATCGACGCAAAACTTACATGGAGACAACATATATTAAATAAACGAAATGAAATAGAAAGTAGATTCAAACAATTAAACTGGTTACTAGGACTTAGTTCAAAGTTATCACTGTATAATAAAAGAATGATATATACATCAATGATAACACCCATCTGGAAATATGGGATCGAAGTATGGGGGACAGCAAGCAAAACGAATATACAACTGATTCAAAGAACACAATGCAAAATACTGCGGACAATAACAAAAGGCGATCTCAACATTGACTCGGGGGAACACACTATTAAAAAATGTAGCAGCAAATACACAGAGCGCCTAAAAATTCATCAAAACCGAGACGTGCGCCAATTGCCGGCAATGGAAAAAACAAAAAGAAGACTCAAACGAATTGGACCCACAGAACTTCCACATAGAATATTTTAAACGACACTTTTCGTATATAAATTAATTATATATAATTAAACTAAAGTATGTTCTGTGGTAATGACTAAAGAACATATTAAAGTCCATAGTAGCATTTAAAAATTACTTATTGTTTACGAACAGAATGTAATTAAAAATGGTGCAAAAATAAAAAAAAATAAAAATAAATAAAATGATTTAATAAAGTTAGTTCAAAATTAGAACTCAAAAAGAACAATTATTGAATTATCATTTCTTCGTGGCTTTCTAGTTCAAGTACTAGAAGAACAGTTTAAATTAACTTAAATTTTTTTTCGTCGTGAATTTTCACTTCAAGTACTGAAAATTTAAAACTTCAAATTCAGATTAAAATCTTAAATTAAAATTTAATCATCGTGAATTTCCAGTTCAAGAATTCCCAGAATTTCAAAACACAAATTCTAAACAAAATTTTGAATGAACATTTTGGTGACCCGACGTGATATTTCAGTTTAAGTGCTGAAGTATTGTCATACATAAACCACGGCAAATTTATCGGAGCTTGCAGAACGGCAAAGAGAGGTCGGCGAAGAAATCACGAGGATAATTCGAAACTTCAACAAGGATGCCGCAGGCAGAAAAACAAGGTCCTCCTATTAAAATGAGAAATTGTGTCAATTGACTCAGTACTGGGACGACTTCGATGAAACAGATGGCAAATTAAGGGCATTAACAGATCATCCGGCTGACCACGAATTTTTCACATCCGGATACTACGACCCAATCAGCAAGTTAGTCGATACCTATCAAAGCCGATTTCTCCAGGAAGCCATCCGTCTCCAGGCAAACGAGGCAGCACCATCGGCAGCAGCAAGCCTACCGGCAAAACTAGAAACCACACAAACATCAAATTGAAAATATATATAAAATATCAGCTCCTCATGTAGCGCAAAGGACATCGTTCATGAGGGAACCTTCTAGAACCTCTTTCCAAAACGGCATAGTGAGGAAGATGACTGCTCGCATAGCTACGTTGAGGCGAGCTCTCTAAATTCTGGAAGAAGTCCAAGAAAACCAGCCATTGCAATTTTATAAATTAAAAATAAACAGCATCATACATCTTTGGACCCAAATAAAATTGGTGTACGACGAGCTTTCGGAAAAGTTGGAACATCCAGCAGCAGAAGGCTTTGACCAAGCAGAGTACGATCAATTAGATGAAATGCTACAACACCAGTTACTTAATCTCTCTATAAGAGCAGATCAATGCCAAGGTACCAGAGTCAGTGTTTCAGACGCGAGAGAAGAGCAAACATTGCAAGTTCAGTTTACCTCATAAAGGTAACCATTCCACAGTTCAACGGCGATTACTTGAAATGGCAACAATTCTTCGATCTGTTTTCCCAAATGATCGAAAAGCAGCCATTAGCTGCGGTGAAAAAAAATAAGGTACCTAAAGGATAAGAAGTTCAGTTTACCTCCCAAAGGTAACCATTCCACAGTTCAACGGCGATTACTTGAAATGGCAACAATTCTTCGATCTGTTTTCCCAAATGATCGAAAAGCAGCCATTAGCTGCGGTGAAAAAAAATGAGGTACCTAAAGAATAAGAAGTTCAGTTTACCTCCCAAGGGTAACCATTCCACAGTTCAACGGCGATTACTTGAAATGGCAACAATTCTTCGATCTGTTTTCCCAAATGATCGACAAGCAGCCATTAGCTGCGGTGAAAAAAATGAGGTACTTAAAGGATAATATTACAGGAGAAGCTGCAAAATTAATCAACCACTTCTCCCTGACGGAAGACAACTATGTTGCCGCTTGGACGATATTGCAAGAGCGGTACAACAACAGAAGGGTAATAGTGGCTAGGCTATTCGAAAAAGTACAAAATCAGCCATCAGGGACATCAACTACCTCGACAATTAAGAATTTGCATGACACAATACGTGAATGCATTTTGGCTCTGGACAATTTAGGGGTTGATACGGGAGCATGGGATCCGATTCTTCTTCATCTGCTACAGAAGTAACTAGATCGATCCATACACATGAGATTTGAACAATCCTTAACAAATCCAAACTTCCTGCTGTTCTTGGAAGGACAATCCCATTCAATGGAAGCCATCGGCCCTAAGGATAAAGCTGCAACCATCTGCTGCACAACCACCCAACAGAGTTGTATCCTCCAATGCAACGTCGACCAAGAGCAATAGCTGCAAATTATGAGACAATGGTAGTCATCTATTGTATTACTGCAAGAAATTTCTACAGCTGTCAATTACAGAACGCCAGTTGTGAGTAAAAAAGCAACGACTGTGTTTCAATTGTTTTAAGAACGATCACAATTCAAGCAATTGCAAGTCGAGATGTTGCAGCAAATGTGAAAAAAACACAATACGTTGCTACATTTTTAAATGAAAAACAACTAGTTCCAAAAATGTCGTCATCACAAGCAAGGCCAATGAAGCAATTAATCCCATTCCAAATGCAACAGTTTCATCAGCAGCAGCAAGCAACGTGTCAATTCAAGGATACGTACTACTGGCAACAGCAAGGATAATAATCACTGCGGCCAATGGCAACTCAGGGGAATTTAGAGTAATTTTGGATTCCGGTTATCAAGTTAACATCGTCTCAGAACGTATCATGAAGAGATTATCCATATCTCCAACCAAAGCTTCCTTGTGCATTAAGGGAATTAGCGATGCGCAAAAGACGATCACTCAGAGGATGAATGTCAAGATGCAATCCACTAGTGGCAGTTTCACAACTAATTTGGTAGCATTTGTACCTCAAACCATTATTTCCGCTCAACCAAGTAATTAATTTTATACTTCAAATTGGAAAATCCCGGCCAACATACAATTGGCAGATCAGAAATTTTGTAAGCAAGACAAAATTGACGTCTTGCTGTGTGCCGAATTTTACCTGAGTCTCCTGGCACCTGGTCATATAAAGATGATGAATAATGGCCCGATACTCCAAAATACCTCAATTGGTTGGATTGTGAGCGGAAAATTTGGAGCGTCTTAACCATCGGCGGAATCACTGACATGTGCAGTGTTCGGGATGAAAACAGACACCGATAGCAGGGATGGTCCACTGGTCGAGGCAATTGAAAAATTATGGAAGATGGATGAAATCGAAACAATTGGAATGAGCATGTCACTAGCACAACAACAATGCGAAACACACTTTGCCCAAAATATGCGCAAAAATGATCTGGGACGCTTTATCGTAAAATTGCCATTTCTCGAAAATCGAACAGCTTTGGGAGAATCAAGACTAATGGCACATAATCGATTCCTTGGTCTCGAACAGCGACTTCAGAGAAACGTGGAGCTGCGAAAAGAATATGTGGAGTTCATGAGAGAATTCGAAAGATTGGGACACATGAAGAAGGTGAAGCTTGACTCAATGCTGTCTCCTAACTACTTCCTTCCTCAGCATTGTGTTCTCAAACCCGATAGCACAACAATCAAATTGAGAGTGGTGTTCGACGCATCCGCCAAAACCACGAATGGATATTCATTGAACGATTTAATGTATACCGGGCCCACAGTTCAAAGTGAACTTGTTTCAATACTTCTACGCTTTCGATTGCCACGCTCTGTGTTCTCGACCAATATCGAAAAGATGTATCGGCAGATCATAATACATCCAGAAGATTGACGTTATCAAGTCATCGTATGGAGAGAGGATCCAACAGCAAACCTTGGGTAGTATCAACTAAACACCGTTACATATGGAACACGGGCAGCACCGTACCTAGCAACCAAATGTCTGCAACAAATCTCTAACGACAACATGATAAGTCTTCCTTTGGGAGCAAAAATGTTACATGACAATTCTTATGTGGATGATGGACTTGGAGGATCACACAGTTTGGCTACAGCCATAGAAATGCAATGACAGCTGATGAAAATGCTAAGCACACATGGCTTTAATTTGCGAAAATGGTGTGCAAATCATCCCCAACTATTAACAAATATTCCACAAGATGACCAGGAAGTGAATTTAGATTTTTCTAATGACGCAAAAATGTTGGGGTTATTGTGGTTGCCAAAAGCTGATGTATTCTGTGTCAGATCAACGCTGGATCCTGTGCGGGCAATCACTAAACGAAAGTTCAGCTTCAATCTAGCCAGACTATTTGATCCACTTTGACTATTGGCACCTGTAATCGTTAAGGCAAAAATATTAGCACAGCATCTATGGTAAATAAAGTTATCCTGGGATGAGGTTTAACCATCAAATCTCAACGCTGCATGGACAGCATTCAGAGAAAATCTTAACCACTTAAACAATCTCCGAATAGCCAGACACAACTACACATTTTTACTGATGCTTCCGAAAGGGCCTTCGGCGCGGCAGCATATCTGCGAGCAACGGATGGCAGGATAATGGCGCGTGTTGAACCACTAAAAATACAAACAAACTCTGCCGCGATTTGCACTTTGTGCTGCACTAGTAGGTGCCCAACTTGCAGCTCGGGTAAAAACAGATTGTCAGAGAGAGGATAAACCAATCTTCTTTAGGACCGATTCAGAGGTTGTGCTTCATTGGATAAATGCACAATCATCAGCATACAAAACTTTTGTGGCAAATGTTAACTCTACCCAAGCAATGGCAACATGTCAGTTCAAAGGAAAATATAGCGAATTTACTGTCAAGAGGATGGTCAGCAAAGACATTGGCTGACAATGCAGTCTGGTTTCAAGGACCAATGTTCCTGCACGCCAGGCAAGAGCAATGGCCCCCAGTATAGTCGAAACACCTGCAAATTCCTTCTGATATCGAAAAGAAAAAGGAAACAGCCACTTCATTGCACACTGGGTCAGATAACACAATGCAAGTAAATGGAGAATGGATTTTTTAAATAAACCATCGCAACTCGTTTGTCACACTTCAAAGAATCATTGGATATGTCTTACGATTTATAAATAACACAAAGAACAAACGGAATTTTGGAGTAAAAACCATTACTTTAACAACAGTCGAACAGGATCGTGCATTAGCAGCCATCGTCAAGACTATTCAGGTTAGTGACTTCAAAGATGAAATCCAAAATCTGAAACAATACAGTGAAATCAAAATTAGCAGTGCCATCAGCAGCGACGATTAGAAGTTGCTGCACTGCCATTCGATGCTAAACACTAAATGTTGCTTCCCTACAACGACCCGTTGGTCAAATTACTCTTCATTAAAGTGCATGAGGAGAACAAGCACTGTGGTCCTCAAGCCTTCCTGGGAACCTTAAGGCAACGATTTTGGCCAATAAAGGGAAAAACAACAGCTCGATCAATTTGTTCAGCATGGTATCCGATGTAATAAAGCTCGCCCTCATTTGGCACAACAAATGATGGGACACCTGCCAGCTACAAGAGTGACACCAGCTCGACCATATATTAACAGTGGTGTTGACTACGCTGGACCTTGGTGGGTGCATTATAAGGTCCGCGGAAAGAAGCCACCCAAAGCGTACTTAGCTGTATTCTGATGCTTTGGCTCTAAAGCTGTCCATCTGGAGTTGGTAACGGATCTGTTAACAGAAGCGTTTATTGGAGTCCTCAAAGATTCATAAGTCAAAGAGGCCGACTTCAAAACTTATATAGTGATAACACTACCAACTTCGTCGGAGCAAGAAATCAATTGACAGAGTTATAATCAGCACTCCATTCATCAAGCGCTCAAGACAAAATTGGAAAAACATGCAGTGAAAAAGGAATACATTTCCATTTCATCCCTCCCAGATCCCCTCATTTCGGAGGACTGTGGGAGGCAGCTGTTAAATCTGCGAAACTTCTTCTACTAAGAAGTGTCGCATCGGCTTCATAGACTTATGAAGAATTGGAAACTGTAATTGTGGAAATAGAGGCCATATTAAATTCCCGGCCACTAACGCCACTATCATCGGACCCTTCGGATTTAACAGCACTAACGCCAAGTCACCTCCTCATATGAGAATCACTCACGGCCCAAGTAGATAGCAAAGCAGACTCAACAAAGCAATCACTGTTGTCAAGATGGAAATTGGTGGCGCAATTAAAACACAATTTCTGGAAGAGATGGTCCAATGAGTATCTCAATGAACTCCAACAATGATACAAGTGGATAAGACAGAGAGATAACATCAAACTCGGCGACATGGAGATCATTAAAGAAGACAATGTTCTTGTTATGCAGTGGCCTCTTGGCCGAATAGTAGAAGTCTATAACGGACCAGATGGAGCAGTATGCGCTGCTGAGGTCAAGACGACAACGGGAGTTTAAAAACGTGCAATACATCGCCTCGCTCCACTACCCATAGACGCAGATACTGGTGCAGAATCTATCGAAGAGGCGACTACAAGAAGGCGAAAGGGCGAAATGTATGAAGGGCCATCAAGAGGAATAAAAACGGCACAACAGTTCATCCTCATAACTTTATTGGCGATATTGCTAATGTTGTCAATGGTATTGTGCGAACCAATCAAGGTTACAAAATTTGATCCAACGGTAGGTATTTATTTTGAACAAATCGGATCAAGCCAAATCATTGCTAGTGAGTGGAAACTGGTGATTTATTATGATCTCAAACCTTTGCTTACTGAAATCCAACTATTGAAGGATGGTGCCTCGGCTATGTATCACATGTGCGAAGAAATACAGTCAACAACAATATGCGATGAACTAGTCACACAATTTCAACACACTAATGCAGAGCTGGACTTGGATACAAAATTTGTTAGCAAGCCATCGTCAGAAAAGAGGTGCACTTAATTTGGTGGGAAATGAGCTAATACGCTGTTTGGAGTTTTGGACTCAGAATACGCCCGTCAGATGTCAGAGACAATAGCGGCCATCAATGACAACGAACAACAGTTGACAAGGATGATGAAGCAACAAATCTAAGGAATTGATTCAACCATTAACATCATATAACGTGATCAAACCTCCGCTCAAATATCTTTCGAAAAACTTGAAAGAAGACTGACAGACATAAAAAAACAAATACTTCATAATGTACTGGAGGCACAGAAGGAACATACATTCCAGACGTTCCTATCTAAAGCTGTTCAACTTTCCCTCATGACATCAAAAGTTCAACGTATTCAAACGGCACTCATAAATGTTCTTACAAATGTTCATCACGGACAGATCAGTCCTCAGTTGTTATCCCCACAGCAGCTTAATGATAAAATCTTAACAATCACAGCATATTTGTCACCAACAATGCAAATACCAGGATATCAAGGCGACATCCTATCGATATACAAGTTGATGAAAGTTAAGGCAATAATAACAGAGAAAAATGCAATCCTTCAGATAACTGTGCCGCTAACAAGTTTGAACCATTTTAACTTGTACCGACTAATACCAATTCCAACAAGAATAAATAACACTATGGTAGCAATAAAATTATCTACAACAATTCTGGCCACCAACTTAAATCGAGATCAGTATTTTCCAACCACGATTGAAACTCTACAGTCTTGTTTTAGAATGGAAAACGAATTATATCTTTGTGCCAACAAGCAACCCATATACAACAAGGGATCAGAAATATGTGCGTGCGAGGTCAGTTTATTCAACAATGAAACCAGATCCAACTGCAAACTTGAGCATAGCGGAGATCATGAGTGGATACAAACCAATGAAAGAAATCAATGGATGTTCGCTCTGGCTACTCCAATACAAGTACCAGCAGTATGTAATAACCAGGTCTCGCAAATATCACAGGAAGGGTCCGGATTTCTCGAGCTGATGGCAGGATGTGTATTAAAATATCAACTCTTAACTATAACAAGCAACCAGATAGTATCATCATTTACAAGCACTTCCTACACTGCAGTTGGACACGGTGTTAATATAAACGTAAAAAAACCAGCATCACTTCCAGTCTTGGACAACACAAAGCCATCATCATGGTAAACTTCATCAGATACAAGCAGCAAGAGAAGCAGCGTGGAGGAGCTCAATCAACGGCTTCCCAACCAAACTCACCACTAGAGGAAATCCCACTGTCAGAAGCAACTCCAGACGCCCCACCATAATCAGCGCCGCAGTACTCTCGTAGCTTCTGCGTGGACTTGTAGAGTTGATTGTTGAAACATTCGTTCAACGCGGTGGAGAATGTTCAAGTGAACACGAGTATATTGTAATTTGATATTTTTTAGTTTTGTTTAAAACTGCAATTTTGATTTCTGTTCAATTAATTCTATGTGCCAAGAATAACAGAATTTAAATTCTCGTTTGCACATTAAGCAGACGGAAATTCGACACGTTTGTTTGTTGTTTTTAGTCTCATGATAATATATTACTCTAGCATATAAGTTAACACGCCAGCTTTCCCGCATATCTGTACAAATTATACTGACACTGCGTCTGCTAATTTGCGCGTGCACACGAGCATCCGGTGCAATACCGCATCGTGGGAGCATTCCACCGCTAGATGGGGAGAAGTGCGGCGTCAGCGAGACATTAGGATAAGTAAGGTAGCAAGTAAGCTTTAGAGTTAAGTAAACTAATTTTGTAACTTCACTTCTGTTTGGACAGCAAAGCATATCAGGTAATAAACCGTTTATAATCCAAAGATACGTTTTTCATTCATTTTAGCTAACAAGGGCCAAGTTGCCTGGCCCCACCTTTAATTTTTTGGTGCTCCCTGAGGCGAACACCATAGCTGGCGCCCGACCAGGCACCCGCTAAAAATGCGGGTTCAATACGAAGGATGCGGCTAAAAACCAATATTCTTTTTTTGTTAAGTGTGAAAATACAAGTGATTTCCTGCATTAAAATTTAAAACATCCTGCGAGTCCTACGGAGTAGCTCCATGATGTTTTAAAGTATAATAAATTAAAAAATTAAGAAAATAAATTCCTATGTCTACATCCTGAGATTCCTATGGGACCTCCAGGAAATAACAAATAAAAATATCTGTGACCCCGAAGATCTTCAGACTATTGTAAAAATAAAAAAATCCTTATGTCTATAACCTGCGATTCCTACGGGACCCTCCAGGATATAATGAAAATGTGCATTGTAGTGCACCACACAAGTGTACACTGACGACCACACGTCGTCATAAGCACAGCAGCAAGTCGCATATGCAAACAAACTGACAATAGCGCAACGTGTGCAATTGCACTCAATACCAAATACGCTAGACAAGCATTTTGGTGGTGCAATAACACACGCTGCCTATATTGCAGCGTATGCATATTGGACAGTGCAGTGACTTTAGCCCTGAACTTGCACTCAAAATTATTAATATAAACAAAGACGATGATTCGTCAATGAATAATATCGGTAATACGATACTTGAGACAAATTTCGGGAATATGATTTGTAACTAGTGTAAATAAGATAGATATATTTTATGTTAGTTAGAATAAGAAAACAATACGAATTCAATGATATAAAAGAGCCAGCGAGCCACCAAATAAACCAGAATTAATCTGAACTTCTAAAACTGCAATCCTGCATTAGATTTCTCATTTCTTCTCTCGGTGCTCTTAACTAGGCTTAGTTACAGAACAGCACCAAACAATTGCGTAACCAACGGCAAACTCTGCCGGTTACAATCTCTACTGAGGGCGACATTCCGCTTCGCACTAGGTTTCTGTATATCATTGCATTCATACGTTGTGTGAAACCTGCAATCGATGCGTAAGCCGATCTTGCAAGGCCAACGCAATTGATATGATTCAACCCTCATCAACACACGTATATTACCCTACAGCATCAATTCACCAGAGATATTTTTGCGCAATAAAAACCCTTAAGGGAAAAACAAAAATAAAACAACCCACTATGCGAACATCCCATGGTTTCAAATGAAGGATATAACAAAAATTCCAACGACGGAAATAAAGTAATAATACGGCGATCATTTGTAATAAAACAAAATGGCAAAAGCTGCGAATCTGAACATCCAGACCCTCCAGCAAATCGGCTGTTTGCAAGTCACCACCAAAATGGCTAACAGGTCTGTGATCCAGCAACAGCTGCCACATAATACTCTTGGTACGCCCTACCTGGGTGCATGTTATAGTTCACATGAGAACACCGTAACAATTGCTTGACCACGGCAGCAATATTCCAGCGTTCACATGGGAACACGCTGCAGGTTGCAATTGTCCAGATACTGTTGTGAAGTAAGTTGTGCCTTAGTAGGTTACCCGCAATCTGATTGCAGACGACTAAAAAGGATAACGCGACTCTTCCTGGTCAGAATCAATTAAAGACGAGTGTGATTCGGGACACCCATGTGGTACATGTCGCTGTTACCATAAGAACACGGTAAAGATTCCGAAAACTAATCAATTGCTTTTCGTCTCTTACAGGATATAAACCGAGAAAATAATGCTAGTAGTGTATGTATTTTTTATTTAAAAAAATGAAAAAATTAAATTCAAAGTAAAAATTGACAAAAATTGCCATCTGTGCCAAAGCCAAAAATTACTAAAAAAAAAAGTAATTGTGAATAAAATCAAATTCAAAGTAAAAATTGACAAAAATTGTCATTTGTGCCAAAGCCAAAAATTATTGAAAAGTAAGTAATTGTGAATAAAATCAAATTCAAAGTAAAAATTAACAAAAATTGTCATATGTGCCAAAGCCAAAAATTACAGAAAAATAAGTATTTGTGAATAAAATTATATTCAAAGTAAAAGTTGACAAAAAATGTCATCTGTGCCAAAGTCAAAAATTACTGAAAAATAAATAATTGTGAATAAAATCAAATTCAAAGTAAGAATTGACAAAAATTGTCGATAGGAAAAACTTGTCATCTGTGTTATAGTTCAAAAGTACTGAAATATAAAAAATTGTGCAAAAAATTTAAGAAAAAAATTGTTAATTGCTGAGATAAAAAAAGAGAGAAGAAAATTGTGCAGTGCCTATCTGAAATCCAGTACATTTCCAGGTGAGTTGTGTATTATGGTTTTCTTTTTTTTTTTTTTAAATGGAAACTTTCGCGAATAATATGACAGTATTGACAGGGGCAATAAATGCCCTTCACGAAGAAATTAGGAAACTAGATTCGCGATTGAATGTAATGGAGCGTCAAAACGGGACCTCAGACAACGAGATGCGTGCTAGCATCGTAGGGGTTAGTGAACGCATAGGTAGGATAGAACAGCGAAACCGGCCAATGCCGGTGGAGGAACCGCGTATGGTTCTCCGAGGGCCTATGACAGAACAAGAACTTAAGGATATTGGCAGACCCCTGACTGTGTCAAGGAGTTGCAGATTTTCGAAGGTAACCCCTCTCAGTACATTTCCTGGATCCACAATGTTGAAACGATCCTGAAGGATTATGAACTAATTAGACAGAAACCTTTATATAGATCAATTTTGCAACATATCCGACAGAAAATCCGAGGACGAGCTGACGCGGCTTTGGTCTCATACAACATATTTAACGATGATTGGGCAGAGGTGAAAAGAGTTTTGTCGCTCCATTATCCTGACAAGAACGATATTAGAACGCTGGAAGACCAGTTGAATCAGTTGACTCAAAAGGGTTCAAGATTCGATGAGTTTTATGCGACAGTGAACCACCAGCTGTCGCTTATTGTCAACAAAATAAAGAGCGACGACTATTCATAGGAAACTGTGGGTGTTCTAATTGAAACCTATCGAAATAAGGCTCTAGATGTTTTCGTTCGTGGATTGGATGCCGAATTGTCCAGAATGCTAATAGTGCAAAAACCAAGGACACTACCAGAAGCCTATTCCGCATGCCTTGAGATGCAAAACTTGACCATTAGGAACAACCTAATCCACGTAAACTCCCCTAATAGAATAATGGTTCCCATCAATAACATGGCCGGTATGGGTGGACAGCGTCCATCTCTGCCTCCCAGGCTGCGACCTAATAACTATTTGGGGAATCGGCCTGCAAATTTAGCACCAAATAGACCCCCTTTTAACAATAACAGATTTTCAGGTAATCAAGGAACTAATGTACCATTCACTGCCAGAAGCACCACCCTTATGCGACCAGAGAAAATGGAGGTTGATGGCTCAATTCAAACGAGACAGGTAAATTACATGAATCGTCCTCAACAGGGAAATCCCTCCAAGAGAGCAGCGAGCTCAATGGGAAACATCGCCAAACAACAAAAGGTATAAACAGAGCTGGAGCAAGACGAATATGACGAAACTGCAGAAGAAAGTGTGGACTCTCAACAGCAAAATTTTATGGAGGACGGCCTTCCAGCTTTCTTAGCATAACGTCTAGGAACAAAGATGAAAGTGATGTACGCAGAAATGTCAACCAGTCTAGTGTTCCGTATATCTCGTGTTTGTGTGGCAGTAAAAAACAATTCAATTTCCTTGTATATACCGAAGAAAATAAAAATTTTCTCAACCCCTCATTAGCAATAGGATCGATTCCTTTAAATTATCCATTTCCCGTACAAACGGCATGGGATGCGCGGCACTAGAAGTTATTGAGGCCTTACTAAAAAACTACGCGAAATAGTTCGAACCATTAGATATGCGCACAAATATGAAAACTTCAGTTAGGGCTGAAATTGGAACCACAACCGACGAACCAATTTATACCAAAAGCTACTCTTAGCCCGAGAGAGGAAGTAGCTAAACAAACCAAGGAACTGCTCGAAAAGGGCAAAATACGTCCTTCGAAAAGCCCGTTCAATTCTCCCATTTGGGTTGTTCCGAAAAACCTAAGCCTTCTGGAGAAAAACAATATGGGATGGTAATAGACTTTAAGCGCATGAATGCTGTAACAATCCCGGATACGTATCCCATTCCTGACGTTAATCCAACACTCGCCAGTTTAGGAGCTGCTAGATATTTCACAACCATATATCTTATCTCTAGATTTCATCAAATCCCGATGAAAGAAGCCGATATACCGAAGACAGCATTCTCTACGATGAATGGGAATTACGAATTCCTTAGATTACCATTCGGACTTAAGACTGCGCCAGCAATTTTTCAACGTATGATTGACGATGTACTGAAGGGGTACATTGGAAAATTGTGCTACGTATATATAGATGACATAATTGTGTTCGGAAGGGATGAAGAGGAAAAATATGGAGACGGTGTTCGGGAGACTGGCTGATGCTAATTTGAGAGTGAATCTCGAAAAGACATAGTTCATGAGAACTAGTGTAGAATTCCTCGGATACATTATCACATCTGATGGCATCAGGCCCGATCCCAGAAAAGTCAGTGCAATCAAAGACCTAGTGCTACCGGAAACGCTGAAGGAACTAAAACGCTTCCTTGGAGTGACTTCCTATTACCGAAAATTCATCCGTGACTAAGCCAAAATTGCAAAACCTCGGACAAATTTGACCCGAGGAGAAAATGCGCAAATAAATGCAAGTCAATCTAAGAAAGTGTGGATCATCCTCGACGCCACCGCGCTGGAAACCTTTCACAATCTTAAGGAACTTCTTGTCTCTTCTGATGTTTTGTCCTTCCCCAATTTTCAGAAACCATTTAACCTGACAACAGATGCGTCTGATTACGCCATAGGAGCCGTTCTATCGCAGGGTGAACACGGCAAAGACAGGCCAGTAGCATTTATCTCTCGCTCTCTGAGTAGACCGAAGAAAATTACGCCACCAACGAGAAGGAAATGTTAGCAATAGTGTGGGCCCTTGATAACCTTCGATCTTACTTGTATGGAGCAAAAAACATCCGGATATACACAGACCACCAACCTCTCACCTTTGCATTGTGTAATAGAAATCACATCGCAAACCTAAAGAGATGGAAAGATCGGATAGAAGAGTACAATCACGAGTTAATTTACACCCCAGGTAAATCGAACTTTGTGGCAGATGCTCTGTCAAGAATGAAATGCAAGGATAATCAACCAACGAGGCTTCACATGATGACCGGTGCAGACGGAAATGGTTCTTCTACAGAAACTGCTAGTGAAGGCGATACTGATTCTTCAAGGATAAAGACAGCAGGCAAGGGCTCTACCACTGAGACCGCAAGCAAAAACGGGACAATACATAGTGCTGAGCAGGATGCATCCGACCTAATACCTCATGTGGAAGCAGCTCTAAACGTTTTTAAAAATAAAATTTTTATCAGGGTGGGAAAAGAGTTAAAGAGCTGGTTTAACCCTCATCCCGGTTATACCCGACTTTGCATTACCCTTGAGAAAATAGAAAGGGACAACCTAACTAATATCTTAAAAGAATATCTCAATCCAGCGGTCATCAATGGGATTAAGATTCCAGAGCGTCATTTACAGTTGCTCCAAGAAGTGTATCTAGAAAATTTCCAGTTATATAAAATCAGGATAACACAAAGAATTGTAGAGGATGTGGCTAATGAAGATAGAACCTGCCAAGTAATAGAGGAAGAGCATAAAAGGGCCCATAGAAACCCTCGAAAGAACAAAGAGCATATCCTGGAAAAATATGGGATGGCAAGTCGGATAAAAATATATACAGCCGCATGTGAAATCTGCCGGTTGAATAAGCACGATAGGCATCCCCCGGTTCCACCATTAAAAGATACACCCATTCCTAGGTACCCTTGTGAAATAGTGCACGTTGACATTTCTAAAATTCATTACGAAAAATACTTATCCTGCATAGATCAATTTACAAAATTTGCGAAACTGACATATTTTTTAATAGGACTTAGAGAATAAATTACCAAAGCCTTACTGATTTCCGTAAAAGGGTACATAAAGAGATAAGGGCGCAGATAAAAAAAACCAGGAGATACGAAATCTTCGGCTAAACAGCAAACGCAAAGAACCTAAAAAATTTAGCGAGGGCGATATTGTGTATGTCAGAGATAAACAGATTAAAAGCAAACAGAAAGCTTTGTACAAAAAGGGTGACTTATAGGCAAAGACAATAGGGTGACTATTCTTACGAACAATGGCAGGAAAATCCACAACGCACAACTAAAAACCACACATATTTAATATTTAATCTTCCATTTTTTTTCCTTTTTTTGCACAATAAATAAAAAAACACTCCTGAAAACCTTTTTGACTTAAAAAAATTGGCACAAAAGAATCAAATTTTTTTTTTATATACAAATGTTAAAAACATGGCACTGAATATTAAACATAGAAAATTCACAGATATTAAATCAAAAAATTGGCACAAACAATATTTGAAAAAGAAATTATGTCCATGTCACGCAAATAAAAATCACGTAATGTGAAATTATTAAGGAAAGCTCATGAGTGGCACTGCAACATGAGAATGCTTATTAGAATTTTAAGTAAACTTGAGAAACAAAAAACATAGAATCCTTTTATTATTAACCAATTACATAAGAAAAGAAAAATTTTATATCATATGTAAAACTTAGTAGCATAAGAGAGTTCACAATAATAAAGCGCTCTAAGACAGTTCCTTCTTTACGAGACACACTTGCTTCTTGTCGAACTTTAAGGGTACCGCAAAAAGCGGAAATTATTCAAAGAACCTAAATGGTACGTTTCTTATTGAATTGAATAACGAAACAATTGTGATAAAGGACCAAACATTTTCCAGTAGAAGAATAAAAAAACTACAGGCATTGCCATCAGTGCTCACTAATGTATCAAGCCAGGGGCTAAAACCAAACGTGGATTACGTACATGGACTGAGCTTGACAAATATCAAACTCCTTGACGCTTTAGGCGATAAATTTAAAATCTCCATGTTCTGACACGCTTATCCTGATCTGTTTAGCTATCATGGGTTTCCTTACGTGGCGAAAGTTGACCGGAAAAGTGGAGATGCCAGTGGTCCTCGTGAATACCAGCCGAAAGCCAGACACCCCTCAACTACCTACTCAATCAACGAATCTGCGGGTCGCAGATATTTGAAGGGGGGGCAGCCTTCGCCAGCCTTCCCGCATACCTGCACAAATTATGCTGACACTGCGTCTGCTAATTTGCGCGTGCACACGAGCATCCGGTGCAATACCGCATCGTGGGAGCATTGCACCGCTAGATGGGGAGAAGTGCGGCGTCAGCGAGACATTATGATAAGCAAGGTAGCAAGTAAGCTTTAGAGTTAAGTAAACTAATTTTGTAACTTCACTTCTGTTTTGACAGCAAAGCATATCAGGTAATAAACCGTTTATAATCCAAAGATACGTTTTTCATTCATTTTAGCTAACAAGGGCCAAGTTGCCTGGCCCCACCTTTAAATTTTTGGTGCTCCCTGATGGGAACACCATAACTTATATGTTGTGCAACGTGAATCGAACTACAGTATTGCTGATCATATGTATTATTTGCATTATATAGTATTGCTATGGATTTTAACATGTAAATTTTATATAAAAACGCAAGCAATGATTTAATAAAGTTAGTTCAAAATTAGAACTCAAAAAGAACAATTATTGAATTATTATTTCTTCGTGGTTTTCAAGTACTAGAAGGTCAGTTTAAATTAACTTCAATTTTCTTTCGTCGTGAATTTTCAGTTCAAATACTGAAAATTCAAAACCTCAAATTCAGATTGAAACCTTCAATTAAAATTTAATCATCGTGAATTCCCAGTTCAAGAATTCCCAGAAATTCAAAACAAAAATTTAAAACAAAATTTGGAATTAACAGTATTTTTTATGTTTAATTATTATAAAGCAATTTATATAAATAATTTTTGTTAATTGAAGTCATTATACAATAAGGTTTGTACGTCATCTGTTGAGAATTTATTTCCAATGATAACTGATATGCCTTATTGTTATATATAGCTAAGAAATTAGTATATCACTAATGTTCTCGTGTAGATTTTTCATTTAGAGTGGTGAGTTGTAATATTCCTTTAGGGTTATTTCCCGTGATAAATATTCTTATTATATACTCTGTTCTCTCTATTTATGTATATTACTAATATTTATGTACCAGACAACACTATTGTCTATTGTAGAGTACGGATATGTTTTTATTTTGCCCATCAGTTGATGGTGAATTAAAAAATATTTAATGACTTAAATTTTAAATCAAGCGAAAGAGACGCTGAAAACTGATAATTTTAGTATCAGAAGCGAGAGTGAAAAAAAACGAAGAAAACATAACTTTTAAATTAAATTTAAAAGAGTGTAAGCTTCTAATAAACAAGCGGATTTTAATCGGTCAGAGGATTCGGAATTCTCAATTTTGGCTTATGACCACCAAAGGGAATCGTGCCTGAAGATGTTGAATCCATATGCAATGGATGCCAGATGTAGTCTAACTCACGATAAAGAAAAAAAATTGTTCTTACATCAATCTTTATGGTCTTACTTAAGAATTTGGTTGATTGGAATTACATATTTATTTACTTTAATAATTCTGTCTTTTTGCAAACAATTTTTTTTTGCAATTTTTGCTCATAGCTTTTAATGCGTTTTCAGTGTGTGTGCTGCAATTTCACATAACATTCTTCTTATTTGCTTATTCTAGATTTAATATACCCCTTTCTGTCAGATGTTTTTTCGAAAGTAAATAAACATTTATTGTCTGGGAGTCGAACCTTGACCACCCCATAGGACTGTGTGGGCGTCACCCGTTTAGACAATCAACAAATTAAAATTCTTACTTAAAAATATAAAATAATTTCAAAATATATAAAATAATTTATTTACTTGTACCAATTTTACTTAAAAATATAAAATAGTATTTTACTTAGTGCCTTTTTCTTATAACTACATTTATATCTTAATTTCTTATGTGGCGTCGAGGAAGAGGAAACGAACACCGGCGGAAGAACTGATATACGTGTTTTTTAATTGGAATTTGTTAATGTTTTTGCCACCGTCCTTATGTATCGTCACCCTATAATCTCTTCCCACAATTTCCCTTTTATATAGAGGCCCTTTTATTTCTTGTCCCTCACGTAAACCCTGTCACCTACGAGGTATTTCTTAGCCTCCCGCCTATTTCTGTTCAACCGCAAATTATGCTGGTCTTGATATGTTTAGATTTGGATTCTTATCTCCTTGTGGACTCTTCTGTGAAAGTTCATCAAACCTTAGTAATTTATCCTTAAAATTCGGTTAAAAAAGATATCGCAAAGTTTCCCCCTTTGCAATATAATAGACTGTTGTATTGTAGCGGTCTACTGCGATGTAGACTAACGCTTTTACACTGTCGTCTCTCATTTCGTTTCGCAGGCAGCGGTATATCTCCAGAATTGTCGAGTGAAGCCTTTTCTGAAGACGTTCAATTGAGCTTCCACGTGGGGAATTAAATCCGATGCATTCTTTGTTCGCGCTATGAACCGTTCCTGTTTCGCTCTCCGTGGCATTGGTGGATCCTCTTCCTTCGCTAGCGGTTGCTGTAGCCGAGTCATTGATATTTAATCCTACGAGCATTCACGATCCTATCGTGTGGTTGACTTCTCATTTTATCCTTGACAGAGCGTCTGTTACAGAATTTGATTTACCAGGAGTTCGTGGGTATACTCCTCAATGTGGGCCTTCCCTCTCTTCAACTTCGAATTATAGTTAATATTTCCCAACGCAAAGTTGAGAGGCTGATGGTCGGTGTAGATTCGGATTTTCTTTGCTCCGTCCAGATACGAACTCAAGTTGTCAAGAGCCCACACGAGTGCCGTGCGAATTGCGTAGTTGGAGGCATCAGTTATTAAATTGAAGGGCTTATCGAAGTCAGGAAAAGTCGGTATGTCTGACGAGATGAGAAGTTCTTTCAAGTTGTCAAATGCTTTTAGAGCAGCTAAATCGAGAGTGATGCTAATTTTTCGCGACTGGTTTGCCCTTGTCTGTGCATTGTGCCCACGCGGGTAGTTTGTCAGTGGCTTTGCGATCTTGGCACAATCGCGAATAAACTTTTCATATTTAAGTTGGCACTTGCCAAAGTAGCGAACATTTTTAAATGTTCGTCCTCGTTTCTGCCGAAGATAATCATGTCGTCAATATAGACACAACATAACTTCTCTATGTGTTCCTATGTGTTAAGGACGTCGTCGATCATGCGCTGAAAGATTGCCGGCGCATTCCCTCAGGCCAAAAAGTACACTTCAAAATTCATGGTGGAAAAAGCTGTTTTGGGAATATCGGACTCCTTCATTTTTATCTGATGGAAGCCCGAAGTAAGATCCAACGCGGTGAAGTATGTAACTGCCCTGGAGTGGCTAACGCCGCATTGATGTCAGGGATTGAGTAAGTATCAGAGATGGTGACAGCGTTCAGTCATTTGAAGTCTAAAGCCATACGGTAATGTTTTCCGCCCCTAGGTTTTGGTTTTTACGCACCGTCCAGATTGGAGAGTTGCAGGGGCTTTTGGATGGTTTGATTATCCCCTCAGTCAAGAGTTCGATAACTTGTCTGTCTACTTCCCCTTGCATACAAGCAGGATACGGGCAGCTTTTCATGTAAATCCGTTCGGCCTTTGTTGTTCTGATCTTGGCGAGTACCGCAGTTTCTACACTTTCGTTGGCGTTAATAAGTTGGAAAAGATTTTCATACCTCCCTAGTAAAAATTCGATTGCTAATATTGCGGATATTGGTACGTTACTGAGGTCAGCTGAGTGGTGAAATACGGCCAATTTAGGGGGAGAAACATATTCGGTTTTATTTTTAGTGTATGGTTTTTGCAGTCAATCACTGCTTCCAGCTAAGCGTGTCATCCCCTATAATCCCGTCAAAGGACTCCAAGCCTGGCAGCAGGTAAAAGGTTATGTCATTATCATTCCCCAAACTCCGAAAGAATATCCTATTGACTTTTTTACTAACATAGATCGGTCCTGCTGCTGTTTGTACTGAAAAGGGTTATTCCACTGGGCTTGAACCAGCGGCTAAACTAGGTTTGATAAAACTTTTATTTGCAACGGTGTCAATAAGAAAGTTTAGTATTACATTGTTGTTGGCCAGGCACCTCATAAATGGTATGTTGAAATGAGGAGTGTCCTTCAGCACACCTTTTTCTATATGAACAACACTGGCGGGCCATCCTCCATAAAATTTCTCTGTCGGGGATCATTTGATGAGGTTCTGCAGGGCTCGTCTTGTATCTCTTCCAGAGTGTCTGCATCCAAATTGTGCAGCCTCGACGAAGGTCCTCCTTTGAAGAAGTTATGCTGGCGCTTTTGTGGAGGTCGGTTCATGTAATTTACCTGCCTCGTCTGTATGGATGAATCAATTTCCAACCTTTCCGGCTCCGACTGTCTCTTTCTCGATGCAGTATTTCCTTCATAGTTATTCTGGAACCTGTTGAACGAATGCGGCCGATTGCGCCCTGTAGTGAAGTATTGGTCGCTGCGGATAATCGGTATAGCCACTGAAATTTTCTAAATTTAAAAGAACTAAGTAAGAAATAACGTGTACATGCCATAAATTTAAAAAATGTGCCAACAAAATTGAATTGTGATGCATGCAATCAAGCGAAGATTTGCCATTTCCACAGAAAACTGGACGTACAGCAAAGAAATAGCTTTAACTTATACATTCAGATGTATTTAGGTCTATGAACATAAAATAATTGGTTGGCAATCGATACTTTGTCATGTTCATAGACGACTTTTCTCGAAAAACATTTGTCTATTTTATGCGAGCTAAAAGTGAAGATTTTGAAAAATATAAACAATTTAAAACTTATGTGGAGTGCCAATGGACTTCAAAATAAAGGCTTTGCGTAGTGACACTAATGGCACAGAGTACTTGAACAATAAATTTAGTAATTATATTAAGTAATATTGTATTAAGAGGGAGTTAACCATCCCGTATACACTAAAGCAAAACGGTGTTGCGAAGTGGGCTAACCGTACCATTGTTTATATGAACAAAAGTTTGTTAATTCATGCGAAACTGGAGGAGTTTTTGTGGGCAGAGGCAGTACAAACCGCAGTCTATTTGCGCAAAAGATGCCTAGTCAAGTGTTGAAAGGACGTACACCATTTGAAGTATGCAAACTTCGCAAGCTTTCAGTAAAACACCTACGTATTTTTGGTTCACGAGTGTTTGCGCTGGGTAAAGCCAGTAAGAGCAAAATCCAGATAAAGGGCAATGAGTATATGTTCGTTGGTTACTCCAATACAGAAAAGTCGTATCGTTTATATGACCGGCAGCGACGAACAATTATTGAGCGGCGAGCTGTGAAATTTGTAGAAGGTGAGTTTAGTAGGATGTAATAAATAATGATTTCGCGACAATCATCATTCGCCTTGAGTTCCAGAAAACGAACAAGTTGCGAGTAGCTGGCGAGACACCGCAAACCCCAAAAGAGGCGTTGAGTACCCAATGTGCAGGTGATTGGCGAAAATCAATTGCAAACAGACTACGAAGCAATTATTGCAAATACAAAATTGTCACTAGTTTATTTACCAAAGGGGCACAAAGCCATCGGTTCGAAATGGGTATTTCGAATAGGGCCAACGGCGAATTTTAGAGGTTCAAATCCAGACTAGTTGCCAAAGGTTATTGGCAACAATTAGGGGTCAACTACTGGGAAACGCTTTCAGCAATCTTATGTCACGAAACTTTCCACATGATTTTTATGATAGCTGCACAAAAAGAGCTGTGTATGCATCAAGTTGACATATCGAACGCGTATTTGAATAGCAAGCTTCATGAAGATGTGTATATGATGCAACCAGAGGGTTTTGTCAGCAAGCAGCATCCTGACAAAGTGTTGAAGCTGCAGAAGGCGATCTACGGGTTAAAGCAATCCAGCCGTGTTTGGAATAAAACGTTCGATGCAGTTTTGAGCGACATTGGCTTTAAGAAATCTAAATATAAACCATATCTGTACGTCAAGAAAGACAAGCTGCAGTACAGTTAAATCGCCATCTACATTGATGATTTCATCATCATGTGTTCCAGCGATAACGAAATAGCGGCAATTAAGAAGAAGATGGCATCAAAGTTCCAGATGCACGATGGCAGCGCTATAACATATTCCCTATGGTTGGAAATTCAGCAAGAGGGCGACAGATGCGCGCTTTCTCTGTGCCAGAAGAAGTACATACAATCAATTCTCAAGGCATATGGTATGCAGAATTGCAGATAAAGCAGCAACGTCACTTGACCCAGGTTTTCAAGACTGTAAAGACGAAAAATCTGTCAAGGTAAGTGCTACTAAATATCAATCATTAATTGGTTCTCTTATGTACTTATCGGAATTGAGTCGAACAGATATTTTACATGCTGTAAGCAAACTTTCTAGACAAAACACAAATCCGTACTTTGAACATGAGACTGCAGGAAAATATATTTTGCGTTATCTATCAGGCACAATGCAGCTATGTATTGTAGATCGCAAAATTTGTGAACCTGTAAAAGGATTCGCTGATGCAGATTGGAACGATACAAGTGGCAGCAAATGTTGTGAGTTAGAATCAAGCTGCCTGCGAGTAGTTGACTCACAGCACCGACTCCTAAAAGATACTACACATTTGGTGTGGTTAGCTTTAAGTAATTAAGTTAAGTAAGAAAGCACATATTTTTAGGGTGCGAGTATTATAAATAACCTGAATTTATGTACTAATGATTATGTAAACTTTTAGGGTGTTACAGTTCCGCAGTCGAGTCGACGAAGGGCATTGCACCGTCGACACTTTTACAGTAGGTCAGTTGGCTTGACCAACTGACACCAATTAGCAAGTGCGAAACTGGAACACCAGAAAGGTCAGTACGCAGACTGAAAGTGTTGTTTGTAAATAGTATATAAGAATTAGTATTTTAAGAATAAAGCTTCTTGTTGTTTTCTAACTAAACAAAGTGAGTGTTGTTTATTCTGTGAATAAGTGTTAGGTTTGCAGCTACATGCGCGCCCAGGACAGGCAGCCGAGGACACCAGCAAATACGGTCCACAATATTTTGGCGCAGCCTGTAGGATTGACAGCAAGGATACCAACATTTTGGCGCAGCCGGTCTTAAGAACCTACAGGAGGAATCCCAGGGCAAGGAACCCTGAAGTAGGGAGCCATCCTGCAATAAATTTGAATGATAACCCAGGGCGGAGGATCCCGAAGCGGAGATGTCATCAGACAAGATAATGGTGAGTAGAGAGTATAGTAGCGTAGTTTAAGTAGTTACTTCTGCGACCCTGAAGGCGCCGTAGAGCTGGTCAACGAAGATGCAACATATAGGCGCGTTTGCGTTGTTGCACGCAGCTTTGTATGGGCAACCATAAACCGTCAGTATGATCGAACGGTCTATGTATGTCGTCCTAGCTGTGAGGATTTTTTTTGTTGGGGAATCGTGTTTGTCGATAGGGACATTTATATTGTTTTTAAATTATTTTAATTTATATTGTTTTAAAATTGATTTAAATATTTGGCATTTTATGCATACGTTACGGGTTTATTTTTGAATATGGATTCAAATTTCCGGGAATGAATCAAGACACTTTTGCTCGTAAGTCCAATTTCGGTTTTTGCGACCATATAACCTTTTCTATGGATTTTTGGGAGTATTAAAGATGGTGAGGGGAAATCAAGGAGTATCTGTGAGGAAGTCAAGGACCAATTTGCATTGATGGCAGGACTTAATGGACGCCGGTATGCAGCGGATATGGAACTTGTGATGGAAGATAAGTAAAGAAGGAATATATATATATATATATATAGATAAAATTTACGGTGGAATGTTTTTTAATAAATTTTGTATTGAATCATTAAGTAAGATGGAATAAAATATTGGAGTATGGAAATAAGTTGATAACAAGTGCTAACAATTATTGGATTTTATTTGTAATTGGGATACGCCATCTGTTCTGGCATTTTGGATATGACAGAGGAAGCGGTTACTGCTGATACAAGATCAAATTGGCGAATCGATTGAAAAACTATTCCGTAACTTTAAGAACGACAGCAGGTTACGCAAGAAGAACGTGCGAACAAGCGAATAACACAATTGCAAAATCTGGGGAGAGAGTTCAACAATAACCACGGGTTGTTGTTGCCTCACGCAGTTGAGTACGGCAAAGGAAAATATTTTGAAGAAAATTACGCAGATTATTGGATTTTATTTGTAATTGGGATACGCCATCTGTTCTGGCATTTTGGATATGACAGAGGAAGCGGTTACTGCTGATACAAGATCAAATTGGCGAATCGATTGAAAAACTATTCCGTAACTTTAAGAACGACAGCAGGTTACGCAAGAAGAACGTGCGAACAAGCGAATAACACAATTGCAAAATCTGGGGAGAGAGTTCAACAATAACCACGGGTTGTTGTTGCCTCACGCAGTTGAGTACGGCAAAGGAAAATATTTTGAAGAAAATTACGCAGAGTACGTAAGTAGTCTGGTCAACGAATGGGCGGATACATTTAGTTCTGAATTAGAGGGACTAGGACAAAATACTATGAGTTTAGTTTCGCCAGACGAGGTAATAAGGAACATATTGAAATCAGTACAGTCAGAAGTGGAACTGTTTACTGGGAAAATAGTTGACCAGTTCGAAGCAAGTACGAGCAGGGAAGAAACTCAGGAATTGTGGAAACAGGCGAGCGCCAGAGGATCTGTGTCACCATTAGAAGTAGCGGATCAACCCTTAGCAGCAATCCAAAAAAGGACAGAAGAAAAGTTATTCACATTTCATAAGAAAACAGAAGATTTGAGAGCACAAAAAGAGTATCTTGAGAATAAGGTAAAAGAGCTTTCTCAGAGATTGACGGAAACAGAGGAATCAGCAGCGCTGTTGGAAAAGGAGTGTGCAGAATTAAAAAGAGGACGGGCGACAAATAGGACCTCACCGAAAAAGGAGAGATCAAAATCATGGATTTACATAGAGAGTATTGACATTGCCTCCGGAAGTTCGCTGACGGAATATTTAACACCAGAAGGGATAAGCCGCATTGTAAAGCCAAGACTAGTTTTTAGTGAAGAAAGGCAAGGGGAATTTTTGTTTGACGCATCTGAAATCGGTGTCGAGCCATTTTCTCCGGGAAGTCCGATAAATAATAAAAATCAGGGATATCCGCCAAAAGAGCCAGAAGCAGTAATAGTGCAGCAAAGTCTCGATACAGTGGACAGTATTTCGTATTATCAGTTTGAGTCCGTCACTGGTTCAGGACCTCTCAGATCTGAGCAAAGTGAATTTGGAAACCACCCAAAAAGATAAATCTCAAGTTTTACCAGCCATAAGTAAAATAAAAATAAGTAAAATGGGTATAGAGGGGATTTCAAAGGCAATGGACAGGCTAGTAGCTGTATTTGCTGGTGCTGCTGAACTTTCGAAGCGAAGGATAGGCCCAGATGAGTTGCAGGACTTCTTCGACTGTGTTAAGCAAAGGTTATTTGGAGATGCATACAACCTTGTGATGCCAAAGCAATTCGGCAGAGTGAACGAGCTTTACGGCCTTCTAAAGATAACCTATTTAAAGGAGAAAACTCTGGAAGACATATCCCAAGAGATCAGAATCGGGAAGCAGCTGGGAGTTGAAGACATACGCGCATAGGTAATAATAAAATAGCCCAGGAAATAATAAAAAATAAGTACAATTGCTTTGGAGATACAGCATTATTATACGAAGTGGACAAGTCGGTGTTAACAACTTTTGTGGTGGGTCTCCGTAACTCCGCTCTAAAGATTCATATGCTCAATGGCAGAACAGGAAGTCTGGATGAGTTAGTAGAAGAAGCAATTAGAGCACAAGTCCTCGTGGAACGGAGTACGGCCGGTTTGGGAGAGGTACATATGTTCGAAAACAGACAGGACAATTTAACTGCCGCTGTCATGGATAGAGAGGGAAGTAATTCCACCACAAACATATATAGAGGAGCGTAAAATCCCGATGTCTCTGACAGCAGAGCCGCGAATCCGAGTAATCCGTACAGGGGGTTTGTACAGAGGGCACCCAGATGTTCGTTCTGCCGTAAGCGTAAGGGATGAAAGCATTACACGCAAAAATACGCCCTACTGTATGAAGTGCCAAACATATGGTCATGAGGCAAGTAGACAGTGCCAAATAGACACTAAATTGGATCAAAGTATAGGGCAGCCAGGTACGAGGCGCCCGGATCGACTCTTGAGGGACAGCAGGGGTAGTAGTCCACGAGTTAATTCAACGGAAGGAATTAACCAAGGAAGAAAGCCTTTCAACACTGGGAGTGGTCAGCAGCGACCAAATTGGAATTCCAGAAGTGAACCAATTATAGGCAACACCCAACAGGGGTTGAAATGTTTCTCATGTGGACGAATGGGACATCGGGCAGCGGAATGCAGGGATAGTCAATTCCAACAAAGGAACCAGGGAAACTTCAAGCGGCCCAGTCGAGGCCAGTAGACTGGAAAGCCAGAAGAAAGGAAGTAGCAGTTTGGCCGGAGGTATCTGTGACTCGTAATGTGGGAATTACAGTCCAGGTGAAGGAGGAAGGGGCTCTCCAATACCACGTACCGAGAAATGTAAGTACAATGGTTCAAGATACGGAGGAGCAAGAGTCTCTCCGGGAAACATATTTTGATTGCGTGTTGATTTGGGTAACTGTGATGATTCTAGTACTTAGACTAAGTTTTAATAAGGTTAGAGAGTATAGGCCAATCGCCGCGTACGGGGTACGAGGTGGTATAATTAAGATATTCACGGTAATTTTGAGGGAGTATAGGATTGTGAGGGATAGCTGTGGTGCATGGAGAAAACAATTTGGAGAGTTAGGAAGTAGATACGCGTCCATTTTGGAATCAAAAGGGCGTTGTTTCGTTGTGAGCAGGATAGGTATTGCTTTTATCGAGATACCCTTCAAGGAGGCAGCTAGTGGAAAGCTAGTGCTTTTGGTAGACTCAGGGGCGGACACCAGCCTCGTAAAATCTAGTTTTTTATGGAAAGGACTATTTGTTAACCCAAATGATGTAAGAACGCTTAATGGAGCGTTCGGAGGATGCATCAGGACACTGGGGTCGCTCAGAATAGGGCACAGTGAAGTTAGGGGCATGAGTTTTAGAGTGCACGCAGTGGAATTGGATAGGGAAGGTATCCTGGGCGATGGGATAATTGGCCGTGATAATCTCTGGGGCCGCACCATACTGGATGCGCTAGAAAAACAGTTATCATTTTATGATGATAATAAGAATAGAATCCTGACTCTTCCATTAAAGTCATGGCAGGAAGGAACCGTGAATAGGGTTAAGAATTGTATGGAGGGAGTAAATGCAAGGTCAACTAGAGTAGCTACTATGCGTGTAAATACGAAACTTAGGACTCTTGTTTTGCACAAGCAGCAGCTAGCGGACGGCGTATATATGGGAGAGACCATAACGCACGTTGACAAGGGTAAGGTGTACGCTTACCTACCCAACGTATCAGCAAAGAACTTCACTAGTTTTGACAATTTTAAAGAACCCAATTATAGATCGGTTAATCAGATTAAGCAGGTAGATATAAGGAAAAGAATGGAGAGGGTGCTAGAATCACTGAAGTTAGACCCAAGCGTAAATTTAGAAGAGAAGGCATCAATAGAAGCCATTTGTACGTCATTCCATGACATATTTTTGCTGGAAGGAGACCAGTTGACTTATACACCAGAGGTAGAGCATGAAATACCTACTAGAGTGGATCAACCACCAATAAACCAGAAGCAATACAGATTGCCACAAGCTCACAAAGATGAAGTAAATAGGCAAGTGGAAGGAATGTTAAAAGATAACATAATTTCACCAAGTATCTCGCCTTGGAGCTCACCAATAATTTTGGTACCAAAGAAGGGAGGTGCTCTGGGTCAGAAGAAGTGGAGAATGGTCGTCGATTTTAGGAAATTGAACGACGCCACTATCAAGCAGGTGTTCCCGATACCAAGGATAGAAGAGATTCGGGATCAGTTGGGATACAGTAGATATTTTTCCACACTTGATTTAGCGAGTGGCTACCACCAAGTTCTGGTGGATACTCAGCATAAGCAGAAAACCGCGTTTAGCACCGGTTAAGGGCATTATGAGCTTAATAGAATGCCGTTTGGATTAACAGGAGCACCGGCTACCTTCCAACGGCTAATGAACCATGTGCTAACAGGCTTGCAAGGGTTAGATTGTTTTGTGTTTCTGGATGATATTGTAATTCATGGGAGGAACTTGCAGCAGCATTCGGAACGCTTGTGCAAGGTGCTGCAGAAATTACGTGAACAAAATTTGAAATTGAACACGGAGAAGTGTCCATTTTTGCGAAGAGAGGTGGTTTATTTAGGCCATTGTTGCTCAGAGGCAGGAGCACTGCCTGACCTGCAGAAGGTGGAATGCGTTAGAAATTTAGCGTTTCCTAGAAGTAGAAAGGAAGTGCAAGCATTCCTAGGACTGGTGAACTATTACAGAAAGTTCGTAGAAGGACGAGCCGGAATTGCGTTGCCGATTAATAAGTTGCTACGAAAAGAAGCAAAGTTCGAATGGGCAAAGAGATGTCAGCAAGCATTCGAGAGGCTAAAGGAAATAATTAGCTCGCCACCGATTTTGGCGTACCCCGACTTTAAGCAAACTTTTTTGTTGACCACTGATGCTAGTAATGAAGCATTAGGGGCAGTATTATCACAAGGGGAAGTCGGTAATAACCGACCAATAGCATTCGCAAGCAGAGCGCTTAGCGATACGGAGAAAAGATACTCCACAATAGAGAAGGAATTCCTAGCCATAGTGTGGGCTACGAAGAATTTTAGAGCATATCTGCTAGGACACCCATTTAAGATATACACTGATCACCAGCCGTTGGGAGCCATAGCCAATTTGAAAGACGAAACGTCTAGGCTAGCCAGGTTCAGACACAAATTGTCTGAGTATGAATTTGAAATCATATACAAACCTGGGAAAAAGAATCTGAATACGGACGCACTCAGCAGAGTACCGCAGGCACAGAAGGTATCAGTAGTGCAAACGAGGGCCAAAGCACGGACAGATAAGGAGAAGGCCGAAAGAATACAAGAAAATAAAATTGATGCTACAAGAGTTGTTAGCAATGTTGGTTTCGATGCCAATGAACGAAGAGCCAGACATGTGGAATGGCTGGAGGATAAAAAGATATCCAGGCTGTGTTAAAGCGTTTTCATGATTCACCCCTAGGTGGACACCAGGGATTCTGGAAAACCCATGGCAGAATTAGGCGAGTATACGGATGGAAAAGTATGCTCCAAGACGTTAAAAAATATGTAAAGAGTTGCCCAAAATGCCGGGCCAATAAGAGTTCAAGGCTAACAAAGATGCCAATGGTGTTAACTGACACACCAAAACAGCCTTTTGATAAAGTTCATATGGATATTCTAGGTATTTTACCTGAGACAGTTTCGGGAAATAAATACATGTTGACGTTCCAAGATTTCTCAAAGTATATGGCGTGCGTGGCTATACCCGATGCTGAAGCAAGTACGGTGGGCAAGGCATTCTTTGACGAAACTATAGCACGGTACAACATACCTAAGGTCTTGATAACCGACAATGGTTCAAATTTTGTATCAAAACTATTCTCTGAAACATGTAAAATGCTGGGAATCAAGAAATTGCATATAACACCATATCATCCCCAGGCGAATGCTCATTGGAGCGTAGTCATCGACCTCAGACCGAGTACTTGCGCAGTTTTGCCAAGGAAGACAGCTCGAATTGAATTGAGAACTAACTAATGAGTCATAGTGAGTAGACGTGTTTTTGGTGCTAACGAGTTGAAAGCGGTTTTTACGCCATTTGCCAGAGATATTGATCTGTTAATTCGCCTACTAAAGCTTGAAGTTGTGACTGAGTGTCGGTGTTTATGTTGAGTTTTTTCTTTCTGTATAGTCGATATAAAATAAAGAAATCTGTTTTTGCAAAAATGTCATTGGCAACAAGACAGGCAGCACAAAGAAGAGAGAAACAAAATTTGCCGCCAAGTTTGCACTCAACACCAAATGCGAACAAAGCAACTGCAGATAGGCTCTCTGACTCTGGTTTGCTGGCTGCATACGATGAGCGGTTGATTAAGCTCGAAGAGAGCATTGTCACAAAGCCTAACGGGTCTGTGAAGCTGCTTGAGGATCGTGTTATGCAGAAAATGAATGAGTTGGCCGGTGAGTTGTCTAATATCAAGAGAGATTTTAGGCAAATTGAGTCTAGAGTGTCGGCAATTGAGCGATCCATCACGGAGGTGGAAACACTGAAGTCAAATGTGCACTCTCTGCAATCCCAAGTGGAAAAATTTTAAGGTGATGCTATCTCAGCGGATACATTAATTAATGGAGTACCTGAGACCGAGAGTGAGAGATTGGGTGATACATTTAATAAAATCTGTCAATCGGTCAAATGTGACTCGCCGCGGGTTCGGAAAGTATTCCGTCGGCGCTCGAACCGTAGCCAATCTCAAAATGGGGCTGCGGCGGTTTTGGTGAGACTGCAAACGGCACAACAAGCAGTAATCTCTTTCGGGCTATTGCTGGGTTCTGCAAGGAGAAGAAGAGATCCATCTTACTCTCTGATATCGGTGTCGGCGGACAAACTCCCGTATTTGTACATCAGAGCCTAACTAAGAGCAATCCGGTAATTATGCAGTATGCATCGAGGCGTAGGCGGCAGCGGCTGTTGATTTCTGCATTCTCCATGCGAGGCATGGTCTATGTTCGAGTGATCCGAGATTCTGAAGCGAAACTGGTTACGAGACAAGACGCCGTGGATTCGCTCGTTGGCGCACCAGCAGCTACTAATTTACAATAATGTTGTCTTTTCCTTCATTCTTTATGCTTATTTCAAACTTAGCTATAAGTTTTCTTCTTTTTATTAATTTATTCTTTTATACATTTATAACTCTTTACTTTTCATATAGGTATATCTATTCTTCCACTTCTTTCTATTCATTTAATTTGCTTTCTGTTGTTGTGGCTGCTGCTTATTACTATTTCGGGCTTTGAGTTCTGTGGTGGTACTAGTGGTTATCATAACGTATTGGTTGATGTATTGTGCAAACAGCGTTGTGGCTTAAAAATTGTACATTTTAATGCTAGAAGTCTTAACTCTTCCAAACTTGATTAAGTGAGGTACATTTTTGCTGATTCCTATGTTGATGTGATTTGTGTGTCTGAAACTTGGTTTGGGAGTGGAGCAAGTGACCTATATTTCAATATACCTTCGTTACTACTCGTACAAGCTTTTTAGGAATGATAGAGTCGGCCGAAAAGGAGGTGGTGTTGCTATTTTTGTTAAAACTTTTCTAAATGTAAAAATCGTAAATAGGTCTGATGGCACCGCAGTTGAGATCTTAAATCTGGAAATATCTGATAATATTTCTAAAGTCATGGTTTCATGTGTGTATAACCCTAATAAATGTCACAGTGTTGAGCCGTTTTTCTCTGACTTGTCGTTGCGTGTAATTGACTATGACTACTATATTGTGTGTGGGGATTTTAATATAAATCTGCTCTCTGCTGATGCTGTTTCGGATAAACTTCGTGACTTTATTAGTGCGTCTGGCCTCTCTGTTGTGAACTCCATCATGCCTATTAGATTTGAAAATAATGCTGGTCCTAGCTTACTTGACCTCTTTATTATATCTGACACATCAATGCTATTTATCTTTCATCAGCTCACTTTTATTTATGATCATGACTTGATATTCTGTACAGTAAATGTTAATATTGGTCGAAAAATTAATACTTCCTCTATCTCATATCGTGATAATAAGTCCATTGACTTGACTTCTTTGTTTAGGGAGCTTTCCCAACCAAGATGGGACGACTGCTGGTTTTCTAGCGGTATTGATCAGAAGTTGAATGGTTTTGTGAGTCGGATCTGTGATGTTTTCAACACATATGTCCCAATTCGCACTATTCAAGTAAAAAATAAAGCGTGTCCTTGATTTGACGCGCTAGTGAAGCAGCATCTTAAGAACCTCCAACCGATCAGAATTGGTATTTTTACTGGCTGGCTCGTAATGAGGCTATAGCTGCTGTGAGACTAGCAAAGAAAAATTATTTCTCCTCTAAGCTTGATGTATCTCTTCCATCTAAGCAATTATGGAGGAATCTAAAACGGTTTGGTGATCATGGCAAGGATAGTACTGATTGTTTAGTGGAACCGAATGAATTAAATAATCATTTCCTGAATGTGTTTCCCCCTGAGAAATCTAGTGAGTGTGAGCTGTCTGTGGTTGATGGACTTGTCTGTCAAAGTTCATTTGAGTTTCATGCAGTTGGTGAGTGTAATGTACACAGAGGGATTATGCGGATAAAATCTAACGCTGTAGGTCCTGATGGAGTCTTTATTAGGTTTATAAAATTAATTATTCCGTTTGTCTTGAGTCCATTAACTCACATTGTAAATCACTGTTTTACCCGTGCTTCCCAAGTCTATGGAAATTAGCGACTGTTGTGCCGGTTGCAAAAAAGGCATCTGCCGCTGCTCCTAGTGATTTGCGGCCCATTAGTTTGCTCTCATGTCTTTGTAAGGTGTGTGAGTCGCTTATAGCTGATCAGATATCTCGACACCTGAATGAGTTTAAGCTGCTGTCACCACTACAGTCTGGTTTTCGTAAGGGTCATACCTGCTCGATTGTTATGCTGAAAGTTATTGATGATATTCGAATTTCATTTGATGATGACCAAGTAACTCTACTCTCTTTATTGGACTTTTCCAAGGCTTGCGATAGTGTCAAGTTAAAGTCTTATTTAGGTTTTCTAGCAATGCCTTGCTGCTTATGACGAGCTATTTGAGTGGTAGATCTCAGCGAGTGAAAATTGGTGATATCTTCTCTGATTATAGGCCAGTTTTTTCTGGGGTCCCACAGGGTTCAATTCTTGGACCACTGCTTTTCAGTATGTTCATCAATGACATTTTTTCACTTGACTGTAATGGAGTGATGCATGCTTCTGCCGATGACATTTAGTTATATCTGTCACGTAGGGTAGGCCTTATGGATGATCTGGTTTGTAGACTAAGTAATAATAAAAATTTAGCTTTAGTAGTTTGCCCAATGGTCGACACTGCGAGCTATAAGATCTTTTGTGTCATACTACATTTGTCATCAATGATCCATGAGATCACAATTGTCCGATCTACTATGCCCTATAGGGTTAGTACCGGTGTTTCTTCCGTAATGCCATAGCATTTCGTCCGTTTGGTGATGTCAAATCGTCACAATAGTTTATCAGGTTCTTTTCTGCCTAGATGTTCCTTCTCTAGAGAAAGGAAATAGCTGAAAGTCATGTTCTTTCATTATCTTTTCCGCTTAATGGATGAATTTGAAAATGTCCATAACCCGAGCATTCTTTGATTCTTCCAGAGCCAACTGGTCGCGGTGGGATTTATTCAATCTGGTCCTTGCCAACGCAATGCAGTCGCACAGTATGTGTTCCGTGGTTTCATATTCTTCTAGACAGAGACGGCAATCCGTAACATCAAGAATGTGGATTCTAGTCAGGTGATATTTCAGGTATTAATGACCTGATAGAAAACCTACTATTTTTCCTATGTCTGCTTTGCACCTATTGCGCAATTCTTTATTGTAGGTGAATGGCCTTACCAGTCTTTTAGCTTGGCGAAGCCCTTCTATCCCTTCCCAGTGTGACATTCTGAGACTATGTTCCCAGTTATCTACCCTGGATTTAGCCTCCGCCCACTTGATACCACAGTATGGCTCCGGACCTATGAGGCTTGCTGCGGAACCGGCCCTAGCCAGCTCGGCAGCAATTTCATTGCCTTCAATCCCCGAGTGACCCGGGACCCAGCAAATTGCAACCTTATTTGTTGCCCCTAGATATTGTAGGTTGTTGAAGCATTCTCCACCAGTTTCGATTCTAAAAAATATGAAGCTAACGCCTGTAATGCAGCTTGACTATCTGAATAGATAGCTATGTGTGCGCCCTTGATACCAGTTTTCAGATTTGTCCTCGCACAGATTGAGATTGCTTACTCTCTGCAACAGCGGTAAGCGCATTTTTTAGCGTCTTTATGCATTATGCAAGCTGGTCTGGGAATGCTCTAGCAGTGACAAACTCTGATACGCTAATGTGGGTACCGGGACATGAGGGACATGAGGGCAACGAAATGGCAGAATCTTTGGCAAAAATGGGAGCAGACACTGCCTTCATAGGTCCAGAACCCTTCTGTGGGGTAAACAGTGGCTTCACAAATAATTTGTTATGCGAA
Organism: Clusia tigrina; assembly: GCA_920105625.2. NCBI lineage: Eukaryota > Metazoa > Arthropoda > Insecta > Diptera > Clusiidae > Clusia > Clusia tigrina. The sequence goes on along the minus strand of OV050031.1, from coordinate 112,487,874 downwards.
CAGGAAAAACGAGGTCTGGTAAACTACTCGAGAGCCCAAAAAGGCATGTGGCAGTCGAGACTACTCATTGAACCTGAATACATTAGGGTAGATGCTTCTTTAAACCTCAGCAGACATGACATCAAACTCTATTCTTACTTATACTAAACTTTTAATAGGATACTGTAGACTAAATTACCATCTGAAAAAATAGGCGTGGTAGAAGACGAGTCCTGTCGACTCTGTCAAGAGGAGCAGGAAACATCAGAACATATTCTCCGCACTTGCCCAGCGGTGGCAAGACACACACATAATTACCTAGGCATTGGGTTCGTATTTCCAAATCAGCTAGTTAAAATTAAGCCCACAGCAGTTACGAGATTTATAAATACTCTAGGACTGCTTTAGTTGGGTACGAGGATGCACAATAGATCTCTTAGGTTGCGGTGTTAATAATATATAAATATATACTTTAAAATATATGTCCATAAGCAAGTAGGAAAAATTTCTGCTTCAACACAAAGAATTGTGTAAAATATATAAAATTTTATATTGTTATGGAAACAGCAATTGTTTCAAGATGATTTAAATGTTCTTAGTGACTGGTGCAACATAAATTGTATGCAACTAAACTACAAGAGATGCAAACATATGTGTTTTTCCAGATCATCCCACTGTGCTCATCCTTACTTTATTGTCAATCAACCATTTTTATCCATTGATCATATGTGCGACTTAGGTGTGACCTTTGACCAAAAACTTACTTTTGGTAAACACGTTGCAACTATAGTTAACAAAACTTCTCTGATTCAAGGCTTCATAAACGCTGGGCAAAGGAGTTCAAAGACCCCTTCTTCTATAAACTTCCCTGGTGCGCCCATCATTGGAGTATGCAAGTGTTGTTTGGTGTCCTGGATATGCCTGTTACTCTGATGCTATTGTATCACTTCAAAAGCGGTTTTTATTGTTTTGCCTACATTCTTTTACATGGAACTCCAATTTTCAACTTCCATCTTATATGAGTCGTCCGAAACTTATTCGTCTCCCCTCTCCTAAAACCCGTAGAACTATGTTTAATGCATGTTTTCTGTTTAAACTCATTAGTGGTGAAATAAAAAGTAGTTTTTGCTTAGCATTCTCCACTTTAATTCTCCTGCAAGAAGAACAAGGAATTTCGCTCCTTTGTATCTCCATCCTTGTAATCGGAACTACTTAGATTTTGCGCCGCTTCGTAGTGTGCGTTATGATTTCAATTTAGTTTCGGAGGTGATTAGTTTGAATGAATTGAAACATATGTTGAAATCTAAAATAACAGTTTTTCTTTCAAACCGCGAGTAGTTCTTTTTGTATATCTTTGTATATCTGTTTAATACCCTTCCTAAAGCGCTATCAGCCCTTTGAGGCTTAGCGTAACTGTCAGGTTAGGGAGGTGGTTTTAGTGAGTAAAAATCTCACACTCTTGGGTGGTGCGTACCCCCTCGTGTCTTTTTGAAGATTTCTCCTCCCTTCGGAAAAAAGCACATAAATCTTTACTTCTGATACTGTCAAACTTGCGAAAGTCATCGAACCGAAAGTGTAGCAATCAGATTATAGAAAAGAAAAGAGAAGAGATAAAAACAATAAGAAGGGAATTTATAAATGATTTTGAAAATAGCGAACAGGATAAAGATATTGTAGCTAGTCATTCGGAATTTTTAAAAAACTTACGATACGTTACATAAACTGTTAATTGGCCAATTACAGACATACACTACAAATTAAATAACAGTATTTAGCATTGACACTGCCGCAAAGGCAATACCAACTCTTAGTGGGAATCCAAAAGAACTAGATTGTTTTGTAAAGATTTTATAACTTTTATGCAGACAACTTTCACCTTTGGGACAGAAAGACCTTGTTGAATAGGCATTTCATGTAAAATTATCCAACAATATTGTTAATCGATTATGTAATTTACATTTAAGTTGACAGATCAGAAAATTACACTGAGGATGGTAGGAATCCGAAATATTGGGAATTTTTTAATTATATAAAACAAAAACAAACTAATTTTTTTTTACCTTGAGCTCGATAGAAAAACAAAACAAATTAATTATGCAACAATGTTAGTAATAACGGCATCTCTTTCGTAAGCCATAGCATTAGTCCGTTTGGTGATATCAAAGCATCAGGCGTTGGCGAAGTCCCTCTACCCCTTCCCAGTGTGACATTCTGAGACTATGTTTCCAGCTATCTACCCTGGATTTAGCCTCCGCCCAGTTTATACTACAGTATAGTTCCGGACCTATGAGGTTTGTTGCGGAACCGGCCCTAGCCAGCTCGTGAACAATTTCATTGCCTTCAATCCCCGAGTGACCCGGGAGCCAGCAAATTGCAACCTTATTTGTTGCCCCTACAGATTGTAGGTTGTTGAAGCATTCTGCCACCAGTTTCGATTCTAAAGAATATGAAGCTAATGCCTGTAATGCAGCTTGACTATCTGAATAGATAGCCATGTGTGCGCCCTTGATACCCGTTTTCAGATTTATCCTCGCACAGATTGAGATTGCTTGAATTTCAGCCTGGAAGACGCTAGGCCACCTGCCCATTGGTTCTGAAATTTTGGTATTTGGTTCATAGACCCCTGCACAGGTTCTTGTCTAGACAAGATCTTCATCTTTAATGCGCTTCTAGCAGCACATTTTTTCACGAATCCGTGAAGTGGGGATAGTCCTATTATGGCCATAATAGCAGCGGTTGGGCAGTTTCGCATGGCACCGGTGATTGCCACGCAAGCCTGCCTTTGAAATCTTGTAAGTATTTTCTAACCAGATTCTTTGGTTGTCTTGGGCCACCACAAAAGGGATGCATAGGTAATGATTGGTCTAACCATCCAGTGTATCATTTTTGAGTCAAGACCCCATGTTCTACCAAAGAGACTTCGACATGCCCATCTTGCTCTTGTGGATGTAGACTTAATGAGGATCTTGATATTCTTACTGGTTGGGCTCGTAGCAATGATCTGTGTCAAAATCCGGCGAAATCTTATGTTCTACCTATTTACAAAGACAATATACTTTTTACTGAAATCCCTCCAATGTTTATTGCTGGTTGCCGCCTTACACTTGTTAACAAGACTGTTGTGCCTGGGTTTCATTTGAACTCGTCATTGACTTGCTCGAATCATAACAACCATGTGGTGTGAAGAATGTATATGACTCTGCGCTGTTTGAGGATGTCTGCTCGATTTACTCCCGTTGAATCCAGGCGCAGGTTGGTTGTGCAATTGCTTGTGCCTATTATTACCTACTCTGAGGTGGTGTATAGTGGTTTGGACTCTCGGTCTTTACAAAAGCTGCGAGTGGCATTCAATAATGCTACTCGTTATATGTAAGGCTTGCACAAATTTGACGATATCTCATCTTGTTGTAAAATGGTTCTGGGTTGCGATATTGAGAACTATTTAAAGGCAAGAAATTGTATATTTATGTATAAATTAATATACTCGAAGGCTCCGCTATACCTTTATGACAAGTTGCGCTTCAGCCTGTCGAATCGTTGCAATAATCTCATTATACCGAGGTTTAAATTCCGGAATTCGGCTAGAAAGTTTTTCGTTGGCACCACTAGACTATGGAACTTTTTACCTAATGATTTAAAAAATATTGTGAGTCACAACAACTTCATGCATCTTATTTATCTTTATTTTAGTAGTAACTCCTGACGCTTTATTTCTTCTCTTTTCCTTCTTTTTTATTTTTTATATATTTTTCTTGTTTTTTGTTTTATTTGTTTGTTGTTTTCCAAAAAATTTGTCAATAGAATTAATTTTAATTTTAATCTTAGCTTTAAGTTTTTAATTTAAGTTACATATGTGGCTAAGTTAAATGTACAGCATAAGTTTTTAAAACTTATTGTATGATTAAATAAATTTAATTAATAAATTGGGATCAATGGTTGCCAACTGCAATGCATGTACACAACAATACAGCTCATGTATCAACGAAGGAAACTCCGTTTAGGGCGCTCTACGAGTTTGATTTAAACATGCCAGCAAATTTGAAGTGCAAATCTGCGCCAGTTTACAATGCTGATGACCCGAATAAAGCGCAAAAATATCAGCTACAGCGAGCGCACGAATTGGTTAGAGAAAACCAGGATTGTGCTAAACGAGTAGCCAGGGAAGCCTACAACAAGATACTAAACCCAGTAGTATTTCATGTGGGTGGCAAAGTACTCATGAAGAACCAGGCTAGGAGAAACAAGTTCTCACCTGTTTGGCTAGCTCCGTATGAAGTAGCAGTTACAACAGTCGTAACAATTAAGGGCAAGCATAAGAAGCTACATAATAATATATTGAAATTGTTCCACATGAGACCACACAACTAAAGACATGTGTTAACAGTGTTTTACCAGGGTAAACACGAGAATAACAACGTAAACACGTACGTGTGTATATCAAATAACACAAACAGCGCCGATTTTCAAAGTCAATGCCAGCAGAAGCTTGCCAATTAAACTCGGGTGAATAAACTTGACGTAATGTAAATATGCTTATTAGGCACTATAGCCGAAGGAAGCAGCGTAGAAAAAAATATTTTTTAAAATATAAAATAATAATTCAACAAAAAATCATAAGACAGTCGTGGGTAAGTAATATAAAACTTAAAATAAAATATATAAATACATACATACGGCAGTTTATGCACTGATATTCGACACGTAAGCGTTAACGCCAGGCAACGGAACCGCTGGTGAAGTAAGTATATATATCGGGTTTTTCAATAACACCGCTACAAAAGTTTTTTTAAATAAAACAAATCCGGTTTTATTAATAATAATTAATTTTTTCGGGATGCAATGATGACTCTTGGAGTAAGTGTGGATTGCTGTCTAACCAATAACGCATCTTTTGCTTATAGACGAAGCCATTCAGCCAGAAATGAGCCTCATCATAAATTGGACGTAGCGCTCTTAAAGTTGAGGCGACTGACTCCGAATTTCGGTAGTAAATTTTAATAATTTCGAGTCGTTGTTGGCTCGCATATCTTTGCACGGTGAAATGGCAAACCTTAGTGAAGAGAAATTTCAAAAGAGCCAGAAAAAATATGGCGTCGTTTGATGTCACTATTGCTTTACTTTTGTAGCGTTTCTTTTGAAAAACTTTTATATATATATATATGTATATATATATATATATATATATATATATATATATATATATATATATATATATATATATATATATATATATATATATATATATATATATATATATATATATATATATAAAGGGTTTTTCAAAAGAAACGCTACAAAAGTATACTTAAAAAAAAGTAAGTATACGAGTATAGAGACATTCGATGGGAAATTGGGAATTTGCAGATATTTACATACTGCAGCAGGCTACGGTTTATAGCTTAGAAAACTAGCATGTGGGGAATTGAAATGTATATATATATTGAATTAGAACAATATATTTAGCTTACCATTACAAATTAGGTAATAACGTTGGGAATTAATTATAAAATGCTTTGAATGTATGTATGTATTCATATAAGAGTAGGTTGCATGGTGTAGGGAAATACACTTGTTAATGGATATACGAGTATAAATACCAGGTTAGTAGTAAATTAAAATATATAGAGTAGTTAGATGCAATGAAAAATTGAGTCATGCAATGGACAATTTTTTCACATGAACGGGCTTATCTTTTATACACTCGCTTATGTAAGATGGGCAACTAGATTTGCCCAGAATTGATATGAAGCAAATTATTGTAAAATATATATTTATTGAGGATTTAAATTTTTAATGCCGCTAACAATGTTAAAAATGTTAACAGAGTTAATTAATAATATTTGCAAAAAAAAAGTTTTTTTTCACTTATTTATAGTTTGATTGTTAAGACGTATTAAATATGCAAAATATACTCGCATTAAGAAAATTTATAAATGGAAAAATTATATTCTGTGTAAAAGTTCAAATTAAAAACAAAAGTAGTTTAGAAAATAATTAGAGTTACAGAAATTAATTATTTACAATCTAAATTTATAATGAAATAAATGTAATAATCCAGAGAAAACAGAAATTATACTAAATAGGAAAATTATATCCATGAGTATATAGTACTCGTATATATAGTATATAATTTTGAAATTGATTTATTAAATTAACTTATGAAACGTTCGACTAAACTTAAACAGAAAGTTATCAAACTAAAATGTAAGCTAGAAAATTAAGAAATGTTTTATAAGTATTCACCTCTGATGATGTGAATTGAAGCAGGAAATTCCAGGAACAGCGAATATCGGAAGACGGTGCGGACTAAAGGACCAACGTATTATTCGATGGATTGGGGATGAATGGCGACTAATGTGATATTTCTCGAAACAGCATATGGCCGCAGTGTTTGATCACGTTTTGGATTGCTTTAAGGACAAACAATGGAAAAATAAACAGGTTTCTTTGCGGTGTCATATTTTTCATTGGACAGTCTCACATAACAATGTCCACCCAGTGGATCACAATCTTCACAGAATCAATTTCGAATAATTTAAAGATGGGCAGAACCATAAGGTGGATGACTGAAACCGCCACCAAATATAATAAGCAGAGGAAATTTGTCTTACAGAAGTCAATTGTTTCATTAAAGTATATGTTCAATCTAGAGGATGAACATAAGAAATATTATTCGCATATAAAATTGTTTTACTAGAGGAAGAAACAGAGACTAGTATCTGGTCGGAGTACGCAAATTGCGTCATCAACCGTGTATCTCAGAGAAATAACGATAGTCTACACATCAAGGTCAACAAAGTCAAATTCTATTATGAGAAAGCTCTAGAGAAACACTTCCACCATAAAACGCATTACTGTAAAGTAAATAACGGAGAAGTATTGTAATCTCTCATGTATTTCGAATGCATTTTACAAGCTGAATACTATAAGAAGAGGCAGTACCACCTATCTGTTGGGGCACGATATATAAATCAAAAGAAGAAGGTCACTACAACTGAAGTTTTAATGGGAAACAAAATCGCCAGCCTAGAATATCATACGTACCGGTCCAGAAAGAATGGAGAGGTATGCGGAGTTCATCGAGGGACTTCACTCCGATAACGACGGTCGTCAACTGGACCAGCAGGTAGCGAAGTCGCAGTATAATGTAAGATGTTAGGAATAGAATAGAATTGTGTTATTGATAGATGTTTGTATATACGCAAATGAGAAAAGAGTCAATGAGAGACCAAATTATAAAAAGGATAATATAAAAAAAAAAGATAGATAATTTAAAAGAACAAAAATAAGGTAAAGAAAAAGAAAAAAAAACTCCAAAAGAAAACAAAAGCTGGAGAAAAAAAAGTATGGAAAAGAAAAGAATAAAAAAAAACCGTAATAGAACCCAAATAAGGCGATTTTAAGAACAACAAAAGAAAACAATTTATATATATGTACTATAGAGTTAAATAGATGCACGGAATTGTTTACAGTGCCAGAAAAATATTGTGGAGATTTAATGGAAGTTAGTTGCACTAACCTCTTTTAGCAAGAGGGGAGGGATGTTGTGAGTTAGAATCAAGCTGCCTGCGAGTAGTTGACTCACAGCACCGACTCCTAACAGATACTACACATTTGGCCTGGTTAGCTTTAATTTAAGTAAGAAAGCACAATTAATTTAATTAATTTAAGTAAGAAAGCACATATTTTTAGGGTGCGAGTATAACAAATAACCAGAATTTATGTACTAATGATTTTGTAAACTTTTAGGGTGTTACAGTTCCGCAGTCGAGTCGACGAAGGGCATTGGAATTTTGAATGCACCGTCGACACTTTTACAGTAGGTCAGTTGGCTTGACCAACTGACACCAATTAGCAAGTGCAAAACTGGAACACCAGAAAGGTCAGTACGCAGACTGAAAGTGTTCTTTGTAAATAGTATATAAGAATTAGTAATTTAGAATAAAGCTTCTTGTTGTTTTCTAACTAAACAAAGTGAGTGTTGTTTATTCTATGAATAAGTGTTAGGTTTGAGCTACACCCACGCTCAGGACAGGCAGCAAGAGGGCGCTCGCCGAGGACACCAGCAAATACGGTCCCCAACATTTTGGCGCATCCGCACAGTGCTTTGTTGCCATACAAAAGTAGGACAAAAATAGAAGGAGTTGTTCGAATTTGATGAAACTTCATTTCCTAAAGGATTTTGAAACTGAAATCGGTTTTTTGATGCCGATTTCGGTTTTCTCTAGAATTTTTTTTGTAGACGCTTTAGTTGCTAGTACTCATCTCCCCAAACCCTTGCGGCCATCATTAATTATGGTGTAAACTTTAATAATAATAATAAAATATCAGAGCAATTATTTTTTAAATATTGCCAATTAAAAACCTATTCTCAATCGTTTCCTTCGGTTTTGGATAGAACGCAATTTAAAAGACAACGCTCACTCACATTCTTAATGCGTGCCTACTTTTATGTTAAAACAATTGGAAAGCAGGTTTTCTAATTAAGAAAGTTTTTTTTCTGTAGAATCTGTTTCTAAGCTATACGAACTTTCTGATGATAAAGAAGACGGACGACTTAATAAGGACGGAAACTGTTCTGCATTATCATTCGTATTTTCATCTTGTATAATATATTGCTCCATACAAACCTTGCTTGATTTGGTCAATTATTAAACCCTTTTTGGACTTGAACTCTTTTTGTATTCGTGTTTTATTTTCAACAAATTTCGTTTATTTTCATTTCGAACTTGCCATGGTTTAAAGGCTAGACGGTATGCTATATGAAGCAAACACTCAAAGAAACGAATCCAGCAAAAAAATGTATTTTTATCGAAATGATATTGCAGAAGAGATTTTTGAATTATTAAAAAAAATATATCAGCACCAATTAATCGCATAAAACTAATAACTGAATAGGTGATAATACCATAGTGAATAGTATCAAATAGGTGGTTTTTGAACTTTTGATCAAATTCATCTAAAACCTAACTTGATGGAGCAAATCTGAGTGGAATTCGAATTTAGCATCCAAAAATCTATAAGCGACAAATAAATACTTTGGTCCCCATCACGAAATCTTGCAGGCTAGTGTAATTGTATAATATTATCAAAGCAGGCAATATACTGAAATATGCATTTTAGAACTTATTTAAAAATAGGAAATTTCAAAAAGGCGGAAAAAAACGGAGAAGGTTTTACTTTCTCCTGTTAGTAGAAGGCCTAATGTGACATAAAAGGGAAAAAACTGTAGGAACTTTATGGAGCTTTTTTTTTGGTCTCCTAAAAATTGCCAATTTTCTAGATTTTACATCAACAACCACTTGCGGCATTAATACACTGTAAAATTTTTATTTCACATTTATTTTCAAAAAACTTATTGGTTCTAAATTTTACATATTTAATCTTTGTAAAAATCATAAACTTAAATAATTACAGTTAGCAAAGGGTTTTTAATCAAAAAAAGTTCCCAGCTACTCAAACACGGTATATTCTCCTCTAAAAAGTTGTATGCAAAATCTCTTAGATTTGAAGTGCTGTATAAAGCGGGAAAATGATTTTTTTTTTTAAAGTTGTAATTTTCTTTTAATTGGAGTATTATCTTTCTAATGATACCAAAAACTTAATGTTCTGACACACTCACTTTTTTGATTTTTGTCCATAAAAGGAGTACTGTAAGCCGGTAGGATTGACAGCAAGGATGCCAACACAAGTCGTACACAGGGTTCGCGTTCTTCCTGGGAACCAGCGTTTTCTCATGGGCTTCAACGAAGCAGTATTGAGTAGCACTGAAGCTTAATGTGTGGTTTTTTTTTTGTTGTACGGAATCCAATGCACCATTAACGCACAAAACATAGAGACATTAATTATCATTTTATTCGTGAAACAGTTGAGAATAATAAAATTAATTTGGAATATGTTTCTACTGATAAAAATGTTGCCGATATTTTGACTAATATAGGGGTCGGCAATCTACGGCTCAGTAGAATCATACTTGTGGCTCTTATACATATTGAAAAATTAACTGCATTATTACAATTGCAAAAATAATCCTGCGCACATATCAAAATGCGCGACAGATCGGAGGAATCTAAACCTAGCTTTAGCTAATCTTGTTCTCATCGACGTCACACTAAAAAGATATAAAAGATGTAGCGCAACTTACACTAGGAGAGCGGTATTTATCCGAAACATGTGTTCGTGAAGAATTATTAGCACTGCTATCCCTTAAGGGTCAAACTCGTGGGGAAGATATATGTACAGCTATTTTTGAATACTTAACGACAAATGAAATCGACCAAAATAGATTGGTTTCTATTGCTACAGATAGACTACCAAGAATGACGGGTAAAATGAAAGGTTTTGCTTCACTCTTCAAAAGAAGCTTTATTTCCAAAAGAGCTTGTATGTGTGATGAATTTATTCACTAAGATAATACACCAAATAATGGCAAAAGGACTTCCACATACACAGTTTTCTGGGTTATTAAAGGGAGTAAGTAGCCAATATTTTGATCTTCTTTTCCAGAACAAAGTGCGTTGACTGTACAAGAGGCTCAATACTGAACGTTTCGCTTTGTGCCTTGATCATATAAAGACATTCTACTTCAAAAAGGAATTGATTATCCTGAGTTAAGTAATGAAGAGTGGCTTAATTTTACTTGTTCAATACATGGAGAATGGCTAGTTACTACATTTTGAAACTTTAAGGGATTACAGAAACAATTTAGGTTGAAATACTAACAGTCAATTTTTTGTCATAGCCATTGCATAAATGAAACACTCGTTTTAAAGATTTTAGATCTGAAAAACCTTTTTTATGATCTAGTGAAAACATTTGGTATCTTGATAATTATCTGATATACTTACTACTGTGAACCATTATTTTCAAATGTGACGATTATTAAAAACTGTTGAATACCTAACGGCGAACGAACGAGAGAAAACACGCAGTGTATACCGAGTGTACAATAAGAAGGTTTATTTGGCTCTAACTTACAAGTATATAAAGGCAATGTTAATAACAGACAAAGATTGAGAAAAATGTGGTAAGGAAATACGAAAATCTTTATGTTACGATTACACTTGACAACAAACTTTCAACAAAACAAATTAAGAAGTAGATTACTAGCTTAATAAAAGCAGTATTCCAATGGCACTGGATCGCATCCAATTTAATGCAAAGCAGCAACAAATTTGGATTTAGCTTCATTTTCAGATCCAATTATTGTATCCAGAAGTGTTCGGAAAGCAACTGCCCGGAAAGAAGTGCCTGTATTTGGCACTATTGGCAAAAGTTTGTATCAATCACCTGATGCCGATTATTGTGAAAATATTTGAATTCTAAATTCAGTTAGAAATAAGATCCATAAATAAAATAAATAGTTCTGAAAAAGAAACATTAGTAAGTACTACGAGTTGGATAAATTTATTAGATTTGTAACTTTTCACAAATTTTTTTAGGGAAAAAGATCATGGACGAAGAAATAGACTGTTGCTTTCCTAAGTTCGGCAAGGCAGGCGGAGTTTTTGCATAGTAAACGAAAAAAAATGCTATGCACAATATGTTAATTGATTTGGTGAATCCAAGGAATTCTGGTAATTTGCTAATTCAATGGGACTTATTTTGATATCTAGCATTTGTGTATAACCAAATATTAATTTTTAAATTGCAATCCCAACAACATCCGATATGCCACAGACAAAATTAAAAAAATTATTGAAAGCCTGGAAACAGGAAGGAAGGATAACAGTAAAAGAACTGGAGCTGCTCCTTGTATTGCTCCATATACTGAAATAATGGAGGACCTATTCGGAAGTAGCCCTGGAATTGCTAATAGCCATTCTGTAAATTTTTTTGGAGCAAGAGTAACTGCGCTGGAGCCATTTGCGAAATCATCAATTGAGGACCCAACAGCTCCAGAAAATCCACGTCGTAAACACAACATTATGTCCCAATCCTGGACTCCACTCTCTTATCTTCCACAAAATTCGCCAATGTGCAAAAAGAGAAAGGCGCTGAAGGAGAAAATGTATTTCTTGAAATTGGCGCAAAGAAAAGAAATAGAAGAGACAAAAATTGAGGTGTTCAAAGAATACAAGAGTAAAAAATGGAGATTAATGCGGAAGAAAATAAACAGAAACGACATGAAGAAAAAATGAATGTGCTAAAAAATTTTCAGTGTCGTTGCCAATCCAATTATGTACAATAATAAAGAAATAACATATTTATTTGAAATTATATCAATGGAAGAAGTTTGTTTAATTTTTAATTAGGTTGTGGAAATTCTAAATTTTATATAAGAAAATAAAATATTAAGGAACTATAAACCGAAAATTTATTAAGTCCGCTAGAAGCTGATCGCGTCAAGTGTTATTTTGTTATTGATGAATTGATGTATCAGGTTCGACTGGATGGTCCTCCTGTATTGTGGCTCCACATGCTTCCACAATATCTTCATCGTTCTGTAGGCAAGAAATATTATGTAAAATGCATCCGCATACAATTATGTTGGATATATATTCTAAATGCACTTGTTCTGTAAAATTCAAAAGCCTTCTGAACCTTGATTTTAAAGCCCAAAACCATTTTCAACAACAATCCTTGTAGACGAATATATGTAATTAAATTTACTTTGAACTGCAGTTAGAGATCCGTTATCTCTAAATGGACATATTAGCCAGCTTAGCAATGGATATGCGGAGTTACCTAATATAAAAGAATTACTAGGAAATATTTCTTCATAATTTGCAGATGCCCGTTGCTAAAAAATAGATCTTCTTAAAACTCTATTATCGTGTAAAGAGCCTGGTTCATCAGCTAAAATGTCAATCAACATCTTATTGGGATCGACAATAGCTTGCAAGTGCAAGCTATAATAATGTTTCTATTAAAATATACCTCCTTACTTTCCCGAGGAGCTTTCAATACATCCAAATACATTCGGAATTTTTTAAATATTTTTTAATTGGTTCATATTTTCGGCAGCTTTATTGGTATTTGGCCAAAAAACAAATTCATGTCCAATAGACATGAGCCACGTCATGACTCTATTTATTACGTTGAATTGAGAGACACCAAACAAATTGCTTATTTCGCCCAAAGTATTAGTGTTTGCCATGTACCAGAAAAACATGTAAATTTCTTTGTTCGCGCCAACTTTCTGCAAACCGCCATGATCAACTCATTCCTAGTTTGAAACTTTGTATGCATCTAAAGAGGAGATATATTAACTTTCTTTACATTGCCAAATAATTTAATGCATACAAATAAGATAAGATGCAGTTGTGCGGTTTAAACGAAACTGCCTCTTAAAATCGTCAATACTGTACGATTGGATAACGTTTAAGAAATGTTCGATTTTGGTATGTTGCCCTAATTCACTACCGGAACTATAAATTGTTGAGGACGAAACATTTAAAAAGTCTTCATTACTTTATTCGGAACTGCTATTGGACGATGATTCGCTTAAAAACAACTACAGTAAAATAAATTCATTTTTCAAACTTATATTTTCAATTTTTTGAAGCTTACCATTGTATTCATATTTGTTGTTTAAATGTTGTCATTAGTATTCATATTTGTTGTTTAAAAATAAATAATATTGTTGTTTTTATTTTCTTTTTTGTTGTTTTCAATTTTTATTTTAATATATGGTTTTTAATTTCATTAATTCAAAAATTTCTCAAAACACTAAACACAGATATTTTTATATTTGTCATCTGCTTCTTTTGACAACTAAACAATAGTGCAGCCAAGTTTAAAGTGGAAGCATAATTTGGATCGAAACCATTCCAATGATATTGGATCCGATCCAGTACCATTGGAACACAGCTAAAGAAAGCCTCGAAAGTTGCATGAAATTAAAAACTTTTGAATATTCACCAAATTTAGAACAACTTTGCCTGTACTCAATCCCAAAAATATCACTAATATTACATATTTGTATTTATATTATTTTTTAAATTTAATTTGTGTTTTAAGCAAAGCTATATAACCTACTGAAATTAAGTTTTTCCTAATAGTTTTCTTGCTAAGTTATAAACAAAGTATTTCCGTTTCTTTAATGTTATATGTTCTGTTACTACAGAAAATAAAATGTATTGATTTCAAAATAAATAAATGATTCACAGCAGATAACGGACTTAGAGTTTGTTCAAGCAAAAGCAATGTAATTTTGTAAAACTGCTTGGATTAAAGAAAAAATTGTTTTGAAGTAAATTTGTAAGCTGAAGAAGAAATTGTAAGCTTAATATTTCAATCTGGCAACATTTCGCTCGTAATATGAAATGTCATTAATTTTTTTTTTTTTTTTGGCTTTACATTTTGTATAGCTTGTGAGCTTTACTATGTACACATACGTTAAGCAGTTCGTATTAAACCTTCTTACTGAACACACTGGTCTTCCGTGGAAATTTTCTACAACTTAATTTTATAAATAAAAAAAATATATATATATTGATAAATGGTATCCCACAGGCATCTCCACTATCTGTCGCACTATTCCTCATAGCATATGAAAAACTTAACAAAACAATTATAAGCAACCCAGCATTCAACCATTGCATTTACGCAGATGATCACAAAAATCAAGGCATATTACAAAACAAGATAAACATACTATTCGCAAAATAACAAGCTGGTGCAATATCACGGGATCAAAACTCTCCTTATCTAAAACTAAAGCACTAACTAATCGACTAAACCTAATCAATTGTATTAGTAGATATCACAATAATGCCCACCCAAATACTATAATAAACATTATAAAATCAATATTGGTAACCAAAATCGAATATGGACTTGCGATCTACGGATATACTTTTAAAGCAAACCTCAGAAAAATTGAAACAATCTACAACGCCGCTGCACGATATGGACTGTGGGTGCCTTTCGAACAGCACCACTGAAAATTTTACAAACAGAATCCGGACTTGGAACACTCCGCTACAAAATAAATGTATGCACAATGAAACTTGCAACAAAACTACTAATCCCAACGGAATAACAACTTCTACACTACAAATACAACGTCAGCAAAGCTTCGATACAGAAAACGAAATAAAAAAAAAGAATTTCGACAGTGGATAAAATAACCCAAGCTATCCTCCATATCGAGCTCGATCCAAGACCACGGAAGAAGTTTACCCCTTACTGACCACCATGGTTCCTCCATTAAAGCAGTATTATCACCTCTCTAATGCACCTCCCAAAGCAATCCACAAGTCACAGAGCCTATCAAATAGCTTTCAACAATATAATGGAAAAGCATAAAGCAAACAATTGGATTTTTCATTACACCGATGGGTCGAAATCTGAATCTGGTGTTGGCTATTCAATTGTGAACAATAAATACAAGGCCGCACAATTAACACAACTCAATAATAATTGCTCAATCTTTACTGCCGAAGCAGAAGTGGTGCTTGATGCTGTGAAACTCTTCAAAATCCAGAAAGGCAAGCACATCATTTGCTCCGACTCACAGTCCTGCATCAAAGCCACTATAAACACTTCCCACCAAAACGATACTATTTGCGAAATCCGTGATATTCTCTCACAACAGGCAAACAAAATAAAACTAATGTGGATTCCCGAACATGCTGGAATTCACGGAAATAGCAAAGCAGATGAACTAGCTAAATTTAGCGCAACAGCTCCAATAATAAAAAAATCAACCCAACACAAACTGGACATCAAGCAAACAATATCGAATTTCTATATCTTTAAGAAACAACAAGAGTGGCAAAACTACCAACACACTATAAATTAAAAAAACCCATGCGTAAAAGCACCAACATATCCTTCAAATATTCCAAAAAAATATCTTCAAAAGTACATCCGCTTCAGAACAGGACATACGAGATTAACCCACTCCCACCTATTTACACCGTATTCCCCGCCACCATGCCCAATCAGCAACCAAACAACCGTCTCCTTCCAGCACATCATTTCAGAATGCAATATAACAGACCAGATATGCCTCAAATATAATAAAACAATAAAAGAAATAATAACCAACAAAACAAGCGAAAACATCTCCATATTCATAAAAATACTAAGATCCTCCGAAATATTTTTTGAAATTTAACGCATTAACTACAATAAAATAAAATATAGGCCGAAAACCCTAGCCGTTAGTGCCTTACCACGGAACTACCTGCGACAAATGTTAAAATAACACAATACTTCTTTGTACAGCTGTTTTACTCAAGTCTAAGTATTCTTCACATGTCACTACCCAGCCTCACTAAAATCCTCATTCTCTCAAATCAAATCAATTCCATACACTGATCATATAGTTTACCTCAATAACTCTGATCTCTCACGACAAAAAAGCGGTCTCGCTTCACACAATACATAAAGTGTATTATAGTTAAGTGGAACTACTCTCCAGTGGAATATTCTTACCTATTATAATAATTACACCAATCTGCTTATAAAATAACGATCGCCTCAAATTATCTATCTAACTTCTAACTTGAATCCTATAGTTCCTAAACAATATTATAGCCATTTCCACAACTTTAGCCATAACAGCAAGATAATGCCTTTAAATTCACAAAACATTACAAACTTTTAAATTTTGCCTAAAACATCAACAGAAATAAATTTAAATTTCATAATAGTCTCGATTTACACACCTTCTCAACAAAGCTTCTCTATAACAGAATTCGTAAATATTGCCAGATCGTTAAGCACACCGGTAAGAATCCTGGGTGAAGTCAATGAATGGAGTCCACTAAGGGGATCGTCTACCTGCAACCCAAGGGGTATAATTATTGAAGATTTAATCTTCACGTCCAAATTTATTATCTTAAACGATGGCTCTCCTACCCAGCGTAGCACTCAAATCACCCTAACGTACGAGTATATGGATGTAGCGATGTTCTCCCCGCAGTTTACTAAGTTCTTGGCATACAATTAATCTACACAATAGTGGGCACTTTCCAACAATAATTTCAGTATCATCCAACCGCTTCACACCGAACACTAAAATACTACTGTTAATTATTTCAAAACAAAATACACACTTCCTCCTAAACATCACCTTCCGTTAATAGCATTAATAGAGAGGCAGCTTCAATCCAAAAAATTATTCGTAAAGCAGTAAACGAGTCCACAGTATGCACATCTTAGAAAAAGATCTGCAGTATAGTGCCCAGGTGGTCCTCAGATTTAAAATTTCTAAGAGACTCCAAACCAAAATCTTGGCATATATTTCAACGCTACCTTACCATAGAAAATCTTATAGATTACAGAAAAGCCAACGGTTTTTTAATAAAACTAAGAAGGCCGTTAAGCTCCAAAGCTTTGCCGACTTTAATGCCAAAATGAATCCAACGACAAAAATAACTAATATTTGGCAAAATATTCATAGATTAGTAGATACGTATAGCCCGTCTACTATACAATCAATAACACCAGTATACAATCAATACCACATAATCCAGGAGAGCTTTTGCAAAAAATTCGTGAACCTAATCGCTTGACTGAAGCGTTCCCACAGCTTTCTGCGCCTCCAAAACTAATATTCACAACCAGCCTTTAAACTCTCCCCGTTTAACTAAAGCATATTATTATGGATATGTCAGTCAATATTAATAAATTTGAAGCTGGCTTAAGATCCCTTACTGGTCTTAATCCATATCCATTACTGGCCTCAATCCAGGTTCCTTACTGGCCTTAATCCAATGTTGAAAAAGTTCTTTTAAAAACTGTATTCTTCGCCTTTTCAAGAGCCAAGTCAATTTGGGTTAAAACCAGGTGCTAGTACGACTGATGCTCTATATTAAATATACCACTTGATCGAAAAACTTATATATTAAGAACGATTTGTTAATTCTATCTATTGATTTTGAGAAAGCATTTGATAGAATTGGTATTCATATGGTGCTTATAAAGGGTTTTCCAATAACAGGTGTTATTTTGGTATTCAAAGAAAAATGCCATTTTTTGAGATAAATGATCGAATGTTTCTTTCATAATAAAGAGGAAGGTATGCCGTTAATAATGAAAAAAAAAACATCAGCCAAACGGCCACCACGATCACGCTTACAGGACCATATCCTTTTCATGAAATTTTCCATAACCAAATCGCAAAGTGCCTGCCCTATGTCGTGGATAGCTTCACGAATTCTATTTTTGAGGTATTGAATCGACGCTGGGATGTTGGCGTAGACCTTATCTTTCACGTGGCCTCAAAGGAGGAAGTCGCAAGGTGTTAAATCACAAGATCTCGGTGGCCAATTGTGATCACCTCTTCGAGAGATAACACGGTCCGGAAACATTTCCCGTAAAAGACCAATGGTTTCGTTGCTTGTGTGGCACGTAGCGCCGTCTTGTTGAAAGTAAATATTGTCCAGATCAAAACAATCCAACTCCGACCATAAAAAATCATTAATCATCTCTCGATAGCGCAATCCATTCACCGTAACTGTTGATCCAACCTCATTTTCGAAAAAGTAAGGTCCAATGACCCCGCCGGACCATAAACCGCACCAAACAGTCACACGTTGAGGATGGAGAGGCTTCTCAACAATAACTTTTGGGTTTTCCGAGCCCCAGATGCGACAATTTTGCTTGTTGACGTAGCCACCGAGGTGGAAATGGGCCTCATAAGTCAAGATGATTTTTCGATGGAATTCCGGATCATTTTCATGCATTTCAAGGACCCAATCAGCAAAGACACGGCGTTGTTGATGATCGGCCGGCTTGAGTTCTTGTGTTAACTGAACTTTATAAGCCTTAAGACCCAAGTCTTTATGCAAAATACGGTGTAATGACATTTGTGGAATGCCCAATTCCAAAGAACGACGAGGAATGGATAAACCTGGGTTTTCTTCAACACTTTGGGCTACAGCAGCAATATTCTCAGTTGTTCTTGAGCGACGTGCACGGGTTTTATTTTGCACATCACTAACTTGCCCCAACAGCTCCAATTTTTCCACCAATTTCTGTATTGCGGTCCGACAAGGTGCTTCACGACGGCCCAAAAATGCTTTAGTTTTGCGAACTGTGACTGCAAGCTTTTCACCATTTTTGTCGTGAATATTAATAATTTCAATGCGTTGTTGAAGAGTGTATCGTTCCATTTTGAGTAATGGCGAAGTTTCTACTTGTCAAATGTCAAAGAATAAAAGCCCTTTATGAGCTTAAAATCCGTCCAAAATTATTTAATTACACGAAAATGTCGTAACTAAATCGTAAAATGCTTTGTAGAGTCAACAATGTACAACCTATCCACACTACAACGGTATACCAACAGGTTCCCCTTGTCGTTGACGTTGTTTCTATCATCTTTTGATGACTTAAGTCGATTTCTTCTAAGTCATAAAAGTATTAGTCACTGCTTCTACGCAGATGATGTATACTTGCTTTGCACCAAAAAGAAAATGCAAATGAAATTGTCATCAAATTCAATGTTGCATTAGCAACAACTGATAACTGGTTCCAGAACACTGGCGCTAAAATTGCAGTAAGAAAGTCCAAAGCTTGCACGTTTGTCGAAAATAATATTAAAATACAAAGTTTAATATAAGATTGTAAGAATAGCTTAAGAAGGTTAAATATAGTTAAGTATCCATCATTCTATAAACGTTCTCACATACATACCCTACATAATATAACAAAAATTAATATTTAACGCATACAAGCGATCTCTCACGTTTTTATGGGAAGAAGATTGCCGATATCATCCAAATGTCGCGATTTTTGTTCCATTTGCGGTACTGTTTTTATATAAATTTTGTACGCTGATTTCAAAACTGTAAACCATTATTCCCTAGCAGCTCTAGTTTTAAAAATATGCACATACATTTACGTACATATGCATATCCCCACTAACATAACCACGCGCACAGCTATGGTAGCACATATAAGTAGCACAAACGTTGCTTCAATATACGAGGGCAGTTCGAAATGTTCTTAGCCTGACATATAGATGGCGGTATAAACAGCAAAAAGCTTCTATAATGGAAACTTCTATATGTCATATGAACACATGTTAAATTTCACTGAGATCTGGCAACTCATTCGTATAGTAACACGTGTTCAAAAAAGACGCTTCAGTGAGTTTTTTATAATGGAAAAATTAGAAATTCGTGGTGTGATTAAATATTTACATAAGAAAGGTGTATCGGGACAAGAAATTCATAATGATATGGTGAATGTGTTAGGTGAAAGTGCTCCTTCATATGCAACATTAAAAAATTGGATTGCTGAATTTAAACGTGGTCGTACAAGCATTCAAGATGAACCCCGAAGTGGACGTCCAAAAACTGCAACAACGCCAGAAATCATAACTAAAGTTCATGATATGGTATTAGACGATCGACGAGTGAAAGTGCGTGAAATAGGTAATGCCATAGGCATCTCAAATGATCGAGTACATTTTATTTTGCAACAAGAATTACATATGAAAAAGCTTTCTGCAAGATGGGTGCCGCATTTGTTAACAGTTGACCAAAAACGTATTCGAATGAAAATTTCTCAAGCTTGTTTGGATCGTTTTAAGCGAAATAAAATGGATTTTAAGCGTCGTTTCATAACTGAACATGAAACATGGATCCATCACTTCACACCAGAAACAAAAGAACAATCCAAACAATGGACTGAAGCTGGTGGAAGTGCACCAAAGAAGGCAAAAACAGTTCAATCGGCTGGTAAGGTCATGGCAACGGTTTTCTGGGATTTTAGGAATTTTAATATTCGACAATCTTCAAAAAGGTAAAACAATAAATTCTGAATATTATTGTAACCTTTTGGATCAATTGAATTTGAAAATTCGAGAAAAACGACCTGGTTTTCAACAAAAAAAAAATTATTTTTCATCAGGACAACGCACCATGCCACAAGAGTGTTTTAACAATGGCAAAATTGAACGAATTGAAGTTCGAATTGCTTGACCACCCACCTTATTCTCCTGATTTAGCTCCCTCTGACTTCTACCCGTTCCCAAATCTAAAAAAATTCCTTGCTGGCAAACGTTTTACCTACAATGAAGATGCAATGGCAGCTGTAAACGATTATTTTGAGGAGCTTCCGGAAAATTATTTTAATCAAGGGGTAGAATTGTTAGAAAAACGTTGGACTAAATGTATTGAAGTTTCAGGAGATTAAGTTGAAAAATAAAATAATTTTAAAAATCTAGCTCTTGTTTTTCTTCTAAGAATATTTCGAACTGCCCTCATATTGTACTAAATATTAATATTTTTGCAGCTGAGTTTCTTATTGACTGCAAAAAGTCCCGCTATATCAATGTGTTCAATTTGCCGTTATCAATGTTGTCGGCGTAGCGCATATATTGCTTGGACGTATAAATATCACATATGAATTTGCAGTTTCATTAAGCAAATTGGTGTTGATTAGGGATGCCTCATTCAAATGAAATTCGAATTCCAAAATTTAATGAGTTTCTAGAGCTCTCAGCAGATGAATCAATTGCTGGAGGTGATGCTTTAAATAGCGATCGTGATTCAGACAGTGACTTTACAGAAACACAATCAACTCCGCAAAGCTTCAGTCAGGAAGAGTTATAAGACTTGATTGACCCTGGTCTATCAAAGGAAGGTGGTAAATTGTTTGCTTCGAGATTGAAAGAAAAAAACTGCCTGAACCCCGGAACAAAAATAACTTCCTACCGAACAAGAAAGAAAAATTTACTTCATTTTTTCTCTGAAGAAGAAAATGTTGTATTTTGTAATGATATTACTGGACTTTTAAAAGAAATGGGCATTTATAGATATCAAAAGCTCAAAATTAGTATACCCTATTTACTTTTTAAAAAGTTAAGGGTATAAAAACCTTCGACCTACACAATATTTTTTGACAAAATTTTATATTAGTCGTTATATTGACACTACAAAGCCGTACACAAGAAAAGGGCTCGATATAATTATTTCAAGGTATCCTCCCAAAAATTACTGTTAGTATGCTCCTAATGATGATTTATGCAGAAAATATCCCCATTGTTGAACTTGCACGCACAAGAAAAAGTAAAGGGTATTTCGTAGTCGGTCTAACCCGAATTTAGCCTTCTTTACTGGTTATTTAATATGGTTAGTTCAGAAACTCAATTGAATCAGTCTACTTTGAATAGTGTGTATCATTTTAAAACTTATAACAACTTTTATCATAGACCAGGAACGTCGATTTCAAATTATGGTCGTGCACTCTGTTATTCATAACTGTATTTTTCGATGTTGAGACTGCTGTTCAATACAGAATGCGTGAAAGAACCAATGAGGCCTTTGATTAAAATTTAATGCGTGAATAGGCAATTGAATAAAATTGTGCAACTGCTTTTGTTCTTTCATACACAACTATGGCTGAATACTGTGAATAATAGGAAAATATGTCTGCCAAAATTTCTATGTGCATTACAGTGAATGACACTGTTCAAACTGATATTGCAGCTACTTTCAGATGTGAAAATGGTGACCCTAGCTATTCCTGATGACTTCGCTATTTTGCATCGTTCCCAAGAATTATTTCTCCAAGGCACTATGGGGCCAATGATCAGTTTTTGAGGCAATAAATCACAGGAAACAGCTAGACCTTTTAAATTTTGTACAGATGATTATAATGAGTTTTCAAGTCTTCAGGAAAAAATTTAAGCCATAATTGTTCGAGATTTAGCGATAATTGTTCGAGATTTAGCGATAATTGTTCGAGATAACATATATTTAGCAACTAACTTTAAATCACAAAATAATCCATATTAATACATTTCAGAAAATTATATAAAAAACTAATAAATTTCTTGCTGTGCGGGTGTTCACAACATACTATCATTATCAGCAAATGGCTTTTGAATTGAATGACAACATTTGCTATAGATAACATTTATTCAATTATTTTAATCTTACTTCAAAAATCATCCAACGTTTCATCAACTTCTAATTCTAAATCAAAGTGATATAGAATTTGTGTGTCCTCTTCACAATCAGAAACATCATCATTTGCAACGGAACTTGATGTAGTAGGCAATTGAAATTCTGGAATTTCAGGAATCTTTAAAAGAGAAATAACTTCTCTTGGCAGCTGCAACCTTTTCTTTGCTGAATGGCGGTTTCTCACACTAATGCTAGATAATAACGGATCAGAAGAATCCATTGCTCTGTTAAACACATCCGTTATATTGTGTTCTCTGGAATCTTTTCGAGCATGCTCAATGCGGTCCTTTTTATAGAATTTGTTCTAGCTTCAGAAGCGTTCTCTCCAGCACATCCAAGAGGCACACTTGAGGCTTGTAGTATTTGTGAAGAATGTGCTAAATTTTTGTGCAAGGTCGCTGACATTGGATACCATTCATAGTTTTTAAAATATATTTCGGCAGTTCCATAACAAAAAATCTTTAAGTGTTCGACTTACTTATTCAAATATTACTTATTTCAAATTCACTGGAAATTGCAATTAGTATGATATGCAAATGTTTGATAAGCTCGATATCAACGTTTGTTATAGATGCAAATAATTTCTGATTTGAAAATGCTTTTCGCGCGGTGTTGCCGTCATTCGTGGATCCACTGCCATTACTTTTCGGCATATGGACATGAAGTCCCATTTTCTGCCAGAATTGTTCTTGAATTTCACTTTTTCTCTGTTACATCCGTACTTTATCCTCAGCACTTCGGATTTGCCATTTTTTTATATGAAGTCTATATGAAAGAACAAATTCAAAACATCGAATCCAGGCATGTAATGGGCTTATACCATATTTTAATGAATTTAATTTCGACTGAAACACCACTGAGCTTAAATCTTTTATCGACAAAAACTGCTTCGGATTTGCGCCACATATTGGACATGACTGAGAAGACTTTGTTTCTGTTAGCACGTTCAGCACTTTCCCATCAATTAAAGTCATAATAAGTTCATACTTTACTGAAATATTTCTACCATTCACCAAAAAATATTCTAAAGGTATAAGATTTGATATCTGATGATCCAGATTGCTTTTTTCTTTTAAAATATGCTCGTTGGTTTCCTTTATAAATTCAATTTCAAGTGGTCGGCAAAAACGGACAGATTGAGGAGTACGGTTTATTCAAACGTTTGCATTTGTGACGTGACTATTTTCAATGATATAACTGAGGTTACAAAGAGCGAGTTGTCTAAGCTTTCCGGGGCATTGATGTTAAATATTTGCTTAAACTTTGCCCTGTGGAACCGTCAAAACCATAACTTAGAACTAAGCTGACTTCACTGAAATCAGCCATTTGCATCAAAACTTCTTCTTGGTAGGATAAAATTCTCTTCGCTGTATGATCAACAAAGTTTTGTAGAGGAATTTGTGCCAATGATTCCGTTATGGTAAGTCCATCAGGTCGACATTGCAGCTTATATTCTTGAATTTTTTTGTAACTGGAATAAATGTCACAGTTCTGTGACTTATTTAGTTCCCTCATCTTAATATATTGTTGTTTTGTTAAATTATTGTCTCTCAAAAATACTAATGCTTCTGCAGGAGAGAGTGGTAATGGCTTTTTGTCATCAGAAGTTAGCAATTTTCTAATTTTAGTTGACCTTGATAGAGATGAAGCTGCTTCCCTTAAAACAAAACTCAACTCATTTTTTTTTATGTGTAAGCTGAAATTGAAGCTACGTGAACCAATAAGTTTGTATCGTTACACTGTGTGGACGAAACTTCTGAAGCAAGTTTTCGTTTTTGCCGTACACTTCCGTCGCTGTATCCAACACAAGGACGGCCTTTTTTGTTAACGGCATCACTTTTTGCTATTTTAAGCTCAGTCACATAAGATAACCATAACCTTTTTTTTCGAACTTCTTCGCACACCTTTTGTTTTTGTTCCACTTTTGGTTAGCTTGTGCGCAAAAATAATGAATTTTCTTTTTAACTGTTATCATACAGTCTTCATTAGCGTGTTTTTGAAATTTCGTAGAAATCCAGCTCATAACATTATTGGCATTTCGGTTATTTTCCAACCAAAATTTTACAATATCCGCATTTTTAATTTTAATGCAATCTAGATTCGGAAATATTATAATTTAAGGCAAATTCCTGCAGTTGATTTTATGAACACTTGAAAGTACACATTATTACCTTTCTACACATATACGTTTTTCCACCAATACGTACCAATAAACAAAGTACTGCTCCAAGAAACATAGGGACGATTACCAAAACTACATACAAGAGACAATACACTTTAACACACACAATTTTATACTTCAGCATCATTTTTATAAAATTTCTTAATAATATCTGAATTTACATACCTGTAAGAGTATTTTCCATTTTACAAAATTTGTATGAACTTAAAACTTTTTGTTAAACAATCATATGTTTTTATTTCTAATTTGGGCGCAAATGTCACAAAATGAAACACAACAAAGAACTTCAACTTTAACAGCTTGGCTTTAAATCATGAGTTGCCACCTGACTCTAATATTTTTTTTTTGTGTATTCCCAAATGTTAGGTAAAAATAGCTGTCGTTACTTTTTGAAAAAATTTCACTTCAAAAATTTACTTTTTGTCTCAAAAACTGTTCATTGGCCCCATAGTTCAAGGGATTGTTGACATGTATGTCCGTATTGAGTACGAGATTGAATTACATTTGGAATAATCAAGCCAATCTTCGTTCAGATGTATAATTTGCCTAGTTTCTTACAACAACATACAAATGGTTTTGCTAGAGTCAACACTGTTGGCCGAAAGATTATTTTACCATCTTCTTTCATTAGTTCTCCACGGAATATTCTTGAAATGCAATCCTGCAACAACTCACATATTTATATATAATTGTAGCCCTGTATCATTTAATTTTTTTTTTGTTTTTTCTTTATCTTCTAATTTTTGTAACTATATGTTATTTTTTTTATTTGTTTTTCGTTTGTGTGAACGTCGATTTCAATAAATCGTATTATCATTATATTAATCGGCTAAGGTTTTTTTTTTTGGTCGTACCGATTACAGAAAAACTACTAGTCCGTTTCGTTTCATATATTTAATTTGTTCATATTCAAATCTTGAAAATTAAAAATATATGTATATTTATACGCATATATACCCGCCACACAGCTGCTGTTTGCGTTATGTTATGTGCAAAAAAGCAAACAGATGACGCTGTGTCTAAATTATATGTCTAAAAGTATGCACATATTTGTACGAGAACCCTACGAAGAGCGCTAGTCAGC
Organism: Clusia tigrina; assembly: GCA_920105625.2. Taxonomy (NCBI): domain Eukaryota; kingdom Metazoa; phylum Arthropoda; class Insecta; order Diptera; family Clusiidae; genus Clusia; species Clusia tigrina. Next base: position 112,461,758 of record OV050031.1, on the reverse strand, counting down.
TGATGAACAATAATAATGTGCACAATAATAATAGCAATGGCCAGTCAGCAGACCGTCAAGTAATTTTACCATCTTCGTTTACCGGTTCTCCATGTAGTATGTATCAAAATTATTTAGACGCATTGTCTATTGTTTTGGGAAACCATCATTATTTATTACTATGAGTCTTCCGAAATGGCCAGAAATTGTTAAGGCTTTTAATGGCGGTTTCGTCCTGAAATTGTTGTGTGCGTTTTCAAAAGTAAGCTTAAAAAGCTCATTAATTCAATTGTTCGAAACAAAATTTTTGGCAAAGTGGAAGTTATTATTTACACCATTCAGTTCCAAAAACTTGGCCTTCCGCATGCACGTATATTGATGACTTTGGAACAGCAAGACAGATTCAGTGATAATGCAGATACTGACAAAGCAGTTTCTGCTTATATTCCCAATCCCGAAACTCATAAAAAATTATATGGATTGGTCAGGCGTCATATGATTCAAGGAGCATGTGGAACTCTTAATCCAAATTCAGTCTCTATGAGGGATGGTGTGTTTTTTAAAAATGTCCAAAATATTTCTATGATGAAACCTGTGATTGTGTGAATGGCTACCCAGTTTATATACGTCGCGATAATGGAATCATAGCTGACGTACGTGGACACACTATTGCCAAGAGATTTGTTGTTCCATACAATCTGTCCGTGCAATCGAGTTTGGTTGCACTTTGTTAAGGCCCCAGATCCTCAATTAGCACTTGAACTAATTGAAGTTTGGATGCCTTGGATTTAGATGCTACCAGCACCTTAACTGGAAGTAACTGGCGTGGATTTCGTTACTACCAGCACCTTAACTGGTAACAACTGGCTGATATAAGAATGTTTTATAAAATAAACGATTTATGAATTTTCTGGTGATTTCAGAATGACGGGTTTTATTACCGAACGAAACAAAGCTAGCTAAACAAAATTAGTAAATAAAATTCCAGTGGAAATGCAGTCTCTGACCGACGCATATCCGTCCGTCAACGATCTACCGACAAAGTTTGTTGTTGCTTGCATTTGTCTTGGCTTGTTGAACCAAGGCCACACCATGATGACTCGATTGCCAACTGTATATTCTGTGGAATGGGCCATCTTGACATATCCAAAATTCAGCTGGGTTGAGCTGTAGGAACCACAAACGCCTTTAGTGTCATGCTGAAGTCATTTATTTGGATTTCTCCGTTGACACAGTGTAGCGAACTCCTTTTTCTTCTTGACACTCCTTCTATCCAGATGGGATTTGGTTCCTGTTGCAAATTCAGCCTGTTGACCAATTTTTCAGTTAATAGGTTTACCTGTGAACCTGACTCCATATTGTGGCTGCTACTTTGATTTTTACTGTACCAAGCTACACAAAACCATTGTTTGACATTGTGAGTAGTCAAGCTTAGTCTGCTCGATATTATGTGATTGCTGGCGGTGAAAGGCTGTTTTGTAGGTCCTTGTAGCGCGATGGATTGACTGCAGTTGATAGTTTCTTCTCGTGAAGCAACGAGATGTGTTTTTTGTTGCATATGATGTAATGGCGACTTCTGCATTCTTGAGCCATATGTCCAGACCGAAGTCAGTTCATGCATCGTTTGAGTTTTTGCACAGTGCTTATACGATCTTGAATATTATATTGCAAAAAGGACTTGCATTGATATAACGGGTGGGAATCCTTCTTGTAAAGAATACAATTGTTTAATTGTGGTTGGGCCACAGTCCTAATTGGGCTTGATATGTTGCCCACTGCCTCCAATGATTAAAATCTATTTTCTAGGAATTCCAGGAAGTGACTTACTTGTTGAATTTGTCTCAATTGCTAGGTTGTTTAGAGCCAGAAGTCCTCGATGTGTTGTATCGTGTAAGGACCTCACATCTGGCACTGAAGAGTTGTTCGGCATTCCAACTTATTCAACAATTTTTGAATAATTGTTGAGACAATGACCATTTTGTTATTATATTGGTCTTGCAGTAATTTCCATGCTGTAGCATAGTTTTCATGAAAGGTGCCGAGTAAGATTCTCTGCTTCGCCGGTGACACTTCTCTTGAGGTACAACATTTTTTGCGATGATGGTATCTGCTACTTTTCAATAACTTCTGAGAACAAATCGTGAGACTGTGTCCATCACCGCTGAATTTTTGAATTGTGATTTTTGGCAACTTAACTGGACTCATGGTCATTTGAGCAATTGTCTCCAAGAGTGCGAAATCTCACAATGTTCCCAAATAGTAGCATTAAGGGTCTCGATTTGAAGCCATAAACGATTGATAGTGTTTATTTTTAATTCATAGAATTGTGGTAGCTGGTCTTCGTTGTAGTCTGTCAGACCCTCACAAATTCTATTCAGAGACGCTATGGTTGCTGATTGCTTTCGTATAATTCCAGGAACGTTGACTAAATAGGATATTCCAGCGCCTTGATCAGTGGTTTTGGTCGCTACACGTGGAGTGGCTTCTGGAACAAGAGGTACGGGAATTTTTAGTCTATTAAAAATTTCAGGTTGTATGTAATTTTACCAAAAGATATTTAATTATTTCCACACGAGTTGATGTTGATGTTGAATTGTGTATAAGTAATTTAAATACAGGGAACACGGTGATGAATGGTACCCGAATGCGTCTGAAGTTTTGATTGGTGTTGTTTTAATTTCACGCATTCACTTTTTCTGGTACAATTTTACCATTTGCTTTCTAACGAACACAGTTGCAAATTATTCCTACTAATGTTTATTTTTAGACCAGGCGCATGAGCGGTGTTCTAATTTGCGTATACTTGGTACATGAACCAATTATACTTCACTGGAGTAAAATTAAAAGGCAACTTGTGTTGTTTGTCTTAATAATCACACTGACTTTCTTTATTGAATTTACAAACTATTTATAGACACAATTTTGTATATTTGGGACATATAAGAACAAACATAAATTGAAAATGCTGACCACAGAAGTGCAATGACTTAGCTTTGAATGTAAGCGCAAGTTCATTGTCGCAATATTATAAAATGTATGCAGTTTTAGGTACATTGCAGTGGTATCGTAAGGTCTATTTTGCTGCCCTTGCAGTTTCGGGGGAATTGCCTTTTAATTGTTTGTTCTTTTTATATTTCCCTTTACTTATGGTATGTATGTACATTTATATTATTATGTTTTAAATATGAAAATATATGGTATATTAATATAAAAGTATGTAAATATGTGCATATGTTCAAACATATTCGCCAGCTTTGAGCGTATGCCGATAAACCTTATCTTCCATGTGTTGTGATAACTTCAAGTTCTTGTTCTTGGACCGCACCAAGCACGCTAACGTGATTTCTTGCAGCTCGTTGTGGTGATGTCCTATCGATGTTACGGAGTTTTCTGATTCGTTTCCGCATAGACCATAGCACGATGCAAATTATGATGAAGATACATGAAAAGCTATTGATATATTAATGGATATTCTGTGGCCGAATATTGTTGGTATTTTCGATGCGTAGATTTGATTTTTCATGCAGGAGTGCTGTCAATTTACTTATCTGATCTTCCGCTGCTGTTTCTTTGATATTCAGGAGAAATGGTTCCATGTTGTGAGGACTGTCTTGCTCTGTCATGATGCCAAATTTTGTATATGACGAATGCGATGAAATGTTCTTGTATGGTTATAAAGTCATTTTTCAATGTGCAGTCTGGATGCAGGCTGAGCCGACCAGACCCTGCTAGGGCTACTTGAAATACATCACGCCTGCATACTGCTGACATTCGTGTTGATGATACGGCAAAGATCTTTTGATTTGCGTGTTCCATTTGAATCCAGACTTCGTTGGAATTGGTTTTTGTGAATTCGCAGCTGGTAATCGTTTATTTGTTCAGTAAATTGATTTCACATGACTGCTCACCAGCACCGTTGTTATATATTGAATGAATGCAGGCACATAAAAATGTATCTTTTCTGGCTTGGATACATTGTTTGATGGGCGGGGGTGATGTAGGAAAGTAACGGTCACAATGTAAGTTGACTGTTGGTTTAATGGTTATCATTGTATTGTTGATCAAGACAGGGATGGGTATCGCCTTAAAGAGTTCAAATAATTCTTGCTTAACCAGAGGTATTTTGATGTCTAATTTCACATGGCCGAGATGCCTCCTTTCACCCTCATTAATTTGTAGAAAGACAATAACTCGTCATACTCCACAGGCAACTGAAATTGGGATGGAAGATGATTCTTGATGCTCATTATTTCCTGTCCACATTGTTGTCGGCTGATTATTATTGGATGAATTCTCCCATGATCAGTGTCAGTTGAAACATCCAACAATGCTGATTGAATTCGTTGTAGATTTGATAGTGTCATTTGTATTACTAGTGACAATAACAGTCTATAAGTTTTATCTTGAAATGCTTCTTCTGATGTGATATTGATTCGTATAGCGATTTCTTCAATTTTATGCTCGATCATTCCTAATTTGATCTTTATTCCGATTGATGTTGCATTATTTTATACATTATGTTGATCGTTGAATTCATTATCGATGTTTGTGTCTTCAGCAAATTCACTTTGTCGATTGTCTGAGCCATCTTCGTGACGAATGACCAATATTGCCGATAAGATCTATCGCGCCTCTCGTGTGTCGTTTCTTTGTATAGAAGTGGATATTGTCTTGCTTGAGTTTTTCTTGTGCTCGCATGAATTGGTCGACCAAGATCGTGCAGGTAGACCTTTGATGAAATTGATCACATAATTAACTAAGAAAACTTGTTCCGTTTGCCAAACTCTCGTAATGGTGCCATATCATAGAAAACAATCAAATTCCAATCCTTTGTTACTAATTTGATGGTTCAAATTGCTTCGAAATGTGCACCCGGATTTTTATTGAATTGTATGACCTCAGTTGGACTACCTAATATTAATGGCAGAATAACCAAAGTTATTAATACAATGTTACTTAAACACATTTGTGGCAGTCGCATCCTCTTGGTTGGTACTGCAGGTTTATTATGAGGCTGAGTGATTGTGGTGAAGATGTCATCTACCTTGGATTTGATATTCTGCGGGGATTTTTTAGAGGAGGTTGATGCATCCGTTTTGACGTCTGTAGTTTCTTACTCGACTGGAAGTAGTGCTCACTTATGTATTGGTCTTCGCGATATGCCGGTTGCTGTGCGCACATCGGCGACTCGAACTAGACCATCCTGACCTCGTATCACCTTTGTGATTCGACCTAGAGGCCATTTCAACGGGACACGTTATCATCCTTGATTATGACCATTGTGCTTGGTTTGATATTTCTGGATTCATGATGCCATTTGTATTATCGATGTTGTAGGTTGTGAAGATACATACTGGACTGGAGTTTATGATGATTAGTTTCCATCTAGTGGGATTTTTCACGTTGTTTGGTTGCGCATTAGGATCGATTGTCGAGGCTAACGGCTCTCCTATAAGAAAGCGTCCTGCTGTGAGTGTGTACGAGTTATTTTGGCTCACTTAGCCAGCCACAAAATAAAACACTTAAGTCCCGATTTCAATTGTGATGAATTTAAACTAGAACTTTATTTATTTAAATGTAGCAAATACTTAATATTTATTTAAGTTAACTAATTAATGCTGAGACAGGTCACTATCTTAATAAAATCGATTTAAGCAGCACGGCAGCTATCGCTTGACTTTCCCTTGACTTCTTGAAAACCTTTTTCTTCTTTTTTTGGTGCTGTCGTTAAAACGATAAAGAGCCAAAAAACCTAATTGTTATTTACATATGCAGGTATGTACATATGTAAATCTGTTCGCATCAGTAAAATGGTTCGATGCGTTAGAACAACAACAACAACAATACTAAGTTAGCGGACCATACTAAGACGAACAAGTACAGCGACACAAAGCGCAACTAATGAAATTAACATTTACTTTGTGTTGTTATTGTTGCGACGCGCTTTATAATAATTGAAACATTAGGGCGGCTCAATTTTTATACGATATACCTTGTAACATAAAATTTATATGAATTAAGAATGATTAATTAAAATTGAGCAATTGCAAAGAAATTAATAACAATAACAAATAAAACCTCCAACAGAGTGCTTGGAAGTCATTCGAACTTGATAAGACTGCTGTGATTGGTCTTGAATTCATTTTGGCCTATGCTTCAGCCAGAATGATCCCCATTTCTTCATAGGTTAGTGACGCGGATGCCAAGGTTTTTTGCAATAAGTTCTTGGCTGATTTTACTGCCACTCCCCAAAGCCCACCGAATAGTGGTACATGTGTAGGGATGAATAAGAAGTTGATTTCTTTCATATTACATTCATTTGTTATTTGTCGTTGCGAGTTGTCATCGTGGATGATCGACTGTAACTCTTGCAATTGGTTCCTGGCTGCCACGAAGTATGTAGCATTGTCGCAGTAGAGAGTAATGCAATGACCACGACGAGCCATAAAACGTCTGAGTGATCTAATAAAGGCTTCAGTTGTAAGATCGCAAACCAAATCCATATAGACAGCCTTTGTAGCTAAAAGTAAAATACGGTAACACACGCTTTTAGGGATGGTTTTCGTCGAAATTTGAAATGTGTCCAAATTAGACCAAAGAAATCCACTCCAGAGGTTGTACTATTTTGGCAGGTAGATTGCCCTTCAATTGTTGCAATAATAGTGGTTTGGAGCTAGTGAATTCAATACAGTGCTGAGTGATTGAGCGAGATAAGGTTTTTAGTTTTAGGGGCCAAAATCCTTGTCTCGTGATAGACATGAGTATTTGAGGACCAGCATGAAGATATTCCTTGTGCAAATCGCGTAGTAATATTTTTGTATATTGTATAGCAACGGATGTCTGGCATCATAACTCAACTTGGAGGACTTCAAAGGGCCTCCCACTCTAACATGCATTTAGGAAAAGTTCTAGAGTGTTAATTGAACTGTTGTTGTCCACAGCGGAGTGGCGAACTAATCGATAAATGGCATTAGCAAACTCTTCCTCTTGCATGATCTTGACAATATGTAGCAGCGCATCTTCCACTTCATATGCAGATAATGTTGTCGTTGTTGCTTTCGTTGTCTGGTCAGATCGTCAGAACGAATTTTTGTGATTGACTTCTTCTAGCCAATTTGCTTTGGGGTTTGTGGTTGTTGATGATGTTGCAACCACTGCCTTTAGCCTGCACACTAATGAGCATTAAATCTCCTGCTGCTAATAATGTTGAGCCGAGATTGTTGAAAAAATCAAGAAATTAGCCTTCAGTCATGCTGCACCTTGGAGGGCAATACACTACGCTTAATATAATTTCATCAACCCACCACTGTAGTGAGACCGATGTTGCTTGTAGTATTCTTTTGTGTATGCTTCGATTGCATGGTGTTTAATATGCCTATTAACTAGAATTTCTGTACCACCACGTGCTTTACCGTCTAGTCGATTTGTGTTGTAAAATTTATAACGTGGTAATTTAATATAATTGTTTGAGAAATGAAGGGGCATTCAACAATATTTGTCCCTCCGCCATTAGTAAATCCTTAGTAAACCTGAACCTGGACCCCAGCTTGGTTAGGTTCATCGAACAGCTACTGCAAACACGCGTCATTAGCTCCTCAATAGGGAACGTACATGCTAAAAGGACTGTCAAGAGAGGTACTCCACAAGGCGGTGTGCTCTCACCCCTCATATGGAATCTGACGGTGAACATACTACTTGGGAGATTAGATCAGACCGGCTGCAACACTATAGCTTATGCGGACGACATTGCTATCTCTGTTTCCGGTAAATATCTGTCAACACTATCAGAAAAGCTAAGCTACACCCTTAGAATTTTGTCCCAATGGTGTCTTGAAATTGGCCTAGATGTAAACCCTTCCAAAACTGAGGTTATGCTCTTCACCAGGAACTACAAAATACCAAGTTTTGACTTACCCAAACTTAATGGGAATACGCTTAGTCTAAGCAATAGCGTCAAGTATCTAGGTCTGATCCTGGACCCTAAGGTCCATTGGAAAGCAAATTTGGCAGAGAGGGTACGGAAAGCCACGTGTGCTCTGTACTGTTGCAAGAGATCCATGGGAACAACATGGGGCGTCCAACCTCGAACCATGTCCTGGCTCTATGCGGCGGTGTTTGAGCCGTACTTTCTCTACGGCGCTGTCTTCTGGTGGCCCGCAACTGACAAGGCGGTGAACCTAAAACCTCTTGACAAGGTTAGAAGAACAGCAGCGGTTCTGATAACAGGGGCTCTGCGTACCACCTCTACCAAAGCTCTATTTGCATTCCTACATTGGTTGCCCACTAGGCTTCTGGTATGCAACAAGCAAAATGCTCGGCAACCAGACTCAATGCTATATCGCGCTGGACTAGGCTGAACCTGGGCCACGCCAATATTCTGATGCAGGACACGCCCGTACAGACGGACGTTGACTATACGTGCTCTACACCTAATCTAAACCACGGGTTCGACACTTACATTCCTAGTAGAGAGGAATGGTCCAACAATTTAGTGGTCACTGGCAGTTCCATTGACATATATACGGATGGCTCCAAACTGGAGAATAAGGTCGGTTGCGGCATCTTCTCCAGAAAACTTGGCATCAAGCTCTCCTATCGTCTCTCTTACCATTGCAGCGTCTTTCTAGCGGAAGTAATGGCAGTATTCCAAGCGTCCAAGTGGCTTATTCGCAATGAAGTATGCGATGTGATGATACGCATATTCACGGACAGTCAGGCGGCAATCAAGTCACTGGCTGGTGTATTCACTACCTCTAAGCTTGTACTCGATTGCCGCTCCTCCCTGAACGTCGTCTCAGGTAACTCACAAGTTCACATACGCTGGGTGCCGTGCATAGCGACATTCTAGGACACTGCGAGGCCGATGAATTGGCCAAAATAGGTACGCTGCTCCCTGACATCTCCCCCTCCTTTGATGGAGTGCGTGAGAGATAATATTAGCGCCATACGTCAAGAGTTCAGCAGGAAGTTCGTCTGGTCCAGCAACTTTGTTGAATTTTAGCTTATGGATTGTTAGGCTGATTTCTTCTGTGGTGGGCGGGTCGACAGGGATATTTCTGCTGGGTTTTCTTTTTTATGGTATTTATACTGACTTTAAATTAATTTCGGTTATTTAGAGGCTGATAAGGCACATCTTCAGCAGTTGCTGCTCTTTCAGCAAGGCCAAAAAAGGAGGTACATTTATTAAAATGGTCCACTTGCAAGTTGGCTACCCTTGCTAATTTTTGGTCGCCCACAACCAGATTCACCGCGTAGTAAGTCTTGCGACGCCGCTATAGATTTTCTGTAGCCGAAGCTGCATCTGTCGACGATATTGAACATCTAATATTTCTATCGAGAAGTGAATCCGAATGTTCCCAAAACGCTGGTTTTAGTCGCTTTTTGGAAATTAATGTTGGAGTCTCATCTCTTGAAAACGTGATTTAAAATGCGTTTCATAACCACGTATGGTCCTTGGTATAGTCTTTCGCGAGGTTTTCTAACGACATCAGCTCTGACGAACACATGCGTACATGCGTTCGTAAAACTTCTTATGCCCAAAAGCTTTGTGCTTATTGTGGTGGCTAATGGTGCCGAGCGAAATCAGCGCATTGGCTCGCGTAGTTTTTCGAAAAAATTTTAGCTTCTTATGCTACTTCTTCGTCTAAAAAGAACTTACCCAGTTTCCATAATGTGGTTCTAAATAGCAGTTCAGTTGCTGAGGCATCGATGTCTTCATTGTGGCTCCCACATAGCCTAAACACTTCTGACTGTAGGGTTTCAACTCAATTTGGTGAATTATAGCACGTAATGGGTACTTGCGGTGCCATCGCTCAACTATAAAATTTGCGGCAGGATAATATGCGGTTGTTCTGACTCTGCGGATGAGTTTCTTAAGTGCATCAAATAGCTGCGTTTCAGATTGTGAGCCTCTGTCGGATATGAAAATGGTTGGTACCCCAAAACATGACTATCTAATATCGTGAGCGCATATCTGTATCAGTCCCAAGTCTGTATGACAGTTATGTCGATATGAACATGTTGAAAGCGTTCGGTTGGCATCGCGGTATGCTGTGGGGATTTTTTATGTGTCGGTTTATCTTGCTTCTCTGACAAGTTTAATATGAACTTATCTCTTAAAATATATCACGATACATACTTGCCCCAACAAACATTCTTGTTATTAAGCGTTTAGTGGAGTTGCGGTTGTTGCAAGAACTCCAAGGCGTTACCAACGTCACGAGCATAGAATTTTCATGAAGGAAGAGGCACCTATCAAACAGCGGTATTTCCCTAGAAACCCAGCGATGCAGGCTATTATCAACGAGCAAGTGGACGAGTAAATCAATAAAAGTTGCATTGATCCTTCTAACAGCCCACATAGCGTGCCTATCGTATTGGTGAAGAAGTATACCGGTAAATGGAGGCTATGTGTGGACTACCGCCAACTAAATGCCAAGTCAGTAGCCGATGCATACGCTCTGCCACGCATACAGCATATCTTAGATCGATTGCGAACTGCATAAGTACTTTACACTTAAAAAACGGCTACTGGAAGGTGCCAATGGATGAAGCTAGTAAGCAGTTCACTGCATTCACAGTTCTGGGTCGAGGCCTGTACCAATGGAAGGTTATACCTTTTGGCCTCCATTCAGCACCTGCGACCTTCCAACGAGCACTGGATTTGGTAAGTGGGCCTCTTATGGATCCTCACGCTTTCGCTTACCTGGATGATATCATAGTCACCTCCAAGTCAGAAACAGAACACAGAAAGCACCTACAAGAAGTGTTCCGATGGCTATGGAAGGCCAACTTGAAGGTCAACGCCGAAAAGTGTGAGTTCTTCCAGAGGAGAATAAAATATCTCGGCCATGTAGTGGGCGTGCCATGTTCGCCATATGTTCGTCATATCGACCCAGAGAAAATCGCTGCCATCAAACAACTAAAGCCACAAACAAGCGTGAAGGAGCTTCGCCGTTACTTAGGTATAGCGTCCTGGTATCGCCGCTTAGTGCCCGAGTTTGCGGACGTATCGCAACCATTGACAATGTTGCTGAAGAAGGCGAAATACTGGAAGTGGGACAATGAGCAACAGGAAGCTTTTAAGGCTCTCAAACAGAAACTCACGGGGGCACCAATCTTGGTGTGCCGGGATTTTACCCAACAAACAAATGCGAGCGATTATGGATTGGCCGTAGTGTTAACGCAGGAACTCGAGGGAAAAAAACGCGTCAAATCTTACGCTAGCCGGCATCTCAATTAGGCTGAACGGAGTTACTCTCCCACTGAGAAGAAATGTCTAGCCATTGTTTGGGGCATCCGCAAGATGCGAGCGTATGTAGAGGGGTACGAGTTCACAGTCATCACTGACCACTTGGCACGCAAATGGCTCAGCTCCATAGAGAGTCCTTCGGGAAGAATCGCAAGATGGGCATGGGAGTTGCAGTAATACACATTCTACAACAAGTACCGTAAAGTAAAGATACACGTACTGGCAGACGCTCTATCAAGGCAACCTAGTGATGAGGTCTGTCGAATAGATATGGCGGAGAAAGACGTTCCGACATGCTCATGGTGGCAAAGGATTGCGGAGAAGTACTACAGGAACCCCAGAAATTTCCCAACTTCACCATCGAGATGGGGCAGCTATACCGCCATCTCCCATCGCAGACGGCCGATGAAGACTGCTCATCGTGGAAAATGTGCATACCTACACCTCTGCGCACATGAGTAATGGAGGAAAACCATGATAGTCCAACTGCAGGACATCTAGGTGTCCGGAAGACTATCATCCGTATTTGCAACTATTGGCCTGGCATGACCCGAGATATCACCCGCTATGTAAGAGCCTGCGCGTCATGCCAGACATATAAGCCGGATCAGGGACAGCCGGCATCGAAAATGTTGACGAAAATCGCCAAAGAACCGTGTTCAATTATTAGTGCCGACTTCGTGGGACCGCTACCACGCTCCAAGCAGGGGAATACTATGCTTTTAGTATTCCACGACAAATTTTCGAAATGGGTGGAGCTGATACCACAACGGGAGGCAACGACAGCAGGGGTACAGAAGATCTTCAGGGAACGCATATTACAACACTTTGGCGTCCCTAAGGTACTTATCACCGACAACGGAACTCAGTTCACCAGCCACGCATTTCGAAAGTTCTTAGAAGATCTCGGGGTACGGCACCAGTATACTGCACCATACACCCCCCAGGAGAATCCAACAGAACGAGCAAATAGGACCATTAAAACCATGGTGGCACAATGCGCAAATGGTAATCACCGAAAATGGGACACACACCTACCGGAGATCGCTCTAACAATCAATTCATGCGTAGCGGAAAGCACGGGATATACTCCCGCATACCTAACCCATGGGCTTGAGTTTCGCCTACCCCATGCGCTCTACGATGAATGCACTCTCAGCACAGGGCAAATAACACTTCCACCAACGGAGAAGGCAAAGAGACTGACGGAAATATTCACCATTGTACGACGACGATTAGAATGAGAGGCTCAGCACCAGGCTCATCATTACAACCTACGGAGGAGGGCTTGGAAACCAGCCATTGGGGAATGTATACTTGTGAAAGCACACTACCTCTCTAAGGCGTAGACGGTTTTGCAGCGAAATTGGCAACAAGGTACGAACGCACCGACCAAGTAACTGACTTTATATCACCAGTGATCGCACAGCTTAAATGGCGAGCAGATATCCGGCTTCGCACAGCACACGTGAATGAAATGAAAGTTTTTCATAACCCCATAGTCTAGGACGACGAGGGTTATCCATCGTTCCCGAAGAGGGGAGGACATGTAACGAGCATAAATCTTAATGATTTATCCTCCTACATGTCACATCGGCACCACTCGCAAAATGAGGAGATCACCAGTTGCCCGATACTGGTCAGTCACTTTTATCACCACGCCATTGCCTCCCAACAAAGCCACGCGGTGGAGAACACGTGGAGAAAACCCACGCGGAAGAGGACCACGAAGCAGCTATCGAGAAGAAGAAGACAAAGTGAAAGCACGTGGAGGAGAAACACGCGGTGCTGAAACATATGGCAACTATCGGGAAGAAGAAGAAGACCAAACCATATGACGCCATTCTGATAGACAATGACAGCACGCCACGTATTGTGTGCGAGTAGCCGCTGCGCTATATAAGGAGCAGCATCGGGATACTCAGCTTCTTCTTCATCGAACAACAGCATAAGTAAGACCTCTTGTTCATCAAACAACGGCGCAAGGAAGAACTCTTCTTCATAGAACAACAGTGCAAGCAAAAACTCTTTTGCATCGAACAACAGTGCAAGCAAGAACTATTCTGCATCGAACAATAGCACAAACAAGAACTCTTCTTCATCGAACAACAGCATAAGCCAGAACTCTTTTGGACCGAAACAACAGCGGAGGCGGGAACGCATAATCTACACGGGTCGCAATAGCAGTGATCTGACGCTTCTGACGACCTGAGCGAGTTATTCACTAGCGCCGGACAGACTGACTACTACCTGAGCGAAATATTCACTCGCGCCGGAGGACTACTTCAGCGAGTTATTCACCCCGCAGACATCTACGACACTGGAACTCGCGACAAAAATCATCACTACACGCATAATCTACACGGGGCGCAATAGCAGTGACCTGACGCTTCTCACGACCTGAGCCAATTATTCACTCGCGCCGAACGTACATATTTACCTGAGCTAGTTATTCACTCGCGCCGGACAAACTGACTCCTACCTGAGCGTGTTATTCACTCGCGCCGGACGACTACTTGAGCAGGTTATTCACTCACGCCGGAGGTCTACGACACTGGAACTCGCGACACAGAAACGCCCCACCGTTCGTTTCGCCAACTGAAGAAGAAAATATATAAATATACACATAACAAGAAGACATATTTCTTGCTAACGAACCCTGGACACCGCTGAGTCTACTTCAGCTGTAGAATATTAAAGAAACCCAGCGTGCCGTAACAATATAAATAATAATATATATAAATAATATCAATTATATATATATATATATATATATATATATATATATATATATATATATATATATATATATATATATATATATATATATATATATATATATATATATATATATATATATATATATATATATATAATATCAATAATATTGTATATAGAAATAATATTAATATACATAAATATAAATATAATATTAATAAAGATGAAATGAAACGCCATATTGATGTTGTAGTGGCTCTTTCAATTAATCTACAGCGACAGCTGTATTTCATCTTTCACTAAGGGCGATACGATGGCCACGTGGGTGCAGTCGATTGCACCTATAATTTTTATAAAAATTGAAAATGATTTTAATGAAATGTTCGCACTTCTAAGCATAATTGAGTTTTTACCCCACTTTTTTATCACTTGAGTTATGGCATGTAAACGTCTAGATGCTGGCTCATAGCATTGATGGCATTATTATCCATACAATTCTGATGAGCCATGTCCAAAAAAATATGATGCCGCCAAGAAGTGTATTGCCAAAGGCAAAGATGTTGCTTACATATCGTGCGTCTCCAACTACTCGATTATCCTGCTACACAGCGGTCGGCTGAAACGGAAATTACCCGTAAATGCCTCTTCACTGAGTAAAAGCGGATCACTACGGTCTGGCACACTTTTAAATATACGGAGACTTTTAAATTTTTTCTTTGACTTTTATTCTTTGATTAATAAAAGCACTATTTCAATTTTAACACCCGCATAACTTGTACTTCATTCGCTATCAATACCTTTCACACCAGTTACTAAATAGTAAATGGAAGAGCATTGAGTATTCCGTCAGAATACCGAATACTTACTATTTGTCAAACATTCACTATTAGTAAATGAGGCGAACTTGTAAGTCTCGCCAGAATAGGGCAGTAAATGGTAGTCTTTTAAATTTGAATAAACCAAACGGTGTATAAATAAAAATCGTCAGATATTTCAATTGAAGGTACGCTTTGATAAGGTCTCTGTTTGTAAAATATTGATTTTCAATTTGGATTTTTGAATTCAAACCAACTTTAAATCAGCACACACTCGCAGCGCGCCGTTTGGGTTCTTTACAACAACAATGTTCCGCACACTCACTTGAATTTATTGGTTATAAAATATTTTTAAGTACAAGTCAATTTCTTACTGTGCAAATGGCAACTTGTAGGGTTTGTAGTACTTTGGTACTGCGTCTGGTTTGAGTACAAAAAAAAAAAAACATCAGATAGAGTTCCTACCATTAGTTGCTTCCTGAAGGTCTCGAATATTGCTCATAACTTTCAAACTCACTTGTTTGAAGTTTCAATCGATTTTAACGTTTTTCTTTTTAAAAATGGCACAAATTTAATTTAATATAAGCGAAATAATTAATTTATTACGAGTAAGGTGGACCATCGATTCTGTAGAATGTCAGTGTTCAATTCTCCGCTCATTGAGTAGATCTTTTTTCTTTTTAATATATGAAACATAAAAAAAATTAAAAAATATCTACGAGTGTAAAATTTAGCATTAAAGTGGTAAACATTTTTTGTTGGCTAGCATTTATGGGCAAGTCAAAAGCAATTAATTAAATCACAAACAAATTTTAAATTAGTGGTTCCAAACAAAGGACAACAACAAAAGAAGGAAAAAAAATAAACATAAACAAAAACAATTTACATGAGCATTCGACACTCACCGCCACAAGCGAGAGATCGATGTCTCACCCGCGCGTGTCCCCCGCATGCACAAATAGACAGTAATCAACAAATCAATTTAAACCCAACGGAGATGATATCTCACAATAGTTCAGCACATGCGCAATCACCACCAGTAATTCAGCAAACGGTAAGCACTGAGCACGCTCAAACTTCTAAGCTAGTCACACCCACACCAATAAAACTAATAAACACGCAGAAGCAAAACAACATTGCTCTTTGCACAACAACAAAAATTAGCACAGATTCTCAAGCAGACTCGGCTGCGCTAAATATGCCAGCAAACTTTCAGCTCTCTGGGAGTGGACAATGTGCCTCTCCAATTTCAACAGCATCTCCGGCAACACAAATCAAAAACAAAGGTTCTGCTATGAGTATATATAAGCAACAACAACTTACCAATGTTGCAAATAAAACTATAAAAATACAGTGTGCAAAACCAAACATAAGCACACAAACAGGTATTGATCGATACATAACAATAAAACGAAAACGCAGCCCGATTGCCAAGGCTGAAAAGAATAAACTTGTTAAAAATAATACAGATACCCTAAACAACAACCGTTCTCTATAGTGCACAGTCTGAACCAACTAAGAATATTGCATTAAAACCACCACCAATTTACTTGCGGAAACGCAGTTCCAACTTATTAATAGACAGTGTTGCCAGCTTGATTTGTAAAAATAATTTTCATGTGGTCCCGCTGTTGAAAGGTAAAATACAAGAAACAAAAATTCAAATTTATTCGGAAAAAAAATATCGCGCAGGTGTTTCTTTCCTTGAAAATGAAAAGAAAAATTACTACACATATCAGATAAAGAGTAGCAAAGGGTTGACAGTTGTTATTAAAGGTATAGAACCTGAAGTAGACCCTATAGAACTAAAATATGCACTCCACTGGATTCACAACAAAATCTATGTTTAATACGAGTATAAGGAATAGGGGAAAAATTCCGCAACCACTTTTCAGAATAGAACTAGAATCAGGGTATATTAAATTAAAACAAAATGAAACCCACCCCATTTACAACTAACGATATTTAATACATCGAGGAGCCTCAAAAACGAAAAGGCTCAATACAATGAACAAACCGCCAAGAGTATGGGCATTCGAAATCGTACTGCACCCTACGTACAAGGGCGGATTGATATTGAAGCTACCTAAGTAGGAAAAAAACATTTTTTTTTTCAAAAACCATTTATTTCTCAACATAGTCTCCTTTTACTTCGACACACTTAGTAAGACGATATTCCAACTTTTTTATACCAGCTGAATAATACGATTTCGGGAACCCCTCAAAATACGCGTTAGTTTCGGTAATTACTTCTTCGTTTGAGATGAATCTTTTTCCTGCTAGCCATTTTTTCAAGTTTGGAAACAGCAACATGTCACTAGGAGCTAAATCTGGACTATAAGGTGGATGATTAACCAATTCGAAGTGTATTTCACGTAATTTTAGCATCGTATCTAATGCTGTGTGAACCGGTGCGTTGATTGAAGGAAGAGCATTTTTTTTCTTTAAATGTCGTCGTTTTTCCTTGATTGCATCAATCAATTGATCCAATAATGCACGATAATACTTTCCTGTGATTGTGGATCCTTTTTCAAGATAATCGATGAGCAATATTCCGTGTACATCCCAAAATACAGTGACAATAACCTTGCCAGCCGATTTCACTGCCTTCGCCTTCTTCGGAGCACTTCCACCAGCTTCACACCCATTGTTTCGATTGATTTTTGGTTTCAGGTGTGTAGTGGTGGACCCACGTTTCATCAACAGTTATTAATCGACGCCAAAAATCAACAGGATTTCGCTTTATCATGTCCAAACACCGCTGTGAAGTGGTCTGTAGAACTCGTTTTTGTTCGACACTGAGCAAACGCGGCACCCATCTTGCCGATAGCTTTTTCATATGCAAATGTTCATGCAAAATGTTGAACACACGCTCATATGATATGTTTAGCATTTCAACAATCCCACGCAACTTGACTCGGTGATCATTCATAACGATATCGAGGATATTCTTGATATTTTCTTCAGTAACCACCTCTTTTGGCCTTCCTGTTGATGGTATTGTTGCAGTGCTTCTTCGGCCGCGTTTAAATTCAGCAATCCAATATTTTACCATATAATCTGATGGAGCAGACTCACCGTAATGTTTATCAAGCTTTTCTTTTGAATCTTTCGCCGTTTTTCCTTTCAAATAATAGTGTTTAATCACTGCACGAAATTCGCTTTTTTCCATTTTTCAAGAAACACAAAAGTTGCTTACTTCAAACGACTACAACAAATAAACTAATCGATGAATTTGGGTGAAATTTTAACAGCTGACGTTTGACAGATCGCAATTTCTAAAAAAAAAGTTTTTGTGTTTGTGCTGCCATCTAGCGCTAGGTAGCTTCAATATCAATCCGCCCTCGTACTGTATGCGTTGCGTGTGGCGACTTCCATCCATCAAAGGAATGCAAGCTGAACAAAAGTGAGAAGGATTCAAAAAATGCAGCAATTGTGGGGGGAATCATACTGATAACTACAGATACTCGTATATACACAACTAAAAACCAGTATGAACCAAACTGCTAAGACAGTTCGCACCCAAAAATATAGTGCTATACCTACCAACACAAACCATATTGGAAGCACCACCGAAAACATTAAGGCTCGATTCAAGCATTACTTTCTGGAATCCTATGCAAAAAAAAAACATCCATTCTACTTCCATCTGTTTACAGTGTTGGGGGGAGCCAATAGTAATTTCAACAGTCTATTGTCCTCCTAGGTTTCCTATTTCTACGACCGATTTTGTTTCTTTCTTTAAATCGCTCGGTAACAAATTTCTCTCTGCCGGAGACTTCAATTCTAAACATACCTACTGGGGCTCACGGTTAATCAACCCTAAAGGGAAGCAATTGTTTAATGCGCTGATAGACCCTCAGAATGGGGTAGACTTTGTATCATCTGGTAAACCTACATACTGGCCAACTGATCAGAGAAAAATTCCCGATCTTATTGACTTTGGCATAACTAAAAATATCGAAAGGTGTTTCTTGGAAACCGAGCCCTGTTTCGACTTATCATCCGATCACTCACCGGAGATAATATCTTTAAAAAAAAGATCAGAGTTCATTGAAAAAACAATAAAACTGACCTCCAAGAAAACAAACTGGCTCAAATATCGCAAATATATTAGTACCCACGTGTGCGTTAAAACAAAACTTAAGAGTGGAGAGGACATTGAATCAGATAATAATAAAAGCAGCTGCTATTATTGCCACGCCCGCATAAAACTTAACTAAAACTAACGCGAAGCACACTACTTCACACTATGTGGAATGCCTCGTTAGAGAAAAGAGGAGATTAAGGCGTGAATGGCAAAAATACAGATCTCCAGCACTAAGAGTAAAATTAAAGTCATTACAAAATCAGCTGAAAAACACTCTACGGGAGGAAAAGGAAGAAAACCTTAATAAGTACCTTGAAGATTTGGCTCCTCTCAAAGTCACCAATTACTCACTCTGGAGAGCGACAAGAATGGTTAAAACACCGAAGGATAGTGAATCGCCTCTAAGACAAAGCGATGGAACTTGGGCAAAAATATAAGAAGAAAAAGGCAACTTCTTTGCAGCACATCTGAGGTCAGTATTTCAACCTAACCCGCTGACCTGCAACAACACTAGCATACAGAAAATTTTAAATTATGAAGTCAGCAGTACCAATTCATTTCAAACCAAAGGAAGTTATAGGCCTATGTACAACGAGTCTAAACCCAAAAAAGGCACCTGGTTCTGACTTAATTACCAATAAAATAGTAAGTGAATTGCCGCAAATAGCTCTAATACATCTCACACACATTTTTAACGCAATACTCCGTCTGGGCTACTTCCCTACAACATGGAAAACATCGGAAATAATAATGATTCCAAAACCCGGAAAAGACCCTACTCAGGTATCTTCTTATCGGCCCATAAGTCTCCTGCCAACGCTCTCTAAAACGCTCGAACGCTTATTGCTGGAAAAATTAGCACCAAAGCTCGATTTAATCATTCCTCACCAGCAATTTGGTTTCCGCAAACATCATGGAACTATTGAGCAGGTGCACCGTATTGCCTCTGAAATAAGGCGAGCATTTGAACAGAGGATGTACTGCTCCGGAATATTCCTAAACGTCGCCCAAGCTTTTGACAAAGTCTGGCACGAAGGACTCATATATAAATTTAAAAAACTTTTGCCAAAAAGTTCGCATAAGATTCTGGAGTCATATTTAACAAATCGCAAATTTAGGGTTAAATATAAAGAATTTGTTACGCCAGACTTTGAAATTATGGGTGGAGTACCACAAGGTAGTGTGCTTGGACCTATGCTTTACACTCTGTACACTTCCGATCTGCCAACGGTTAAGAACCTCATTACCTCGACTTTTGCTGACGACACAGCTATCCTGAGCTCTCACCTAAATCCACGGATAGCCTCCCGGGATTTAGAGGAACACCTTAAAAAAATAGAAAGTTGGCTAGCAGATTGGCGCATCAAAGCAAATGAGCAAAAAAGTGTACATGTGACATTTACTCTAAAGCCCAGTTCTTGTCGGGCAGTCTCCTTAAATGGCATTGTAATCCCGCAAGCAACAGAGGTTAAATACTTAGGAGTGCATTTCGACGACGGCTCACCTGGAAAAAACATATAGAAGCCAAGAAAATGCAAATGAAACTCAAAGCAAGTTCCTTGTATTGGCTTACCAACTGAAAATCAAAATGGAATCTGCGAAAGCAAATTAATATCCCATAGACCACAAACTATCCCTTTGGAGATCTCTACCATTTTTCGGATGACTTTGCTATAATACGGAAATTTAAACTGTACTTAAGGCCCATTAAGTACTTGTGTAAGAATGGAGGCATAACTAAGAACAATATTTAAAAATGCCGTAATCCATCATTTCTTAGTCTGAAAATATTCGTTTCTTAAGTGAAAAAATATCGTATGCTTCTGTATAACTGCATACATCTTGCAGCTTGCTAACCTTTAAAATCCAAAAAAATTGTGGTTGCTTCTGCTCTTGTCCCAAAAAGTATATATTCTTACTACTTATCTAGAGAATTTAATTTTTCGAGGAAAATGAAACCAATAATTCTTAAGTTCTTGTGGTGTGTTATATTTACATTATTTAAAATGAAGTTTAAATTATTGCCTTTGGTTTTTCTGCATATAATAAAAAATTTAGTTTTGCGGAGATAAGTTACGGATTCACTAATTCAGAGAGAGAACAGCAATGTGAGTTATTAATTAAGACAAGATCGTCAGTCTTTGAAAACATTACTACATCGTCAGTTTAAATTTTATATTTTATATGGTAATATCTTTCCAGAATTGCACTTATTCCATTAAAAAAAATTGTAAGCAATTATTTAACTATTTTTGAAAACAATTAAAATTAAACAATATTATATACCAAGTCAATTAATAAATGATGCTGTTGAAGTTAGCTGCTTGGTACAGAAACCAAGATTTGTTGTACTGTTATAGGTCACTTTAAACTGTATAACACTTAGGCAGTTAAGGTGATTCTGATTCTTTATTGGAATTGTACAATTATTCACATCAATTTTATGCGGATTATGACAAATTGATTAAAATATAAATAACAAAAATGTGACGGACAAAACTGCACCGTTGTCAATAATCAAACACGAGCCAACATTATTATATCATTCCTATACATAATTTAGAGCACATTGCAACCAAGTGAAATATGATCGCCCAGGTCAACCAAGGCAGCTACTTGAAGGGAAATGAGTTTAACAAGAAAGTGTTGGCCTTGATAATATGAAATTTTGGTTTTGCGTGTGCTGGTTTTTGTCAATGGTGCATTTTCGCTGTACTGGTAAAAAATAAACATAAAGTGCAATTATTTGCTGATCGCGGTGTACAGTGTGACTGAACATTCTCCTGGGCGTTGAGTAGTTGCTCAATTTTGGATTATATGTAAACAGTGAAAGATTATTCATTTGTTTGCTGTCGCTGAAGTGTTGAGGTGTGGGGATAGTCGAAGCACTGCGTTTACATTTTAATTTCGACGAGATAATACTGATGAGAAGAAACGTGGAAATGATGAGTGCGGATTAGCTTACCGCATGATGATACTGGCTGTTGGACTGTATTAAATTTGGTAGAATGGTGAAGTCTTCACTTCCAGTTGGTTTTGGAGTATGGTGAGTTGTTCCAATTTGGTGTCCAATTTGGTGTATGTTGTATTGAAAATCCGTTTTATTTCCTCACATGTATTGATGTTTTGCATGACCGTGAATCTGGCGTATGATGTATGTATGGTGCTAGACGAGGTATGGAAGCCTTGAATGGTGACTAGGTTTCCCTTAATTACACAGTTAGGCTTTATTATTAATATGCCGGATCCTGATAGTATTAATTGCGTCAGATTTGTGCCACAGACTGCTGATATTTCATAGTCTGACGTAGTTGAAAATATCCATTGATTTCTGTGATGCATTTGTATCCATGCCAGGGTTCCTTGAAGTTGTGTCAGTCTGCATTGCGTAGTATTCTTGTCGTTGAACATGTGAATTTCGCAGGAATGCATGGATGATTCCTTTCCAAATATGGGTTTCTTGTTATCGCAGATGTAGGTGTCTTCCTTAGATTTAAAACATGCTCTCAGATGGGTTGCACTCAGTGGAATGTACTCATCTCGATGAGCATTTACTGCTAAGAATTGTGCATCGGTTGCAATAGTGATCATAGTTTTGTTTTTGACCATAGGAATTGGGATGAGATTAAAAAGATCAAAGGATTGTTGATCGATTAATGGCAGCTTAATTTCGAAGATGACCTCATTCTTGGTTATTGCTCCCTCCGCCTTCATGATTTTGTAGAACTTCCCCAAATTATCTTGTTCTATGGGCAGAAGTCGTGATGGAGCAAGATGGGCCTTAATAATGTTGATTTCATTCTTCAGTTGTTGAGGCGTGATTAGTAACGGACTGATTTTTCCATGGTGGGTGTCAGTGACTTCACTTATTACTTCTGCCTGTACCCGCTGTAAATTGATTGCCATCAGTGTTAATTGGTTTGAAAGTGGTGCAAAGAGTTGGGAGAATTTGATTTGTTCTCCTTCAATTTCCATTTGTTTCATCATAGAGTTCATCTTCTGCTGCAGATCTACGATATTTGATTTTGTTGTAAGCGCATTGTGTTTGATGACATTTATGGTGGAATTAAGGGCAGCTTAATTTCGAAGATGACCTTATTCTTGGTTATTGCTCCCTCCGCCTTCATGATTTTGTAGAACTTCACCATATTATCTTGTTCTAGGGGCAGAACTTGTGATGGAGGAAGATGGGCCTTAATAATTGATTTCATTCTTCAGTTGTTGAGGCGTGACTAATCACGAATTGATTTTTCCATGGTGGGTGTCAGTGAGTATACTTACTACTTCTGCCTGTACGCGCTGTAAATTTATTGTCATCAGTTAATTGGTTTGACAATGGTGCAGAGTTGGGGGAATTTGATTAGTTCTCCTTCTATTTGCATTTGGTTCATCATTGAGTTCATCTTCTGCTGCAGATCTACGATATTTGATTTTGTTGTAAGCGCATTGTGTTTGATTACAATTATGGTGGAATCAATGATAGAGGTTTGGTTTTTAAGAAGAATTACAGTATGAGCTTCGTCTGTCTTAACGTTGTTGATTATTTCCGAGATCTGCTCCGCATAGTCAGAGTCCAGACACCGAACAAGAGCAGAGCCCTGTCCTTAGAAAATTCCTTTGTTGTGTCGTCAAAATTCTTAATCAGGATTCGCAGGCAGTATCTTGTTGTTGCTTTGAGCACAGACATTGAAAGGTAGCTACGCAAGACGAGAATATTTTCATTTTTTCCCAGAATGGATTCAAATCGTAGTATACCACCAATTTCCTTTCTGCTGTGACAATCCTTGTTATGCCAATTCCATCAAAGTATATGCCAGGATTTGTACCAAAATTTTAAACCTGAATAGTATTGCCCAGTACTGCAGGAAGTAACAGTACGGATAGAAGGAATGTTACGAGAATGGTATTGTTAGTTGGTTTCCGTCGCTTTCTGGGTATGTCATTTAAACTATCAATGTTTGAAACTAACTGTTGTTGCTCAGGCTGTGTATCTTGCGATGAATCTCGATTTATGTCCGGGCATTCAGAAACCTTCTCACTAAACAGTGGTGCAAGTCTGTGAATCGGACGTTTCCACACACCTGTTGATGTTTTTACGTCTACCACTCGCACCATTCCGTCGTTTCCCTTGTAGACTCGTTGTATTCTTCCAAGTGGCCATTGTAAGGTGGGCACATTATCTTCCTTGATAATAACCATTTGTCCTTTGCGGATATTTTGTGATTGGTCCTTCCACTTATGTTTTTCCTGTAGTTGATTGAGGTATTCACGGAACCAACGATCCCACAATTCATGCTTGAGTCGTGTCACCAATTTTCATCTTGTTGGCATGGAAATCTTGAAACTTGGCGTGCTTCTGTCAATTTGTGCAGTCAATGGTTCTCCAATCTGAAAATCTCCCGGTGTTAATGCTGTTAAATCGTTTGGATCTGTTGATATTGGAGTTAATGGTCGAGAGTTAAAGATTGCTTCCATTTTGATGACAACGGTTTTAGGCTCTTCATTCGTGAGCGAGGCTGTTGAAATATGCCGAAGCAACAGATGTTTCGCTGATTTGACTGCAGCCTCCCATAAGCCCCCAAAGTGTGGCGCTCTAGGGGGTATGAATTTGAAATTTATTCCACGATCACTGCAAGTTTTAATGATTTTCTCCCGAGAGTTGTTGGCGAAAATGGAGTCGTTTAGCACTTCTAGTTTGTTTTTAGCTCCGACAAAATTGGTTGCATTGTTCGAGTATATGGTATCACATCGACTGCCACGAGACCTAAAACGTTTTAGTGATCCAATGAAGGCTTCGGTATTTAGATCGTTGACTACCTCTAAATGAGCTGCCTTTGTGGCGGAGCAGCAGAAAACGGCGATGTAAACCCTATGTGGATTTTTTTCCACGGATTTTGTAGTATACCTAAAAGAGTCCACAATAATCGACACTGGCGTTGACGAATGGTCGTGCTAGAGTGACTCTGGTTGAATGCAGGTTTCCCATCACTTGCTTGTATAGCTGCGGCCTGGCTTTGGTGCAGCGAATGCATTTTTGCACAATATTTCGTGCCATTGTCTTTCCTTATATGACCCAATTTCGCTGCCTAAATGCTGCTAACAGGGTCTCTGGACCACAATGCAAATTACTCTCATGTATCATGGCAAGAATAATTTTTGAAATTGGGTCATTTTATGGAAACATTGGGTGTTTAGCATCATATAATAAAGTTGATGCAGCTAATCGACCACCAACTCCTAGAACGCCATTGTCGTCTATGGAAGGGGATAATCTGCTGAGTGGGCTTGCTCTGTCGATTTCATTGTGTTTTCTTAATTGTCTGATGCTCGCACTCAGAGCCTTGTATGGTTCTTTCTGTGATCGTTAATTATGCGGCGAACTCCTCAGAAGTTAATGATTTCTGTATTGAACGATTGTCTCGTGACAATTTTAAATTTTTAATGAATCTCAAAACATTTTTCATGGTTCTTTGTAGAATTTTAAATGAGTTACCTTGCTTCACGTTGTTAATGATGTCTTCTATTCCTGTGCAGGTTGTTGTGGTTGCCACAATCGGAGCCTTGTGTTTTTGTTCTATATCCGTTGGAATGTGGTGTTCCCTTAAAAATAGTTTCGGCCAGTGTGATTCCATTCCATATAGAAAGATGGGCCCATAGAACCATATATTGCAAGTCATGAGTTTATTTGGCTGACGCCCTCGAGAGATGACGTCTACAGGATTGTCCTTGGAGCATATATGGCGCCACTGGTGAGCGCTAGAGGGTTTCTGGATTGTGTGTAGTCTGTTAGCTACAAATGTGAGCCAGGATGATTATGACAATACAATTTCCGAGTCTGACCAGACATGAGAAGTGTTATTGGCTAAGATTAAATCCCGTTTTACTCTTGATTCTAATTCGACTCCTAACACTGCTGCACATAATTCTAAACGAGGCAGCGTTTGTTCCTTGGGAGGTGCGACAAGTGATTTGGCACACAAAAGTCTAACCATTATTCTGTAATCTTGAAGCCTCGATCGTAGATAAACTGCAGCGCCACATGCCTTCTCGGAGGATTCCCCGAAAGTATGAATCTCTGTCATTATTGGTTTCTGACTGTTGAAAATATGCCTGGAGATACGTGTGTCGTTTAATTCCTTTAAGTTTCTACAGAAAGTAGTCCATTTTGTCTGCATTTCTGCTGGTAGATGTTCATCCCAAGATATCTGCAGTTGTCATAGTTGTTGGATAAATATTTTTGCCGTGATGACCACTGGACCTACGAGACCTATTTGATCAAATAGTCTTGCTATGTCTGATATTATAGTGTGTTTTGTTATTGTTGTATTATCAGATAACTCCGCCTCTATATAGAATAGATCAGATTTTGGCATCCAACTAAATTCTAATGTTTTGGTCGAGGAGTTTTCAAAGTCAAGATTAACTTCCTGATCTTCTGAAGATATACTATCTAGCAGCTGAGGATGATTGGCCCACCATTTGCGTAGTTTGAATCCTGAACCCTGGAGTAGTGCTGTCAACTGTTTCTGCATTTCGATACCAGCTCTAGCTCAGGCGCAACAACGCGTCCCACTCCAAAACAATCCAAATTGGATAACTACTGGCTCGCAACACCTTCTTTAAACAGCTCGAATAGATTCGCTTCTCTAGACCAAGAAGAGGCACATCAAGATGCAACAACTGACGTCCGGAGAGAACCAAAACCTCCACCTATTTTTGTTCCCCTAAAAGAATTACTTGAAGTAATTGCTAAGAAAGAATATGAACTCAGAGTTATAAACGGAGACATTGTCAAAATACAACCAAAGTCCGCTGAAAAATACTCAGCCATTACAAAGGCTCCAACCAAAAAGAACACTGAGTTTCATACTTTTAAATTAAAGCAGGAAAGAGACTTTAATGTAGTACTAAGGGGTATGCAATGTTCAACCCCAATCGACGAAATACGAGAAGCAATTGAGGAGTTGGGTTATACAGTTGTTAACGTTTGCAATATTAGGCAAAGAACTACAAAAAAGCCGCTTCCATGTTTTACATCAGTCTTAAGCAATGCATATATAATAGAGACATATACGAATGTTGTAATTATATTTGTAATTATTCTAAAACTTTTGTAATTATATTTGTAATTATTTGTTAACAAGATTAAAAATTATTAATTCACATTTCAATTATATTTGTGGTGTGGTTGGTTTAAATTTCAGTGCCAGCTTCTTGGTTGTTTAGAATTTGCTGCTTCCTTCTCGGCTGCTCGTCTGCTACTCACTCGTTCGTTCAAAAATTACCGGACGAGTTTGTACTTCGGCGAGACATTTTACGGCGAAGACAGAGCTTTTAGTGCGACATCCCACCTCCCGGTGGATTCATACTGGGATCCACGAAACTTAAAGCGGCTAGTTTAGATGCAGGTTGACGGATAATACCGCGGCTGGTGCGTACCGCGGCACTCCGGACTTGGCCGTCCTTGGCAGTGAAGACTTCAATTATTCGCCCTTTGACCCATTGGCTTCTAGGTAAGACAGGATCGCATACAACAACCAGTTGGTCTACTCTTAGTGGTGAGGCTGTACTCCTCCATTTTTGTCGATGCAAAAGTTGTGGCAAGTACTCCACAATCCACCTTTTCCACAGACGATCCTTCAGGTTCTGCGCAATTCTCCATTGTTTGCGCAGACAGATTTTCTCATCTTCCGGTGCAGGTGTTTGAGTGGAATTGAGGCAGCCACTCAAGAAGTGGTTCGGAGTAAGTGGTTCCTCTTCTTCATGGGTTATAGGAAGTTCTGTAAGTGGACGGCTGTTTATTATATTTTCCGCCTCAATCAGTGCGCTGCGGAAGGTCTCCAAGCGTGGTGCCTCATCCTTCCGGGTTCTCTGTAGCAGGCGTTTCACGCATTGGACAAGCCGCTCCCAACAACCTCCAGCGCTAGGATTGGCTGGGCAATTAAAAATCCACTCTATGTTTTCCTTTGACATTGCCCGTCGAACCCGATCTACGTCAAATAAGCGGTTCTCCTGGCGAAACTCCTTTTGCGCATCTATAAAGTTGGTGCCATTGTCGCTACGAATTCTAATCGGCACACCGCGACGGTTCACAAAATTCCTGAAACAAATTAAAAATGCATCGGTGGACAGATCTTCTGCCACCTCCAAATGTAGGGCTCGAGTGGTGAGGCAAGTGAATAAAGCCACCCAACGTTTCTCTCGTCTGCGGCCGATAGCAACGCAGAATGGTCCACAGTAGTCCACCCCTGAGTAGGTAAAAGGTCGGACGTACGGTGTTAGGCGGTCTGTGGGTAACTGTCCCATAAGTGGCACAGATGGCTTGGCTCGAGCGGTAATACAAATGACACAATCCCTCTTGATCCTTTTTAATAATGTGCGAGCATGAGGCACCCAGAACTTTTGCCGCATTTCATTTATTGTTAGGCAGTCGTTCTGGTGATGTCTCTTTTGGTGGTAATGCTTCATTATCAGCTGCGACACGCGATGTTTCTGCGGTAATATTATCGGGCGTCGGGCTGATTCAGGAATGTAATTAGCGGCGTCGATTCTTCCGTTGACTCTTAGCAGACCTTCAGGATACATCATCGGCGTGAGCTTAAATATGGCACTGGTCTTTGAAATTCCTGTACTTGCGCGTAGGGCTGACATTTCATCTGCAAATGACTCGTATTGTACGCGACAGCATACAAATTTTTCAGCATCAGAAACTTCAGCTGCTGTGAGCTCTCCAAACTGACGGGATCTAGATTTGGCGTTGCGAATGAACCGAAATATCCATGCTGTCACCCTCAACGTCTTCATGTAGGATGAAAACTTGATCAAACTATCAAGAATATTGTCTGTGTTTATTATGTGTAACACCTGATTAACAGCTTCTTCAGATACACAGTGCTCTGAGAGAAGCATCCCAGCTTCTCGAGGCCAGTGTATTTCTTCTTGGCACAAGAAATCTGGACCCAATATCCAACGGCTGTCTTGCTCTACATACTGTGGCAACTTGGCTCTAGTTGCATCGTCGGCGACGTTCATCGATGTTGGTATCCAGCGCCATTGCATCGGCGTGGAAGTGGCAAGTATCTCAGCAATACGGTAGGCAACGAATTGCTTATACTTACGGGTTGTGGAACGAAGCCAAAGCAGAATTGTCTTGGAATCGCTCCAAAATGTCGTAGCGTTGATCTTGAAATCATGACAGTCTTCAATCGAAGTCTTCAGTCGGCTTCCTAGTACGGCCGCTTGCAATTCCAGGCGTGGTACGGTCATACCCTTTGCAGGTGCACGTCTCGTTTTGGCAGCAACGAATGCGACTTCTACCTCGTTTGCTTTGCAAACACGCAAAAAGGCGACTGCTGTAAATGCACTTTCACTAGCATCAACGAATATGTGCAGCTGTATATCATCGGCATTCGGCAACAAATACGACAAGCAACGCGGGACTGAAAAGTTTTTCACGCCCTGAAAAACGTTCCACCATGCAAACCACTGTTTCTCCAAATCTGATGGCAGCTGCTCATCCCACTGGATTTTCCGCTTCCACAGCGACTGCAGAAGTAGCTTGGCGAAAATAGTGATGTTGGCTAGGAGGCCAAAGGGGTCGTAAATAGCCATAACGATTCCCAGCAACTCTCTCTTAGTCGGTGTTCTCCTGTACTCCAGCACCTGGCGTGGAATTCTATGGAACTTAAAGTGGAATTCAAACCTTTCGACTCCAGAGTTCCAAAACATACCCAGCACCTTCTCTGTTGTTGGCTGCAGTTCAGTGTTGACAACTTCTTGTTGCTTGACTTGGCTACCATTCAGTTTGACCTGCAGCTTCTTGCAGTTTGATACGAAATTCCTGAGCGTGAATCCTGCGGCAGCGTTTATCTTCCGGGCCTCAAACATTACCTTCTCGGCCTCCTGTACGTCATCAAAACTTATGACCAGGTCATCCACATAGGTGTTGTCAATGATAGCTTTTGCGCCACCTGGCATGTGAGGCAAAAACTGTGCTGCGTTCACGTTTTTTATGTATTCTGCACAACACGGCGAACAAATCGCTCCGAAGATCATCGACATCATTGAGTAGACACGGATTGGCTCGGCTGAATTTCCGTCTCTCCAAAGAAAGCGCTGTGAGTCCTGGTCTTCAGCTCGTATGCGGACTTGTGAGAACATTTCTTGAATATCTCCTGCAATAGCAATACCTCCTTGTCGAAATTTGTGCATGATGGCTAAAAGTGGCTGCGCATGCTCAGGACCCTTTAATAATACTGAGTTGAGCGATACGTTAGAAATAGCAGCTCCAGCATCAAAGACGATACGAAGCTTATCCGGCTTATGCGGGTTCACTACACCAAAGTGAGGAAGGTACCAGGTTGTAGGACTATGTCTCTCAGCAGCCTCTGGTGACAACAATTTGGCGTACCCCTTGTCAATGTATTTGGCGACTTCCGTTTTATATCTGGCTGCAAATGCGGCATCCCGGGACATCTTCCCCTCAATATTTAACAGGCGCTGCTTGGCCATAACATAGCTCTGCGGCAGCTTAGTGGCATCGTTGCGCCATAATAGACCAACTTCATAGTGTTGGCCGATGTTTTGTGTGGTCTCAATCAATATTTTTCTTGCTCTGGCGTTCTCATCTGACTCCAGGACTGTGCTGGTGCTGCGGACTCCAAAACTTTCTACAGAAAAGTACTCTTCGACTAATCTGTTCAGTTGTGTTAAAGTAGATGCTTCTTTGACGTGCAACACCCTTGACATTGAGGTGGTGCTTGAGTGAAGTGGCCCATATGCCACCCAACCCAACATAGTTGCCGCAGCGATAGGTTGATCTGGACCGGCGGCGACAGTTTTCTCTGATATGCCTAAAAAACTATTATCCAATCCCAGCAGCAGGACCGGCTTGGCGGCTTGGTAGCTGGCGATTGGCACATCTGTGAAGTGCCCATGCTGTTGCTTGATGAATGTCTGCATTGGTAAGTTAAGCTGCTTCACGGTGCGTACGTTTCTGAGTGGGTACTCCTGGCCACCACACTCTGCACGTACGTTCAAGCTTACTTTTTTCGATGGCTCCGTGGTTTGCTTCTCTCCATACCACTGAAGCGTCAGCTGTGCAGTAGGGCCTTTGAGACCAAGTTGATTTGCGATGGTCTCTTCAAGAAGTGAGACCGAAGAACCTTCATCAAACATCGCAAATACAGGTATGCTACCACGTGGACCAAACAGCACCACGGGTAGTATCTTAAATAAGCTTGACTGCTGGTGTTGACGGCAGATAAGCACATGCTCGACATCCTCTGGTTTCAGCTCTGCTAGCGGCTTAGTTGTCTGGTGCAGTAAGTTGTGATGCATACGGGTGCATCCATTTATACCACATGCATGCCTTGCCTGGCAACTCAGCACGTTATGCCCTCTATGCAAGCAGGCAAAACAAAGGCGGTGACGCTTTACCAAAGTCCATTTGTCATTTGTATTAAGCGCCTTAAATTGACGACATGCGCTCAGTTTGTGGCTCAAATTGCATTGCACACAACTGAGTTGTTGCTGTTCCACTTGAGGTTCGGTGCTATGCAAAACGCGACGTGGAATAGCATCTCGTGATATGGTCTGACGGTTCTGAAGGTTACTTTGTTGCACCCCTTGGTGCGGCTGCGGGGGTTGATGTTGGCGCAAAGCTGTACTAGCTATGGCTGGCATCAAGCTCACTACCTTTGCGAGTTCACTAACCCAGTCGGCAAAGGCTTCAACGGTGGCATAAGGCGTTATATTGGAGGCGTGTCGACTCCATTCATATTGCTTGGTGGGCGGAAGCTTTCCAATAAGCTGCTCAAGAAGAGTAGGGTTGGCCAAATGGTGATCGCATTTTGCTGACTTAAAAAAGGCGACAATATTTCGGACGCGGTTTGAGAATTCCAACACTTGCTCAAGTCGATTCTCATAAATCGGTGGGAACTGCTGCACCTTTTGCAGCTGCGAGCGGATCAATAAGTCAGAGCGTCCAAAATTGAACTCTAACTCCTGCATGACTTTGGTCACGTCGTCAGGATATATGAGTAGTGACGTCACAGCGCGCTTCGCATTCCCTTGAAGTGCCTTATGCAAACGCATAAGGTTCTGGCGATTATTATAACCAAATTCATTGGTCGTGTCTCTGAAGTTGGCTAAAAACAGGGGCCAATCTTCAGGGTTTCCATCGAAAGATGGCAGTGGATATAACTTACCGCCGGGGCTATCGATAAAAGTCATGACACCATTATACGGCGTCGATGTACTTGGTGGCTGCGATTGCGGCATCTGCTGTGGTTGCTGCGTCGACGTTTGTGGCAGCGGTGATTGCACACTTTCATGAAAGGAGGATTCATTACCCCCAACAACGGATGCACCCCTATCCACTCGAGTGCGAAGTTGTTGAATCTCTATTTGGCCACGATGCGTCTCTTTACGTAGTTCGTCAACAGATTCGCGCAGTATATTTACACTGCTGAGAAGCTGCGCCAGTTGTTCACTAGTTACAACTGCTTGCGGCTGCGCTTGGCCCTGTGTTCCCTCGTTGGCCATTTCTATTACTCTGCTGTCCAATGAATCCGAGCTTTCCTCTCTGTCGTCTACTTTTGCTGATTCTAATTTTTTTGATTTCGTTCGAGTCAACATTTATTTTTCTTTTATATATGGTCTGTTCAATTTCAACAGCTGCTTGGTTCGGCACTGCAATACCGATCGAAAATTATTTGCAGCAGTTTGTTCTGGTAGAATCGATTAATTTTGAAATTAACAGATGTCGGTAATGTTGTTCGTATTTTTGAAGAAATGGCTGTTGCAAATTATCAACCCTTGTTGATGACGTCACAAAATGCTCTCGGAAGCACTAGCGCTCCGAAGGCGAAGTACGGCAGTATTTGTTTTGCGATGGCTTTGACGATGCAAACAAATCTTGAAACAGCTCGGCGGTGGCTATTCAAGACTAGCGATCTAGGTGATTTCTTCTTTGGTCCTGTAAGTATAATTACCTAAAGCAGTACGGCGGTGACTGCACGGAGTATATAATTCCTAATAATTATCACAATGGCGGTGAAAATGCTGTGGTGGCAGCGGAAGAAAGCAAATTCTAAAACTTTGTAATTATATTTGTAATTATTCTAAAACTTTTGTAATTATATTTGTAATTATTTGTTAACAAGATTAAAAATTATTAATTCACATTTCAATTATATTTGTGGTGTGGTTGGTTTAAATTTCAGTGCCAGCTTCTTGGTTGTTTAGAATTTGCTGCTTCCTTCTCGGCTGCTCGTCTGCTACTCACTCGTTCGTTCAAAAATTACCGGACGAGTTTGTACTTCGGCGAGACATTTTACGGCGAAGACAGAGCTTTTAGTGCGACAAATGTAATACACTGTTACACACGAATTTAAATTGAGCCACCTAGGAAGAAACGTTAAATTCCCCAATATGTCAGATGCCAATGTTACGGACACCCCAAGCGATACTGCCCACGATGCGTTAAATGTACAGGAAACCAACTTACTTCCGAATGTTCCCGCAAACTCGTCGCACAAGACGTTCGATGTGTGCTCTGCGAAGGCAATCATCCCGCTAATTATAAAGGTTGCACTGTCTATAAGGAGCTGCAACAAAAGTCGTTCCCAGCACTCAGAAACTGAGAAGTGAGGAACATTAACCAGGAAGCGCCTCAAAAATCCGCTCCACGAACAACAACGTCTTATGCAAATATAGTACGAAACAATACTCCGGTAGAAACCAATACGAAGCCAACCATTCCACTCAACAATCCAAATACTCAACTAAATGAGGATATGACCGAGCTAAAAAGCATGCTTAAATCATTGATGGGTCAAGTGAGTACATTACTTCATCTACTAACCACAGTTGTAGCAAATATGTCGAAATGAATAAATCATTAAAAATCGCAATCTGGAATGCCAATGGGCTCAGTCGTCATATCCATGAAATGTCAGCTTTCTTAGCAGACAAAAATATTGACATGCTGATATCTGAAACCCATTTCACAGAAAAATTTACGAAAAAATTCCGCAATATGACCTATACTCGACAATCCACTCAGCTGGCACTGCGTGTGGGGATACTGCTGTAATTGTTCGTACCAGTATTGCACACGTGGAGCACGAATATTATAAAAAGAAATACTTACAATCAACGGTTATAACAATTAACGATTATAAAGGCCCCATAACAATAGCAGCGGTATATTGCCCTCCCATCCATCCAGTTAACTGCGAACAGTTCCAAGAATTTTATAACTCCCTAGGATCAAGATTCATCGCTGGGGGAGATTATAATGCTTAGCATCCGCAATGGGGGTCTAGAATAACAACTCCCAGAGGCCGTAACCTAAATAAAGCTATGCAACAAATCAGCCTGTCCCACCTATGAACGGGTGAGCCCAGCTACTGGCCAACGGACTGTAACAAGCTTCCAGACGTAACAAGCATCGACTTTTTTTGTCCAAAGGTGTACAGCATGTCCATGGAATCGTGCCTGGAACTGTCATCAGATCACTCACCGATAATTCTAACAATTAGCTGTTAGGTTCATATCAGAGCAAGAACAGTCTGTCTGCACAACAAAAGCACGAATTGGGACTTGTTTAGGCAAAGCATTATCGAGACTCCAGTCACCAATATTGCATTTAAAAACAAAACCAATATAGACGATGCAGTAGAACTTTTGAACTCAACAATTCAGCATGCTGCATGGACTTCCACATTGGAGCCCAGCAGGATAAGTAATCATCGTGATGTAAACCAGGTTGTAAAGGAGCAACTAAAAGAAAAGCGGAGACTGCGTCGAATTTGGCAAATGACCAGAAGCCCCTATGACAAAAACCGGTTCAATTGCGCTACAAAGCAACTCAAAAACGCCCTACGATCAACAAAAAATTCAGAAATACAAAGCTATCTCAGCAGCTTGTCACCCTCACAGGCTTCAGGTTATTCTCTGTGGAAAGCTACAAAAAAACTAATTCAATCACATGTGTCACCTATTAAAACGAAAGATGGCGGATGGACCAGATCTGAAAAGGAAAAAGCACAGTCATTTATTCTTCATTTATTAGAAGTATTTGCGACGTTTCCAAGCAAATATCCACAAGAAATCGTAAGAATAGCTGAATTACTAGATGCCCCATACCAAATGGATATTCCGATCCAGAATTTTAAAATAAAAGAAATTAGAGGAAATATCACGAATACGCTAAAAAAAAAAAAATCTAAGGGATATGACCTTATTACGAGCGGAATCCTAAAGGAGCTACCAGATTGCGGCTATAAATTCATTGCCCAATTATTCAATGCGATTATCCGATGCGACAACTTCCCAAGCCAATGAAAAGTGGCTCAAATTATCATTGTTCCCAAACCTGGGAAACCGGCAGAAGTGACCACTTCCAATAAGCTTGCATCCGATAATTTCAAAAGTGTTTGAGAAACTTATTTTCAAGCGACTCCACCCAATCATCGAGTCAAAGCAGCTTATACCTTCCCATCCGAAAGCATCACGCTACGATAGAATCGTATATGCATTTGTACGGAATGCACTAGAAAATAGAGAATACTGTTCAGCCGCATTCCTGGATATCACCCAAGCATTCGTCAAGGTGTTGCACCAAGGGTTACTGTACAAATTGAAAATGCATTTACCCTATCACTACTTTGCCATATTAAAGTATTACTTCGAACGCAGATTCTTCATGGTCAAAGTTAACAGCGACGTAACTTTCCTCTATCCAATCAAAGCTGGTGTTCCACAAGGGAGCGTTTTGGGACCTGTGCTCTACACACTATTCACGGCTGACCTGCCTCTGACTGATACCACATATACCGCAACTTTTGCAGATGAGACTGTTGTAATGGCCAGCAACAAAAACCCCGTTTTAGCCTCGAGGCATTTGCAGCAGAACCTGAATCAAATTGACTTATGGCTAGACAAGTGGCAAATAAAAGCAATAAAATCAGTGCAAACGACTTTTACCCTACGTGCAGGTTCTTGCCCTCCAGTGACACTAAATAACTGCCAATTGCCACAAGCAGACCATGCAAAATACCTTGGGGTGCACCTGGATCGGCGGCTTATGTGGCGCTGTCACATCTTCTCCAAATGGAAACAACTTGGACTAACGTTTAGGTCATTGTTCTGGCTACTTGGACGAAGGTCAGCTCTTAAAAATAAAGTCCTGGTAATACTGAAGCCCATATGGACTTATGGTATTCAAATTTGGAGATCAGCATCCAAGTCAAAACTGGACATCCTACAACGATTCCAATCAAAAGTCATACGACTACGAGGGCGGATTGATATTGAAGCTACCTAGCGCTAGATGGCAGCACAAACACAAAAACTTTTTTTTTTAGAAATTGCGATCTGTCAAACGTCAGCTGTTAAAATTTCACCCAAATTCATCGATTAGTTTATTTGTTGTAGTCGTTTGAAGTAAGCAACTTTTGTGTTTCTTAAAAAATGGAAAAAAGCGAATTTCGTGCAGTGATTAAACACTTTCCTTCGGTGCTTTAACCATTCTTGTCGCTCTCCAGAGTGAGTAATTGGTGACTTTGAGAGGAGCCAAATCTTCAAGGTACTTATTAAGGTTTTCTTCCTTTTCCTCCCGTAGAGTGTTTTTCAGCTGATTTTGTAATGACTTTAATTTTACTCTTAGTGCTGGAGATCTGTATTTTTGCCATTCACGCCTTAATCTCCTCTTTTCTCTAACGAGGCATTCCACATAGTGTGAAGTAGTGTGCTTCGCGTTAGTTTTAGTTAAGTTTTATGCGGGCGTGGCAATAATAGCAGCTGCTTTTATTATTATCTGATTCAATGTCCTCTCCACTCTTAAGTTTTGTTTTAACGCACACGTGGGTACTAATATATTTGCGATATTTGAGCCAGTTTGTTTTCTTGGAGGTCAGTTTTATTGTTTTTTCAATGAACTCTGATCTTTTTTTTAAAGATATTATCTCCGGTGAGTGATCGGATGATAAGTCGAAACAGGGCTCGGTTTCCAAGAAACACCTTTCGATATTTTTAGTTATGCCAAAGTCAATAAGATCGGGAATTTTTCTCTGATCAGTTGGCCAGTATGTAGGTTTACCAGATGATACAAAGTCTACCCCATTCTGAGGGTCTATCAGCGCATTAAACAATTGCTTCCCTTTAGGGTTGATTAACCGTGAGCCCCAGTAGGTATGTTTAGAATTGAAGTCTCCGGCAGAGAGAAATTTGTTACCGAGCGATTTAAAGAAAGAAACAAAATCGGTCGTAGAAATAGGAAACCTAGGAGGACAATAGACTGTTGAAATTACTATTGGCTCCCCCCAACACTGTAAACAGATGGAAGTAGAATGGATGTTTTTTTTTTGCATAGGATTCCAGAAAGTAATGCTTGAATCGAGCCTTAATTAGAATTCCCGTACCACCATAACCTTTTCCTTGTGGGTGTTTTGTTGAGTAAAAATTATAGCCTGCTAGATTGAAGTTATATTTTACAGTTAAATGTGTTTCTGAGATAACCATGATGTCTATGCTGTTACTGTCTAGAAAATTTTTTAACTCAATTTTGCGTTGGTTAATACCGTTAGCATTCCAGTGACATATTTTTAGAACATTCATTTTTGTGAAAGTAGAGTTTTCATAAGTAAGTTTTGGTTATGTACAAGCTCTTGAATAATAGATTGCATCGAGGACATGAAGTTAGTAATACACTGAGACAAGTTAAATATTAACGTTTCTAAATTTTGAGGTTGCATAGGGTGACTC
Source organism: Clusia tigrina (assembly GCA_920105625.2). Taxonomy (NCBI): domain Eukaryota; kingdom Metazoa; phylum Arthropoda; class Insecta; order Diptera; family Clusiidae; genus Clusia; species Clusia tigrina. The sequence continues at coordinate 112,424,134 of OV050031.1, read as the reverse complement.
GGTTTATCAGAAACGCCAGTTTTCAGTACATTCGCATAGCTAGTGGATGAAGAGATGTTTTCGGTGGTGCTTCCAATATGGTTTGTGTTGGTAGGTATAGCACTATATTTTTGGGTGCGAACTGTCTTAGCAGTTTGGTTCATACTGGTTTTTAGTTGTGTATATACGAGTATCTGTAGTTATCAGTATGATTCCCCCCACAATTGCTGCATTTTTTGAATCCTTCTCACTTTTGTTCAGCTTGCATTCCTTTGATGGATGGAAGTCGCCACACGCAACGCATACAGCACGAGGGCGGATTGATATTGAAGCTACCTAGCGCTAGATGGCAGCACAAACACAAAAACTTTTTTTTTAGAAATTGCGATCTGTCAAACGTCAGCTGTTAAAATTTCACCCAAATTCATCGATTAGTTTATTTGTTGTAGTCGTTTGAAGTAAGCAACTTTTGTGTTTCTTGAAAAATGGAAAAAAGCGAATTTCGTGCAGTGATTAAACACTATTATTTGAAAGGAAAAACGGCGAAAGATTCAAAAGAAAAGCTTGATAAACATTACGGTGAGTCTGCTCCATCAGATTATATGGTAAAATATTGGATTGCTGAATTTAAACGCGGCCGAAGAAGCACTGCAACAATACCATCAACAGGAAGGCCAAAAGAGGTGGTTACTGAAGAAAATATCAAGAATATCCTCGATATCGTTATGAATGATCACCGAGTCAAGTTGCGTGGGATTGTTGAAATGCTAAACATATCATATGAGCGTGTGTTCAACATTTTGCATGAACATTTGCATATGAAAAAGCTATCGGCAAGATGGGTGCCGCGTTTGCTCAGTGTCGAACAAAAACGAGTTCTACAGACCACTTCACAGCGGTGTTTGGACATGATAAAGCGAAATCCTGTTGATTTTTGGCGTCGATTAATAACTGTTGATGAAACGTGGGTCCACCACTACACACCTGAAACCAAAAATCAATCGAAACAATGGGTGTGAAGCTGGTGGAAGTGCTCCGAAGAAGGCGAAGGCAGTGAAATCGGCTGGCAAGGTTATTGTCACTGTATTTTGGGATGTACACGGAATATTGCTCATCGATTATCTTGAAAAAGGATCCACAATCACAGGAAACTATTATCGTGCATAATTGGATCAATTGATTGATGCAATCAAGGGAAAACGACGACATTTAAAGAAAAAAAAATGCTCTTTCTTCAATCAACGCACCGGTTCACACATCATTAGATACGATGCTAAAATTACGTGAAATACACTTCGAATTGGTTAATCATCCACCTTATAGTCCAGATTTAGCTCCTAGTGACTTTTTCCTGTTTCCAAACTTGAAAAAATGGCTCGCAGGAAAAAGATTCATCTCAAACGAAGAAGTGATTACCGAAACTAACGCGTATTTTGAGGGGTTCCCGAAATCGTATTATTCAGATGGTATAAAAAAGTTGGAATATCGTCTTACTAAGTGTGTCGAAGTAAAAGGAGACTAAGTTGAGAAATAAATGGTTTTTGAAAAAAAGAAATATTTTTTTCCTACTTAGGTAGCTTCAATATTAATCCGCCCTCGTATGTGCTAATGCACTACGCAATGCATACAAAGTGTGTCGAAGTAAAAGGAGACCATGTTGAGAAATAAATGGTTTTTGAAAAAATAAATGTTTTTTTCCTACTTAGGTTGCTTATATATCCTAACAACCTGGCGGTAGAATTGATAACAAACGATACCAGCACGCGAAAACCTAAGATAAAATTAGAATTAAAAATTAAAAAAAATAAGATTAAATTAAAAAAAAATATTTAAAAATTAAAAAATTATAATAATGAGGAATGAATGAAATTATTATATATGAAATCTAACTTTGTTAAATTAATGTACTTAATGTATTGAATGCTAGTGAAAATTCTTACACATGTTTATAACCAAATATAATATAAGTAGTACTTAATGTCCAGCTGGACAGATTGTAGTTAAATAAACGGATAGAAATAAAGAAAAAACAATTTCGATAGCTGTGGCTAGGCTGTCTGAGCCACTCACGCCATCATCGACATAGAAATCGTCGCGTAATATTTGTGCGCCTAGTGGGAACCTTCCGATGTTCTTCTCTTCTAAATGTTGTAGGCACTTTGTGGCCAAATATGGTGCTGACGATGTTCCATAAGTTATTGTATTAAGCTCATTTTCTCTCCACATGATGAACCGTAGCATTCTATCGGCTGGGTCGACTAGGATTTGTCGGTACATATTTTCGATGTACGAGTATGTTGTGAAGACAAATTTTGGTAGTCGGAAACCGTCGGGCCAGTGTACATTATGTCATTTAGGGCTAGTCCAGCCGCAGTTTTGGCTGATGAATCAAACACAACCCTCAGCTTTGTCGTAGTGCTTTCTTGCTTAAGCACGCTGTGATGAGGAATGAAGTAATGCGGGTGTAAAACGTTTTCGGGGTTAAATTCGCTCATGACTTTTCATATTGCCTCATGAATTCGGTGTATTGTGCTTTTATTGGAGGGTGCGATTGTCAGATTATCACTAGCTTCCCTGGCGTCATCAAGCTTCCAAAATTGCATTATCTATTTGTTAGTGGATACTTCGTCCTCACTGTAAACCGCGCAAGTTGTCGTGCTTGTCGACTCACCGTTGCTCTTTCCACCTACGATCCAACCCAGTGATGTATTTTGTAGCACTGGATTTGGCCCGTTGCCATTAAGCTGAAGTAGGACTCAGCACCCAGGAGAACATTGATTTTTCCTGGTTGGTGAAATTCTGGGTCAGCGAATTGCATGTTTTCAGGAATCGACCATGATGAGACGTATATTTGTTGAGCTGGCTGAGCTGGATTGATGGTTTGTAGTACAAAGCCCTCTAGTCTGGTTTCGAAGTGGCCTCTTCTTGATTGCAGTTTCATGTTAACCCGTTGATTTGCTCTGAAAACACCAGATTGTCCGTTATTTGCTGTGATTTTGACTTTAGTTGTTGCTAATAAGACATGGCCCTGGCAGGCCGGCAAAGTGTTAGCTGCAGCTAATGTTACCGAAGAATTGGTTGCAGTCAACTTAGTTTCTGTACTGGATTGTTGATTTGAACTTGCTATTTGTTGGAATTGTGTTTTTTGTTACACTTAGTGCAGCTCCGAGATTTGCAGTCTCGTAAGGTTTGATCATTTTTAAAGCAATTAAAATAGAGCCTTTGTTTTTTAGCCCAGTTCAATCGATTTACCGCAGATAATTGCAGGAATCCCTTGCAAGAGTACATGGGGTGGTCCTTGCCAGAGCAATAGCTGCAAGTGGAAGCTGTTGCTACCGATGCTATAGCTCTTGATGCGTTTTGTCTTTATTTCCCCCGAGAGCCTCTAAAGATTGAAACCGGTTCTCGAGGAAGTGCAGGAAGTCATCAATAGTTTGTAGCTGCTTAGGATTTTCCAACGATTGCTCATATAATATGTAGCTTTGGCGATCTAGTTTTTTGATGAGAAGATGTAGCAGCAATGTAACCCAAGATTTTCGAGCGCCAGCAGACTTTCGCGTACAGCATCGTGGAGATTTTTTATAGTTGTCGACGATGCTGTGTCAGATGCGAGACTTGGATGTCCTAGTATTCGCTGAATCAAGGTGGAAGTTAGTACTCTCTTGTTGTGGTACTTCTCCTGGAGCAATTTCCATGCTGTTTCATAGTTATATTGAGTCAATGTGAGATGCCTGATTACCCGCTCAGCTTCTCCCGCCAAATTGGCCTTCAGGTACCTCATTTTTTGAACTGGTGAAATTGGCGATTTATGAACCATTTCTGTAAATATGTCGTAGAATTGGTTCCATTTTAACTAATCACCAGCAAATTTAGGTATGGTGATTTGTGGTAGCCGGAAGGCTTGCTGCTCAACTACTTCTGGAAGTTCCCTTTTCCCTGATTTTGTGCAAAGCTCTATTAGCCGGAAATGCACCTGGTGTTCCATCTCGAGATAGGCATTGAAATCGTAGCCCGCCTCTTTCGGTGCTGAGGACTCTTCCCATACTTTGAAGTTTGTGGTATCAATTTCGTTCCACAATCTTTTAAGTCGCGCGATATTTTTTTCGTAGAATTGGCGTGATTGGTACTCAGTGATTGATGAGATTCCAGAGAGAAGTCGTTGTAGTGACATAATTAATGCGTGTTGTTTACGCAAAGTACTTGCAATGTTGCCTTCTGTCTTGGATGAACCGCCTGAAGACTTCCTTGATCCAAGTGCCTCATGTTGTTTAGTGTTGCTGATTCCAGGTTGATGTGCTGAGTCTGCTGGTGTCAGTGCTTCGAGTTTTTGTATTTCGTCATTGAAGACCTGCACATGGGCAGTGACTATTTTGTTGATTTGTTCGTAATAGGCCGATGCGAAGTATTCATGATTCAAAGGCTAGTCAGTTAATCTCCTCAGCTTGGTATCTGTTCCTTCAAAGTTGTCCCAATATGTGGCGGTTGTCTTCTGTCAGCTGGGTCCTCGCTCCTAATTCTTAATGATTCCTTGAATTTCCTCCCCAGTTTCTTTCTGGAGTGCCACTAGCTCGCCGAAGGTAGCCATGATGTCAGATCATTGATGTTGTGCAATTTAATTGTCGGGGTCACCAAATGTTGAAGTTAGCTCCTTGGTACATAGACCAAGAACTTGTTGTTATGTAATAGGTCACTTTATTAATTAATTAATTAATTAATTAATTTAATTAATTAATTTTATGCAGATTATGCCAAATTAGTTAAAATATAATTAACAATATGCGACGGACAAAACTGCACCGATGTCAATAATCAATCACGGGCCAACATCATTATATCATTCCCATACATAATTTAGAGCATATTGCAACCAAGTGAAATATGATCGTCCAAGTCAATGCACTGGGCAGCTACTTGAAGGAAAATGAGTTTAACAAGCAAGTGTTGGCCTTGATAATATGAAATTTTGGTTTTGCGTGTGCTGGTTTTTGTCAATGGTGCATTTTCGCTGTACTGGAAAAAATTAAACATAAAGTGCAATTATTTGTTGATCGCGCTGTTCAGTGTGATTGAACAGAAGCTATATGACAAACAATTTGCACAGAAAAATATAATATTATAAAATAATATTGAAAAAATGACAATGGTGGAATGAAAATATAAAATGCAAAGAACGTTTTCTAAGCATATATGTACAAATTTTGTTTGATTATATTATTTAAAAAAAAATACTTTTAACTTACCTGAACATCCCAAACCAGAATATGTCAGAATTGCTTGAAATATTTGAATCATTATTGCTTCTTCTGGATCGGATAGCCTACTAATGCATTGAGGAATTTCTTGTCTACTGAAAGCCCAAAAAGAATGGGGGAATCCTTTATAAGTCTCACCAGTATCTTGTGAGTTATTTTTTTGTTCGGCCCTTAACTTTTCAAGTCTATGTTTTGATAATTTCCTTAAAGTATTCTTAAAAAACCCTCCAGAATCTTGTGGCTTTCGTACTATATCTAAATCAATCAGTTGCCTTCGATTTAAAACTACATTTTGGTATAAGCGGGAGCGATCTTCATTAGTAATGCCCCTTGCTTTTTTAGAATTATCAAAATTATTCAAAATCCAGTTTGACAATGCAGGATAATAAGATACAATTAAGGATCCGATTTCATTTTTTTGTAATGTTTCAAAAACATAGCAACGTTGTGATTCCATCGGTTCATATATACCTTTCGATAATTGTTTTGTTACAACAACTTGATGAGAATTGCTATTCAAAGTAATAGTAATAAAGCTATCACTTGGGTCTAACATAATGGATTCAATATCATTATATTTAAATTGGTAAAGCACAAACTTATCATCTGGTTGGATAAACATTATTCCCTCATAATTTATCCCCAAAACAATATTGTTTCCAAAATTCCAATATCCTTTATATAACACATTGAACATTGTTGTTCCATACAATGGATATTGCATTACACAACTCAAGTAAAGGACTTTAGCAGTTAATTCATTTCTTGAAGCACCATATTGTCTGTGCGCTTGTGCTAAGATTGGTATCCAAAATTGTTGTTCTCTTGTTTTAAAAATGCGATTTGGAAGGAAATTATTTATATCAGCATAAAATTCCGGCTTCGGTTGATTAGATGGATCGCCTAAGGCAACTTGTGCCTGAAGACCGGCTAACTGAAGAGCGACCTTTTCACTAACTGGAAATTCATCACACTGCAAATATAAAAAAAATAGTTAATATTATAATTTTTCATATATTGAAGAACTACCAGCTTTTTGTTAACAAGTAGCTGCTGAGCCTATCGGCTTATAAAATGATGTTTATTAAACTAAAAGGAGTTTTACATATAATACAATTTTTAATTTAGTTAAGTAAAATATATAAAAATGCTTATTCGAAACTGGTGTATTTTCCGAAGTAGCAGAAATCAAATGTTTACCAAATTTAATATTCCGAAATGCACAATCATTTAGTGAAGTGAATAGGCTCAAGATATACAGACCAAATTAAGACAAAGTTCTATATTATTCTATATTATAAAGTATAGATTAAGAGGATAATGTGTTAATCTGTACACAAACAGAATATGCACCATTACAAAAGGATATCATTGTAAATGAATTTTTGACAAAAAAAACTCAGTGAATATCATCGAACAACCTCCGCAAACTCTAGATTTGGCTCCGTCTAACTGCTTCTTGTTTCCAAAGCAGAAATTTACACTTTAAATATATTAAGGATCTACTTAGTCGCCTTCTTGTACTGATTTCTTAATCTTGAAAATTCGATAATTTGTGAGACTACAAAGCGCGATTTGACCTTTTCTGCTCATTCTTTTTGTTTCGTGTTTAAGGGTGGAGATGTTGAGGTAACATCTTACATATTCATTTGTCAGGGTGTATGTTGAACGATGGTCCGAAAGAATTTTAGTTTGTAATAGTTGAATAATGTTAATTTCTGTCGTGCAATTAGTTTCCCAAATTGGGATCCCTTTACACAACATTTTGATGTTATTGTTGTTACATAGATTAATGGTTTATTTTCTCCTGATAACCTTGTATGCTTTCTGAAGAGCTAGTAGAGTTGCTTGAATTAAATTTTTTGTTTTCGTTTACAGACTACAGTTCCCTAGTTAATTTATTATCTATTACTGCACGAGTACTTAGCTTCATTGTCATGAATTATTTTTCATAATCCAAAAAGATGTTTTCAGCATTCTAATTTCTTCAATAGTTTTTTCGTCATTTATGTCGATTCCACATATGCGGAACTATTCGACCAAGTTTTGTTTTGATATATTCTGTGGCTTTTTTTAAACTTATTTTTCTAAATAAAATTACAGCGTCGTCTGCAAATGTAACCAGCATGGATTTTGTTGTTTTCGATATATCCGCTATATAATAGAGGACAGAGTGCTTCCTTGCCAGTATGCTTCCTTGGGACACGCCTCCGTCTATTGGACAAAACTCGGATCACTCGTCATTGTATTGCATATAAAAGTATCTATCGTACAGGTAACTATAAATTAGTTCGAACTATTTCGGTAGAATATTATTAAATTTAAGTAAAAGTTCTTCATGCCAAACACTATCGAAGGCGTTTGAAACATATACATAAAGTGACACACAATAGTTTTCACTACTCAAGTCAATTAATGTGTTATTGGTTAGAAGTAGAATAGAAGTGGTGTAAGTCGGATAGCCGCCAAAAGAAGAGGTCTCCAAGCACTCAGGCATTGATGCTCACGGTCATGTAAGCCTGGACAAATATTTGGAGGAAGGGGGAGAGAGATTTTTTGGAAAAGAATTTACACCTTTTTAAACCCTTTTAACTCTTTTATGATTCTCAGAAGTTTCACCAGGGATACCGAATGTACGTTATCCATTTCCAAAATATCTGACCCTAATATGCGCCTACTCATTCTGGCAAAGGCTGGAGAAGTGCAGAGAAAATGCTCTGTGCCATCCTGCCGAGACTCAGTTCGAACTCTTGATGATGCCTATGGTCGCCATATGATGGCCCCTTGGAGTTGGCCTATGATTTTCCCATCCAATGATTGAAGATCTATCCTTCGTAATACTAAAAGGAAATCTCCAACTGTCTTGTTTGGGATTATACCTTCTGTATACCTTGGAATACCATTGCAATACTTCCCAAATCCGAGACGCATCTGATATTCTCATTCATGATGCCAGCCAGCCCCATTTCCCTTTTAAGTTTTGGAGCCGGCAGTAAATAAAGTTTTCGCCGTATCCCTCGAAAGATCTCTGGATCTCTCGATTGTTCTCTTGTCTGGAAGCTGATTTTGTGCTTTCTTCCAAAAGAAACTTTTGGTATGAGTTGATCTTTCGTTACATAAATAACGGATATTGCTCTGACAGCCTTTTTAACATCTCTCTATACCCATAGTCCCTTGTCGTCATGCCAATATCAATATGAATATAACCGACATATCGTTTTCATCGCCTTCTGTTGAATCATAAGATCCAGTGATGATAGGTTCAACAAAGCATTCAGAGTGTCACCAGATATAGTGCGCCTGGCGCCCGTAATGCTCAAGCATACACCTCTCTGCAGTCTGTTTAACCACAGACTTATGGACTCTATCCCAGTTCTGAGCCACCAGACTACAGCAGCATATACAATTATTGGCCTTATCAGTGCTGTGTACAACCACAATACACCATCAGGTTTCAGACCCCAAGCGTTAGCAAATGCTATTCGGCTTTTTCTGTAGTCGAGAGCTGTTGTCGAAAAACAAATTGGTAGTCACGGATAATATTTTGTTGGTAAAACAGCAACTTTTGGTATTCAAAATTGTATTTTACATACAATTATAATTGGTACAATTCGTAATAGACTAATAAATAATATTATGTGATCTTCGTATAATTTTGGTCAGGCTTTGGTATGACGCTTATATCAAAGATCATCCAGACTGCTGGATAGTTGTTTTCTCGTATTACAGGATTAAAGATATTCTTAAGATATATGTGTAAGATTTTTCCAGTGATCATGTCGCATCTGGCAGCATTTTTCTGATTTAATCTTTACTTTTTTGGTGGTTATTTTTATAATTCTTATGTTAGTTAATTGTGAAATATTTTGTCCATTGATTGAATTGGTGACTGCTTTATGAAACAGTCAACTAGTGTTTAGCAATGCATATTCTAGACCATGTACCGTCAGTATTTGTGAGAGGTGGTTGATAGGTAGTTACATTTTGAATCCACAGTGAAAAATTAGTTGTTTGGGTTGGATTAAGTTGTGCCAAGTATTTTGAAATTAGGAATTAAAAAAAAACTTTTATTTGTGAAATGTGTTCTTATGTTAAATTAATGTCAATTAAATTTTTGTCCGCTTGAATTCCATATAACAATTTTTAAATTAAAATTATTGTCCATTATTTAATGTTGTCATTAATATGTTAAACATCTGTGTTATTAGTTGTTTCAATATTTTTAGGTTTTCAAATAGGTCACGTGTGGGTTTTGTAAAGTTTTTCTGATTATTGTTTATAGGAGAGATATTTATTTTTCCTTGTAGCAATAGAGTGAATCTTTTATTGACTTTTTTCAGAGATTGAATCATATTATGGATGAGTTTTGGTTACTTCGAGTAGCTTTTAGGGTCTTTTATCTTTGTACCTGAAGTGATTTCTTTACTTCGCAATCACTATAATTTGCAATGTGCTCTTCACAGCATTTTGTGCATTTCTCCATGGTACAGTGCGAAGTTAAGGTGAATTCAATTATCCTGTGGGTGCCAGCGTACTTTACACAGGTTAATTTCTAAAAAAAACCGATTCTATCGGAATCGAAAGCCTCAGTGGCTAGTAGTTATTCCCCAACCCTCTTTAGTTATAATTAATTATGGTGTAATAATAATTCGAGTCTACACAATTTCTTTGAGTGACAGTATTTTTGATTTTTGATGAAGAGGTTCAAAATATATTTTTCAGTATGATAAGACTTTATTTTCCTTATTATTTTCTAGCTAAATAAAAAGGAGTGAGAATTGTTTTTTTGATCCAAGCTCTAAGATGTTGTTTATTTTTTTTCACTTTACTGATTTATCTCTGATCCGCAGACTGGTGCATATTTCGAAGGATTACACAAACAGTTCGCTGTTCCTTAGGTTTAAATATGTAATGTATAATATTGTTACGAAATTGCCCTGACAATTCATACTCCGCTCAATTCTCGGATTCGAACCGCTGGATTGTGAAATAATCAAACAATCTGACGAATAAATTAGAACAACTGGCTTTATTGCTATATGCTCACTTAGTCTTGACGTAAAGTTTACTTTGCACTACAATTATTTATAAAATCACCTCAACTGCTGCTGCTACTATCATGATGCTCACGCTGCGACGATCACTGCTCAACTGCCTGTTGCTAATACGATGTTTACTCTGCGACGTTCACTGCTCAACTGCCTGTTGCTAACACGATGTTCACTCTGCGATGATCACTGGTCCACTGATTGTTGCTAAGACGATATTCACTCTGCTGCTATCACTGGTTCCTGGATGTCAATTATGTGGCGGCTTATATTCTTCTTCTTCTTCTTCTTCTTCGAATTCCTTCTCACGTGTGTGTTTTAGGCATACCCTAAAAGAATGCAACCTTTTATGTTTCAATTTTATTAAATTTAGTACTTCTACTATTTCTGTACAAGGTATAGAATCAGATCTCAATTTTTTTTTGTTGCAATTTTTGAAGAAGCTTTTAATTTATATGTACCGTTATGATATACTCTTAAACTACCGTCCATTTTTTATTGTAACCTGTATTATATACAATAAGCAATATTTTTCGTTTAAACTTAAATAACAATAACTAAATATAAACACAATATTTATGGAGTGCACCCAGTGGTGCAACCATTTCTTATTTGTAAGTATTCATCAACAGAAAATATCTGCTGTTGATTTTCTTTTTAAACGGCTGAATGGAGTCATATGGGCTGTGAGTTCTGATATGAGTGGATTAGAGTGCCCGTGAATTCTTAGTTTGTATGCCATTGCGTATTTTTTTATTTCTTGCACAATTATCGGGACTTTCAGGTCACGATGGAGTTGGTTGTTCGTTACTTAGTATGGAACTTTTGCATTCATACACAGCATTTTTGATTGGATTCTCTGGAGAATTTAGACATTAGAGGTTACCGCAATGCCACACAGTTGTATGCCATATGTCCATATTGGCTTTAAGAAGGCTAAGTAAAGTAAGAGCTTACTTTCAAGTGAAACTTAGGAATTTCGATTCAGCAGCCAGTGTAAGTTTCTAAGGTTTATTCCCAGCGTCTTACATTTAGTGAATATATGAATTTTCCATGTTAGCTTGCTATCGAGGTGCATGCCCAGGTATTTAGTCACATTGCACTGAGGTATATTCACGTCGTTGAGTTTTACGGTTGGGCAGGTGTCGCGTTTAAGAGTGAACGTAACCTGGACAGATTTAGTTTCATTGGACTTGATTCGCCAATCGTTCAATCATTTATTGATTTTGTCTAACCCCCTTTGAAGTTTAAGCGACGCCAGTTGTGGAAGTGCCATTGCCAATATAGCAGTATCGTCTGCAACTGTACCAACGGTAGTTCCTTCGGAGACAGGTAAATCGTGTGTATAAAGCAAGTATAGGATGGGACCCATGGCACTGCCTTGGGGTACACCGGCCGAACTTTCGCACATTTCAGATTGTTCTTCAGCTTTTTTTACAAAGTATTGATTTTTAAGGTAGGATTTGATGAATATGTAATAGTTTTTTGGAAGTGTTTTCTTTATTTTATATTTATTGTCATGCCAAACACGGTCGAAAGCTTGGGATATATCGAGAAACGCCACTGTACAGTATTTTTTTTGGTCGAATGCAGTGTAAATGCAGTTTACAAGTCTATGAACCTGTTCAATTGTACTATGTTGTTTCCTGAAACCGAATTGGTGATTAGGAGTTAGTTTTCGTTCTTCTATTATTGGCATTAATCTTTTGAGGAAGAGAGTTTCCAAAATTTTAGCGACGATCGGCAGCAAGCTGATGCGGCGATATGACTCGACTTGTCTGGACTTTTTCCGGCGGAAGCTGCTTTAATATTTCTCCACTAAAGATATCTCATCCAGGGGCTTTCTTTGCTTTAAGCTTTTTGATCACTTCCTTGACATCCCCTTTTGAAAATGTTTGTATGGTCAGCTCCATCTGGTAGATGTGTCCCAAGTTTTCTCTTACTCTTTCTGCAGATGCTTCGATTTCGTGTCGGGTAAACACTCTTTTTAAATATCGTGCAAATGTGCATGATTTTTCAAGATCACTTTTAGCCCATCGTTTTCCATTCTGATGGCAGATTATGCCAGAGTTGGCCTCTTTAACTGTTTTGTTGCTTTCCAGAGGGAATAGTCGGTGGCAGCATTTGCATCAAGGCTACTAAGATAGTACTGAAGTTTAGAGTTGTGTTCTGTTTTGCGGAGGTCCTTGAGATATTTTCAGAGTGTATTTAATTTTTTCTTATCCCTAGGCTGTCTAATCAGCTATCACTTTTTTGTTGCCCTGCGTTTTTCTCCCAATTTTTCTTTCACAAGAGGAGAGATCTGTGTGCATTGACGCTTGATCAGGGGGGCTGTGGACATCCAACTAACCTGTTGGAGGCAATTATTGAAGTGTTCAATAGCTATTATGATCTCTTCACTAGACTTAAGTGAGTGCTTCAGGTTAATTGTTGAAGATATTGATAGTCGGAAGTAATTCCAATCAGTTTTGCTGTTGTAAACGCGACATTCAAAAGGTGAGTCAACAAAATTATTAATTATTGTAAATATTAGTGGAGAATGGTCAGAGGATAGATCATAGCATGGGTAGCACGTTATATCCTTAGTCGATATGCCTTTCAATATGCAAAAGTCTATTAGGTCGGGAATTTTATTTGTATCAGTTGGCCAATACGTTGGTGAACCTCAGGAAACTGTGGGAAGATTTAGATTTCTTATAGCCGCCAAAAGTTGTGGGCCTTTGTCAGTAGTGAGACAGGAACCCCAGTATGTATGTTTTACATTATTGTCACCTCCAGCTAAAAATATGTTTCCGAGGGTAGTAAAGTACTTTTCATACTCCTCTGCCTTGATTGCATGTTTGGGTGGGCTATATACTGCCGAGATTGTATTTGGGCGTTTCCAATCTTCAACAACTATGTTTGTGGGTTGAATAGCTTCTGTGCAGTAAGATGTAATAGAAACGTGTCTGATATTATTTTTTATTATATTAGCTGAAACGGCATGTGCTTTTTTGTCGGGGTGCATTGTGTGATAGAGCTTATAGTTTGGTATTTGATAGCTCTTATCGGTAAAATGAGTTTCAGATATTAGAAGAATATCTATGTCGTGAGTCTGGAGTAATGCTTTAATCGCTAATATGTTTTTGGATAGCACATTTTCATTCCGCACGAGAGTATTTATGGGATTGAAGAACAACAATTTTTCGTCTAGAGAGTTACGAGTAGATTCATCATGACTTGCTTGAGTAGCATGATCATTTCTCGCATTTCGTGTGAAGACTCGGAGGCGATTTCCTAGGGATTTGGGGCTGAGGTATTCTCTCTCGTGTCTTATGTAGTGTTTCTAAATATTTATTTTATTTTTATTTATCTCTACAAATTGATCTTAGGACATTAAGGTAATAACCTCTTTAAGCTGTCTTAACGACATGACGTACATATATATTTTCAATAATTAACTTAACTGGAACAATTCATTCCAAGGTAAAATTAAATATAAATTATAAAATAAATTGATTTACACAAATAAAATTATAAAGTTTTAAAATTATAAAATTTTATAAGTGGATGATTTAAACAATTAAAATTAAATATTGTTAAACGTAATCTCCGTTCTTTAAATATTAAATTAAAAAATATAACAACAAAGCAATAAACAATAAGATAAATACAGATCACAATTTATGAACAAAGCAATACAGATTGCCAAGAAATTCACCGCGCCCGAAAGTAGCCCTCAAGTGCATTCCTGAACTGTACAGTGTTGCCAATACTTCGCAGCCATACAGGAAGTGAGTTCCAGAGTCTTACTGCATACACGAAAAACTGACGATCAGACATAAGAGACGAGTGCTTGCACGGGACAAGTTGGTTACAACGACAGGAGATTGTGAACCTGAGACATCTAAACAAATATGGAGGTTCCCGGGTGTAAATAATCTTGTGAAAAAAGATGATAGTCTTAGACTCCAAGAGTTGATCGAATGTGATCCCAAAACTTGCCTTGATAAAGTGGATACTTGATCTGTTCTAGTCACCCATAAATATACCTTGTTATATTATTAAATACGACATTAAGCTTTCGTTTGCTAGCTGCATCACAATTCGCAAAAATTTCACAACCATACAGCAATGTTGGGAGAAGGTAGGCCTTACCCAACAGCAGTCTGATTCCTTGTGGGGTGAAATATTGCGTTGACCACAGTGAACGCAGCATACCGTAAACTTTGCAAACCGTGGGAGCAACGTGGTTACTCCATGTTAGAGTGCCATCAAATATAACTCCCAGGTTTTTAGCCGTGTTTACACGTTCAATCACAGGCCCATTCATTATAATACTGGGTAGTATTGTGGTATCAAAGTGTTTCTTGTAAGTCACTAAACATTTTGACTTAGCAGGATTAAGGCAAAGCCCATTTTTCTTTGCCCAGTTATAAACATTAAATAAGTCATCATTAATTTGAGTGACACAATTAATAATTTCGTCCCTTTTACAGCTTATGTAAAGTTGGACGTCATCAGCATACAGATGAATATCACAATCATGCAATGCAGTCGGTAGCTCATTTATATATATACAAAAAAGAAGAGGCCCCAATATGGACCCCTGAGGTACACCTCGCACTACCGACAAGAAATCCGATGCCTCATCATCACACTGACTGGGTTGGTAAACCGCTTGGGTTCTATCTGTAAGGTATGATTCTATCAATTTCACTGCGCCGGATGAGAAATTGTACATTCTCAGAAGCTTCGTACATAAAATATTGTGGTCAACACAGTCAAATGCCTTTGAATGGTCCAATAATACCAAGAAAGACACCCTATTTAAGTCAAGTGATGCGCGAATACTCTCCACTACATCAGTCAGAGCCGTTATGCAGCTCCTCCTTGTCATGAACCCAGACTGTCGTTCCGTTATAATGTTATTGTCTGCTAAATACTTTTTTAATTGTTTCGCCATTACTAGTTCAAATACCTTGGACATGTATGGTAAAATTGCTATTGGTCTATAATCGTTATCAGACTTTAGGGTTGGAATAATTTTCCCTAACTTCCAACAATTAGGGAAAGTTGATGTCGTTATAACAGTATTAAAAATATGAGTTATGACTGGCAGCAGCTTAGGAAGTACGGCCTTAACAAAGACAGGGTGAATCTCATCAGTACCACAAGCATTTGACTTTATACCCAGAAAGCACTCCAATACATCTGACTCGTCAACACCAGAAAACCCAAACATAATATCAGAGGACACAGAACTACAACAGTATGTGTAAGCATTCTTTTGCACTGCTTCAATTGGAAGATTGACAAATTTCCTATTTAAATCATTTAGGTCCATGGTAATGTTCCCAAAAGTAGCAATATTCCCTATATCTATGCTGTGAATATGTCTCCATGTTTGTTTACTGGTTACTGCACTGCTAAATGTTTTTCCGAAGTGGGAGTATTTAGCGGCTTTGACATCTTTAGTAACCTGCCTTCTAAGATTTCTGTAAGCTTCATGTAGAAGAGGTAGCTTATATCGCTTCCATCGTCTGTATGCAGTGTCACGTATGTTAATTAAATTCTTGATTTTATTAGTAAACCAAGGCTGCTCTTTATGCTCAACGGTGCGCACTTTCTTTGGGACAAACTCATCAAAAAGACATTTAATATTAGATTGTAGATATTCCACTTTGTCATTTACTGAGGGCATAAAATATATCAAGTTCCATTGTACAGTGTCAAGTTTAGAACACAAATGTTGGTAGTCAATATTTTTAAAATCTCGGTATCTCAAAACTTTGGTTGTCATATTAAGTGTAAAATCAAGCGTCAGAAAAATAAGGTCATGTTTTGAAAACAGGGAGTAGGGAGTTGTTCGTAAATTTTAATCTTCTTCAAATCATCAATAAAATACACGTCCAACAGCGAACTGTTTGTCCCCGTAAAATGTGTCGGTGATGTTGTATTAGCGGAAACCAAGCCCAATGCCAACATTTCCGTGACCAGTCCGCTCTCAACTAGAATATTGCTATTGAAGTCTCTTGCAATAACAATACTTTGAAAGTCCAAAGAAATTGCCCGAATGTGATCTATCAGTGATTGTATGTCAATTGTACGATTAGGTCTGTAGACACAGCCCACAAGTAGTCTTTCAACTCCATTGTCAACACTTAAAAACAAATAATCAATCAAAATTAAACTGATTTGCTATGGACCATCCCTCACAAAAATTGCCACTCCGCCGGCATGAGTCACTCTATCCACACGAAACAATCTGTATCCATTGACACCAAATAAACTACTATGCATTGATTGCATGAACCATGTTTCAGACACACAAACAAAATCAACGCCAGAACCCTCAAATAGATATTTGAACTCATCCATCTTATTCATTAAGCTTTGTGCATTTATATGGCAAATTTTCATTCCCATTTGTAATCTACCAAGAATACGAATAAGGTTATAATTACTATCTCTGGAACCCACTGATAGGTTAATTAGACCATTCGGAACGACTGTAGCTACGATGAGTTAGCAATGAGAGTATACGATCATATACTCTCCTTAATATTAATTTGGCAACACATACAGTTTGGTTACGATCTGAACTTAAGAGCAACCCGCAAGAGCATTTAAAAAGGTACAATGAATTCTGCACAACTGTGAACAATAATAACTTACTTAAGTATACATACTCATATATAGTATCCACAACAAAAAATATAAAAAAGTGTAACATTATAATATAAAAACAGTAATTTAAAATCAAATGATTGAATATAGGCTCAGAAGAGAAAATATAACAATTGTCATGAAAGACAAATCATTCCTCTCCACGAAAAAGACCACTCACCTGCTGCAAAGAATCTATACGCGTTGCTCTCGCATTCTCAGCACACTTCACGTGTACCAGACCCCGCAAAGTGAATACTGCGAACAAGTGCTTTTGCTTTTTCAAGCGGATTGCCGCTCGCATTATTTCGTAATTCAGCTTTGTTAGGTTTTCGTTCACGTAAATTGGCACGTCCGAATCGAATCTAGCATGCCGTAAATATAAGGTGCTATGAGTAGTGCATTTAAAAGCAGCAATACCTCTTAAAACAAGGTTCCTATCGTAGGGTGAAGCTAGTTTTACCACTATAACTGGATCAGTAATAGTGGCTTTGTTGTGTTCACTCTTCACCCTATAGATAGCCATTACGACAGGTGGAATAATATTAGCGGAGTATGAAAGTGAATTCGGGAATTGGATGGTTGGAAGACAACAAGAGTGGGATAGGATTCCTTTTTCCTCAGTGATGGATATTTTAATCTTTGCAATTTTTTGTACACCATACAGCCTTTATAATTTGCTGGGTGTTTACCTTCACACAATGCACATTTGACGTTATCAGTTCTCATCTTACGCGTGCAATCTGCAGATGAGTGAGTTCCAATGCATTTAATGCAGACCGGTTTTCTGCGGCAGTAGGTTTTTGTGTGAGCATACTGCTGGCAGTTAGCGCATTGAGGGATTTCGCGCTTTGGACGAGGTGGCTCAATTACAATGTTCGTATTGAAGAGGTGCTTGACTCCGTAAACATCCTTGTTGTTTGGGTTCGCTTTTAGCTCAACAAAGAGCATTGGCAGTGGTTTTTTGGTGTTTCTTTGTTTAATTATCCAGATGTTCACGGCAGTATGGCCGAGTCCTAGTAGTGATTCAGCAAATTCCTCAGTGCTTATAGAATAATGCATGTTCTGCTCCTCAACGCCTTTAACAAAACTATTTCAATGGACACATAAGTATAATATATATATTATACAATTTGTACGTATATTGGCGGAAGTTTGAGAGTGAAATTTATTATCTGGTTGGTTCAGCCAAGAGTATTTTTGGATATTTTCTTTTTTTCCTTTTTTGCATTATTCTGTATAGTTTTTCAGAGGGTATCTTGTTTCTTTTTGTATACATTGCATTTGGTTTAGAAGTATTGTTGAAAATACAATTGTTATTGGTGTGGTTATAATATTGGTGTTATGTGCAGTTAGTCTGGACTTTGTATAAAATGATGATATATGTACAGTTGTTATAATTGTTGAAGTTTGTGTTAATCTTGTTAATGTGGGATCGAATGGAGACGAAGCTCTCCCCTGCTCTCTCATGTCATCACTCTTCAGTTCAGCGTGACGTGTCGAAGCGATAAGACGTTCCCTCCGTGTGTTCTTTTAAATTCTTTTATTACTACTTTGTTTATACTTATTAATTACCTTTAATATACATTTTTTTTATTAAACCTTGCACAAATTGTTCCTGTAAAAATAAAAGACCATAAATTTGGGGGCTCAACCGGGATTTATAGCGAGCTAAAGTGTAAAATAATAGAAAAATTTGTTGTGAAATTCGTTGTGTCAAAAGTATAAGTAAACGAGTGACGATAACGAGGAAAGACGAAGAGAAGCAGAGAAGGAAGCACGTAAACAACGGTGCGTCAACGAGCAGCAGATGCATAGGAGAAGACGAAGATTGTATGTCAACCAAAAGTCCCGACGATAATATTGTAATGACGAGCGGCATGCCAAGATTTGCGATCAGCTTTCGTGATGTTGAAGACTCTATACGGTCTTTCGACGGCAGTAACAAAGTGCTAGTAGAAGTGTGGGTGAAGGAATACGAAGAAACAGCTTCACTCATGCGCTGGGATGAATTCCAAAAATTTGTGTTTGCAAAAAAATCACTCAAAGGGCTGGCGAAGCTGTTCATTCAAAGCGAGAGTGGAATAACTTCGTGGAGCAAATTAAAAGCAGCGCTCATCGACGAATTTGCTACGGCAACAAATAGTGCGCAGCTGCACAGGCAACTTGCAGAGAGAAAAATTAACAAAGAGGAGAGTGTGCAAGAATACTTTTTCCAAATGAAAGATTTGGCATCGCGCGGTAATATTGAAGAAAATGCGCTTATTCAATATGTAATTGACGGCATAAAAGACTTCAATGTAAATAAAACAATTCTGTACGGTGCAAAAAACATAAAAGAATTCAAGGAAAAGTTGAAGTGCTACGAAATAATTTGCGGAAAGAACAAGCAAGTAAACGAACTAAAGCAAAGTGAGAAGAGAAGTTGCGCAGCGAGCAAGACAGTGAAGAGAGAAATTGTGTGTTACAATTGCGGCGAAAAGGGCCATATGTCACTCGATTGTAAAAACAAAAACAAGGGCGCGAAGTGCTTCAAATGCAATCAGTACGGCCATATTGCAAATAATTGTGATGTAAACAAAAACGAAAATACGAGCAATGTGCGGAAATTAAGCTCAAAAATTGGTTTTATAAACAAAGAAGTACAAATGTGTAACCAAAAGTGCATCGCTTTGTTTGACACGGGCAGCAAATTCAATTTAATTACTGAAAGTGTTTATACAAAATTGAACAAGCCGGCTATTTCGCAATCTAATGTTTACCTGGTAGGATTCGGTGCAAATAAATGTGAAAACAAAATAAAACCAATCGGTAATCTAACGTTTGATACCGAAATTGACGGTGAAACGTACAATGTAAAATATCATATTGTGCCGACAAAATGTTTGGATGTTGAAGTTGTGATCGGAGAAGAGTTTTACTCACAAGGCGAAATAAAAATTGATCGCGACGGTGTTCACATCGAAAAAAATAAAAGTGACGAAATAAGTGAAATGTCCGCCGTGATGAAAATTAATGTGAAGGCGGACAATGAAAACATAAATATTGACAAAACGGCTAGTATTGCAGCAACGCAAAAAGTGTGCGAAATGGTAAGCAATTATCGCCCAAATCAGCAAAAGACAACCGAAGTGAAAATGCAAATAGTGCTGAAAGATGAAACGCCAATTTTCCCGAGACCGCTTAGGCTGCCAATTGCAGAAAGATGTATCGTGGACGACCAAATCGAATAATGGCTAAGAGACGGTGTGATTGAAAACTCGGAATCGGAGTTTAGTAGCCCTGTCGTGCTGGTAAAGAAACGTGACGGTACGCCACGTTTGTGCATCGATTTTAGAAAAATCAACAAAGTTGTCGTGAAAGATCGTTTCCCGTTACCACTGATAGAAGATCAGCTGGATCGGTTGCAAAACGGCAAAGTGTTTAGTTCAATCGACATGAAAAATGGGTTTTTCCATGTGCCGGTCGCGGAAACGAGTCGTAAATACACATCATTTGTCACGCACAATGGACAATACCAGTTTCGAAAAGTGCCGTTTGGACTATCAAACTCTCCCGGTGTTTTCCAAAGGCACGTGAACGCAATATTTCGTGACCTTACGCGCAAGGGTATCACATTGCCCTATATTGACGATATTATAATCCCCGCGGAAAATGAAGAACAAGCAGTGAAAAATTTAGAAGAAGTGCTAAATTTTTGCGAAGAGTACGGACTTGAACTAAATTTCAAAAAGTGTCAGTTCCTAATGAAACTAGTGGAATTTTTGGGACACGTTATTGAAAATCAGCAGATATCACCGTCACCAACGAAAGTGGACGCACTGCGAAAGTACAAGATGCCACATACGTTAAAGCAACTGGAAAGTTTCCTTGGTCTGGCAGGTTACTTTCGAAAGTTCATACCTAACTTCTCTTTGATCGCGAAGCCTCTAACCGATTTGAAAAAACAAAACAGAAAATTCGAAATTAAAGAAGAACAGGTAGTTGCATTCAATACGCTGAAGACAATTTTAAGTGAAAAACCAGTACTGAACATTTACAATCAAAATTATGAAACGGAAGTGCACACAGATGCATCAATCGATGGCTATGGAGCCGTGATGTTGCAGAAATCACCTGACGACGGACGGTTGCATCCTGTGTATTATATGAGTAAAAAAACTACTGACGCAGAAAGAAAATATACAAGCTACGAGTTAGAAATATTAGCTGCTATTGAGGCGTTGAAAAAGTTTAGGGTGTATCTCCTCGGCATGCATTTTAAGCTGGTCACCGACTGCAATGCATTCACTAAGACTTTGGAGAAAAAAGATTTATGTACGAGAGTAGCGCGCTGGATACTTTTTCTAGAAGAATACGACTATGAGGTGGAGCATCGATCTGGCTTGCAGATGAGGCACGTCGACGCACTGAGTCGCTATGCAGTTATGGTAATCGGCCAAGACAGCATTCTTTCCAAGATACGACGAGCACAATTACATGACGACAATTTGAATGCACTTATTGATATCCTTCGAGAAAAAACTATACATAACGACTACTACATGAAAAGCGACATACTACACAAGCTACAAGACGATCACGAGCTCATTGTCGTTCCGAAGGACATGCAGCGTGAAATAATCAGGCAGGCGCACGAGCAAGGGCATTTTGCTGTAAAGAAGACGAAGGAGTTGCTGTGTAAAGACTATTTTATACCCAAAATAGGCGAAAAAATACGTAAGCACATCGAAAACTGTATTCCGTGCATTATCGTAAATAGAAAGCAGGGTAAGCAGGAAGGTGAGTTACATCCGCTACGCAAAGGAGGGGTACCGCTACACACCTACCACATCGACTTCCTAGGTCCTTTAGAATCAATCCACAAGCAATATAAGCATATCTTAGCAGTTATTGACAGTTTCACTAAATTTTGTTGGCTCTACCCAACAAAGACGGCGTCAGTAAAAGAAGTAACAGCGAGGCTCCAAGCTCAAAGTGCAATATTTGGAAATCCGATCCAAATAATTTCAGACAGAGGTTCCGCATTCACAGCAGAAGAATTCAAACGATATTGTATCGCCGAAAATATTACTCATCATGTAGTCACGACGGGTCTTCCACGAGCGAATGGACAGGTGGAAAGGCTCAACAGTATAATCATTGCAGTTTTGTCCAAACTTACAATAGACGACCCAAGCAAATGGTACAAGTTTGTCGACAAAGTACAGCAAACAATAAATTCAACGCACTGCAGAAGCACAAACACAACGCCTTTTGAACTACTGGTTGGCGCAAAGATGCACACAAACTCTGATGTAAAAATTAAAGAAATGATACAAGACGAAATCATTCAAACATTTAACGACAGCCGTGAAGAACTGCGAAGAGACGCCAAGAAGCAAATACTAAAAATGCAAGAAGAAAATAGGCATTCCTATAATTTACGACGAAAGCCAGCAAGAACATACAAAGTCGGCGATATTGTAGCAATTAAACGTACACAACTGGGTGGGGGACTGAAGTTGAAACCTAAATTCTTAGGTCCATACGAGGTCACCAAAGCGAAAAACAATGATACCTATGAAGTAACGAAAAACTCTATATACAGTCGTGGTCCGCGGCAGACAACTACTTGTGCCGAGTACATGAAACCTTGGCCTAACACCGATGATGACAATTCTACATTCGGGTCGAATGTCTAACAGGATGGCCGAGTTGTGGGATCGAAAGGAGACGAAGCTCTCCCCTGCTCTCTCATGTCATCACTCTTCAGTTCAGCGTGACGTGTTGAAGCGATAAGACGTTCCCTCCGTGTGTTCTTTTAAATTCTTTTATTACTACTTTGTTTATACTTATTAAATACCTTTAATATACATTTTTTTTATTAAACCTTGCACAAATTGTTCCTGTAAAAATAAAAGACCATATTAATATTAGTTAATTGTTGAGTTCGGTTGTTAATGAATAGTGTATTGTTTTCGGATTGGGTAGGAATAGGGCAAGGTGTCGATCTTAGTACACTCGCTTTACACGTTCATCAGGAATAGCAGCGCACACTGTTAGATAGATTGGTAAGTCTTTAAAATATACCTTTTTGTAATTATTACTGACGTATCATACAAGATTTCACAACAACTATAAAAAGCTTGAATGAACTGCTAGCGAGAGGTGCACCTCTCATTTGGTCAGAAATATACAAGACAATATTCTAAATATTCAAGCAAAAATTTATAAATCCAACGGTACTATAATTTCCAAATCCTGACAATCCTATTATTCTTACTACAGACGCATATAATTTCGCGCTCGGAGCAGTAGAAACAGAAATACAAGGTCATTATTTACCTTATTTTATGCAAGTTGATTGTTAAAAAAACTCGAAAAATAATTCTTAGCAATACATACAATAGAGTTCTTAGCAATATATGAGGTGTGATCAAAAGATAACCGTTATTTTCATCTTTTCGTGAGTTACGTATGTTCGATGTTCGCATTTTTTTTTTATGTTGGTACACATGTCTGTTATATATGTTGGTAATACCAACCATTTTGGATTGTCAGTTGGTTTTTGACAGATAAAAAGGTTAGTCGTGTTTTGGTGTGCTCTTCGATTTTGTACTATTCGAAAAAAATGGATCAAAGAAACTGTATTCAGTTTTGTGTAAAAAATGAATTTAAATGCGCAAGGACATTTGAAATGTTGACTGTGGCCTTTGGCGAGTCTACTATGAGCAGAACACAATTGTGGTATTGCCGGTTTAAAGAAGGCCGAGAAGATGTCAATGACGATGCTCGTCCTGGTCGCCCGAGCACGTCAACAACCGATGAAAACATTGACGCAATGAAGAAAATGAGTTTGGATAATCGTCGAATCACTATCAGAGAGGTTGCTGATGATGTTGGCATATCGTTCGGCTCATGCCCAGCAATTTTTACGGATGTTTTAGGCATGAAACGAAGATTGTTCCAAAATTGCTAAATTTTGAGCAAAAATAACGTCGCATGGACAACCCTCAGGAGCTGTTTTTCGCCAAAAACAAAACCGTTTTCATGCCTCAACCACCGTATTCACCGGACTTGGCCCCCGCTGACTTTTTCCTCTTTCCAAAACTGAAGACACCGATGAAAGGAAAGCGTTTTGCTACGATTGAGGAGATAAAAGAAAAATCGAAACAGGAGCTGTTGACGATACCAAAAAAAGCGTTTCAGAAGTGTTTCGAGGATTGAAAAAAACGCTGGCATAAGTGTATTATATCTGAGGGGAATTACTTTAAAGGGGACAAGATAGTTGTTGATGAAAAAATAAATACTTTATTTTTTGATCACACAATAACGGTTCTTTTTTGATCACACCTCGTATATATTTTTTTTACCGTATCTTTCGGTAGAAAGTTCATTATAATTAGTCATTAGCATTTTGTTTTCTTACAAAAATCCATCATCAAAAATGATTTGAATAAGACTAGAATTATCAGAACACAGTTTTAAAATAGTTTACAACGAAAATGAGTACTCATGTTGCTATTTTTTGTATTGCTCGGTGCGGAAAAGTGCGTTAAGCCTATTTATATTCATATTTTTCCTATTGAAATTAGGTTTAATAATTTTTCTTTTTATTACACAGTTACTTAGCAATGGTGTTCAATTATTGATGTTTTTAACGGTGATGATTGTTGGTGGTGCTGATATGTCACTAAATTCCTATCTGAACAGAATTTGAAGTGGTACTCATACGAAAATAACAGACAAGGCCAATCAGAGTAATTGTAAAAAATGTACTCGTACGATTGAATATATTATTAGTGGCTTCCAGTGTCAGGGCTTTAAATCTTTAACAGCTACAAATATGTTAAAAGTAAAGAATCCCACGATATATTCATGTTAACTTTTGAACATAATAAGGATATCGACAAGATACTCGCGATTAAACAAATCTTACAGTCAATAATTAAAACAGAATCCGTAAAGTCGTCTAAATTTATTCCTCAATTTTGGCATAGATTTGGCCACACGAAAAACGACTGCAAGAACGTACCAAGAAATATATAAAATGTACAGGCAAAGACTCTACAACTAGTTGTGACAAACTAGATAATGCTACAACTGTGGCGAAAGCCACCCTGATAACTATCGAGGGCATGTTGTAGCTAAGGACCTTAAAAAATAAGAGATAAACAAATAATTAATCGAAGTGGTCTAAACATTGATACGACTCAACTCTGCTGGGGTAATACTCAGCGGTTCGCCAGGGTCGTGTACAGAAAATTACTTCGCGGTGGCTTATATTATTCAAGTTTTCTTTATATTATAGTTCTTTCTTATTACTAGGTTTAAATATAACAAGAATTATGGGCTTTATGGAGGCCGCTCCTGAAGATGGTGCTGTGCAGTCTTGTTTCCAGTCTCAACGGTGGTGAATTGAAAAACCACTTCCACCGGTTTGACTTTGAGAAGCAAGTCCTGGTTTGTTATGAAGGCGGATTGAAAAGCCCAGCGTTCCTAGCAAACGCAGTACTTCTGAGTATCTAGGTTCGTGTCTTGAGTCTTTAGTTTCAACGGTGGTGGATTGACAAACCACTTCCACCGTTCTAACTTTGACGAACAAGTTCTGGATTACTATGAGAGTAGATTAAAATCCAGCATTCGTAGCAAATGCAGCGCTTGTGTGTGTGAGTCCGTTGGTTCTGATTGCTAATCTGGTGGCGTCTATCCGGCAACGTTTCTTTAGTACTCGAGCGATGTGTAGCAGGAAAAAGAGACCGTATGTCCGGTTACAGGCGCTTTTATAGCCACCTGTTGAACCTCTAGTTGTTGTCCCAGTCCCGCTGGCCGTTGCACCGACTACCGCTTCCCGTTGCCAAGGCCAAAGCAATTGTTGTTATTTTACACTTGACCTTAGGCGACCCTCAGCGCTTTCCGGCTGTTGTTAAGCGCACAGTAGTTGCCGCGGCACGTTGTTGTTGTTGCATGATTCCTTCCTGTTGGCGGTTAATATTTTTTAAATTATCCACCAGCGTTTGAACATTATTTGAGTGTTTCTCCTTTGTGTTATATCCGTGCCACTTGTATGCACAGCGATCGTTATGTCGTCGTCTCTTTTCTTTGCATTCCTTCCTCGTGTTGTTGTTGTACTATTTCCCGAGCTAACGCACTCGGTAAATTCTGCCGAGTCTTTTTGTTGTAATTAACGCACGATTGAACTTACTCTTCTTGTAGGGTTATTGTTGTTGTCCGTCCGTGCAAACGGCTGGCTTGGGTTCGCTAAGACAGTCGGTGCATACCTGTTGTTGTAATCCACATGCAGTTTATTTTCTTTGTCTAACGCAAGCGGTTGGCTTGGCTTTGCCAATGCTGTTGTTGACATTCCGCCTGCGTAGTTGTTGGTATAACTAGCATGTGGTTTTGTTGACCAAAGTTTAACACTTCGTGCACTAAGGCAATCAAAATTCTTCGCACGCGAGTGATGAAATCACTAGATAGATGCATTAAAATAGACAATCCTTAAATTATTCAACATAGACTTGATAGTCTGGAAACAAAAAGAGGTTTTATTATCTGTTACGATTGTTTTTGAAGTGACAATTGCGGAAATGTCAAGAAGAGATGGTTTAAAATCTTACTTATTTAGAAGTTATGGTATTTATAATAGCTAATTTAGAAAACAAAAAGTTTACTGTCAGTGGAGAAGATATCAACATGTAATATTTATCCTACTTTGTCCGGTATAGGAGTTATTCTATTGTACTTGCATCTCCGCCAAGTTGTTCACCATTTTGTGATTGTTCTCAATAGTTGTTTCATATCGGGAAAGTAATATTTGTTTTATATTTGGGATAAGTTTTCTCTGAATGATCTGTGTGCTCTGTTGTGTTCGTTATTGACTATTTCAAGTTCATCATTAGAATTTAATACGTCAATTACCATTTTTTCCGTTACACCAATTATTATATTTTACCGATGGCAATGGCACTAGAATCAAATGTTGTATTTTTGCGAGCACATACAGTGAGCAATATATTCCATTAACGACTTTGGGGTTAAACACTGTGCTTCAGAGTTCTATCCACTCGTTAAGGTTGTTAAACGTTATAATATTTCTACTATATTTTGAACGATAAAGTGGCATTTATGACTTGGATTTCCTTCTGAAACTATTATTTGATTCCTGCAACAATTAATAGGAGTTTCGACTCTGGTTATTGTAAATGGAAGGAATTCCTCACAATGGTATGTGGCTGCAGTTGACGTCTTGACTTCTTCTATTACATTCATTGTTGGACGAGTTAAAGTGTCGAGAACAAGATTTTGTCTACCAGGTATATTAAAGCTATCCACCGCTTAATTTTGCTATTTGGATTTCGTTGTGTAAATACGTATAGCGGAGGCACCGTAAAGGTAGTTTCTTAAGGGTTGGTAGAGCCCATATGATAGCAAAAAGTTCATATTCGTTCGTCGCGTACGACTCCTCGGCCTAAATATGAACCTTACAGGTTTCCCGTTTTGTGCCAAAACAGCTCTTATAGCTGTGCTTGAGGCATCTATTACCAATTCAAATAGTTTTGGGAAATCTGGGTGTTGGAGCAATACTTCCTCTGGAACTGAAATTTGCTTTATACGGTTAAAAGCACCTTCTCGTCTAAATTTATTTTTATAGTTTGAGAGTGCTTGGCTCCGGTGTTACCATTTTTACGTCTTATATACCTGGTAAGTGGCGTAACTATTGTGTATGCGTAACTGATCAAAAAGCGTAATATATATTTGGTAGAATATATTTATTAATAAAAGAAAAACTTAAGAATCTAATGTTAACTTCACAACAGCCGAGATATCAAAAATACCTCGTCTTCATTTTAGGGTTGACAGCTTTTATAAAAATGAATGAGTTGCCAACACCTCCCCTTTTAGGTTTGTATGTTTATATATATATAAAAAATTAAAATGGTGTGAACCGATCAACAGGTTTGCGGTTTCGCTTTGGTCGTGATGATCCAGCAACTTGATTGTTATCTGTACTCGTTGACAGTGTGATATCAGAAACTTCATTTCGTGCTTGAGTCGGTACTACTATCCGTTCCATTTGATGATCGTTTGATTCCATGGTTGTAGTTGGGTCTGGATCATATTGTGCATTACTAGAGAACGAATCATGAAGTCCAAATGCATGAGCTAAACTTTTATTGGAGATGTCAGCTTCGGAGATACGTTGCTCTGTAGATGTTTCTTTTGACAGTACTCGACCCCGAAGTTGATTTGTATGTGCACGTATGATTTTTCCATTTTGTAAGCGAACATTATACATAACATTGCCTATACGCTCGATTATTTGATGATGTATACAATTTTTGCTTAGCACCATGCTTTTTATCAAATTGAATTTTCATTTTTAGTTTATCATCAGTGGCTTCTGAATTTGGCGTTGAAGACTGAGTTGGTTTAAGTAAATCCAATTTAATACGAATGTTCCTATTAAGCAATACTTCTGGTGGTGATTTATCAGCTTCGTTTTGCTTGTTTGGCGATGATCGATATACTTGTAAAAAAGTTTGTAGATTTGCAGTATTTACCCCTTCCCCGTTTAATTTCTTAAGCGCACGCTTAAAAGTGTCAACGATCCTTTCGGCTTGACCGTTGGACATGGGATAATAAGGGCTACTACGAACGTGATTGATGCCATTTTCAGATAAAAATTGTTGAAATTGATGACTCACAAACTGCGTACCGTTGTCTGATACCATAGTTTTAGGTTATCCAAATCTGGCGAAAATATCATTTAAAATGGCAATAGTTTGTGGCGATGTAATTGATTTTGTTTGAACAATTTCTGGCCATTTTGAAAATGCATCTATAACTACTAAATAGTAGAATGAATCGATTGGTCCTGCGTAGTCTATGTGCAGTCGCTGCCATGGAGCGGATGGCTTTGGCCATGGATGTGTAGTTGTTTTTATTGGCATTTTTGCAACAGCTGCGCAGTGTGCACAAGTTTTAACCATTATTTCGATGTCTTTACCGATGTTTGACCAATAAACATAATTTCGAGCTACGGCTTTGGTACGGCCTATGCCCTGATGACCTCGATGAATTTCCTTGAGAATGCGTTTATGAAAAATTTTTGGTATAATGATGCGTTGTCCGTACATCAGACATCCTTCAACAATACTTAAATCGTCTTTTATATTTAAATATGGTTTTAAGTCATTGTTTTCACAATTTAATGGCCATCCTTCTGATACGTATTCGAAAATTTTAGCTAGAACTGGGTCTTTAGCAGTTTCATATGTAACCATTCTGTTGGTAAGCGGTAATTTGTCTTGTGTGATATCCAGAATTTGTTTAATTTCGATTCAAAATCGACCACTGCAATAACGTAATCTTCTGAAGGGTTAATTGTGTTGTTTATGAGTCGAGACAAAATGTCGACGTAACCAAAACTGTTCGTAGAAATAAATTTTAGTTCAAAATCATATGCCAACAATTTGACTGCCCATCGTTGGTGTCTGTTTTCTTGATGAACACTAATTCCTGATTTATTTCCGAAAATATCAAGAAGCGGCTTATGATCTGTATGGAGTTTAAACTTTGTACCAAAAATCATTCTGTGAAATTTGGTCACGGCAAAAATGAGTGCTAATGCCTCCTTTTCAATTTGACTGTACTGTTTTTCAGCTGCCGTGAGTGATCTTGAAGAGTGACATATGACTTTTATTGAGGCATCGTCGAATTCATGGAATATACAAGTTCCCAAACCATAATTGGATGCATCTGCGGCCACTATAATACTTTTAGTTGGATCATAGTGTGTTAATAAAAGTTGTGAGGACAAAATACTTGAATTTTTCGAGACAATTTTGGTGAAGTTTTGTCCATTTCCACTGCTTGTTGTTTTGAAGAAGTTCATCTAGTGGTCCACGTAGGTCACGCATATGATTAATAAATTTCCCATAAAAATTAATAGCGCCTAAGAGTGATCTTAGTTCAGTTTGGTTTGTTGGTGCAGGCATTGCTTTAATTGCTTCAATATTCTTTGGGTCTGGTTGAATACCGTCTTTGTTTACAATATACCTCAAATAGGTCATTTCCGGAACTGAAAATTTGCATTTCGATATGTTCAATTTGAAACCATTTTCTTGTATACTTCACTAAGATTGGCGTCGTGCTCTTTTTGATTTCTACCAGAAACAAAAATATCATCGATATAAGCAGCTGCGTAGTTCAAACCAGCTAGCATTTGATCCATTATGGAAAAGTTTTTACGCCGAAAACCATACGATTGTATCTAAATAGACCAATATGCCTGTTGATTGTAAGTAGATGTTTTGAATTTTCATCGACTTCAACTTGTAGATAAGCGTCTGATAAGTCGATATGGCTGAAAACAGTAGCGTTGCTAAATTTGGTGAAGATGTCTTCTGGAAGCGGAAGTGGATATTGGTACGTTTCAAGTACGTCGTTGAGACCTTTTGAGAAATCTCCGCATACACGAACTTGGCCGTTCGGCTTTTTGATAACTACGATGGGTGCAGCCCATTCTGAAAAATTTATTGGCGAAATAACGTTCAGCTTTTGTAGTCGTTGGATTTCTTCTTCAACCAGGCTTCTTACTGCATATGCTACTGGACGTTTTGGACGAAAAACAGATTGACAGTTGGGATTTACCACCAAATGAGCTTTAGTTTTATTGGAAAGACCCATGTTGTTGTCAAAAAGTACTGGAAATAATTTTTCTGGAAATAACTTTGTATCATCAAAATTATTTGGAATAGTACTTGCCTGTTCTGTTGATGTGATGTTGTTGCAAACTTCACTAAGCGGCTCACTCTGTAATTGGAACGCATGTATCCAATCTAAGCCAAATAAGTTTAGATCGACTGATGTAACGTAGCATGTTAATGTTTTTTAAACATTTTTCAGTTGTACTTCACATGTGAACTGTGTGTCTAAATTGAGATTTCCAGTTGCTGTTCTTGCTGTACGAGTTACTTCCATACAATTTGAAACATTTAATTTGTCGAAATTAAATTTTGAAATTATGCTTATGTCCGACGCTGTATCAAATTGCAATTTAATTGGCACATTGTTGATTTTTACGTTGACATATAAACGCTGTGAAGTGGTGATGCTGTTTGTTACGTAAATGCTATTCGTTTTTAGCGTTGTGTTTTTGTTCGATCTGCTGATGATTGCATTTTTGTTGTTGTGATTACTGCTTTTTGATTATTGCTTATCTTTGCAGTAACCTTTTTTGTGCCCTGTGTTTCGACAGTCTTCGCACTTGTGATTTTTATATGGACAATTACGTACGTAATGCATTGCTCCACAAAACCAACAAGGTGTCCTTGGCTTGTGCTTTTTCAACTTATTTGTCTGTAGTTGATTCACGTGATTCTCGCGTGATTTGCTTTCTACTAGTGCTGTGTCGTTTTTCAAGTTAATAATGCGTTGGCATTCCTTTGAAAGTGTATCCAAATTAATAGTATCAGCTTCGCTGTCCAGTTTTGTAAGCATTCGGGTTCTTATTTCAAAGTCCGACTCTGCCTTAAGGCCCATTACGAATATCAAACATTTAAACTGATCAAGCGTTAAACTTGTTAATTTGAAATTTTCGAACTGTTTATTTACTTCTGCAGCATACGTAGTATAATCAGTGTCTGGCGTTTTTGCTATTTGTAAGCAAGTGTTGCGAATACTGAACTGCGACTTTTGTAAGCCAAATAGTTGTTTTAGTTTTTCAATAGTTGTAGCGAAATTGTATTCACGTGGATGTTTGGGCAAAATATAATCAATATATTTGCTGTGAACGCTTGTACTCAATTTGCGAAGTAGCAATCTAACCTTTGCTGCATCATCAAGTTTATTTGCATCGACCAAAAACAAATCTTCATAACGCATGTACCACGCATCAAATGTTAGATTATGTTCTGGATCATATACAAATTCCGTAATGGCTGAGGCTAATGTGTCCATTGTTCGCTCTGGATGCTCCTCTTTTGGAGAAACGTTCGCACTGTTGACTTTCGCTTGCACACACTCTTTGAGAAGCTCTCGCATTGCTTGTGCGTCCTGAACACGTTGCTTTTGAAATTCATCAAAAAGTGCTAGAAGCTCTGGATTCATTTTTTTCCATGTATGACGTATCGAAAAAAAATTCACCTCCTCCTCGCCACTATTTTGTATGCGAAACTGATCAAAAAGCGTAATATATATTTGGTAGAATATATTTATTAATAAAAGAAAAACTTAAGTATCTAATGTTAACTTGACACCTTTTATAAAAATGAATGAGCTGCCAACCGTAACAATACGGGCGTAGTATTGATTAAGCGCTAATAATATCCCTTCAAACTAAGAAAAGCTCTAAATGCTCGAAGAGATTCAGATTTTTTACGGTGAAGAATGTTATTAACGTTTTACATACATGTTGTGATCCATTTTTCGTTTACAACAAAACCCTAAAAATTCCTCTTCCTACCAGAAAAATTTGGACATTTTTGCAGAGATTCGCATCTTTGCGATTCCAAGCTCTTGAAGCACTTTCTTTTCATTATCCAGATGTTGTTTTGCAGTAGCAGAGTAGAAAATGACATCGTCCATATACGAGGTGTGATCAAAAAAGAACCGTTATTGTGTGATCAAAAAATAAAGTATTTATTTATTCACCAGCAACTATCTTGTCCCCTTTAAAGAAACTCCCCTCAGATATAATACACTTATGCCAGCGTTTTTTTCAATCCTCGAAACACTTCTGAAGCGCTTTTTTTGGTATCACCAACAGCTCCTGTTTCGATTCTTCTTTTATCTCCTCAATCGTAGCAAAACGCTTTCCTTTCATCGGTGTCTTCAGTTTTGGAAAGAGGAAAAAGTCAGCGGGGGCCAAGTCCGGTGAATACGGTGGTTGAGGCATGATAACGGTTTTGTTTTTGGCCAAAAACAGCTCCTGAGGGTTGTCCATGCGACGTTGTTTTTGCTCAAAATTTAGCAATTTTAGAACAATCTTCGCTGCCGCACGTTTCATGCCTGAAACATCCGTAAAAATTGCTTGGCATGAGCCGAACGATATGCCAACATCATCAGCAACCTCTCTGATAGTGATTCGACGATTATCCAAAATCATTTTCTTCACTGCGTCAATGTTTTCATCGGTTGTTGACGTGTTCGGGCGACCAGGACGAGCATCGTCATTGACATCTTCTCGGCCTTCCTTAAACCGGTTATACCACAATTGAACTTGTGTTCTGCTCATAGTAGACTCACCAAAGGCCACAGTCAACATTTCAAATATCCTTACGCATTTAATTTCATTTTTTACACAAAACTGAATACAGTTTCTTTGATCCATTTTTTCCAATATTACAAAAATCGAAGAGCACACCAAAACACGACCAACCGTTTTATCTGTCAAAAACAAACTGACAATCCAAAATGGTTGGTATTGCCAACATATATAACAGACATGTGGACCAACAAAAAAAAAAAAAAATTCGAACATCGAACATACGTAACTCACGAAAAGATGAAAATAACGGTTATCTTTTGATCACACCTCGTATGTATGGCATATCTTTCCAATTTCATCTTTTAAAACTTCTTTGATGGCGCTTTGAAAGATGCTCGGTACATTTTTTAACCCGAACGGAAGGCGACAGAACTGATTAGATTAGATTAGATTAGATTAGATTAACATAAGGGTGTTATACACTGCGATCTGAAAGATCTATTGTGATGCCACTATTTATTTGAAAGATGAGGATTGCCTCATCTATAAATTTTCTGTCAGATTAATTTCCGACAGGAATTCATATATTTTTGAGGAATCAAGATGAGGAATCTTGCTCATATCTAAGATATATTCTCCAAAACACTTGTTTTTTTTTGTGTGCCAATGGTCCGCAGTCTGTGATCAGGTGCAGTAAGGTTTCGTCACTTTCTCCACAGAATCTACAGATGGCATCTGAAGATATACCCAACTTGTTCAAATGGTAGTTGAGTCTACAATGTCCGCTTAAAATGCCTGTGATGATTCTTAATTTACTCCGAGGAATATTTATTAAGTCCTTAGCTCTTTTAGGATTAAAGTCTCCCAGAAAAGCTTTGGACTGTCTTAATCCCGGAAGAGTTTTCCTTGTTTGACTTCGTTTTGTGTCTGTACACTTCTTCAGCAGACCTCCAATGGTATTGGATGATAGTCCACAGAAGGGTTCAGGGCCGTTGAAATGAGAGGCCGCAGCCTTCCTAGCTAAGCTATCAGCCTGCTCATTTCCCTCTACTCCTATGTGGCCTGGTACCCAAATTAGAGTTAACTTGATCATACTGCCTAGGGAATTTAGCCGATACAGTCCCACACAAGTTTATACCTCACTAAGGGTGAGCTCAGACTCTTGAGTGCTGTTTGACTATCAGATAGTATCACGATGTTTTTCCCCCGATACTTCCTGTCAATGTTGATCTGGGCACATCTTTCAATAGCGTGATTTCCGCTAGAAAAATGCTTGGAAAAGAACCCATTGGTTCCCAGTAGTTGGTTCTAGGCCCAAATACTCCTCCCCAGTTCCGTCCATTGTCTTAGAATCGTCAGTATACCATAAGAAGGAATTTTCTCTAATTTTATACGTCTCAGTTAGACCTTTCCATTCTTTTTTGCACCTCATCATTGTGCAGTATTTGTGTGCAAAATTGAATTTTCTTGGCTTAAAATATTTACCCCATAAATTTTGGGTGTAATTTGATTCTCTCGAAATAATTTCTTGTATTCTGGTAAGAGATTTCCTAGTAGAGTCTTGAATTACTAGATGTAAGGGTGTTATATCTAGTATAACTTCCATTGCTGCTGTTGGACAGGTGCGCATAGCTCCAGTTTGTACTTTACATAATGCAGATTTCGCTGTCTTAAGTCTGACTCTATTTGACCAGGCAACAGAACCATAGGTGATGAATGGTCTCACCTTCATGGCATACATCCAGCGAACGATTTTTGGGTTACATCCCCAAGATTTACCAGCAAGCCGTCTACATATCATTAAGGAAGCTGTAGCCCTCTTGGTGGTTGCTGTCATGAGGCTTCCACAATAACTTTTTGTCGAAAATGACTCCGAGGTATTTGGTCTCAGAGCTAATATCGACTTGTGTACCATTTAGAAGAATAGGTTTCATATATGGTAGAGATCTTTTTCTAGTGAACGGCACAATGGTGGTCTTTGACGCATTGATTTTCAATCCTCTTCCCCTGTACTATTCACTAGCTGCTATTAAGCCCCTCTGGATAATATCACAAAGAGTGGATTCAGATTTTCCTCTAGCTATTATCACAATATCGTCCGCATATCCTTGACATAATATGCGTTGATTTGTGAGTTTTACCAGAAGATCATCAACTACTATGCTCCACAAAATGGGTGATAATACCCCACCCTGCAGACATCCTTTATTGACTTTGACTTTAACAGTTTTTTCACCTGCTTCAGCTTCAGTCAGTCTACTGTTGAGTAAAGCTCGTATCCAATTGGAAGTGGTATTATCTATTCCTCTATTGTTAAGAGCCCTAATCATATATTCATGAGGAGTGTTGTCAAAAACCCCCTCAGTATCGAGAAAGACACAAAGTACTATTTCTTTTTTATCCAGTGCTGCCTGAATAAAATCAGTCAGATGGTATAATGCGGTTTCAGTAGATTTTCCCGCAATATATGAAAACTGACAAGGATGTAAAGGCTCCCTTTTCAATACGGTCTCAAGGAGATGTATATTAACTATTTTCTCCATTTGGGATGAGCCATATCCTTCTTGCCTACCTTGGGGATAAATACCACTTTACCGATGCGCCATGCTTCCGGTATGTACCCAAAAGCAAGACTTGCCCTAGTGATATTTACCAGCCACGAAATCAGTGCCTCACAATTCCTTTGGAGAAGGATCGGGAAAATATCATCCGCACCCGGCAATTTATATGGCACTTAGCTCCTTTCTTCTCGGGTCATCCTGGAGGTTTTCCCCGCGGTGGTAGGTCGGGATGGATTACTCCCTTTGTCCCCAAGTATTACTCCCTGTGTCAACAATCTCTTCTTAGTGGAGATGGGAGTTTGTTGAGTTGGTCCCATTGGTCCGAATTCTTGCACCACCCATCCCGTCTACTGTCATTGGGGGTCCCATAGGTCCAACCATTGTTTTGGTCACGGATGAAGGTCTTCGTTCATTGACCGTAGCAGCATATGATTGGGGCTTAGAGGGGAAGGATTCTTTGCTCCATCTGATTTGCCAATTGAATTGCGGAGATGTCCCGCGGAATTTTTTGATTTATTTTTGGTTTCTTTATGAAGATTCTTTTTTGCGGAGAATACAAAGACCACTCGGACAGAGATCCACAATATCCGAGCCAGGCTATTACCACCGCACGGCGCCTTTTATTCGGTGGCTCCGTTCACGTTTAACAGGGCCTCTAGCCTAGCAGATCATCAGCACGGGTCGCGTGACACCTTGATCCAGCCCTTACCTTCGACCATAGTCAAGGTGTATTTCTCAATGCTGTACTATTAAGGAGTATCAAACACTAAGCGCTACATCCTGACCTTAGCTAGATCCAGCACCATCAGACAATTGATGCCATTGTAGACCTATTACCAGCCGGTACCCTACCGGCCCGACAGAACTGATACTTTCCGTTAATAACGGACAACCCTATTTTACTTTGAAATCCAATTGAATTGAGTTATAAAAACGTATTAACAAGCATGCTACGAAATATCGCAGAAATTGGATAAATCATGTCAGTTCAATTATTATTATTTGGTGAGTGGGGCTTTCAGCTTTTACATATTTTTAGTGGAAGAATGCGGCAGCGCATTCGGTGAGTGGATAAGTGAGAATTGTTCCCTTCGCCGCAATTTCTAAATGACTCTTTGAAGCCAAGGATGTGCGTATATATTAATATTTAGCATATTAATAAGTTTAATAATTTTGAATTTTGTTACAATTTACAGGCAAACTCGGAATCACGATATGCATTGAAACATTACTGCACTGAAACATTACTAGATATGCAATCTGATGACATTATTGTATTATCCCATAATGAGGAAATTTCTGCTAAAACTGAGCCTTCACAGGCCGAAAAAGGGAATACGTTAATGCATTCATAGCATTGCTTTCAGCAAAGTTTAAAATAAAAACTATTAGAATGGGTCATATTTCAAAAAATTAAGAAACAATTAATTTAAAACAAATGTAATCTTTTAGTGTATCTCGTGTTTGAAGAGCAAGGCGCCGAGAAAAGTTTGACCAAAGAGTATACATAAAATAGAGCTCGCATGACGAACGAAATTACTGTTGCAAAAATTTTGTTAGAGGGGCTAAATAGTAAACCCCTTTTTCACTCAATTTGGAGTTTCTACTAATTACTCAGTTAATTTGGAGTTTCGACTTATTACTCAATTTTTTTGTGTTAGTTTTTTCTCTTTTCGCACCTACCTCAGCAATAAAAACAGAGAGGCAATTCTTGCCGTATTCTTTTTTATTAGTCTCGTTTAACACAAAACGGCAGCGACGTGGTTTTGGATATCACGGCGATGGTAAACATAATAAAAAGCAGCAGCTCGTAGTATGAACACACACACTTCTCGCCGTTGTTTTGAGTTTTGGGCAGTTATGGGTTTATTTACCATCGCCGTGATACCAAAACCACGCCGCTGCCGTTTTGTGTGAAAGGAGGCTTAGGAGGAGGTACACGATTCATTCAAACTCATTGGGAGGAATGCACATTTGCTTATTTGTTTAACATGAACTATTTTTTTAATTCTCGATATACTGAACTAGCAATTGTAACCATAGAAATTAATTTATTGCAACAACCTTGGTCTTGCTGTTATTTTTATTATTTTTTGTATATTAATATATTTGAAACAAATATGAACTGAATTGCTTATTTGTTGACACATATGCATGTATGTAGTATGTGATTGCAGAATAATAAATTTATTAGTGGTTTGTTCTTAAAAGTAATTGACCATGAGCACTTATAAAAAATCAAATAAAAAATGTTGCGTAGGCGGTTGTCACGCATCACACCGTTATGATGGAAATTAGAAATTTTGCAAAATTTCCATCTATGTGATATTGGCAAAAAGTTTTTAAAACGCAATGTAGTTCGAGTTGGACTGCAAAAAGCAAAATTTATGAAAAAAGGAAAGAAATTAAGAAATTCAGCTGCAGATTTGAGAATCTCAATCGAATACCAACAAAACATATCAGAATATACAAAAAAATTATGTTCTCGGCCAAGAGAGTATTCCGAAGACGTAAGAATACTAGCTCAAAATATATTCTACATTTCACAGTCCACATATCTCTTCCTCCGAAATAAATTAAATGAAAGGTTGCCACATGCTTCAACAATTTATCGCTGGGCCACAATAAAATCACTTCAGCTTTGGTTTTAAAAATAGTGCGTTGGATTTTATAATAAAAGAAGTCCATGAATTTGAAGCAAGTAGACAAGGAAGCCGCAATACTGTTGATGGATGAAATGGCAATCATAACAAGGCTTAGATATAATTAAAAGTTGGATCTCATCGACGGATTCGAAGAGAACGGCTTCCTTAGTTCCTCCACTCTTGCAAAACAAGTGTCTGTGTTTCTTATCAAAAAAGTAGTTGAAAATTAAGGACCAATTGGAAGGAGAGTTTTTTGTTATGTTTAAACGTTTTAATCAGGACGGCTTGGAAAATACATTTGCAGTTCTTAGTCAAAGGGTGGAAATAATGCAAATCCCACTGCAAGCGAATTAAATATTATTTTGGCAAGAATTATGAGCGTCAAAATTATTCAATTTAGCTCGTTAAGCAAATGCGAAGAAATTGACACCAATGCAAATGTGGAATTTTCTAACAAAATTTTAAGTGATAACCCGATATTACAGGATAACTACGAATATTTGCAGACGAACTTCGAATTGTCAAATGAAGAGGAATGTCAAAGCATCGAGTGCTGCATTATTTTGAAAATATACCATCTTTAAGATATTGCATTGGTTACGTCGCTGGCAAAATTCTTTCTAAATTAAATTGTGAAACTGGTAATCAGTGCATAAAAAAAAGAGGACTAAGTTTTGACTGCTCCAAGTGAGCTATTCATTCATTATAAAAATTACAGCTCCATATCTGATTTTGGAAATTTGTTCGGTTCATCGGATGAGTTTTTGAATGTATGTTTAAATCATGATGAAATTTTCGACCAAGTTTTTAAAACACAACCCGACACTCTTAGCATCAAAAACCACATCCTTGATCTAAGTAGAAAAGAAAGTCCCAATTGGTTAAATGGATGTTGTGAAGAACACCGTTTAAAGTTGCTCGAGTTCTTAATTATATTGTTGCAAAAACGTTGTCGATGGGCGGTTCAAAAAATAAATGCATCAAAACACTAAAATCAAATAGTATAGAAAAGCGATATGCAATGGGTGTACTTTTGTTCGATGGGTTTACTAGAAAACCCTTTGAACAATATTTTTG
The DNA here is from genome assembly GCA_920105625.2 of Clusia tigrina. Lineage (NCBI taxonomy): Eukaryota > Metazoa > Arthropoda > Insecta > Diptera > Clusiidae > Clusia > Clusia tigrina. The sequence goes on along the minus strand of OV050031.1, from coordinate 112,384,729 downwards.
CAATAAAAACTTTGTTCGTCAAACGAGCTCTATATTCTCGTATGTAAGTATGTATGTATGCTCTTTGCTAAAATACTTTTTGCAACTTAGTCACAGATTCAAGTCAATGTCTTTCCACATATCGAAATGGTGGATATACCTACAGGGGAATCCAGCCATTCAAAATAATTGGGTTAATGCTTTACCTCATCATGCAGTGTGAAAATCTGCACTTTTTAAACGCATTTTCTTAAAACAGAAAAAAAATTCAACCAACCTAGCTCGTCTTTCACCAGCACTAGCTCGTTGATATATAAGTTTGGCTCTTCTTGTCTCCATTTAGGGCGTGCTTGTAAGTGTGAAAGCCAATCCGTGGACCATTTTGACCAAAACTGTCGAAGCAGTCTTTGGAGTTCAAAATACTGTATGGAGAGAGACTTGTTGTCCGGAGGAGCTGCAGGTGGTGATAATAGAGTATCTACAATTAAAAAATGTCCAGCGAAAGCACAAGGAGGTCGTCGGGGTCGGACGTTAGTGGACATAAAGGCCGTGAATTTAAGCACGCTTCGATTTGGACTAAAAGAGTAGACAGCTGCTCGTACGTCAGCCTGGTAAAGTTAACCGTGCGCTTTAAATGGTACTTTGTGGACTTCACGTTCGCTTCCAAATACCTCCAAAATTTGGTGAATGTGGAGGGTTAAAGTGCCATTGAATGTTGATTTCAGCCAATTTGGGTACGATATCACGTTCCACCTCTTCGATGAATCTTTTGTGATTTGCTTTCGGGACAGCGTCTGCACCGATGAAGTTGGTGCCACAGTCACTGTATATGTCGTGACAGATTCCGCGGCATCCGATGAATCTCTGTAGAGCCCACAGGATCTGCTCCGTGGTCATACCTGTAACCGCCTCTAAATGTATGGCCTTCGTGGCGAGGCATATAAATATGGCTATATAGCCCTTATATACCGTATGGCCGCGATATCTGGAAGATTTGAGCTCTATGGCTCCGGTGTAATCTACACCGGTAGCGAGAAAAGGGCGTCGTGGTGGGTTTACTAGCTGCATCGGCAAATCTCCCATCAGCTGCTTGGCAATTTTCGGATTGTTTCTGAAACACCGGATGCAATGTCGAAGATGGTTGCGCACTGTCTTGCGTGCATGGATTATCCAATATGTTTGACGAATTTTGCATAATGTCAACTGTATGCCACCGTGTAGTGAGATGGCATGCGCGTGGTCGATGATTCATCGTGTAAAATTATGATTGCTGGGTAAAATTATTGGATGTCGTTGGCGAAAAGGCAGTGTTGAGTGCTTCAAACGACCTCGTACACGTATGATTTTCTGATCGTCTAAAAAGGGGGTTAAATTAATGAGTTTGGATGGAGTTCTGCTGAAAACTCCTCCAGCTGCACCAATCGCACAAGGACCATTAGGCTTTCTTTTAGCTCGTTGGCAGTAAGTGGCACGTGCTTGCGCTGTTCCTTGAATCGGAGATTGTGAGAAAAACGGAAATGCCACGCGGGTATACGTAAGAGCCTTGAAAACAATGAGTAGCGAAGTAAAAGTGACGGCGTCGTCATGGTAGAGTGGACGTGAACCTGAATTGGTTTCTCCTCTGATGCTGTGTTGTCGATTTCTACTTTGTGAATAGCATAGCTTGGCCAGGCTGACTTAGGTTGTCGCATCCATGTAGGGCCATTCCACCACAACTCGAAGGTTCGAAGTTGTGATGGTGCCAATCCTCGCGTAGCACAGTCAGCGGGATTTTCGGTTTGTGTTACCTTACTCTTTGCTGCGAGAAGATAAGTGTGAATTTCCCTATGCCGATATTGAATGCGAAGATACACTGCAGCTGCGTATGCCGATGAAGAGCCATCGCAAAAGGTGTGTACTTCCATTGAATGGATGTGGTGCGGAGAATAGTGAAGTCATCGTGGAATGCAGATGGTATTCGGTAACCCTTCATCCCAATCTAAAGAAGTTTCTTGGTCGTCGTGTCGTTTGACCTTTATGGTCCAAATTTCCTTCAATATAATTTTTGCTGCTACTATGACAGGAGCCAAAAATCCGAGCGGATCGAATAACCGTGCAATTGTGGATAAAACGGATCTCTTGGTTGCCACAGCTGACAGAGCAAAATTAATGGAAAATGTAAAGGAGTCACGGTTGGGTTGCCACTGTAAGCCGAGCGTTGTGACAGTGGCATTCTCGTTGAGCGCGAGAGTTGGTCCGCATGCATGGTGCTCTACTGGAATGGATTCGAGCAGCGCTGGAGCATTACTAGACCATTTGCGGAGTTCCATCCCACCTAACCTCAAGGAGGAAGCTAATTGGTCGCGTATTAAACTTGTGCTACTGATTGAATCACTACCACTGAGGACATCATCTACATACATCTCATGTAGCAAAACCATTTCAGCTAGCGGGAAACGATGTTTCTCATCGTGTGCGAGTTGGAGAAGTGCACGTATGGCGGCGCAGATGCTGTTCCAAACGTCACCGTGGTAAGGCAGTATACTTGGATCTGCCCTTCATCATTGCGCCACAGTATCCTTTGATATTGTGTATCATCTCTGTGCATAAGGATGCAGCGGTACATTTTTTGTAAGTCAGCGAGGAAAGCGAATTTATGCGTCCTCCAATTTAGAATGACAGCGGGTAGGTCATTTTGTAATGGCTGACCTATGCACAGCATGTCATTCAGCGATCAACCGTTTGAGGTTTTGGCGGAAGCGTCAGAGACTATCCGCACTTTGGTCGTAAGACTGTCTTCATTTACGACAGCGTGATGGGGTAAGACACAGGAACTTACGGTGGGCTTATTGGAAGCCGTGACGGTGCAGTGTTGTTCTTCAGTGGTTCTTGCAGGTGTAATTTGTTGAAGGCGGAAGTAGTCTTCTATGCCGTCTGTGTATCGGGCTCGTAATTCGCCATCGCTCTGCAAACGCCGTTCGAGCTGATGAAACCTATTTAGAGCGATTTGTTTGGATTTTCCTAACGTCTGGTTAGGATCGTACAAATTTTTTAGGGGTAATCGTACTAAATATTTACCGTTATCCTGCCGAATATGATTGCTTTGGAAGAACTCCTCACACCATTGGTGTTGCGCCGACATTGGTGTTTCGATAGGTACCTGCTCGCATTCGTCGAATTTCTTCTCGAGAGTTTCTAGCTCAATATTAGCATGATCGCAGCGAACCTTTACCGTGGGGTTGCTGCGGCAGTTATTCGACTAGACAATATCCATCCTAAGTGGGTGTTTTGTGCAATAGGTTGGTTTGCAGTACCAATTCGAATTTCTGGCAATAGTATTTGCGCTATCATATCAGCACCGATGATGAGATCGATCCTTTTCGGCTGATAATACGTTGGATCTGCTAGCGTGAGATCATGGAAGTGCGCCAAATTCTGTGGCATGATTGATTGACTCGGAAGCTGAACGCTGAGTTGTTTCAGAACATACGCCGTTTCAATGTGGGCCGCGAAATTTACATCGTGGCAGGAAAGAAGTGTGCAACTGACCGTTGAGCGTGATTGGCTGAGAGAGGTTGGACCCACAGCGCAGATATCTGCTGATGTCGGAGAGCGTTGAAGTCCAAGTCGTTGGACAGCAGTTTCGGAAATGAGGGTGTCTTCTGACCCTTGGTCGATTAGAGCGTAAACGAGTGAAGATTGATTGGTAGCTTCATTGTATAATGATACTAAAGCTGTAGCTGGTAGAATTTTCTGCGATGGTGCTGCAACTGCTAAATTCGTGCTGAGTTGAGCTGAGTTTGCAGCCACGATAGCGTGCGCATTAGTGACACGCCTTGGTTCAAAGGCAGTTGCTGAGGTGGATCCTGCATAGGAGTTGGCCGGTTGCCTATCGGCCGAAGCCGGAGAGTTATCAACGTTTGCTGAAACGCGTTGAGTCGATGGCGGTGCAGCTGGCTTTGTTTGAAAAGTCGTTGTGATGATAGGGAAGTGCAACAACGTATGATGGCGTTGTCCGCATTGAAGGCAGTTTTTACTGCTTGTGCACTTTGCAAGAGCGTGAAACTTGCTCAAACAATTTAGGCACAGCCTTGCCTTCTCAACTATGGTCTTTCTCTGATAGCAATCTTTTCAAGGAAAGTTGGGCATCGGCTTATGATGTGTGCTTGGCCACATAGAGTACAGCAATCTTGATGGGCTGCGGCGATGTTAGTGGTAGTATGGAAAGTTTTGACATGGTGTGTCGAGCGTGGCGAAGATTTCGAAGGATGAGAATGTCGATTGTTGGCTGGTTTGCCAAATTTTTGCGCAGGAATTGCATTAAAAGCGACGTTACGATTCTCGATTGCATCGATTGTAAAGAGGCGAGTCGTTAAGAACTCTTGCAAATCCGAAAAAGTTGGTATGTCAGTCTTAACACCTAAATGACGCTTCCAGGCTGAGTGAGTCTCGGTGGGCAACTTAGTAGCCAAGTAATGCGTAACCCAATGGTCACAATTTTCAATTGGAAGCTTCAAACGTTTGAATTCGTTGATACAAACATTCGCCACATTCAGCATCAATTTAATGTCGTTTGTTTTTTCTTTGATGAGAACAGGCAAATTATATAGCGTGTTCATGTGGTGTGAAAACAAAATGCGTGGATTATTATATCGCTTGAGAAGCAGCTCCCACGCCGTTAGATAATTTCCATCAGTCAAGAGCATTTGATGAATGTCAACATCAGAGGTCAGATGGAAGTGCCTGCTATAAGTAGTGAAATTTTTGGACTGAGTTAAGTTCATTATTGAGGTGTACAAGCCTGATAAATGAATCGTGGAAACTAGGCCACTCAGTAAACCTTCCCGAGAACGACGGTACCGGCAATTGGGGAAACTGAATAACTGAGGAGCAACGATTTCGTGTATAGGACGTTGTAGGGCCGCCATTTGCCTTTTCAGCACTCGCCTCTTCAGGAAACATTTCCTCTTGCCGTTGGCTGAGCAGACAATAAAGGTCTAAATGCAGTTCGTCGAATTTAGAATCGATGTCATCTTTTAAATACGCGTCATCTGCTTGATGTTGGAACATATTATACTTTTATGAGCAGAAAAGAAGTCGATATTAAGCTCCTCGATGCGTTTGAGCATTTGCTGAAAGTACGGCTTAGTTTTGCGTGAGATTGGGTCCTTTTTAAAATAATTGTGGGGTTTTTCAAGAGTGTACGAGTATACCCGGTTCAGTTGCAGCTTAATTAGAGCCGGAACGTCTGGTTTTGCCTCCGCCATTGTCAATTTACAATTAGGTCACTCAATGCAAATGTTTTCTAAGAGTAGCTCAAATCAATGCACACACTTACCTTTGTTTCGTCGATCTAGTCTGAATGAAGCGCAGTTTTCTGTATAGCGCCTCGGTAAGGTAGAATTTGAAGCCTCGTTAAACGAAGAAAGGTGAAGAGCACCCCGCTTCAGCGCGGTAACGACGTGATGATTATCCCCAATGACAAATATAGGATGTAGAGGACTCCTGTGTTGCCTATAACGTCCACATATATATTAATTTATATAGTATTTGGTCCTTCCAGTACAGAAGTATCCTTTTTCGGATTTATTTGTTTTATATTGAAATATTTTATTTTATTTTCAGGATATTTTGGTCCTTCAGGCAAAAGAACCGTATGTTAAATTCTTGTGTTTTCGCTTTGCGGCATATTTTAAAATGCGGAACAATTTCTAATTAAATTTTTCAACTTTTTTTTAAATATATTTTCTGGGAAATATTTATATGCCACCGCCACATCCCCCCCAGTTTCCACCATAAAATGTGTAGTATTAAACAAGACTATAGTTTTGGGGTTCCGAACTTTTTTATATTTTTAATTTTTCTTATTGGTTTAGTTTTTTGAGCACACACAATATATATATATAACTAGCTGACCCCGCAGGCGTTGCCCTGCGTGAAATTATGTGTTTTGAAAAGAAAAGAAAGTTGAATTTATATTGTGTTGAAAATCAATAATTTGCGATTTTTCTACATTTTTTTCAATGTAACGCAGCTTGATAAACAACATTTTTTTCTGTTCCGGTGCGTAAATGTACAGAGAAGATGGTTTTCCAACTCGTGAACACGCCACGTGTGAAAAACATGGCATTTCCAGATTTAGGCCACACACTTCCAACGACTGTCCTTGTGACCTGTTGATTGTCATCGCAAATGCAAGTTTCACTGGAAATTGAATACGTTTGAACTGAAATGGCAAATCGTTGGAACTCAAAGGAATTCGTGGAATCAAGCCTTCTGCCCCCTTGTAAGTCCCTTTCAAAATTCTTGCAACTATCACATTATTCGATAGCTGCGCCACAATCAGTCGGGTTCCATTACACAGTTTCGGCGCATGAAGATTGCGAAGCATAATGATGACAGATCCAACTTTGAGACGCAAATGATGCGGCGGCATGCCAGGCAAATCCAAAGAATTTAGAAATTCCACTGTATAATTCACGGCTTCGTCTTCATTTTCAACACGATCGATCGATTTGTAAGAGCGCAAATCACCCGGAATTTGACTTTGAATCGTCCAGTTTAAGTCATTAACATCGGTATTTTTGGCAGCTAAAATTGCGCGTCCACTCAACCAATCAATGGCCAATGTTCGGGTAAACATTCGTGATGAGTTCAGCTTTCGTTGAAGTGAATTGACAAATGGCAGGTGGAATTGATATCAAACCACTGGAAGTATCAATCGAAATTTGCCCATTTCCAATTCTTAGCAGTTCTTTAGAGAAAACTTCTGCGGTGCTATCCTGTTGCAGGAACACTCGCATATTCATAGTCAATCGTATGGTTTTCACGTACCACCACAAATACGATGACTTGAGACATGCGTTCAATTCATCCGCCGCTGTTGATTTCGGAATAACAGGAAGTGTTTGTCGAAAATCGCCTGCTAACAGTATCATTGCGCCACTAAAGCGAAATTATTATTCCGCAGATCTTTCATGCACGCAATGCCATTTTGAGATCGTATTGTTGCCAAAATCAATGATATCAGGAACGTTTTCCCTGTTCCGCCGGGCGCATCAAGAAAAAATAGTCCACCGTTTCCATCATTGACAGCCTTCATCAATTCATCATACGCACTCTTTTGCTGCTCATTCAATAATGGAACATTTCTTTGTACTTGTTGTTCCAAAGTTATTCTGTCGTATGCACGCTCACGTTCCAATTCACGATTAAGTACATCTCTGATTTGAAGATTTGGCGCTTGCATATGAATTTCAGTCAATAGTTTGCCACTCATAAGCAAACACAAATCTTCAATCAACACCAATGCTTCATTGTAGATGTCGTCGTTCATTTGCAATTCTGAATTCCATGTTGCCACTCGAATACGATGTAAAATGTCTTCGGCAATGTAATTTTTGTACGTATCCCATAATTGACGCGGATTTGAAGGCTGACATGTCGAAATGATCATCGCGAAAAGTGTGCGAACTTCAGTGGCATGCGAAGTAGCTATCGCATCGTCCATCGTTTGATTCCAGTGATTATCATGTTCCAGCAATTGTAATTGCTGGCATGCTTCTCGAATAGTTGCACACACCGTACCATTCACAGTACGCAATGACTCAAATGAAGTTGAACCGCGTACATTAATCAATAGCAACCGAAGGTAGAAGCAATCGTCGTTTTTCGGGTGGATTGTGTAAATTCGTCGAAAACACACCTGGATGTCCATCTACTGGATGTCCATCTACTTGCTTTCTGCGTAACCATTTCTTCGACGATGCATTCCATGTATAATATCGAGGCATTTCCGAATAAAGCAATGTTCTCGCAAACGGATCACTGGCGCAAGTTGAGAAAAAACTGGTCAATGTTGTTGCTGGTGGTGTTTCCGCTCGCTGTACTGCATTCTCTGGGTTGAAATACACTCTTTGGCCATTCTCCAAATGAGCTGCGAGATGCACAACAGTCGGAAAACGCTCATGAACTACAAAAAAAAATATTCTAAAAAGCGCTTCATTGCAGTTCATGTATCGACCCATTTGATACTTGCTGATCTCATCTCGTTCAAGGCCAATAACCGCCATGTCACTTCCTTTGGTGCAATGCTCAACATTGATATGAGTTTTGAATGTCTTAGACAATATTGGCGAAATGGTACGATCCATGTGTTGTCAACTTCGATATTCACTCCTCTAAATTGAATGCTGAATATTCTGCCATTGTTGTCTGATGAGCGACGCCGATAGAGTGGATATCCATCATTTCCAGTTTGCGTTTCCGAAAGAAAAGCACGTGGATAGTGTTTCGTGCATTTATTGTCAGACATACAAACCGAAGTGGGATTGTAGTGTCCGCAAGGTCCATGAACCATATTGGTTTTCACCACTTCGTATAATTCTGGATCTATCTCTGGATCAGGAATTTCCGCAGATATGATGTCATCAATTTTATCTGGTGTAATCTTGTCCACCATCCAACGAAGAATGTGTGCGTGCGACAAACCTCTTTTTTGCCACTCAACAGAGTACATCCAGCATATAACAGCACCATATATACGTTGCTTCACGATAAAGTCCATCAAATATCGTAGCTGTTGTTTGAAAACTCGTGCTGTGACATCGTGACGATCGCTTGCGGATTGACCGCGATTCAATAATTCCGTTATCTGTGGGCATTTTGGATTGCAAGTGAATGTAACAAACAAATCCGGCCTTCCATAATTCCGCACGTATGTCATCGCATCCTGCGAGTACTCGTGCCAATGTATGTTGATGGCAAAATCGTGAGTCGGCCAAGGTTTGTCACATCTTCATCGCTATTGACCGCAACTCGCAAGTGAATATACTCTTCAAATCGAAGCTTGGTCTGATTGAAGCGAATAAAATTGAGTCGTTCTGTCTCCATCGTCACGTACACCTCAACTGCATACTGTTGAAATAATCGGCGATATCTCAAGAGATGGTTGTCAATTCCTTCGCGAATTATCAATCGATAAGTGTAAAAGTTCATTGACTTTCTTATTTGTATTGACACCGTACAGTTAACAAAAAATGAAGTTACAATCAAGAGTGTTTGTTTTTCTTTTACTAACCATTGGCAGGATTGATCATGTTGTATCTCAAGTGATATCCATCTTCACCACGTCAGAACATAAGCGGATATTGTAGTGAGTCATACGATCGATGAGTTTCACTGATTCGCTCTAATGCATCTCCAGCTCGACGTTTAATAACAATATCACGGGATTCTAAATTATCGCCAAGAACAACAATTCATATTTCATCGGCCGTCGGTGCATTATTTTGCCGTTTATGCGTGCCTGCTGGTCATTTGTCCGCTTTTATGACGATTCTGTGATCATCAGATGGCATCTTTCTAACGAAGTTTTGAATAATCGAATTAGTTCCTTGTGTTCATGCAACTTTTCTTGCAATTGCTGCACAATTTCTCTCTCGATTCACTTCTTCATTTGAATCTCCAAGGAAATATATTTGGAGATATTTGATCTTGATCAGGATGCGGCAACAGGAATCCAGCAAGAAGATAAATTTGCCCGTGAATCTGTATAGTTGCAGACAAATATGTTAATTTCTGTATTTTATTGGCGAGATAATAAGTGTTAGATTGTTGGTGAACTAACCTTGAATGTGGGATTGTAATTATGTTCATTCACAATTTCCCCACCAAACGACGTGATTTGAAAACAATCGTTATACATCTTGGAATTTTGTAAAAAATGATTCGAATTTGGTGATTCACCGTAAAGCAACGACCGCAATGGCTTTGGTGGAGGAAGTAACTCTGGTAATTTCTCTTTTCCGCTTGCGCAACACAATCCGGCCGGTTCTTTTGGAAATTTCAGTGCATCGCAATGCGGGCAAACGACAGACATCGAACCAAATCGAACTGTTGAGTGCGCACCGTATTCAATGTCCGGCTCATATCGAAAGGCACATTTGATATTCAAATTAATAATCGTTGTTGTTGCTGGCGTTGTCGGTGAGCAGCCAAAAGTCTCTTGTTTCATGAATTTCCTGAGCACGAACTTGTCTTCCTCTCAATCGTTGTTACTCATTGTTAGCTTCGTGAGCCTCTTGTGATTGTCGCGAACGGTGTTCAATCATTCCGATTCGAGCAGATTCCCTTGCAGTAGCATTTTCCTCTACCCTACGACGTGCGTTGGTCCGTTGTAAGTCGGGAACGCCGACCGATATTAGCGCGACCTCTTTGTGGCATCGTAGCAAATTTCAATCTGTAATTGATCACTTTGTATGAAACACACATAAAGTTTTCACGGAATAATTTTCAATGATTTACCTTTTGAATAGCCGAAATAAAGAAAGCAAACGACCACAATTGAACGATTGAAATAATTTACAAATTAGCTGAAGATATAACACAAATAAAATCCAATGGGGTTAGGTATTTACCAACAAACAAAAATAATGAACTCACTTTTTTTGTTTGAAATGTCAATAATTTCACTCAAAAACTGATGATCCACAGATTTAAAATCAAATATTTCGTGAATGTAAACAATTTAACATATTAATGTAATGAATTTAACTCGAGAAATCAATTAAAATTTGGAAAAACGTCAGAAAGTCAATTGACCATGTCCGCACTGTTCGAATAAACAAATCAGAAAGAACAAACAATATACGCAGCTGTCAAAATAAATAAGCGCCTACAGCTCCATCTGTTGAGTTATTGGAGTATGAGTCAGTGCTTACAACACCAATATGAAAGTAAATGTGGCCGTGCCACACTGCGCACATACAAAAAAAAATGAGAACAAAAAGTGAGATTAGGTTGTTCTAATTAGGAAAAGTATAAGGTTTTTTTATTTCTAAACTTTCCAAATCAACAACGAACAACCTCTGAAAATTCCATCAATATTGGTCCAGCCGTTCTCGAGCCTTAGCGTCACTAACAAACAAACATTCATTTTTATATATCTAGATAAAATATTTTCAACGCCAACTAAAAACTAACGTGTAGTCGCCACACAAAGTATATGGCGTGATAATATTGTCAGTGTTATCAGGCCCTGCGCACAGTGGAAATTGCACAACGACAGAGGGAAGGTTGAGCTGTATGAAAAGCTCTCAGCCACTTGTTTCTCTAAACATGACTTGATTTTTCTGACAATTAATTTGAAACTTAAAATTATGCCAAATATTATAAGTTATCGTGACTTCAATAATATTGACTACCAACATTTATGTACTAAGCTCGACAGTGTCGATTGGGATTCAATCCTTCTGATGACCTCAATAAATGACAAAGTGGAGTGCCTGCATTCTAACATTAAACAACTTTTCGAAGAATTTGTTCCGGAAAGAGTGCTCTCTATACGCCATGGAGTGCGGCCTTGGTTTAACAATAAAATAAAGACATTAATAAACTTACGTGACGCAGCATATAAACGATGGAAACGTTACAAGATACCTCTTTTTCACGAAACATATAGAAATTTTAGAAGACAGATCATAAAGAGGTTAGGATTGCTAAATATAAATATTATGAGGGTAAATTCTCTAATGCTGTAAGTAGCAATCAGACGTGGAGACATATTCGGGGCATTGGCTTGGGAAGAGCGGTGCACTTCCAAATATTGATTCTGATCTTAACGAGCTGAATCAGAGGTTTGTTAACCTCCCGATCGAACCAGTGCGTTGGAATAGTTATTTCGATTCTTGTAGTCTTGTGTCTTCTGAGTGTACGTTTGGTTTTGATTGTGTAGAAGAGTCGGATGTGTTGGAGTGTTTCTGAGTGTAAAGCCGAATGGTTGTGATACTGACGAGATTCATCCCGTTTTTGCTAAGGCACTTCTTCCTGGGTTGCTTCTGGTCATTACCCATATTTTTAATACAGCGATGAGATCAACATTTCTAACATGTTGGAAAGTAGCAAAAATTTTGCCCACACTAAAATCAGACAATGACTGCCGACCAATTACCATTTTGCCATATTTGTCTAAAGTAAATATTTGCATTACTTATGGCTAAAGAAATGAGGAAATTTTTATCGGGAAATGGGATCATTACTGAAAGACAATATGGGTTTACACCAAGGCGGAGCTACATAACGGCCGTAATTGATGTAGTGGAAGATATTCGGGTGGCACTTAACTCTAATAGGGTGTGTTTCTTGACACTTTTGGAACATTCTAAACCATTTGACTGTGTTGACCATGATATTTTATATACAAAACTATTGAAAATGTATAACTTCTCACCCACTGCGGTAATGTTATTAAAATCGTACCTCACAGATAGAATGCCGGCCGTTTTATCAACCGTGTAGCAGTACTGTTGTGGCATCAAATTTTCTTTCTGTAGCTCGAGGTGTGCCACAGGGCTCCATTTTGGGTCCACTTCTCTTTTGCATATACATAAATGACCTGCCGACTGTCTTACAATATTGTAATTTTCAAATGTATGCTGATGATGTTCAAATTTACATCAGTTGTGCACCGAATGCAGTTGCCGACTGTGTCACAAAAATTATTAAATACCTGAATAATATATATGTATGGGCAGGAAGGAATGGTTTGTGTCTTAATCCGGCTAAATCTAAGTGTTTGGTGATCTACAAGAAAAACTTCGTGACCGCGGGCCTCCCTGGGATATTTATGCATTCATCGGCAATTAATTATGTAAATGTAATTAAAAATTTGGGGGTCATATTTGATGGTGCTCTATCGTGGAATAATCATATTGCAGTAACGGTTGGTAAAGTCTATGGCATGCTAAGATCCCTATGGGCTACGCAATATTTTACACTTTTCAAGATTAGAATGATACTAGCCAAGTCCTACCTTCTCCCAACTATGTTGTATGGTTGTGAAATATTTGGAAATTGTGATCCAGTAAGTAAGCGAAAACTCAATGTGTTATTTAACACTATAACGAGGTACATTTATGGTTTAAGTCGAAGAGATCATGTGGGCGCGCAATAGAAATTTTCATATCACATTCGATCAGCTTCTTGACACTCGAAGTATTCTATTGTTGTATAAGATTATTTGCACTCAGAAGCCTCCATATTTGTTTAGGCGCCTTAAATTTACTCGCTCTGGCCGTTCTAATCGTCTTGTCCCGTTATAACATTCCTCACTTATGTCTGATCGTCAATTTTTCGTTAATGCTGTGAGACTTTGGAATTCACTGCCTGTACGGATTCTAGGTATTGGCAATGTTAATCTATTCAAAATTGAGCTTAATAAATTCCAGGGGCAATGAATTTATGAGCTGAATTGAGTTGCGCTGTAGATTGTGTGTGACGGCGTACACTGTTTATATGTATGTATCCTTTTGTGACTAATAACAAATGTAAAGCTGTACATTTTTATTGATTCAAAGCTGTATTGTATTGATGAATTGAAAGATGAATTGTTGAAATACATATTGTAATGTTCTGTTTTTGTACTCTGTGAGCTATTGTATATTATAGTATAAGTTAAATTGTGTCCGGATTATTGTACTAAATTGTATCATTTCATGTTATTCGCACAATTTTACAAGGTTTTGCCTTAATGTCCCAAGGTGAAAGTAAATAAATAATAAATAATAAATAATAAGTAAATAAATTGCCGAACCACCAGACAAACGTGAGTGACTATTGAAACTTCTTACGTTGCTACTTTTCGCCTACCCGAACATAAATACACTCATTGCATCTAGCTTCCCCTTGCCGCTCACCGATTTTTATGAAATCGCCCTCACTACCATTTCACAAAATTTTGAGCCATTCAATTTCTATTTATGTATCCTCTTTGATTTGACCACAGACAATATACTACAAAATTACATTGTTCTCTTCACTCAGCGAAATGAGTTAAATTTGCGTGGCTGACTATGGCAAAACTATTAACTCAACACCCGAAGTGTACTCGGCAATGCAAGGGCAAAAACTGTAGATACACATTCTAGTTTTTTCGTTCTATATGAGCATGTGTGTTTACTGCTATGTGCGAATGCTTCAAGTTTACGGAATGCATATGTGTGTAAGTATATGAATGTGGGTGTATTATTTTTTTACTTTATTTCTGAATTTGAAATGAATTTAAATCATAGCAACCGAAGACGAGGCATTAGCAAAGACAAAATGGACAGCGTAGTAGTGTATACATGCATTTTGAGTGGCTGTAGGAAAAGAAACAATCGGCCAAGTCGAATTTGTTAACGCCTGCACACATGTGATTCAGATATATAATTATACAGCTACCCTCTATGGTCTAGTGGTAAGCATGCTAGACTCACACCCCGAGGCTCGCAGGTTCAAATCCTGCCACGGGCTTGGTCTCCAAAATCCTTCTATCTATAAATAATCCTTTTCTCTTCGAGTCGAAATCCTCTGTAGCTAGTACTCATTCCCCCAACAACTTGCACTCATAATTAATTATGGTGTAATATATAATAATAATAATAATAATAATAATAATAATAATAATAATAATATAATTATACAAATGTTCTTATTCGGCAGAGTATAATATTACATGTATTCAAGAACCATAGTCCCAGATTTTTCAAGTTTAAATAACATAAATGTATATATTTTACTTCATGTTTAAAATTTACTTGTATATTAGTAATTATTAATAAATGAAAAACATTCCTTAATATATGGAACAATAAATGTATATAAACAAAATACATTGCATTTTTCCTTAGTCAATCGAGGCAGTTATATTAAGGGGATTCATTTAATATTAAAAGTGTATAGTTTATATAGCTTTGCAACATATTATTTTACAATGAAGATTAAATTAAGCCGACTTTTTCACGTTGATTGCAAATCAACCTGCTGCTATGTTTACTGTCGAAATGACTTGTAAAAAATAATGTATTGTGAAAAGCATTACAACATTTGCAACCAAAATGTGAAAAATTGTAAAAGCCAGAAACGTACTGGAGTAAGGTTTTTTAACGTTCCCAGGGAAAGAAAGGAAGATTGGGAAACTAATTTAAAATGTGTTTTAACGGATAGTACCAACATCTGTGAAAAACACTGTAATCCAGAATGCGTTGGAAATAGGAAGCTGAGGCTTGGTGCCATTCCCACAATGAATTTGGAGGAGTGTCGATTTATATAAATTGTTACAAAAGTTATCTTTTGATTACAATCATTGTACGAGGTGTGATAAAAAGATAACAGTTATTTTCATCTTTTCGTGAGTTACGTATGTTCGATGTTCGCATTTTTTTTCTGTTATGTTGGTACACATGTCTGTTATATATGTTGGCAATACCAACCATTTTGGATTGTCAGTTTGTTTTTGACAGATAAAAAGGTTAGTCGTGTTTTGGTGTGCTCTTCGATTTTGTACTATTCGAAAAAATGGATCAATGAAACTGTATTCAGTTTTGTGTAAAAAATGAAATTAAATGCGCAAGGAAATTTGAAATGTGACTGTGGCCTTTGGCGAGTCTACTATGAGCAGAACACAAGTTCAATTGTGTTATAACCGGTTTAAGGAAGGCCAAGAAGATGTCAATGACGATGCTCGTCCTGGTCGCCCGAGCACGTCAACAACCGATGAAAACAGTGACGCAGTGAAGAAAATGATTTTGGATAATCGTCGGATCACTATCAGAGAGGTGGCTGATGATGTTGGCATATCGTTCGGCTCATGTCAAGCAATTTTTACGGATGTTTTAGGCATGAAACGTACGGCAGCGAAGATTGTTCCAAAATTGCTAAATTTCACAACCATACAGCAATGTTGGGAGAAGGTAGGCCTTAGCCAACAGCATTCTGATTCCTTGTGGGGTGAAATATTGCGTTGACCACAGTGAACGCAGCATACCGTAAACTTTGCAAACCGTGGGAGCAACGTGGTTACTCCATGTTAGAGTGCCATCAAATATAACTCCCAGGTTTTTAGCCGTGTTTACACGTTCAATCACAGACCTATTCATTATAATACTGGGTAGTATTGTGGTATCAAAGTGTTTCTTGTAAGTCACTAAACATTTTGACTTAGCAGGATTAAGGCAAAGCCCATTTTTCTTTGCCCAGTTATAAACATTAAATAAGTCATTATTAATTTGAGTGACACAATTAATAATTTCGTCCCTTTTACAGCTTATGTAAAGTTGGACGTCATCAGCATACAGATGAATATCACAATCATGCAATGCAGTCGGTAGATCATTTATATATATACAAAAAAGAAGAGGCCCCAATATGGACCCCTGAGGTACACCTCGCACTACCGACAAGAAATCCGATGCCTCATCATCACACTGACTGGGTTGGTAAACCGCTTGGGTTCTATCTGTAAGGTATGATTCTATCAATTTCACTGCGCCGGATGAGAAATTGTACATTCTCAGAAGCTTCGTACATAAAATATTGTGGTCAACGCAGTCAAATGCCTTTGAATGGTCCAATAATACCAAGAAAGACACCCTATTTAAGTCAAGTGATGCGCGAATACTCTCCACTACATCAGTCAGAGCCGTTATGCAGCTCCTCCTTGGCATGAACCCAGACTGTCGTTCCGTTATAATGTTATTGTCTGCTAAATACTTTTTTAATTGTTTCGCCATTACTAGTTCTAATACCTTGGACAGGTATGGTAAAATTGCTATTGGTCTATAATCGTTATCAGACTTTAGGGTTGGAATAATTTTCCCTAACTTCCAACAATTAGGGAAAGTTGATGTCGTTATAACAGTATTAAAAATATGAGTTATGACTGGCAGCAGCTTAGGAAGTACGGCCTTAACAAAGACAGGGTGAATCTCATCAGTACCACAAGCATTTGACTTTATACCCAGAAAGCACTCCAATACATCTGACTCGTCAACACCAGAAAACCCAAACATAATATCAGAGGACACAGAACTACAACAGTTTGTATAAGCATTCTTTTGCACTGCTTCAATTGGAAGATTGACAAATTTCCTATTTAAATCATTTAGGTCCATGGTAATGTTCCCAAAAGTAGCAATATTCCCTATACCTATGCTGCGAATATGTCTCCATGTTTGTTTACTGGTTACTGCACTGCTAAATGTTTTTCCGAAGTGGGAGTATTTAGCGGCTTTGACATCTTTAGTAACCTGCCTTCTAAGATCTCTGTAAGTTTCATATAGAAGAGGTAGCTTATATCGCTTCCATCGTCTGTATGCAGTGTCACGTATGTTAATTAAATTCTTGATTTTATTAGTAAACCAAGGCTGCTCTTTATGCTCAACGGTGCGCACTTTCTTTGGGACAAACTCATCAAAAAGACATTTAATATTAGATTGTAGATATTCCATTTTTGTAGATATTTGTCATTTACTGAGGGCATAAAATATATCAAGTTCCATTGTACAGTGTCAAGTTTAGAACACAAATGTTGGTAGTCAATATTTTTAAAATCTCGGTATCTCAAAACTTTGGTTGTCATATTAAGTGTAAAATCAAGCGTCAGAAAAATAAGGTCATGTTTTGAAAAACAGGGAGTAGGGAGTTGTTCGTAAATTTTAATCTTCTTCAAATCATCAATAAAATACACGTCCAACAGCGAACTGTTTGTCCCCGTAAAATGTGTCGGTGATGTTGTATTAGCGGAAACCAAGCCCAATGCCAACATTTCCGTGACCAGTCCGCTCTCAACTAGAATATTGCTATTGAAGTCTCTTGCAATAACAATACTTTGAAAGTCCAAAGAAATTGCCCGAATGTGATCTATCAGTGATTGTATGTCAATTGTACGATTAGGTCTGTAGACACAGCCCACAAGTAGTCTTCCAACTCCATTGTCAACACTTAAAAACAAATAATCAATCAAAATTAAACTGATTTGCTATGGACCATCCCTCACAAAAATTGCCACTCCGCCGGCATGAGTCACTCTATCCACACAAAACAATCTGTATCCATTGACACCAAATAAACTACTATGCATTGATTGCATGAACCATGTTTCAGACACACAAACAAAATCAACGCCAGAACCCTGAAATAGATATTTGAACTCATCCATCTTATTCATTAAGCTTTGTGCATTTATATGGCAAATTTTCATTCCCATTTGTAATCTACCAAGAATACGAATAAGGCTATAATTACTATCTCTGGAACCCACTGATAGGTTAATTAGACCATTCGGAACGACTGTAGCTACGATGAGTTAGCAATGAGAGTATACGATCATATCCTCTCCTTAATATTAATTTGGCAACACATACAGTTTGGTTACGATCTGAACTTAAGAGCAACCCGCAAGAGCATTTAAAAAGGTACAATGAATTCTCCACAACTGTGAACAATAATAACTTACTTAAGTATACATACTCATATATAGTATCCACAACAAAAAATATAAAAAAGTGTAACATTATAATATAAAAACAGTAATTTAAAATCAAATGATTGAATATAGGCTCAGAAGAGAAAATATAACAATTGTCATGAAAGACAAATCATTCCTCTCCACGAAAAAGACCACTCACCTGCTGCAAAGAATCTATACGCGTTGCTCTCGCATTCTCAGCACACTTCACGTGTACCAGACCCCGCAAAGTGAATACTGCGAACAAGTGCTTTTGCTTTTTCAAGCGGATTGCCGCTCGCATTATTTCGTAATTCAGCTTTGTTAGGTTTTCGTTCACGTAAATTGGCACGTCCGAATCGAATCTAGCATGCCGTAAACATAAGGTGCCATGAGTAGTGCATTTAAAAGCAGCAATACCTCTTAAAACAAGGTTCCTATCGTAGGGTGAAGCTAGTTTTACCACTATAACTGGATCAGTAATAGTGGCTTTGTTGTGTTCACTCTTCACCCTATAGATAGCCATTACGACAGGTGGAGTAATATTAGCGGAGTATGAAAGTGAATTCGGGAATTGGATGGTTGCAAGACAACAAGAGTGGGATAGGATTCCTTTTTCCTCAGTGATGGATATTTTAATCTTTGCAATTTTTTGTACACCATACAGCCTTTATAATTTGCTGGGTGTTTACCTTCACACAATGCACATTTGACGTTATCAGTTCTCATCTTACGCGTGCAATCTGCAGATGAGTGAGTTCCAATGCATTTAATGCAGACCGGTTTTCTGCGGCAGTAGGTTGTTGTGTGAGCATACTGCTGGCAGTTAGCGCATTGAGGGATTTCGCGCTTTGGACGAGGTGGCTCAATTACAATGTTCGTATTGAAGAGGTACTTGACTCCGTAAACATCCTTGTTGTTTGGGTTCGCTTTTAGCTCAACAAAGAACATTGGCAGTGGTTTTTTTGGTGTTTCTTTGTTTAATAATCCAGATGTTCACGGCAGTATGGCCGAGTCCTAGTAGTGATTCAGCAAATTCCTCAGTGCTTATAGAATAATGCATGTTCTGCTCCTCAACGCCTTTAACAAAACTATTTCAATGGACACATAAGTATAATATATATATTATACAATTTGTACGTATATTGGCGGAAGTTTGAGAGTGAAATTTATTATCTGGTTGGTTCAGCCAAGAGTATTTTTGGATATTTTCTTTTTTTCCTTTTTTGCATTATTCTGTATAGTTTTTCAAAGGGTATCTTGTTTCTTTTTGTATACATTGCATTTGGTTTAGAAGTATTGTTGAAAATACAATTGTTATTGGTGTGGTTATAATATTGGTGTTATGTGCAGTTAGTCTGGACTTTGTATAAAATGATGATATATGTACAGTTGTTATAATTGTTGAAGTTTGTGTTAATCTTGTTAATATTAGTTAATTGTTGAGTTCGGTTGTTAATGAATAGTGTATTGTTTTCGGATTGGGTAGGAATAGGGCAAGGTGTCGATCTTAGTACACTCGCTTTACACGTTCATCAGGAATAGCAGCGCACACTGTTAGATAGATTGGTAAGTCTTTAAAATATACCTTTTAGTAATTATTACTGACGTATCATACAAGATTTCACAACAACTGTAAAAAGCTTGAATGAACTGCTAAGGAGAGGTGCACCTCTCATTTGGTCAGAAATATACAAGACAATATTCTAAATATTCAAGCAAAGATTTATAAATCCAACGGTACTATAATTTCCAAATCCTGACAATCCTATTATTCTTACTACAGACGCATATAATTTCGCGCTCGGAGCAGTAGAAACATAAATACATGGTCATTATTTACCTTATTTTATGCAAGTTGATTGTTAAAAAAACTCGAAAAATAATTCTTAGCAATACATACAATAGAGTTCTTAGCAATATATGAGGTGTGATCAAAAGATAACCGTTATTTTCATCTTTTCGTGAGTTACGTCTGTTCGATGTTCGCATTTTTTTTTATGTTGGTACACATGTCTGTTATATATGTTGGTAATACCAACCATTTTGGATTGTCAGTTTGTTTTTGACAGATAAAAAGGTTAGTCGTGTTTTGGTGTGCTCTTCGATTTTGTACTATTCGAAAAAAATGGATCAAAGAAACTGTATTCAGTTTTGTGTAAAAAATGAATTTAAATGCGCAAGGACATTTGAAATGTTGACTGTGGCCTTTGGCGAGTCTACTATGAGCAGAACACAATTGTGGTATTGCCGGTTTAAAGAAGGCCGAGAAGATGTCAATGACGATGCTCGTCCTGGTCGCCCGAGCACGTCAACAACCGATGAAAACATTGACGCAGTGAAGAAAATGAGTTTGGATAATCGTCGAATCACTATCAGAGAGGTTGCTGATGATGTTGGCATATCGTTCGGCTCATGCCCAGCAATTTTTACGGATGTTTTAGGCATGAAGCGTGCGGCAGCGAAGATTGTTCCAAAATTGCTCAATTTTGAGCAAAAACAACGTCGCATGGACATCGCTGAGGAGCTGTTTTTGGCCAAAAACAAAACCGTTATCATGCCTCAACCACCGTATTCACCGGACTTGGCTCCCGCTGACTTTTTCCTCTTTCCAAAACTGAAGACACCGATGAAAGGAAAGCGCTTTGTTACGATTGAGGAGATAAAAGAAAAATCGAAACAGAAGCTGCTGGCGATACCAAAAAAAGCGTTTCAGAAGTGTTTCGAGGATTGGAAAAAACGCTGGCATAAGTGTATTATATCTGAGGGAATACATAACATAAGTTTTGAACAGTGCAGACGTGTTTAAGCTCGTTCCGCAAAAATTAATTCTTCAATACAAATTTATTAAGTTAAAGTAACTTAAGTTGTAAAGAAAAAGTGCAATAGTGCAGTGATCGAGTAGAACGAATCTACCGGTCACTTACTGGGACACATCTTTTAAAATAGAATAAAATAAATAATAAAATAAAATAAAACAAATCACAAATTTATAATGAGTGTGGCTGACACACTTAAACAAAAAACAGCAACAAAAAGAAACGCATATTTTTCTTTCGTCTCAAACGAAAACAACGGCAACTCCAAATTGCGGGTCGAAGTGACAGAGAGCAGAACAAGATATTGCTCTCCCGCTCTACTAGGTGCCAGCAATTCCCTACCTTGGAGTGTCCAATGCGCGACTCCCACTATGGAGTTTTATCCACCAGTTACTACTTCAGCAACCACAATAACAACTCAAAGCTCCTCTACCACAACTGTAACACCTGTGACTGCGACGGTAACTATTAACTGCAACTCACCAACAATGGCAATCGGAACAACACCAATTTCATCAGCAACAACAAACACGCAAGTACAAAATATAAATATTAAAACCAGTAATAAAATTACCGAAAATGAAAACACAAAACGAAACCGCGAAAAACAATCGCCAAACAAGTTAAATGAACAAAATACTAGTAACAAAAGACCGAAAAATAAAATGTTCAACACAACACAAACATCACTCCAAAAATATTGGCTGAGCAAGCCTATCACTCCAAACACAACAAACATATTCGAACTGTTAGCAGTAAATGACAAAACGGACTCTCAAGATAACAGTGAAGAACAAAACAACAGTGGGACAAATGCGAACATTAATATACAAAAACCAATTACGCAACGTTTACAAAAACCGCCTCCTATATATGTTCAGAATGTTAAAAATATAAAAGCCTTATCTGAAGCACTAAATTCCATGCCAAATATATTGTACGAAATGAAAATTCTAAGCAAGAACGAAATAAAAATTCAACCAAAAGAATCCACACACTACACAAAAGTAATTGAATTATTAAAGCAAAAAGGGACAAAGTATTACACATTTCGACCAAAAGATGGGCGAGGCTTTAGAGTGGTATTACAAAATATGCACCATTCAACCGACACAGAAGACATTCAAAACGACTTAGCCGAACTAGGCCATGAAGTGACAAATATCCATAACATCCAAATAGCTAATGGTGCCAAAATAAACAACCACTTTCACTATTTTCAATTGAATTGAAAATAAAAGATAACAATAAAGGCATATACGACATTACTCACCTCCTACACTGCAAAATTAACTTTGAGCCACCCCGACAAAAGAGAACAATTCCCCAATGCACAAATTGCCAAAAGTACGGCCACACAAGAAACTACTGCCAGATAGACCCGGTGTGTGTCAAATGTGCTGGAAAACACAAGACAAACATGTGCACAATTAAAATCGACGCTGATAGAGTAAATATTAAATGCGTACATTGCGGTCAAAACCACACGGCAAACTACAGAGGATGTGCGATATATAAAGCTCTAGAAGTCCAGAGATATCCTACACTTCGCAAGAAAGAAACAAATGAACAAATCAATATTGAAAAAAACCAAAACAATCACAATACAAAAATAAATGGCCAGAAAATCATCTCTGGTATTTCATACGCTCAAGCTGCACAAATGGAAACAATATCACAGGAGCCAAATCAAATAAAAAGCAACAGCACATATGAAATAATATCAAACAATGACGATCTATCCGAATTAAAAACAATGATGAAACAACTAATAAATCAAATGACTAGTATGATGAACATAGTAACTATGCTTGTATGCAAAATAGATGAACGCAGTAAATAAAATAAATTTGGCAATATGGAATGCAAATGGACTGTCACGCCATGAACTAGAACTAAAGTCTTTCCTAATAAATAATTCAATAGATGTGATGTTAATTTCGGAAATACATGCTACAGACAAAACATATGTTAAATTCCCTAACTTTGACATCCATGACACAAGTCATCCTGACAACAAATCTCACGGTGGAACGGCGATCATTATAAAAAAAAATATGAATTACATTGAACTTGACGCATATAAAAAAGAAAACCTTCAAGCAACCACAATAGCACTAAAAGACTCGAAAGGACAAATCGTAGTATCTGCTGTCTATTGTCCACCAAAATATAACAACACAAAAGAACAATATCTAGACTATTTAAAAAAACTGGGGAATCGCTATTTAGCCGGAGGTGACTAAAAATGTTTTATGGGGATCAAGGTTGACAAACGCAAAAGGACGCGAGTTACTTAAAGCTATACGATATAGTAATGGTCGATTCATTAGCACTGGTGAACCAATATATTTGCCAACAGATACAAAAAAACAACCAGATTTAATAGACTTCTGCATCAAAAAAAATTGTCTTCATAATCAGCTAACTATTAAATCATGTTTAGAATTATCCTCAGACCAATCCCCAATCCTAATGATATTACTAGGATCAATAGAGACAAGATTTTTCTCAGGCATCTATAACAATAAAACTGACTGGAATAATTTTCGTCTAGCACTGGAAAAATAACTAAAAATAGATATACGATTAAAAACAAAAAATGAAATCGATTCCGCAATGGCATACTTCAATGATAGCGTCATCGAAGCAATCACAGCTTCAACACCAAAGCTAACGTTAGCAAACACGGACACTACACCAGCGTTCATCAAGGGAAAAATTAAATGGAAAAGGAAGCTCCGGAAAACATGGCAAATCACTAGGAATCCGGAAGATAAACGCAACCTAAACAAAGCAACAAATGAATTAAAAATTTTACTTCAGAAAAACAGAGAAAAGGAACTAGAAAAACATATGCTGAACTTGGGAACGACCACATCAAAAAATTACTCTCTTTGGAAGGCTACGAAAAAACTCACTGGTGCAATAATACACAAACCTCCTATCAAAACACAAACCGGTACATGGGCGAAAACAAGTAAGGACAAAGCCAACAAGCGAAATGGACAATCAAATCAATCATCTTGACAATGTAATAAATATCCCGCAATCCAAAACAAAAAAGACATCAGTAGCAGAAATCCAAAACAAAATTAAAAAATTAAAAGACAAAAAGGCGCCAGGATATGATCTGATAAGCGGGAAAATGCTATTGCCTTATATAGCTATAATATATATCCGAAATATATTTAACTGCATGCTAGAAACTAAGTATTTCTCTCGCTTATGGAAAGTTGCACAGATAACAGCCATCAGCAAGCCAGGAAAAGATGCCACTAAAATAACTTCTTACCGACCTATCAGTCTATTGCCAATACTATCGAAAGTATTTGAAAGGATACTACAGGACAGATTAGAGCCAATCTTAATAACAAAAAATTTAATACCCAACCATCAGTTTCGATTTAGAAGACAACACTCAACTGTGCAACAGGTCCACAGGGTTGTAAACAAAATCCTTGAAAGTATAGACAACAAAAAATACTGCGTAGGTGTATACTTGGACATTGCAAAAGCATTCGACAAGGTGTGGCACAAAGGACTTCTATATAAACTTAAGCGAATATTTCCACAAAATTATTATGACATTTTAAAGAGCTATATAAGCGATCGACAATTCTACATAAATATGACGAGGATTGCTCAGACATCCTACTAATGACAGCTGGAGTACCACAAGGCAGCGTATTAGGACCTCTACTATACTTAATATTCACAGCAGATATACCAATTCCAACGAAAAGCAATGCGATGATAGCAACATTCGCAGACGACACAGTTTTAATGGCATCACACAATGACGAAAAAAAGGCAACAAATGCAATCCAACATATATTGGACAATGTAGTAGCATGGTGTGACTTATGGGGAATAGAGATAAATAAAGACAAAACTGTACAAGTTGTATATACAAACAGAAAATCGACAAAATACAGGCAAAAAAAGTAAAAATTCACTCTGCTGCAAAATATCTTGGAATAACCTTAAACGAAAAATTTACTTGGAAGCAGCACATTATTAACAAGCGAAACGATGCAAAAAATAAGTACCGACAATTAAGCTGGCTACTTGGACGAGCATCTAGACTATCTCTCTACAACAAACTAATAATATACAAGACAATAATAGCACCTATCTGGAAATATGGAATCGAGATATGGGGCACAACTAGCATATCAAACTTAAATTTAATACGACGAATGCAGTCAAGAATACTACGAACAATTACAAATGCTGAATGGTATATCCCGAACGAATTACCCCTGCAAAACTTACAGGAAGGTTTAAAAAAATAAATACATAACAATAACAAAATAAATAATTAATTATATACATAAATAAAATGATGGATAAATAGAGAAAATTTAATAAACAAATAAATAAAAGAAGTTCTTTTGGCATTGGCAAAAAGAGCATATTCAATCCAAACCTGCACAAAATATTACTTAATATTACTGTTATAGATTGTAATATATAGAGGAAGAAATAAAAAAAAATAAAATTAAAAAAAAAAATATCTGAGGGGAATTATTTTGAAGGGGACAAGATAGTTGTTGATGAATAAATAAATACTTTATTTTTTGATCACACAATAACGGTTATTTTTTGATCACACCTCGTATTTCAATGAACATCACAAAACTTTTTGTTTTCTTATTTAATTTTAATAAAATTGTGTCAAATTACATAATTTTCAAAGTTTACTGGTAACTTTATATTTCTCCTTACTGTATTCAATTTTGAAATATCACTCTGCGTATTTTATGTAGATTTTAAGTAAATTAAGTTTTTTTTTTTGTTTTTCATTTAATCTAGGACATGATGATAGCGAATGTGTACTTAACCTCATCCTTATTTGTTAGTGTGGGCACATTCGCAACTGCTGTGTGTCAACTTGCAAGACGATTTCCCCTCCGAGTACATTGGGCCTCATGCATAAAACGTGAGCTCTGACTTGATTTTTCGAGTAAAAAGTGCTTGGCGTATGCATAAAAAAATTTGACTCACTTGCTTTGACTCACTGCTTTTGTTTGAACTCATATGATTTGTTGGAACTCCGTTACATGTTAGATTGGTAGTTTAAGCTCATTTTCGTATGCATAAAAACAAACATTTGCTTTCTTTTGTGAGCTGATGCTTACATTTTGTTGAGACTGCCCTATAGTTGACTCGTATATTAACAAGATAGCATGACTGAATATTTTGTGCCAGAAAAAAGAACTAAGTGCTATCAAAAGCGAAAAACTGGTGGTGCCCTCAGCAACATTGATGAAATGCGGTTTTATTTAAGATTTTGTGCAGATCCCGGATTTCAGAATGGTATAGCCACAGAGTTCACCAATCAACTGCCTCGCGAACTATTGCCGAAGTTGCGAAAATTTTATTTGCAAAAGCAAGCGAGTGGATAAAATACCCGACGACTGCAGATGATATGAAGGCTGCACAAATGAAGTTGCAGGAAAATTACTGCATTCCATTTTCAATTGGAGTGATTGATTGCACCCATATCAAGATAAAAAAGCCCACAACTCAAAGCGATGAGTATATTTGCAGAAAAGGATTCCACTCTATAAATGTACAGGCAACTTGTTTACAAGCGTACACATATCCTGGCCTGGATCAGTTCATGACTCACGCATCTTAAGAAATAGCAGTGTATATACCATAATGGAGAATGCAGCGAATGATGCATTACTTCCTGGGGGATGAGGGCTATGGAATTTGCCCGTGGCTCATGACACCATTCCAAAACCCAAAAACTGACATAGAGAAATCATTCCACATCATATTTACAAGGGAACGTGTGATAATAGAACGGTGTTTTGGGCAACTAAGCAAAGATTTTCCACAGAATTAGTGCCACACATAATAGCCAGTTGTAATAAAAGAGACGCGATCGCAAATTTGTTGTCAAATTAATTTATTATTCCAATAATATTGATGAAATTTGCTTCTTATTTTTTGGGCAATTTCATTATTCAAATGTTTTTGTTTTATATATGAAATTCATTTTAATAATAATAATAACAAAAATAGTAATAATAATAATAATAATAATAATAATAATAATAATGAAATAATAATTATATTAATAATTTCCGCCGGTTTTTTCATATTCTTTTATTATGTTTTTTATTATCTCTTTTTTTATTTTTATAAGTTGGCAGTTGGCTTTTCTGTAACAATATTTAATTTTCTTTTAGCTTTTCAATTAAAAACGTATTTAAATCGTCATTATTATTATTTTCATTTTTCTCACCGATATTCCCTCTCGCTTGAAGCCATGTTTGCACAAAAAACGTTAGGTTTGATCTCATTAATCACAAGTCAAGTGCATTTGCTTGCACTCATTTTTATGCATACCAAAATAACCAAAAGCTGTTGCTGCTTGCTTGAACTCAAACTATAAGCAATGGCTCACATGACTCAACTGAACGCATTTACTCCTTTTTATGCATGAGGCTAATTGTACTCGTTTCCTAAAGGTGTAGAAGAACGCAATGGATGGTTGTCCCTTTGCAACTAGCACGGGAATAACTTGAAAGATTTTCGTATTTCCGCGAAGCATTTTGAACCAGAAATGATTAAAAAGAATAAATTGATCAAATTTGTAAAACCTACATACCTTCCGATTATGGATATTGAACCTCTTGATATCGGGTATATAAGTGGAGGAAGTCAGATGTTGATGGAGGCGGAGGTTGTTGGGGGTGGAATTCCGGAAATCACGGAAAATTCCATGTGTCCACTGCGAAACTAGTAGCCGTACAATACGGTACTACCAAAAATTGTTCAGCAATTATAATAGGGAAATTAATAACCTAAAAATGGAATTTAAAAAAAAACAGAATGAAATTGAAGTATGGAAGTCCTGTGTAGAGTCGCAGTGGGGCGACTCAGTACGGTGTGGTGAGAGAGCAAATGAATTTGCTAAAACTTTGATGAAATCATTACTGCAGGTAAGAGACTACAGTACGGCGATGATCAAAAATCATTGCTACAAAATCTCAATTATTATATTCCAGTAAAAGCATGCGATTTATGCGAAATACTCTAAAATTTACTTTGCCCTCACCTATAACATTATACATGTAGAGTCCTGTGAAACGATTGGGAGGAGGACTTAATGGTAATGTCCTTAAAAATCTGCAGGCAGTTATTGCAGCAATGCCATCGCTGCACAGGAATTGTATTATTATAATGAATGAAGTTTTGGGGAGACCACAAATTGAATTGTTGACGGATTTGAGGAGTTGAGTTCTGGACTGAGGACTGAGTGTGTTGCTTCCAAGTTTTTGTTCTTCATGATTCGGGGAATATCCAAGTCTTGGTAGTACACCCTGAGTTTCTACTTTTCAGCTAAAGGGGTCAAAGGCGATATGCTAGCGACCTTACTTGTAGAAAACATTCAAGGCCGCGGCCAATTGCGGGCTCAATATCCGAGCTGTAGTATGTGATCAGGGCGCACCTAACCTTAAGTGTTACGGGACACTTAACACAAATCCGAAAGATAATTCTTTTTCATTATGTTAGTAAGATTTACTTACTATATGAATACTACCACCTTTTGAAAAGTCTCCGGAACACCGTAATGAAATATGACATTCAAACTGCGAATGGCGTAGCAAGTTGGGGTGTTCTGAAATAATTTTTTGATTTAGACTCAAAGGGCACAACTGTAAGACTGGCACCAAAGTTAAATATAGTAAGCACATATAAATCCCGGATTATTTGAAAAAATGCGAGTCTCTTTTGCTGTTCAAGCTTTGAGCCACACAGTGTCTAGTGGAATTAAATTGTGCGCTGAAACAAATCTGTTCAAAAGTGAACACAATAAACGGAATGCAGAAGCAACTTGGTGCTTCATTAAGGAGTGTAATGCTGGCTTCGACATATGCGATGGAACTATATTTACGTCAAGTAACCCCAATAAATGGCCAGTCTCTAGAACTAATGGGCAACTGCATAAACTTGATAATTTTATTGAGTTTATCCCGAGTTTGAAAGTGCTTTCACATGTTACAATTCATTGCATTGATGGGTTACACTACACCCTCTGCAGTATGCGAGCACTATGCAATGATTTGTTTAGCGACGAGTCAGTTAAGTATGTTCTGTTTGGTAAGATGAATCAGGACTGTCTGGAAAATTTATTTTTCGTATTGAGATCTAATCTTGGAAAAGCAGAGGTCGGACGAACAAACACCTCCACAGGCCACATATAAAAAGCGGCTAAGGGATGATCAACCCTCCACCTCCAAGGCCGTAGCAGGAGCAGCAGCACCGGCTATTAAAACAGCACAAGCAGCAACATCTGCAGCAGACGCACCAAATTTGATTGAAAATACATCCAAGAAGAGGCAGCCCACTGCCTCCTACAAGGATGTGGTGACAGGCATCAAAATGGCAGTACTCGTAAGGGACTATCCCAATACGCCCCTAACAACGGAGCAAATGGACTCCATCCAGAAACTATTCCTGGATAAAATCATAGCCGGAAAACAACAACTACAAAACCAGCGTTCCTGGACGCTATCTACAAAGCAGGATACATGGTTCTGCACTGTAAAAATAGCGCGTCAACAGACTGGCTAAAGGCGGCCATAACCAACGCGTCGCCTTGGGAGGGTGCTTCACTGTGGGTCACAGAGGAGTCCAAGATACCTCACTCGCGGATCGCTGTGGGGTACTTTCCCAACTCCCAGTCCCTGGAGACCCCTAGGATCCTGGACTTTTTGCAGGGGCAGAACAAAGGCCTCCACGTCGAGTCGTGGCGCACACTACGACGAGCTGAAAGAGGCTCTAACGTAACTCTGGTCCTAGCAGTAGACCAGAAATCAGCAGCCAGCCTTGTGGAATCCGGTGGTAAGGTCAACTTTAGATTTGGCCAAGTGAGTCTCAGGCTAAAGGCTGCATCCGCCAATGCTGGTGAGCTGGCGGATAAAATGGATGCTGTGGAGTAGGAAGAAGTCGACGAAAGTACTCCATCCAATCCCAACTCAGTAGCACCAACATGAAGTGCATCCAGGCAAATCATCACCATTCTAAGGTTGCAACGGCCGAACTTAGCAGAAGGTTTGCCTGTGGAAGCACCAACATAGGACTTATCTAGGAGCCCTGGATACATAGAGGCAAGATAGTAGGCCTCAAGACACAGGTAATCTATGACGTGGGTGCAGTTAAACCAAGGGCTGCACTTATCATTGATACCATCATTAAATATCTGCCATTTATAGAGTTTATGAATGGCGACACAGCAGCAGTACTCGTCGAAGTGGATGCAAATGGGAAGAAAATAGTGGCTGTCATAGCCTCAGCTTACTTTCCAGGAGACACCAACGAAGCACCACCACCGATTATCATAGGTCTAGTGAACTACTGTAAGACACAAAACAAGACGTTAATCATTGGTTGCAATGCAAATGCGCACAATAAAATCTGGGGCAGTACAGATACAAACACAAGAGGTGAGTCACTCTTCGAATTCTTACTACAAACTAACATAGCTATGGCAAGCAGGGGCAATAAACCCACCTTTGAAAATACCATACGACACGAGGTTCTTGACTTAACAAATAATTCACTTGATATGATCACGAACTGGAGAGTCTCTGATGGGGACTCAATTTCTGATCATAAATATATTCTCTTTGAAATCATGGGGTTAAATAAAAGCGTAATGCTCTATAGAAGCCCTAAATCAACAAACTGGGATAAATACTCAGAGTGCTTAGAAACTAAGCTAACCAGAAGCATGCTTCACATAAGATCGGCAGAGGAATTGGATGCATCAGTTGAAGCTCTGACTGACTCCATTATATCCTCATATCACGAATGTAGTCCACTCAAGACAAAAACCTCAACGAAGAGGGTCCCTTATTGGAACAAAGAACTAGCTAATTTGCGTCAAATAGCAAGGTCTAAATTCAATGACGCAAAGAAATACAAAACATGGGAGGAATATAAGAAATCCCTGACACAATACAACAAGGAACTGAGGAAATCAAAAAGGAACTCATGGAAAAACTTCTGTGAAGAACTTAAAGATTCCCAACGACAGCCAGAATACAAAAATCTCTGTCCAAGGGGGTAATTAATCCAATTGGCACTCTAAAGATACCGGATGGTACTTTCACAAACATTTTTAATGATACACTAGAGCTTCTTCTTAAAACTCATTTCCCTGATGCGTCAGCGTACAATCGCTACAGGGCAAGAAACTCTACTATCTTCAGAATAGTAAAATTTTAAAGGGTTGAATGGGCAATCAACTCGTTTAAACCCCACAAATCAGCTGGACCTGATGGTATATTTCCAGCCCTACTTTCAAAAGGGACCAGGAGATTAATACAAATTTTGGTTAAAATATTTAGATCTACTTTAATATTGGGATATGTTCCTAAGGTTTGGCGAGAGGTTAAGGCTATATTCCTACCTAAGAGTGGAAGTAAACCCCCTGAATCTCCCAAATCCTTCAGGCCAATCAGTCTAACGTCCTTCATGTTAAAAACCATGGAAAAGATATTGGACTGCTACCTAAGAGAGGAGGTAATCTCTAATACTCCACTACATAAGCTACAATTTGCCTATCAAAAAGGGAAATCTACAGTCACAGCACTGCACACAATTGTTCGTGATATTGAAAAGGCAATAGGCCTAAAGGAGGTAGCCCTCTGTGCATTCATGGACATTGAGGGTGCTTTCGACAATGCGAACTTTCAAGCAATAGAACTGGCACTCTCCAACAGGGTAGCAGATCCAGCAATAGTAAAATGGGTAAGCAATATGCTAAACCAAAGAATAATCACAGCCTCTTTAGGGCAAGTTAACATGAGTGTTACAGCGGTAAAGGGATGTCCGCAGGGTGGAGTACTATCACCACTGCTATGGCCCATACTAGTTGATAACCTAATACAGATCCTTAATAATAAAGGATACAAAACAATTGGATATGCAGATGACATATCTATAATAATCCAAGGCAATCATGAAAGGACTATTGGAGACCTGATGCAAGATGTCTTAGACACAACATGGGAGTGGTGCAGGAAAGAGGGACTATCAATCAACCCCACCAAAACAACTATTGTCTCCTTCACCAGGAAAAGGACATTTGATATCCCAACATTAAAAATAAATGGAATAGAGGTACCCTTATATGAAGAGGTAAAATATCTAGGTATCATCCTGGATAAAAAAACTTACCTGGGAGGCACACCTTAACTCGGTAATAAAAAAAGCCACGAAAAACCTTTAGACTACAAAACAACTTCTGGGAAAATCCTGGGGTCTGAGCCCCAAAATGACCTTCTGGATATACACCCAAATGGTTAAACCCATCATACTATATGGGGCATTGGTATGGTGGGGAAAAACAAAACAAACAACAGCCAAATTAAAACTGTGCAAATTACAAAGGCTGGTATGCCTAAGCATCACAGGGGCTATGAGAACTACCCCAACTGCTGGCATGGAAGCGCTGTTAAATTTACCACCGCTACACCTAGCAATACAAGAGGAAGCTGCAATCCATGCAAATGAAAAATTCAAACCAGCAAATCTCACTGGTCACCTAGAAATTCAAAATTTGGTCAAAGATGCTATGCACATGACCCAGGCAAGTGACCACACAGACTTAGTACTTAATTTCACCAAGAGGTACAATGTCATATTCCCATCAAGGGAGGAGTGGAACGATAGCCCAACATGGCTACACGATGATTCGCAAAAATGGTATACAGATGGATCCAAAACGCTCCAGGGGGTAGGAGCAGGAATAGTGGGACCTAGAGCACACAAATCAATAACCCTAAGTGCAGATACCACGATTTTCCATGCGGAGCTAGAGCTATAATGGAAACAGTGGAAATCTTATCTAAAAGTGGACTTAAAGGAGTGAAAATTTAAATACTCTCAGACAGTCAATCAGTCCTCAAAGCTCTTAAAAGCTACACATTTACATCAAAAGTCCTTATAGAGTGTAACAACGCACTCAACGAACTGGCCATCCACAATCAGGTCTCTCTGATTTGGGTGCCAGGACTCGAAGGACTCGAAGGTATCGAAAAGTCAGACCTTTATGCCAAAAAAGGGGCTGAAGAATCATTTATTGGAACAACATAAAACAAGAGACCAAAAAATGGATCCAACATAAAATCAGCGAATATTGGAATGGCATTGACGGCCTCGATCACTCCAAAAAATTCCTGAGCTTTGAGCAAAAATCGCTCTTACCTTAAACAAAAAATGCCTTAGATTACTCTCTGGAGCATTAACAGGCCACTTCGCCTGCAACAAACACCTACACAAAATAGGTATATCTAGCACGAGCACTTGCAGATTCTGCTGTGATGAAGAGGAGTCTGTGGGACACTTAATCACCAACTGTGATGCATTAGGCCGCAGGAGACACAAGATCTTAGGATTCTATATACTAGAAAATGAAGACCTTCAAATGCTCTCTCCAAAGGAGCTGGTCCGATTCCTTGATATACTAAGTATACTAAATAATTAAGTACGAAGGGGCGCACAATAGATCAAGTTGGTCGCAGTGCATAAAGGCCTTAGCCTAACCCGTACAACCATTATCATTACCGTTACCAAACTTGGAAACAATGTTACGAGAAATAAAATTTCCTGCGGCTAGATTATTTATGAAAATCGTCACACAGTCATTCTTATTGAATACTAACTGCAACGGTAATCATGATACTAATCTGGACTGGAACTTCTCCCTGACATCGGATGCTAATACTGTATCTTATGACCAAATTATTGATAAGTTATGCATACTTTCGAACAATTTAGTCAATTCTGATATTCACGACGAAATGACATTTATTGACAATAGTACTGAACATGGCGGTGGGGATGAACCAAATGCAGAAGCTACTACTTCGCGTTACTTTGTGGCTTACAGTTTGTAGGCTGAACTTATCAAGTTTAACTACACAACCTGCAACCTGATTTGGCGAAGGGGGGCTCTTTGCAATTGGATACAGAAAGATTCATTATGGAAAAAACCACACACACCAAATCTTCTCCTTAAAAATCCTTCGAATTTAATTTTCCAGAGCTGCCAAATGCATTTTAAAGTATTTGGAGACATATTTCCTTCCATCTGTCACACAGGACATTTAAAACAACAAATAGTGGCCTCTAATGTAAGAGAAACTAATAAAAAATACCCATATTGGTTTTCGCATCGAATATGCGGCAAACATAGACTGTTGTGAGTTAGAATCAAGCTACTTACGCGTAGTTGACTCACAGCACCGGCTCCTATTAAATTCATTAAGAACGCACATATTTTTAGGGTGCAAATATTGAAAATGAACAGTAATTATTCATTAATTATGATGTAAACTTTTAGGGTGTCACAGTTCCGCAGTCAAGCTGACGAGGGGCATTTAGAATGCACCGACGACATTTTTACTTGCAGTAGGTCAGTGGGTTTGAGCAACTGACACCAAATAACAATTGCGTAACTGGAACACCAGAAAAGTGAAGACGTAGACTGTAATGTTTATTTGTAAATAGTATATAAGAACTAGCATTTTAAGAATAAATGGCTCTTGTTGTTTTAAACCCAAAATAGTGCAGTGCTCATTTAATGAAGTAGTGTAGGTTTTACAGGTTCCCGCGACAGGACATTCCAGAGGACGTCTCTCGCCGACAAGCAGATACGGACCCCAACATTTTGGCGCAGCCGGTCTAAAGGACCTATTGGAGCAATCCCAGGGCAAGGAACCCTGAAGCAGAGAGGCATCCTGCAACGAATTCGAAGGACCTCATCTAAGGACACTGTGGAAAAAAGGATGTCATCGGGAAAAATAATGGTGAGTAGAGTGTATAGTAGCGTAAAATAAGTAGACACTTCTGCGACCCTGAAGGCGCCGTAGCGCTGGTCAAAGAAGTCGCAACCTATAGGCGCGTTTGCGCTGTTGCACGCAGCTTTGAATGGCAACCATAAACCGTCAGTATGATCGGACGGTCTATGTATGTTCATCCTAGCTGTGAGGATTTTTTTTTAGGGGATTTGTGTTTGTTTGTCGGTAGGGACATTTATACGATTCAATTTATATTGTTTTGAAATCAAAATAAAGATTGATTTAAATATTTGGCATTTTGAGTTTAGGGTATTAGGTGAAGAGGTGCAGACAACACGTGTTGTTGCATCAAAGTTTTTTGTAGTTCGGAAACTACGATTTGCGTAGCAATGTTGAAGAAAACATTTAAATGCTATTATTATGTGGCGCATACGTTACGGGTTTATTTTTAAATATGGATTCAAATTTCCGGGAATGAATCAAGACACTTTTGCCGGTAAATCAAATTTCGGTTTTTACAAACATATGGCCTTTTCTATGGATTCTTGGGAGAATTAAAAGATGGTGAGAGGAAATCAAGGAGTATCTGTGGGAAGTCAAGAACCAATTTGCACTGATGGAAGGACTTAATGGACGCCGTTAGACAGCGGATTTGAAACTTGAGATGGAGGATAAGTAAAGAAAGAATATAAACATAGAATTTACGGTGGAATGTTTTTTTTTAAATAAATTTGTATTTATCAATAAGTAAGATCGAATAAAATATTGTAACAAGTTTTAACAATTATTGGGTTTTTATTTGTAATTGGGATACGCCATCTGTTCTGGCATTTGGGATATGACGGAGGAAGCGCAAGGATTACTGCTGATGCAAGAGCAAATTGGCGAAACGATTGAAGAACTGGTCCGTAATTTTAAGAAAGACGGCAGGTTACGTAAGGACAACGTGTATTACCGCAAGCGAATAACACAGTTGCAAGATCTGGGGAGAGAGTTCAACAATAATCACGGACTGTTGTTGCCTCACGCAGTTGAGTACGGCAAGGGAAAATATTTTGCGGAAAATTACGCAGACTACATAAATAGTCTGGTCAACGAATGGGCAGATACATTTAGTTCTGAATTAGAGGGACTAGGGCAAGAGATTGTGAGTTTGGTTTCGCCAGACGAGGATATAAGGAACAGATTGAAATCAATACAGTCAGAGGTCAAACTGTTTACTGGGAAAATAGTTGACCAGTTCGAAGCGAGTACGAGCAGGGAAGAAGCTCAGGAATTGTGGAGGCAGGCGAACGACGGAGGCGCTGTGTCACCGTTAGAGGTAGCGGATCAAGCCTTGACGGCAATCCAAAAAAGAACAGAGGAAAAGTTGTTCAGTTTTCATAAGAAAGCGGAAGATTGGAGAGCACAAAAAGAGTATCTGGAGAAGAAGGTAAAGGAACTTTCTCAGAGGTTGACGGAAACAGAGGAAGCAGCAACGCTGTTGGAAAAGGAGTGTGCGGAATTGAAAAGAGGACGGGCGACCAATAGGACCTCACTGAATAGGGAGAGATCAAAATCAGCATCAGCTGGATTTACGCAGACAGTATTGACATTGCCTCCGGAAGTACGTTGGCCGGAATATTTAACACCAGAAGGGATAAGCCGCATGATGAAGCCAAAATTAGTACTCAATGAAGAAAAGCAAGCGGAATTTTTGTTTGGCGCATCTGAAGTCGGTGTCGAGCCTTTCTCTCCGGGAAGCCCGATAAATAATAAAAATCAGGGATATCCGCCAAAGGAGCCGGAAGCAGTACCAGTGCAGCAAAGTTCCGATACTGTAGGCAGTATTTCGCCTGCACGAACAAACGATCGAAGACTAATTAGTTTGAGTCCGTCACTGGCCAATTACCTCTCAGATCCGGGAGAAGAGAATTTGGAAACTCCCAAAGAGATTAATAAAGCTAAGGTTTTACCAGCAATTGAGAAAATACAAAGGAATAAAATGGGCATTCTGGAAGTTGCTCATGCGGTGGAGAAGTTGGTGCCCATGTTCTCAGGAGTCGAGTTGTATGATCTGAGAACTGAGATCCGGCGCTTCAAAGAAGGTTGTGAGCTAGCACAGCAGAGTGTTCCGGAAGCGGACGGGGAACACTTAATAAAGTGTATTAGGCAAAGAACCACAGGTGATGCGTTTGATTTACTAGCGCATAGCTCAGTAAGCGCCCTGACAGAATTATATGCACTTTTGGATCGGACATATTTGAAACAAAAGTCATACGACTGTCTCGTTCGGGAAATTCAGGAATCAACTCAGACACCGGGGGAGGATTTGAGAGCCTGGGGACGAAGGCTCCAGTCTCTGGGGAACGCTGCTGAGACGGAAGCCAACAGGCAGTTTCCAGAAAATGTTGCAGCTTACAAGGCTCAAGTAGAACGGACTATGATTTCTGTGTTCAAGGCAGGCCTGATAAATAGGGATTTAGCTAATTATACTCTTACTCTCACGCCGAGGAGTATGGCAGAGCTAGTGGAAGCGGTCTCGTCCGCTGAAGCAGCAATACAACAACGAACGACAACAGGTGGAATCTGCTGGACTGATGCTCCTGCAGAGGTAGGAACAGTACAGCAGCAAAACAGATGTGGAGTCGGTAGATTGATGGGCCAATTTCCGCAACAAAGAGACCAAGAATTCTTGGTTGAGAGGTTCCAGCCGAGGAAACCCATTTGCTCATTCTGTCATAAGCCAGGGCATACAAGGGATGAATGCGTTACACGCAAAAACACGCCCTATTGTATGGAGTGCCAAACATATGGTCATGAGGCAAGTAGACAGTGTCAATTAGACAATAAATGGGATCAAAGTAGAAGGCAGCCAGCTACGAGGCGCCCAGATCCACCCTTAAGGGACAGCAGGGGTAGTGGTCCTCGAGTCAACTCAACGGAAGGGATTAACCAAGGAAGAAATCCTTTCAACACGGGGAATGGTCAGCAGCGACCAAATTGGAATTCTAGAGGTGGACAAAGGTTAGGCAACACCCAACAGGGGTTGAAATGCTTCTCATGTGGACGGATGGGGCATCGTGCTGCGGAATGCAGGGATAGACAGTTCCAACAAAGGAACCAGGGAAACTTCCAGCGGCCCAGTCGAGGCCAGTAGACTGGAAAGCCAAAAGAAAGAGAGTAATAATAAGGCCGGACATACGTGGGACTAGTAATGTAGGAACTACAGTCCAGGAGAAGGAGGAGCAGGAGGCTCTCCAGTATCACGAAGAGTTAGGAAGTGGATACGCGTCCATGTTGGGAACAGAAGGACATTGCTTCGCTATGAGCAGGATAGGTGATGCCTTCATCGAGATGCCCTGCGAGGAAGCAGCGAGTGGAAAACTAGTGCTATTAGTAGATTCAGGGGCGGACACTAGCCTCGTAAAATCTAGTGTTTTACGGAAGGGGCTAGACATTAATCAAATGGACTTAAGAACCCTTAACGGAGCGTTTGGAGGGTGCATTAGGACATTGGGGTCGCTCAGAATAGGGCACAGTGGAGTTAAGGGTATGAGTTTTAGAGTGCACGCAGTGGAAGTGGATAGGAAAGGTATCCCGGCTGATGGGATAATTGGCCGCGATAATCTTTGGGGACGCACCATACTGGATGCGCTCGACAAGCAGTTATCGTTTTACGATAATATTAAGAATAGAATTCTCACTCTTCCATTAAAGTCATGGCAGGAAGGAACCGTGAGTAAGGTTAAGAATAGTATGGAGGTAGTAAATGCAAGGTCAACCAGAGTAGTTACTATGCATGTAAATACGAAACTTAGGACTGTTGTTTTGCACAAGCAGCAGCTAGCGGAGGGCGTATATATGGGAGAAACCATAACGCACGTTGACAAGGGTAAGGTGTACGCTTGTGTACTCAACGCATCAGAAAAGGACTATCTGATGGATGAGGATTTTAGGCCTAGGTTCACTAGTTATGATAATTTTAAAGAACCGAGTTATAGATCGGTTAATCAGATTAAACAAGTTGATGTAAGAAAAAGAATGGAGAGAGTGCTAGAATCACTGAAGTTAGACCCAAGCGTAAACTCAGAAGAGAAGGCATCAATAGAAGCCATTTGTGCGTCATTCCATGACATATTTTTGCTGGAAGGAGACCAGTTAACATATACACCAGAGGTAGAGCATGAAATACCTACTAGAGTGGATCAAGCACCAATTAACCAGAAACAGTACAGATTGCCACAGGCTCACAAAGATGAGGTAAACAGGCAAGTGGAAGGGATGCTAAAAGATAACATAATTTCACCGAGTATCTCGCCTTGGAACTCACCAATAATTTTGGTACCAAAGAAGGGAGGTGCTCAGGGTCAGAAGAAGTGGAGAATGGTCGTCGATTTTAGGAAATTGAACGACGCCACTATCAAGCAGGTGTTCCCGATACCAAGGATAGAAGAAATTCTGGATCAATTGGGACACAGTAGATATTTTTCTACACTTGATTTAGCGAGTGGCTACCACCAAGTTCTGGTGGATACCCAAGATAAGCAGAAAACCGCGTTCAGCACCGGTTTGGGGCATTATGAGTTTAATAGAATGCCGTTTGGATTAACAGGAGCACCGGCTACCTTCCAAAGGCTAATGAACCATGTGCTAACAGGCTTACAAGGGTTAGATTGTTTTGTGTACTTCGATGATATTGTAATTTATGGGAAGAACTTGCA
Organism: Clusia tigrina; assembly: GCA_920105625.2. Lineage (NCBI taxonomy): Eukaryota > Metazoa > Arthropoda > Insecta > Diptera > Clusiidae > Clusia > Clusia tigrina. The sequence goes on along the minus strand of OV050031.1, from coordinate 112,345,152 downwards.
GCAACATTCGCAACGTTTGTGCAAGGTGCTCCAGAAATTACGAGAACACAATTTAAAATTGAACACGGAGAAGTGTCAATTTTTGCGAAGAGAGGTGGTTTATTTAGGCCATCGTTGCTCAGAGGCAGGAGCACTGCCTGACCCGCAGAAGGTGGAATGCGTTAAAAATCTAGCGATTCCGAGAAACAGAAAGGAAGTGCAAGCATTCCTAGGACTAGTGAACTATTATAGAAAGTTCGTGGAAGGACTAGCCGGAATTGCGTTGCCAATTAACAAGTTGCTACGAAAAGAGGCAAAGTTCGAATGGACAGAGAGATGTCAGCAAGCATTCGAGGGGCTAAAAGAAATAATTAGCTCGCCACCGATTTTGGCATACCCCGACTTTGAGCAAACTTTTTTGTTGACCACTGATGCTAGCAATGAAGCATTAGGGGCAGTATTGTCACAAGGGGAAGTCGGTAGTGACCGACCAATAGCATTCGCAAGCAGAGCGCTTAGCGACACGGAAAAGAGATACTCCACAATAGAAAAGGAATTTCTAGCCATAGTGTGGGCTACAAAGAATTTTAGGGCATATCTGCTAGGACGCCCATTCAAGATATACACTGATCACCAGCCGTTGAGAGGCATAGCCAATTTGAAAGACCAAACGTCTAGGCTAGCCAGGTTCAGACATAAATTGTCTGAGTATGATTTTGAAATCATTTACAAACCTGGGAAAAAGAATCTGAATGCGGATGCACTCAGCAGAGTACCGCAGGCACAGAAGGTATCAGTAGTGCAAACGAGGGCCAAAGCACGGTCAGATAAGGAGAAGACCGAGAGAATTCAAGGGGATAAAATTGATGCAACAGGAAATGTTACCAATGCGGGTGACGTTGCCAATGAACAAAGAGCCAGTAGTGTGGAATGGCTGAAGGATATAAAGGATATCCAGGCTGTGTTAAAGGGTTTCCATGATTCACCTCTAGGTGGACACCAGGGATTCTGGAAAACCCATGACAGAATTAGGCGAGTATACGGATGGAAAGGTATGCTCAAAGACATAAAAAAATATGTAAAGAGTTGCCCAAAGTGCCAGGCCAACAAAAGTTCAAGGCTAACAAAGATGCCCATGGTGTTAACTGACACACCAAAACAACCATTTGATAAAGTTCATATGGATATTGTAGGTATTTTACCTGAGACTGTTTCGGGCAATAAATACATATTGACGTTCCAAGACGATTTCTCAAAGTATATGGCGTGCGTGGCTATACCCGATGCTGAAGCAAGTACGGTGGCCAAAGCATTCTTTGATGAAATTATAGCAAGATACAACATACCTAAGATTTTGATAACCGACAATGGTTCAAATTTCGTATCAAAACTATTCTCAGAAACGTGTAAAATGCTGGGAATCAAGAAGTTGCACATAACACCATATCATCCACAGGCGAATGGCTCATTGGAACGTAGTCATCGACCTCTGGCCGAGCTGCTTTGCGCAGTTTTGCCAAAGAAGACGGCTCGAATTGGGATCAATGGTTAACCACTGCGATGCATGTACACAACAATACTGTGGATGTATCAACGAAGCAAACTCCGTTTAGAACACTCTACGGGTTTGATTTCAACATGCCAGCGAATTTGAAGCGCAAATGTGCGCCTGTATACAGTGCTGATGACCCAAATAAAGTGCAAAAGTATCAGTTGCAGCGAGCGCACGAATTGGTTAGAGAAAACCAGGAATGTGCTAAACGAGTGGCCAGGGAAGCCTATAACAAGGTACTAAACCCAGTAGTTTTTCATGTGGGTGATCAAGTACTAATGAAGAATCAGGTTAGGAGAAACAAATTCTCACCTGTGTGGATAGGTCCGTATGTAGTAGCAGAGATCCGAAGCCCAGTTACAACAGTCGTAACGATTAAGGGAAAAAATAAAAAACTACATAATAATTTATTGAAATTATTCCACTTTAGACCACACAAATAAAGACATGTGTTAGTAGTGTTTTACAAGTGTAAACACAAAAATAACAACGTAAACATGTACGTGTGTGTATCAAATAACACACAAAGCTCCGATTTTCAAAGTCAAGGCCAGTAGAAGTGTGCCACTTAAAATCGAGCGATTAAAGTTGACGTAATAAAAGTGCTTATTATGCACTGTGGCCGAACGAAGCATAGTAGGGAAAAATATTTTTTTTTAAATAATGATAAATATTGCACGTAATTAAAAAATAAAATAAGATAATAAGACAGTCGTGGGTAAGTAATATAAAACTTAACTTCAAATATGTACATACATACATACGGCGGTTGATGAAATGAAAGCAGTAGCGCCGGCACCGTTGGTGAAGTAAATATATATGTATGTAACTGTATAATGTACAGAATGAATGTACGAATGTATATTTAAAGAAGTAAGTATTCTAGTTAGGAGGAATGGGTATGTGCGTATGTATATATTTGCAGATACTGCAGCAGGCTATATGTAGATATACTCGTACATAGGTTTTAACTGTTTATTGTTTAGGAAATTAGCGTATGGAAATTCGAAAAAATGTATAGTTAATTGGGGAAAATAACGTTAGTAATTAATTCTAGGTAAATTAAAGCGCCTTGAATGTATGCATGTATTCATATACGAGCTAATTACAGGATGGAAAATAGAATCGATAATGGATATATACATATCAGGCTAGAATTAAATTTAAATAAAACGTAAATGTATGCGATGAAAGGTATAGTCATGCAATGGACAAAGTTTTGACACAAACGGCATTATTTTGTATAATCTGGTTTTTGTCGGAGGGCCGATGAATTGGTTCAAAGTTGAAATGAGTGATAACTCACGTGTTGAAAAAGAGCACGAAAAATTAATCAGAGCAAAACTGATGCCCTATATGGCTATGAAAACACTTAGTCCAGTCCTCTTTTCCTCCAGGATACGGTAGCGAATCCGATAATGTAAGGGGAGAAGACGAGTGGACGCAAATTGAATGATATAGCATTCAATTATGTAAAAAAGCATGTTGTAGAAATATTGTTTTTTGTTTATATATTCAGGAATAGCGTATGTTTAAGAAAAGTTACAGATTTAAAAAAAATTATAATCGGAGTAAAAGTTCAGATTAAAATTAAAGGTAGTTTAGAAAAAATTAGAGTTAAAAATTAATTGTTTAAGATCTAACTTTATAATGAAGTAAGTGTTAAAAACAAAAATCATACTAAATTAGGAAGTTATACCCAAGAGTATATATAGTACTTATAGTGTATTTATTTAAATATTATATAATTTTGAAATTCATTTATTAAATTGACTTATGAAATGTTCGACAAAAATTAAACATATATCAAACTAAAATGTATACTAGGAAATTAAGAAAATTATTATAGGTGTTCTCTATATAGCTCTGATGATCTGAAGCGAAGCAGGAAGTTCCGGGAACAGCGGATATCGGAAGACGGTGCGGACTAAAGGACCAACATAGTATTCGGAAAGATGCGTTTTTGAAAAACAGAGATTTTTGGCAGTTATCTAAGGTTTGTGACCCCAAAGATGCCAACATATTAAATTGGGGATGAATGGCGACGGATGTAATTTTAATTTTGCGAAACGGCATATGGCCGCAGCATTTGAACGCGTTGTGGATGAGTTATTGACAAAGAACCAAAAATAAACAAGTTTCCTTGCGGAGTCATATTTTGCATTGGACAGTTTTATATTACAAGGTCCACCCAGTGTATCACGATCTCAACAGAATCGATTTTGGATAAGTTGAAGATGGGTAAAAGCTTAAGGAGGGTGACTGAAAACACCACCAAATATAATAAGCAGAAGAAATTTGGCTCACGGAGGTTAATTGCTTCATTGAAGTGTATGTCCAAGCTAAAGTATGAACATATGAAACGTTATTTACATATGTATGAATTATGATTTAATACAAGAGGACACAGAGACTAGTAACCGATCAGAGTACACAAATTACATCATTAAACGTGTATCTCAGAAAAATACCTATTGACTCCACATCAAAACCTAGCGATGTCAAATACCATTATGAGGAAGCTCAAGAGAAATACTTCCACCATAAACGCATTGCTGCAAAGTAAGACGGAGTATTGTAATCTCTCATGTATTCCAAATGTTTTTTACAAGTTGAATACTATAAGCAGAGGCAGTACCACCTACAGCCGTGGGGCACACTATAAAGGGAAAGAAGAAGGATACTAAAAGCAAAGTTTTAATGGCAAACTAGATCGCCAACCTATAACATCTTTGTACGTACCGATCCAGAAAGAAGGGAGGGGTATGCAGAGTTCATCGAGGGACTTCACTCTGACAACGACGGTCGTCAACTGGACCAGCAGGTAGCAGAGGGCGCAGTATAATATAAGGTTTTATGTATAGAATAGAATTGTGTTATTGTTTACATATTTGTATATACGCCAATGAGAAAAGAGTCAATGAAAGACCAAATTATAAAAAGGGGAATATAAAAAAAAACTAATGATGGATAAAAATAAGAAAAAAAAAAAAAAAAAAAAACAAACAAACAAAAACAAAAACAAAGTAAAGAAAAAAATAAAAATAAAAGAAAGAAAACTACAAAAGAAAATAAAAGCTAGAGAAAAAAAAAAATATATATATATGGAAAAGAAAAGAATAAAAAAGGAAGAAAAAACCGTGATAGAACCCAAACAAGGCGATTTCATGGAAAAAAATAAAACAAATTATATATATGTACTATAGATTTAAATAAATGCACATAATTGTTTACAGTGCAAGAAAAATATTGTAGAGATTTTATGGAAGTTAGTTGCACTAACTTCTTTTAGAAAGAGGGGAGAGATGTTGTGAGTTAGAATCAAGCTACTTACGCGTAGTTGACTCACAGCACCGGCTCCTATTAAATTCATTAAGAACGCACATATTTTTAGGGTGCAAATATTGAAAATGAACAGTAATTATTCATTAATTATGATGTAAACTTTTAGGGTGTCACAGTTCCGCAGTCAAGCTGACGAGGGGCATTTAGAATGCACCGACGACATTTTTACTTGCAGTAGGTCAGTGGGTTTGAGCAACTGACACCAAATAACAATTGCGTAACTGGAACACCAGAAAAGTGAAGACGTAGACTGTAATGTTTATTTGTAAATAGTATATACGAACTAGCATTTTAAGAATAAACGGCTCTTGTTGTTTTAAACCCAAAATAGTGCAGTGCTCATTTAATGAAGTAGTGTAGGTTTTACAGGTTCCCGCGACAGGACATTCCAGAGGACGTCTCTCGCCGACAAGCAGATACGGACCCCAACAAGACTGGAGGTCCTGAAATTTCTAATAGTGGTGTTAGTTAGAAAGGTCTGCCTAGACTATTTGACCAAAATCAGACATCAAAAACTGTAGAACATCTGACCGCAACCACAAGGGACAACCAAATAATAAATTTGCCAAATTTGGGATCTTGGCATATTGTAGTCCATGTCATAAGTCTGAAGCCATCTGCCAACTTGAATTTGGGTTGAGTATATTATGTTCACTGAGAACTAATTTCCTTGTGCACATTTTAATATTAATGGAGCTGTTGGCTATTGTACAGAGTTGGAACTTAATATTTTTATAATATAGGGATGTGCCAGGCTAAAACTTTTGTACTTTGTGTAAATAGAATGAGGAGTTATTAATTGTATAATAGAGTCTTATATTTATTTTTTGGCCTCCTTATTCCTTATCATAAATTAGAGTAGCACTTTCGTTACAATTAGTGTGTTATTGTATGTTATAGTACTTCCTACAAGTTCTTTAGTAAACTTACTTTTATTTGTAGGACTCCACAAGTTTACTGTTACTGTGTAGGTCAGGCTATTTCAATGAGTGATACTATAAATAGTGTTTTTCTGGAAATATATGCTATTTACAATTTGGTCAATACTTTATTTATTGCAGTACTGTTTTTTTCACTGCAGTAATGGCTTCAGCTAGTTTGCTTCTTCATCATCTCTTCCATATTTAAATTTTATGAAATTTTCTGTTCTTTTTAATTTAATTTAATATAAACTATAAAATTCGGTAAATTGATTCTCCCTTATAAAGGGTGTTTTTTTAGACGTGTGGTTTTCAAGCAGAAATAAAATGCATATAATTTAATGTTATGGCCAAGAATTTAGCTTTATTATAAAGATAAGGGTTTGCCATTATGTTTTAAAAATGATTTCGGGCAAGTAGCAGCCGCGGCTGCCTCGAATAAATTCCAGCCGAGAAGCCCAATTTTCGACCACTTTTTGCAGTAATTGGGGCAGTATGTCAACAATAACGCGCCGAATATTCTCTTCCAAGGCGTCAATCGTCGCGGGTTTATCTGCGTAGACAAGCGACTTCACATAAACCTACAAAAAATAGTCTAGCGGTGTGAAATCGGACGATTTTGGAGGCCACGCCACAGGCCCACGACGCGAGATAATGCGCTCAGCAAAAGTTTCCTTCAATAAATTGATTATTTCGTTGGCTGTATGGCATGTAGCGCCGTCTTGTTGGAAACAAAGGTCAACCACATCAACATCCTCCAGTTTAGGCACGAAAAAGTCATTATTCATAGTCTATACCGTTCCCCATTGACTGTAACAGTATGGCCGGCTTCATTTTTGAGGAAATATGAACCAATGATCCCCTCTGCCCATAGAGCACACCAAACAGTGACTTTTTGAGGATGTAACTGCGTCTCAACAATGTCTTGTGGATTACCGTTACTCCAAATGCGACAATTTTGCTTATTAAAGTACCCATTCAACCAAAAGTGAGCTTCATCACTGAACAAAATATTCTTGTGAAAATCGGGATCGGTGGCCATCTCGTTTTGGGCCCATTCACCGAACGTGCGACGCGCTTGATGGTCTTTCGGCTTCAATTCTTGCACGAGTTGGATTTTGTAAGCCCGCAAACCAAGATCCTTCAGCAAAATCTTAAATAAAGTGGATGGGCACAGCTCCAATTGTTGCGCGCGATGGCGGATGGACTCATTCGGGTCTTCTTCGATACTCTGCTCCACAGCAGCAATAGCGTCTTCGGTGCGCACTGTACGGCATCTCTGAGGATGCGTACTATCCACTAGAGTAAACGTGGTACGAAACCGATCCATGGTTGCTCGAATTACCGACTGTGCTGGGCGATTATGTCGACCGAAAATTGGAAGCAGCGGGTGATGCGTCCCGCGAACCGAACCATTATTTTGGTAATAAATTTGCGCAAGTTGCAAAGGTTGTTCAGGAATAGGTCTATTTATTATGAAATGGCAAAGCAAACTGAGCATAAATCAAGTGACAGCTGTAAAAAAGGCAAACTCCGAAAAAAGTATTGCCAGGTTGAAAACCACACGTCTAAAAAAACACTCTTTAGTATAATTTAGTTATCCTATAAAGTATAACTCCAAATGAAAAATTACCGAACCTAATTTGAATTATTTTTGTGCAAATTATGCTAGAATTTAGGTAGCGACTTCCATATGGGTACACTCCCCTCTGATTCTCCGGTCCACTTACATATATACAATATTTTAAAGTTCATGTATACTTTGAGGATGGTAAGAATAGATTTAGCAATGCTTGGCTTTGTAATTATTTCTGTTATTGATATGCTTTGTATCAAATATTTCAAATCTTTTAACCATTCAATTGCATTGTTTTTGGAGGTGTTTTTTGATGGCAAAACGGTTATTGAAGTTGGTTTATTGTTGCCTGGATTCATGGAACCAAAGGTATTGAACGCGATTATGGGAAATTTCAAAATCGCATGCAATGGACGGTGTACAATGTGTACACATGTGGATTAGACCCACTGGGGGTACCGCATAAAAAAAACACGCCATTTACAAATTTTGGCTATGCAACTATAAAATGCTTGAATTATAATTTCCTTTAAACACTTTATTAATATATCAGCTAAAGAATAATAAAAATATACTATATAGCTGGAGCAAATATTACAGTGCTATTTCATAAATGTATAAAATATTCAAAAGAAAAATATATCCTATGCATAAATATTTATTTTATATTGTCAACTATTCTAATATACAAAGGTATTTCTGTGTATTGTCTTTGCTTTAACTACTCGCTCTGTATTGGAAGGCAATATATTTAACGTTGTTTCCAATACACGCCTCTCTCCAATCATTATTCTCTGCTTATATGCTGCAAAAGCAGTATATTCCACAAAAGGAAACAATGCTAAATCAAAAAAATCCTCTGCAGTAGCACTATTCATTATAAAATCATTATTAAAGACAAGGTCACACTATTTTCTCCTCTTTTAAATTTGAAGAAATGTCAAAATAACGGCATCTAAGCGCTCTATTTCGTTTTACGAACGAGCTATGCAAACGATATCATAAACGCGGCGTAATGCAGAGTAAACGCCAGTAAAGACGCGGCCGATCTAACGGCCATTGTGATATACCCATTAAAAGTAAGTGCTTCTTTTGGGTCTGCATATACTCTTTCATTATTGTGAATGTTTTCTTTAAACTCTCGCTGAATGCCGGAAGGGATTTTATTGTAGTTAGTGGAGCCCAGCGATTGAAATTCGACCGTACTCTAAGCAAATAAAAAAAAAATTTACAATACTCGGCCATCGACTTAAAAGACCGAAATAAAATTATTCCAACTGTGCAATTCATTCGCTAATTTATGCTACAAATTCACATTACATTGAACATTTACTACTGTTTACACCGAATCCTCATTCCGTGAGGTCTCCCGCCCGGTATTTGGGACACCAAGCTGTCGGTCGTTCGCTACGTTCTGCACGGACAGTACGGACCAAAAATCCGCACTATACGAAGGAGCGCGACTGTACGGCCGGCTCATGCGTCCGGGGCATCGGCGTGGGAGACATCGCTATAAACGAAGGAGACTTCGGCTTCTTCGCCTTTTTGACCTTTCAAGTAAAACACTCTCGATCAAACCGCCGAACGCGCAACATTCCTCTTATATTATTTGAAATTATTAAATTTAAGCTACAATCATATACAATAGAAAGTAAAGATATATACATATATTAAAGTAGCATAAAAATACAGTCCACCGCACAAGTTCAACAACTACTTCACTCATTCTGTATCTTACGGCTGTATCCACATCATAAAAATACAACTGTGCATAACACGGCTGACGACCGTATTCACCAGCACGATGGTTAAATATGTCATGTATTTTAAAATGATAAACGCCATTCAAAGTTGTATCAGACAACTTGGCCTCGGAACTAACCATTGCAAATGAAGAATTATAAGAACGAACATTTTAAATATAATTTTTGAACGTTGTTTAATTTTTGGGTCATACGAATTAAGGCCCATGAAAAGATTTTGAACGAATGTATATTGAGTGAATGGTGATAAGTAAACGTTTCCTTTGTGGCAACATAAATGCTTCATTGTTACCTGATGTAATCTCTGAACGTTAGTATTACTACTACCGTTGTGGAATCCTTCCTCGGAAGTCCCAGTATCGATTTGGTCTGAGTGCCGTACGGTTTTCACATGAGCTTTGCGATTTTGCATGTGGTAGTACTCTACCTCTCTTCCACCTTTCTCATCATGTCATCTTAAATACTATTATTCTTACTGCTATTGTTAATTTTTAGAGACATCAGAATGTTATTTACTTCCTCGTTTGGTAGTAGGATTCCGCTTTTAGCAATGCCATCCGCACTCTCATTCCCACCTATGTTCTTATGCCCTGGCACCCACTAACTATGTAGCTTCCGGTTGGTGGCCAGTCTATCTATTGCTGCCTTGCGCTGCAGAATGTTTCTAGAAGATGCACAGTATAAAGTTATAGCTTTGGTTGCAGCCTGGATATCTATGAAGAAGTTTGTGGAGTTCGTAATTTTTACTATGCAGGCGAGCTCTGCGACTTTCCATGCTGCAAAAACTTCCGCTTAAAAAATATTGCAGTAGTTAGGTAGTCTGAAAGGCTGTTTGATCCATCCGTTCTTCTTACTAGTTGTTCTTAGTTGTTTTCGCAGGCTAAGAATAGGTGTCACATTATCCGTGATTGGGTAATTTAAATAATTTTACTATATTTAGTTTTAGTCAAAAATATATTTCGCAATTTAATGTTCTTTTTTTCAAATCCAATGTATATGTAATCGACTGGTTCTTAATGGTAACAAAGCAATGCTGCTCTATCCCACTGCTATCATAATGTGAATAACAAATTATTTACCGCGGCAACCAATAAAGGAAACAAATTCAAAAATTATATCTAATACAATTTTTTGTTTGATACTCACAACAGCGGCTCTGGGTAATACTATCATACTGTCTGCATTTTTCCTTCTCAAATATTCCTTATTCTTTATGTCATGTCAACACAGAGCGTTCAATATATTATCTTCAATATTTAACTGAAGTACTTCATACTTTTGTGTTGCTTATGTTGTGGTCAACAACATTTTTTTAACTTTTTTTAAATTTGTAATTTTTTAATGAATTTGTGTAAATTATATGCTTATCTCATCGTATAAAGATATGCATACTTTTAGGTACCTATTTGAAACACTTCTCCATCTGTTTTCTGTCTTTGCATTCCCAAATAGCGGCTGTGTAGCAGATATATTTTGAAACTTGATTGCATACTGAAGTTTGTAGAACGATCCAGAAACTTCGACACTAGTGTAGAAGTTTCTACTTCAATCATTCGAAAGCTATAAAAACCACCACACTATTCAAAGTCGATCGAAGTTGAGTAGAGACCGTAACAGTGTGTTCATCGTGCATTTTAATCGAAGCAGCATTTGTAATTGTGATTTTGTAAAGTGATGAATTGAATTGTGAAATAAAGTGCAAATTGTAAGAAAGTAAACTTCAAGCCTAATATTAAGTGTGTAAATAGTAATAATTAAATAAAGTTAGGTATTTTAATTTAACCAGCGATTGTGTGATTACTACACGATCCAGTGGTACGAATTAAAGTACAGAGAATTAGAGTAAATTGTCAGAAAGGCAATTTCGTAACAGTATAAATTGTCAAGAGGGCAACTTCGTAACAATATGTATATAAGTATGCTATATACATACGAGTATATTATTTATTTTCAATATTTGATTATGAACAAATTTAATATAAGAAAAAATATATATATTCTGCACATCTGCAGTACAAGTGCTATAAGATGATGCAAATTTCTGAAAAATCGGACCAGTAGTTTTTGTGTAATCGATACGACAAAAAAGGCTTAGCCGATTAATATAATTATTGACTGTTAAGTGAGAAATGTCTTGACATTCGAAGAATTTCAGTTTTTCAACACGATCTTAATATTCTAAATCAGACTTAATAGTTTCAATCTTTCCATGAATATTCCTATTATATCATCAAATGTGGAAAGACCAGGTAATATGAAGAAATGGCACCTTTTCCTTAGTAATTTTGCTTTCAATCATAGAGGATCCTGATACGGTTTCTACTTGAAAAGTTTTATGCCGGGAAACGATGCTGTTTTATATGCACTGAATATTGTATTCAGGATCTCTGCGACCTCCGCCACACAGTAAGTTACTTTAGCTTGCGACATTATGCCAAAGTAATTCTGTCCAACAAACGCCTGGTAGCTCCCGGTTGCAAAAACGCGAAGTTCACATAACAACCACATCATTGGTGGAATCGCATCGCTACGTGTGGTTACACTTAGTTTATCAACAATTCTATTAAAGAAATGTCGACACACAGTCTTTAGCAGCCGATATAATTGTATAAAGTGATCCTCTGTCACCTCAAAAGGATTATGCGCATCTCTTAAGTTTCGCCGCGTAAGTATCACACGGTAGCTGCAGAAAAAATTGATTCAATCAAACACTAACTTTAACACACAACAGATGTGTTTTTGTGAAAAATATAAATTTAAATGTCTGTCCTTGAGTTGCGTAGCAACAGATACTCAAGGACAGACTTTTTTTTCTTGACTAATGGTATTTTTGGCTGGCAAAAAACCTCCACTGTGGATGCCGACTGGTAATAGATATCACAGTATGATCCTGGTATCAGGAGGTATCTAAATAAGATGAGGATGTAAAGTCGGTTGTTTTGTACTCCTCAATAGTACTAATAGTGAAAAGTTCTATCGAGTAGGAGGTCTTGTCAGATTTTAAGCTCGACCGCGTACATGTCCCGTCGCCGAAGGGACAGAGATCCTTCGAGAAAGCCAATTCGACCAAAAGAGTGAAGACGCAACTGTCACTCCGAGGAAGACATTCACGGAAGTCGCAAAAAACTGCATAATCATAGGCATTCTATATAGATACAGGAAATCCGGAAGGGAAAATTCAGCGTAAGCAATGGGAGTGGGTTCAAGCCGCCCTGGCAGAGGTGTTTCTAGGGGTGCTAGAAAAAAATCCCGGACTTCCACCGACATGCGAGGCTGCAGGCAGGCACCAGGGCCAGATAAAGATTACCGCCTGCGACGATGAGAGATCGGCAGAGCTGTATAAGGCTTCCATCTCAGAAGTAGGGGAGGTGAACCCGGGTGCCAAACTGGTAGCGGTCGATAATGAATGTATTCCATCTCGTCCGAGAGCGAGAGCTTGGATTCCCGATACATCGGACGATCACAAGACAATAATGAGAATCTTCAGAGCAAGCAACCCGGAACTCCCGGTATATGATGATATTCATCAAAAATGAAAGCGGTGGCGGCAATACAGAAGCGGTGGATACGAAGCATGTCACGATGCAGGTGCTGCTGCTGCTAATTAAGGAAACAGTAGAGGCGTTGGCGAAATGCGACGGCTTAATTCGGTATGGATTCGGCAAGGTGAAGGTGAAGGCTTATAAACGCTCGTGTCAACAGCCGAATCGGAAATAAATGACGAGACCGATAATGAGCTGGAGACAGTGAGTAACATCGAAAGCCAGAAGGAGGGTTACATATCTTCAAGTTCTGAGCTTAGCAGGGCCCTGGAGAGAATTTACTCAGAGAAGGAGCTAATGAAGCTCCTACAAATAAACCTCCACCACACTAAATCAGCTTCAGCTACACTCCTGAATACACTCATTCAGGATCCGTGGATGAGTGGAGGAAGAGTGTGTGGACTGAGGACACCAGGTTATAAAGTTCACACAGCCAATAGTGGAAGCAAAATCAGGGCGTGAATACTTGCTAACACACAACTTAGTGTTTTTATAATTCATAATTACAGTAATGAAGACCATGCAACGGTCAGCTGAGAAACAAACGGATGATGACCCAGGGCCTTCACCATTGGATATGCTAAGGAAGTTAATAGCGAATAGCGAGGCTTCCGTAGTGGGTCTTATACTGAGGTGTGATGCAAATACCCATCATACGGTATGGGTTGGCTCCGACATCAGCATACGGGGTGAGTTTCTTATCAACTACATTATGAGTAGAAAGTTGCTACTTTGTAACAGGGGAAATGAATCCAGATTATCACGCGCAATCGTCACGAAGTGCTAGATATTACGTTGGTATTGGATGTATTATTCGAAAAGGTGGTACAATAGAAGGTTCTATCGGAACACTCAGTACTATCGCTATATTGAGGTCATATTCCAAGAAGAAACGTCCCTACCAAACACATATAGGAATTATAGAAGGACTAACTGGCAGAAATATAATCTTAAGTTAGAGAAAGTTCTTCCTAAATATCCAGCAGAAATTCCTGACAATGCTGAGTCCCTAGATAATCTTGTCAGGTCTTTCACCAACTCTTGCATGAAGGCACTAAATAGAGCGTGACCTAAAAACTATAATAGAGGTAAAAGGCAACCCCCCTTAACAAACTAAGAAGGGAGTTTAAAGTCCAATTCAATAAAGCGAAATCCTCTCGGAACGAAAGCGGCTGGGACTGTTATAGTGACAAGTTAAAAAAACTACAAAAAGGAATTGAGAAAATTGAAAAGAACATCCTTCTGTGTTGATATTTAGGGCACCACAGAGGCACTACGCAAGATTCTCTCAAGCTCCACTCCAACAATTGGTTACTTCCAGAAACCCGACAAGAGCTGAACAGAATCAAGTGAGGAGTCTCTAAATCTGTTATTAAATAAGCACTTTCCTGATAACCCTACAACGGGTAGAATGACAACTAAACATAATTCTACGGCAAAGTCCGAAATTATAAATATCATTTCGGAAGCTAGTATCACGTGGGCCGTGAAAACTTTTAAACCCTTTAAGTCGCCTGGACCAGACGGGTGCTTCCCAGCTCAACTACTGTATTCAATAAGCTACATTATGGAATGGTTAATAGTTATTTTCAACAGTGCGCTGAGTTTAAATCATATCCCCTCGCCTTGGAGGGAACTGAAAGTGAATTTTATCCCAAAGGCTGGGAAAAGTACACATGTTAGTCCAAAGGATTTCAGGCCTATCAGTCTTTCTCTTTTTTTATTGAAAACTGTATTAAATCAGGGAAATAATAACCCCATCTCAAATGGCGACTTCACAAAACGCGTATTGTAAAGGTAAATCTACAGAAACAGCTTTAAATTCGCTAGTGACGGTATTTGAGAAGTGAATGGAAGACAAATAATACACATTGGTAGCTTTCCTAGACATTGAGGGCCCTTTTAATAATACCCAAGGCAATAACCGGTGCATTGACGGAGTTGAGTGTCCCCGAAGCGCTGGTTGTTTTCATCGAACAAATGCTTATATGCAGGTTTGAGAATTCCTTATTGGAAGCGCCGAGTTTACATTGATTCGTCAGCAGGGATACTCCTCAAGGCGGCGTGCTGTCTCCTCTCCTATGAGTACCGACAATGAATAAACTGTTAAAGGGCTTAGAGGAGAGAAGAGTGCATGTTGTTGTCTATGCAGACGGTATTGCCATCTCGGTCAAAAGCAAATCCCCAACATGCTTTATGAAGTCATGCAAAGCATATTAGATGAGCAAATCTATGGTCAGAATCATGTGGTTTGGCCATAAACGCCAACAAAACAGAAGGGGTATTATTTAGTAGAAAACATTGAGTACCAGAGGTAAATCCCCCTAAAATAAATGAAATAACTTTGACTTTCAAAAATAAAGCTCGCTACCTGGGACTGATTTTCGACACGAAGCTTAATTGGAAATTAAATGTAGAGGAGAGATTTAGAAAAGCATAATAGCACTCTATTCGTATAGGAAGAGAGTAGGACTAAAATGGGGTATGGCGTCTCGAATAGTAGTGGTTATACACCGCAGTGGTTAGACGGATTTTGTTGTACGTCATACTGGTGTGGTGGCCGGCACGTCATAAAAGCTATGTTGTGAACAACTTAGAGGGTATTCAGGGAGCAGCTAGATTATGTATATGCGGAGCTCTTAAAACTACTCCCACGGCGGCATTGCACATTATGCTAGACATTTTCCACATTGATTTGCTTGGAAAACAACTTGAAATGAAATCGACTATTAGACTCAGGGAACTCTCCCTGAGTCTAATAGTATTTTAACTACAAGTAGCAGTGGTCATATGACTATAGTAGAAAAATTCCTAATATTCCCGATACTACTGATTACTGTATCTCATTAGAACGGAATTTAAGAAAACCCTTTAACACCCACAAAGGAGGACTGAGATAATGGAATCATGAGTGACAAGAACGAAATTAGCATTTACACTGACGGTTCAAAACTTAATGATCGGGTGGGTCGAGGTGTATTTTCTGAAAGAATATGCCCCTATCTATGAGGGATATATATATCTACTCGGACGGCCAGGGAGGGGACAACAGTAACTATTCTTCCGGGTAAAGTTCCATTACCAATGCCTTTAGCAACAAGCAGATTGCTAATAGATAGATACACACTAATAGGGGTCACTATTTGGTTGGTAAACACGCAAGTAGACTGAGGGTACCCCACTATGAATTTGTAAGAGATGTCAAGATGTCGAGGAAGAGGAAACAGTGGAACAACTCCTGTGTGGGTGCATTTCTCTATACAGAAAAAGGTTCACCACTCTTGGATTTGCATTTCTTGACAGCATTGAGGAGTTTTCCAGGATGAAGCTAACGAAAGTGGCTACTTTTATTAAATCGACTGGATGGTTAAAGGAGGATCCGGATGTGTAAGGGAAAAGCTCTAGTGGCCACAATTGGCCTTGAACAGGCCTTAGTGAGTCTTAGAAAAACCATATAACATAACCTAACCGAATGGTATTTTTATTCGAGCTTTGCGATATGCGATATTATTAGTTCTTTACCACCTGTCTCCCTCGCTCTCACTCTCTCTATCTCTCTCATCTGTCGCTCTTATCTCCATTGGTCTCTCTAAATTGAAAGTCTTTTTAAATATCTATATTTTGATATCAATAATGTAAACATAAATGTCCGCCCTTAAATCCAAATTGAAGCCTACATCCCATCCGTAAATAGATTCCCTATCTAGATCTAAACTAATTTGTGAATTTCAACTCAATTGGCCGTTCAGCTTCTAAGTTTTGCGATCACAAACAAGACAAACTCAAATTTTCGTTAATATTGCCAATACCACCACAAAAAACTACTTTCTAGAACCTTCTTTTCCACAAACCAAATGTTGCACAGAGTGAGATTTTCGCGATCTAGATTACCAAAAGTGCAAAAATTAACTTGAACTTTTTATATTTATTATAACTGAATATGGTTGGAAAACATCCAAATTTTTTAAAAACAACCTTTGAATGTCATATATCCAATGCAACCTAATAAAGCATAAAAACACATCTGGGTGCGCCTTACGATACATTCAAGTTGAATTACCTGTACGTTCAAAATGAGTTTGCACTCGATAAAGCATTGTACATTATCGCTGAATTTCGTATTACGATCAAGTGTGCTCATGTGCTGAATGAAAGCTGAATGTACTGAGTGTAAAATACTTGACCGCTGCCATTGGCATTTATTGGTGGAAATGTAATTTACAGAGAAAGACTCTGTCTAATTAAAATACAAATTACATTTTAAAAAATTACCGTAAATGTACATTTACAAGTTGAGAGCAGAGTTAGCAGGAATATAAGACGCAGAAGAATGCAGGGATATTTTCTGTTGTGTGTTAAAGCTAGTATTTGATTGAATATATTTTTTATGCAGCTACGGTGTGATACTTGCGCGGCGGAACATAAGAGATGCGCATAATCGTTTCGAGGTGACTGTGGAGCATTTCGGCTACCAAAGACTGTGTGTCGACATTTCTTTAATAGAATTATTGATGAATTCAGTGTAACCACAGGAAGTGATGCGATTCCACCAATGATGTGGGTTTTATGCGGACTTCGCTTTTTTGCAACCGGGCGTTTGTTGGACAGAATTACTTTAGCACAATGTGGCAAGCTAAAGTAAGCTACTATTGGCGTAAAGGAGACCATTCTATTGATATTCTAGTAATTTGCGATAACAATTAGTTAATTAGGAACGTAAATGCTAAATTTCCCGGAACAACCCATTATGCGTCTATTTGGTGGAGGTCAGCGGTTTTATCGCACTTCGAAGATTTGTGTAGTTAGAGCAGAAGGAATTTTTGGCTTTTGGGTGCTAGCGGGTTCCCATTGCAAACGTAGCTAATGACACCCAAAGCACATTGTACTATCGAACGTTGTGTTAGTATTTAAAAAACTCGATTTAGGTGGGTCAACGTGTCTTAAACTATGATCCTATAAAAAACCGAGGAAAGAAGTCTGAAGTTGGGTTAGACCGACTACGAAATACCTTTTACCTTTTCTTGTGCGTGCAAGTTCAACAATGGGGATATTTTCTTGATAAATCATCATTAGGAGCACACTAACGGAAATTTTTGGTAGGGTATTCTTAGGTTATTAATATTTGTTAATAGTGGGCGTGGCAGTTAATATATACCGCCCACTTTTTGCACAGTGTTTAGTAGGACCCACATCTCCAGAACTGTCAAATAATGTCACGATTCCGTCTATTGGACCGAAGTTATAGTCATTTTAAAAAAGGTGAAAAAAGTTCCTTATATAGGAGGTAGGCGTGGTCTTTGTTCAAATCGGCCCATATAGCAATCTGGTTCTGTATCTTTGTGCAGGCTACACTTTTGCAAATTTTCATTAAGATAGCTTTAACGGTGTAACTTTTTTGCTTTTTTGCCACAGACGGACAGACGGACGGACGGACAAAATAAAAATTGCATAGAAACCTACCACGCCTCCTTCTAGAAATTGCCCCCTTTCTCAAAAGCACAAAATTAGTATACCCTATTTACCTTTTTTAAAGGTAAAGGGTATAAACAGGGAATTTCTAAACTCATGCTGCGTGTTACATAATCTTCTAATAAAAGAAAATGTTCCTTTGATGAAGAGTTTCTACAAATAGATGATTTAGTAGTTGAAGATGAAATAGTTCATGAACTTACTAGAGACAATGTTTATAATAAAGGTTTCGCATAAGACAGCGAATAGTTAACGAATATTTGAATTGTACACTGTTCATTTAGTTTTTACGGTATTCATGTTATGTTATATGTTAGTATTTTTAAATCAAATTAATTAACTTAGTGTTTTTAAGGAAACTATATAATTTTTTTTATATTATCAGTTGAAGGATTGTTTAGCAGCTCGCTGGGGATTGTTTCCGAAAGAGGATTGCTCCTCGCAATATGAAAGTGCTGGCATTCGTCCAATAAATGGATTATTGAAACTGATTGTTTATGGCAATTTGGCGTGCCTGATCCATTTAGCAGGTGTTCGTGGCTAATTTTGATGTGCCCTAGTCTGAGGCGAATGAACGGACGGATCTCGAACTAATTGAGATGTGTTGCGTAGTTAGGGCAAAGTCTCAATGGGTTGATTGAAGCATAATGGTGTACGTAGTCAGCCCAAGAGGTATGTTATATTTGGAGCATATATTCATATATATAGCGGTGTGTCTTTTTTTCCGATGGTGCTGAATGTCCTGGAGTCCTTCAGGCAATATTGGCCATTGCGTCAGCATATTCGTTCCCGTGAATATCAGAATGGCTGGGAATCCACATTATTTTTATTTTTTTGTTGAATTTTATAATCCACATTATTTTTATTTTTTTGTTGAATTTTATAAGCTTTGGATAAATTGCAAATATAATTATTACTTGATTGACTGTCTGAGCAAATTATAAATTTACTCCTGGCTTTGGCTGATATGGTAATTGTGTAGTAGATTGCTGTTAGCTCTGCAGTGAATGCACAGCAAGGGTTGCCGAGTAGACCAATGCTTGATAGACCACCATTGTTGTTTACTACAGCGAAAGAAGTCCCATAATCTTAATTTATGTTCCACGAAAATTTGCTGACAGGTAGAGCGGTCGGTGTCCTTTTTTGAGTATTTTAACAGGTCAAGTATATGGATGAGTCACTGAGCATCCAAGATATGAGATCTTTTAAGAGGGTTAATAATTAATTGTTCTTGTTTTACAAATCGGATACACTTGTCGATGGTACTAAGAATTTTTACCGGTCGTTTGTGATTTAAACATTTTGTGATCACTTTTTGAAGGATAGGGCTAAATCCGGACAATAATTTTGGTATTAAACGTAGGGAGGCGTATTGAACTCTCTCTTCTATTGACGGCATTCCTGTCTCAGATAGAATATTTTTCGTAGGTGTTTTTGGGAATGCGCGTAGGTTTCTTCTTTTTCCAGTATGGTATGGTGCGGCTAGACGGCGAATATTGCAAGCTGCACAATGTCCATATATAGACAGTCTGTAGTCAATTTTTGACAAGGTAAGAGACCTTTTAATGCTGACTTAGGTTTTAGGATGGGATCGAGAGAATATAGAAGAAAGGAATTTGATAATATTCTGTCTTATGTCAAGACTTTTCCTAATGTAATAGCAGTGTTCCTTAAAAGCATATTTACTGTCTATGATTATGCCTAAGGTTTTCAACGTATTTCCGATTTGAATGATTGCATTTCGAAAGCTTATATCAAAACCGGCACATGATTTCTTCTTGCAAATATGTAGGCTGCCGCAATTGTTAAACGCTACATTCGCTCCAGAAATATTTGACCATTTAGATAGGTCTTCAAGAATAGCGGTGAAAGTACTGCGTACGAGGTTGTTGTTTTGGCAACTTGAGAATATGAAGACGTCTTCGGCATATATGCAGTGTTCTACATATTTTTGCAGACAGAGGTGATCCTTGTGGGATTCCGTTGGCGAGAGGTTCTACTCTCGCCAGAGCTGAATCGATCGTAACTCTAATTTTACGATTTGGCAAAAAACTTTTGACAAAATTAAATATCTTTGTCCGATATTCCATTTGAGCAATTGTTTAAATACCACATGTGGGCCTATTCGGTCGAAAGCCTATACTTAGGACTGTGAGATGGTTTCTGCATGAAAGTGCTCTCGATACGTAATGGTCGAAGTAGATATGAGTGTCCATGGTACCCTGTCCCTTTTTTAATCCAACTTTATGTGAGTTTATAAATTTACCCCTTTTGATGAAGTACTACTTAATTGCCTTCTGGCAATTATTTTTTCCATAAGTTTACCCATACAGGAGAGTCATGAAATAGGCGGTATCCCGACAGTTCTATTTTTGTTTGTTTCGGTTTCGGTATTGGAATAATATTCGCTATTGAATATTTTTTTTTCCAGAAATTTTTTGGCGCTGTTTTTGTCTTTTACTAGAAGCAGCAAGTTACCTTCGCGAAGCTCCGAAATTTTTATTATATCCTTGATAATCACGTTTAGTGCTTTACGCACTGCAAAGCAAGACAAATTTTGTAGTGTTTTGTTGGTGTCTAAAGAGGAGACCACTATGAATTTGGGGTTTGGTAGATTTATTGTTTATAATGTTGGGAAAAATTCCATATTTTTGTCTATTTTTTTCTTTTCGTTTTTATTGGGGCTTTCGCTTAGCAACGCAATGCGATTACCCTCTAAATTTGGCCTAGATGTCATTGTATTTATTGATTCACGCTAGTTTTCACACAATAAAAAACTTAACACTAAGATAAATGGCCCGATTGGTTTTCAGACAATATCAAACAATAACAAAAAATTAACACTGCATATAGAGATATGGTGATATAATTGGTTCGATTATATTAGTAGTTTGAACGCAAAATAGAACTAAAAACTTTTGTTTTTTTTTAAATTTTTCCGATTTTTGAACTGCTTGACAGGAATTACTTGTGATGTGTATTGTATTATTATATTGAAAAAGTACTGCTCAGCAGCTGTCTTTGATATTGGCAAGTCATTTGATAGGGTTTAGTATACAAAATTTGTAAATTTTTACCTACTAGAGTGCACCAATTATTAAAATCTTATTTACATAATCGGAAATATCAAGCCCAGCACAAACAGTTTGTTACAAACTTATTTGTGGATATTCTGAATTTTGGAGGACAGTACAAAGCGGATATAGGTATGTTGTCATCCCTTCCGACCAAACAAATTGATGTTGCTTGAAGGTACTCTTTGTCGTATTCTTCCATAGTAAAATGTTTTATTCTATTTTTGATTAAAATTCCCGACTTTGACATTAAATCTGGAGCTCCAAAAGGAAGTGTTCTTGGGCCAATGTTGTAGTTAGTGTGCACTTCAAACCTACCTACAGACAATCGTCTTATGACGTCTACATTTGCTGATGATACCGCCATATGCAGCTCGCACAAAAACCCACGGATAGCATCGAGAGACCTGAGTGATCACGTAAAATTTGTAGTCTTGGCTAACTGGCGCATTCGCGTTAATGAAAAAAAGTACTCACGTTATATTCACCTTCCGAAACGACACTTGAAATTGCATTAAACGGCGTATTTATTCCTCAAGCTAACGAAGTAACCTTCTTAATGATCCATCTCTACCGTAGCCTGACTTGGCGTACCTACATTGAAGCAAAATGCACCCAAATGAAACTGAAGCCAGAAAGCATCAATTGCTTACTCAACAAGAAATCCGGACTGCGCTTAGAGCACACAGTTTTAATTTATAACGCTGTTATTAAACCAATATGGACGTATGGAGCCCAGCTGTGGGGAAACTCTAGTGCATCCAGTTATTGATTTAATCCAGCGCGTACAATCGAAAATTCTTCAAATGATTTTATGTTGTCCGAACATCCATAGCGATCTGAATATTCCGACAGTTAAGGGTGTTCAAATCATATATTTTTTATGATTTTGATTTATAATTTTTTAAATTAAACGAATGATGTGCTCTCGGCAAGCGCTGCTTCTCAACTGCCTCTCCGCTGTCGTGCCGATGCTACGCATCGTCCGTGTGTTGCCTTCGTGGAGTGTCGCGAAGCTGTTGCTACATGCGCGAACATCCTTCGGCCTTGAGACTCGATGCCACTCGAGGCTCAACTGGTTCTACGGGTAGCAAACATAATCGCTGTATGGGTCGAGTGATTGTACCATGTCCAGTCCACAGTGTGACATTCCGCACCAAACCTTCTGCACCCGGGTGTACTCCAATTACACGTGCCATAATCCAAAGCGTTGGTGGTATTGCTTAATTTTTAATGGCGACTAAATCGCCCTCCTTCGTATTTTGTCGAGCTTCTCGCCATTTGGGACGCTGCTGTAATTCATATAGGTAGCTCCGATTTCCGCGAGGAAGGTCTGCATGGCTTCAACAGTCAATAGGCGTGATCCCATGACACGACGGAAGTGGTGTTTGACAGCCTGCAACAGCTTCCGCGGCGCAGACGCTACCCGTAGATACGGTAGACGGCGATTGTTCTCCGTACCAAGCGCAGCCGTGAGACGCTGCCGCGAAACGCCGCCTCTAAGCACTGTCACCCAGCGCTTGTCAGCGGCATATGGGTCAGGAATCACTAAATTGGGAAAATCTAACTTGTACAAAGCGCGTCTATTTATGCAATATGAATACATTTGGCCCGATATATATGAACATGAAATCAATTCGTCGGACTCGCCGTACAAATTCACCAGTTCTGCTACCATATATTTTAACGATTTTAAATTTATTCTGCTATTCTATTTCGAATGGCAGCTTCAACCCAATTTATGAAATATAATTTGGAAGAGAGATTCCATATCATCTTCTGCAAATACGTATAGCTGCTCCTTACTTCATGCGAATTTGACAAACTCTACGCTGCTCATGACTTCATCCGAATTTGTCAGCGTTGCCTTGACAGTTTTGAGCTAATGTGGCGGAATCGCTTAAAATATTTTATGTTCCATTCCATATACGCACACCCAAATAACACAAAACAATAAAAACAAACAAAACAAAGGAAACCCCCATTTAAGTGTAGCCAATACTTTGCTCTTTTTTCACACAATTTACGCACCGCTCTTGTTATAATCATTATTTTTCACAATTAAAGTAGAATCTGATTCCTTACTTTGATATCAAATAAATGATGCCGGTTAATTTAAAATTTAGTTCAGAATTGTTCAAATCATATAAATGTTCAAATCATATATTTTTTATGATTTAGATTTATTAATTTTTAAATTAAACGAATCATGTGCTCCCGGCAAGCGCTGCTTCTCAACTGCCTCTCCGCTGTCGTGTCGATCGTCCGTGTGTTGCCTTCGTGCAGTATCGCGAAGCTTTTGCTACATGCGCGAACAAATGGTAGATTAAATAAAATTAAATGTAATGTTCTATATATTTATGTTGACTTCCTCAGTGCCTAGTCTATTAAAAATGATACCTTTTGCATGTTTATGGAGCCTTCAAAATTTGTCCTCGATTTCATTTCACATACATCTTGTATGTAAAACTACTCTACATGCTGCTTCTCCTCTCTTTGTATAATCTTGGCTTTTAGAAGTTACTTGATATAAGTTAAAATACGTTTTGTTCAATACTTTTATTTAATTCACTTAATTTATTTATAAGTTAAAATACGTTTTATTCAATACTTCAATTTACCTAATTTCTTTACTAATATCTTCTTTGAAGACATGTTGTTTAGCCGGTTGTAGGAACAGAAAAGAAGTCAAAATAAATAAAATCAAGAATAAAAATTAAAGCTATCCAGCAGTGCAAATGAATTGAATTTGAAGATTTTTACACCACTGGGGCAAGTTATATGTATTACATACTATGTAAATGTGAAAAAAAACAATGGGCAACACTAAACATACATAAGTTGAAAGGCGAAAGAAATGTGCGCACCGTAACTTATATGTGAAAATTCATCAGAATTTGTATTGGAGCAGTAACCGAAACTTGTTTAGATTACTTGGCTTTATTATAATTTTGTAAGGAAATCAGATTTTTCGGAATATAATTTCAGAACTTAAAATTTTAAATATATGATTTGGCTACTTTCACAAAAATTTTAATCTAACTGATAAACGGTTGCAAATTTGTTGCACTTAAAATAAAAGTTAAATTTTACATCTAACGATCAAACTTTTGATGACTTATTTTTAAAATAATTTTTAGATATAAATAAACCTGTAACATTAGTAATATCTGAACTCTAAAATAGTTTTCCTTTGTTGCTTTGATTATAGAATTTCCAAAGCGTTTTTTGTTATTATTGTCAATTAATAACGACTCTTCTGACACTGCCGACAGAATTGATGCCACCTTTTACTAAATAAAATGCAATTTATTAAATAAGATATGCAGAGGAACTATTTTCCCGTTTTTCTCTCAGTTCAAAATATATTATACTTTGTTTACTAATTTACGAAGTATAATATTCGATGATATTTGCAGTAATTTATCCTTTATAAAATGTAAACAACATTATAACATATATATGAAATACTTACAATCTTTCCTGCTTCTTTCAAAAAACTTAGTTTCACACTATTAACCGAATAGACTATTTGCTTACCTCCTACATACGTTTTATATTACAGGTCACTAACTTAGTTCCTAATTACTCCCAAACCAACCGTACTTCAAAGTAAAAGTTACTATTCAAAAGACGAGGTAAAAATATTCTTATCAACATTTCATTATGAGAACTTATTTCGTACTCTGAAAATACAACATATCCATAATATATAGAGGTGTATTCTGAGAGACAGGAAGATTCAGTTGAATAGAAAAAAAATAAATATAGGTTTAAAATACTTACCTTTACCACGCTGTATACTGCTTGGGCGTATAACATGTTAACTTCGACTGGATCTTGAGATAACTCTCGGATTGATTTAAATAATCTCTTTTTAAACACAAATCTATTTTCACCAGCTCCAGCTCCATTAGATATTCGTTTGTTCGGAGTGCCCACAGGTTGCATTTTTATTTGTTTAACTTCCCACGCGGCAATTATATCATATAGATAATCGAAGGTTTTTATATACTCCTCTCCATCTGGCCTTGATTGAAATATAGCCCAACCTTCTGTATTAGTAAGATTAAGTTTGTCTGCAAGTTTTAAAACAGCATCTCCAGCTGTATCAGTAGGATGTACATCAATAGCTTTTGTGCGACCATCCAAAAAGAAAAATCGGCATACAATCGTTCCAAGCCGCTTCATTGCCTAAAAAATATGTTCCAATATTTAAAAATTCATATACCATACCAAAACAAATTAAACAATGCAATGTAATGAGTATATAACGGCTTAAAAATCGTAATTCATGTTATGCAACCTCTTATAATTCGTAATGCAAAGTGGAATGCATACTCAATTTATTTTTTCTAAGTTTGCTTATTAGTTTTTAGTCCAAAACGAAATTCTTGAGTGATCTGATAAAAGATGCTAAAGACATCTTTAATGTAGATGAGACTGGTTTGTTTTATAAATGATTGCCAGATCTAACATTTGCTTCAAAAATTAAAAATGTCATGGTAGTAAGCATAATAAAGAACAAGTTACTTTATCATTTTCTGTAAACATAGATGGCATCAAAAAACTTGAACCACTACTAATTGGGAAGTCTGCAAAGCCAAGGTGCTTAAACACATTCGTTGCTTACCAATGCATTACCGAACCATTAAGAACATGGGGGGGGGTAAGGATAACTACCGATATATTTAACGAATGACTGCAGATGTTGAATAACTCCATGAAATCTAAAAATCAAGAGATATTGTTATTCATGGACAATTGTACGGCCGCATAATAGGTCCCCTTTTTCCCCATCCAACACCACATCCAACTTGCAGCCCCTTGACCAGGGTATTACAACAAATGTTAAATCATTATAACGCAAGGGAATTGTTATTATATTAATCTGGTTAATTTGATCATAAAAAGGAGAAGAAATGTACGCTATTTAAAGCATTACAAATTACTTAGAAAAAGTGAAAAAGCATTAGCGCAGCTTGTATTTAAAAACGCTTTCGTGCTTGTTGTTTTAATAAAGATTTCAACGCCAATTTATGTGAGGGCTACCAATTGAACATATATTATCTATGGAATCGAATTATGGAATGGAACTCTGAAAATGCTGTCTCTTTCGAGGATTCTGTAAATGTTGATAACGTGGCTGTATCCGATATTTTGTTAGATAAGGGCATCTTGGAAAAAGTTAGAGCTAGCAAGAATGAGTGTGATGGAGATGAAGAAGAACTTATAAGGAATAAAACAGCAAAAATCCACCATTCAATAACTAAGATATTCACCCCAATTCTCAATAACTTTCCGCAGTGAATTTTTTCACTTTCCGCATATTCTAAACAAACCCCGCATGCGATTTTTCACATTTCAATTTTCGGACTTGCGAAAAAATCCGCAAAAGAATTCCGCATCCGCAATCCACGGTATTCTAAAGAACATAAATTTGCGGAAATTTTTCACATTTCACATAATTTTGTTCGCCAACATTTTTGATGTGAAATTAGTGGAATCTTGTAAGTATTTAATTAAAACTTCTTAAAAATCCAATTCTTTTAATAAAATGGGGTTATAAATTAATTTGATGAATTAAAATATGGAAAATAGGAATTTTTTTTAGGAAAATTTTAAATAATCTTAAATTTGGAAATTTATTTGCGGGCAAGCACAAGAAAAATGTAAGTTTTTAATGCACAAGGTATGTATGTATATTTGTATATTGTGAATGTTTTTTTAAGGACGAGGACAACCAACAAGCTTCAGATGGAAAGTCTATTAGAAACAATGTTTTCAAACCACGACATTGCCAGTGGATTCCACAAGAGGTCGAATGAAGATGTATCCAAGTTCTGGGAGGAAAAAATGCGGAAACTGGACAGAGCTATCGCTACACCGTGGTCCTTTTCAACTCCAGTTTGGCAACCTCCTTCTGCAAAGAAGCGCAAACATGCACTTAGCTTAACTATTGGAGCAATTGAAAATTTCTTCTTCCTCTGTTGCAAAGCACCCGTTAATATTTGAAGTAATATATTTAGCTTCCTTATTTATGAAATTTTAAAATGTAAGAAAATGGCAGATTGTTGCTAAAAGTACCAAGATTAATTTACACTTACAGTGATTCAGTTAATTCAAGAGTGTTGGAACTGTCCCTCAAATTTCTCCTTCTAAATGCCACCACTGCTTCTGCTTCCTCTGCAACCAATCTAAACGCTATACTATTCATATTCATTATTAATAACAATAATATAACAATCCACTGAAACATATATTTTTAACCCTTTATGATTTTTTAAAAATTTTTGCGAGTTAATTATAAAACCAAATCACATAAGAAACTCAGCTGTTTGTAAGTCGAAGTGTGGTTTGAAACTTCACTACGAATTCCGAATCGGCATAAATTGAGAATAGGCGGAAAAAATCCGCATGGAAAATAAAATCCGCGTGAAAAAGAATCCGCATGCGTATTTAGATTTGGGGTGATCATGTTTCATTTCCAATAATCAAAGATTACAAACTTTTAAAGTTTGATTTCTTTGTAAATATTATGTATTTGTTTGAGGATCTATGCGTTTTTGATAACTTTTTTTTAGCGAAATAAATAGAATTATATATATATATCAATATTTTCAAAACTATATGTCACACCATTTGATTGTACTGATCATATTTACGACGATGCAAGAGCTTTACAAACCGTTTTAATAACTACAAAATAATAAGAATAGCTTACAAACCAGCGAATAGCCTTCAAGTGAGAAGAAATGTAGTGTACATATGTATTGGCAAAATTAACCAGATGAGCAACATTAAAAGCAGATAAGCAAAATTAAAATGTTGTAAAGTGGTGTAAAAATTGATAGTTCACAAATATTTTTAACTCTTCTCTGGACAGCATTATTATATTCTTCTGTTTTAATTTATATATATATATATATATATATATATATATATATATATATATATATATATATATATATATATATAAATATATATATATATATATATATATATATATATATATATATATTTATTTATATATTTATATATATTATATTATAGA
The DNA here is from genome assembly GCA_920105625.2 of Clusia tigrina. Lineage (NCBI taxonomy): Eukaryota > Metazoa > Arthropoda > Insecta > Diptera > Clusiidae > Clusia > Clusia tigrina. The sequence continues at coordinate 112,316,878 of OV050031.1, read as the reverse complement.
TTTATATATATATATATATATATATATATATATATATATATATATATATATATATATATATATATATATTTATATATTTATATATTTATATATTTATATATATTATATTATATATTTATATATATATATATATATATATATATATATATATATATATATATATATTGTTAAATGTACATATATTTTAATTCGATATTTTTAAGTTTCATTTAATACTGCAATTTTGATTTTTGTTCAATTTATTCTTTGCGTCAATAATAACAGAAGTTCGTTGCACTTTGCATAACAACAGTTTAAATTCTCTTGAACATTAAGGAGACGGAAATTCGACACGTTTGTTTGTTGTTTTTAGTCTCATGATAATATGCTACTCTAGCATATATGTTGTGCAATGTGCATCGAACTACAGTATTGCTGATCATACGTATTATTAATATTATATAGTATTGATTTTAACATGTAAATTTTGTATAAAAACGCAAGAAATTATTTAATAAAGCTAGTAATATAAATGGAAAATACTAAATATATTGGTGCTGGAGTGTTACTCGGCAAGACACCATTGAGCAATTACTATTATATGCCGAAGAAAGGCTAATTGCAGAAAAAATGCAATAGTTGAGTTGCCAGTTGGTAACTGATTTCTTTAATTCCCGAACAGGGTTTTTATATCATTTTCTTGAATTACATTTTCGATTACAATTTCGATTATTCTAATTTGTTTATATCTAATCGCTTTCGCTAAAAACTTAACTCAAATTCCACTCAAACACAAACGTGATTTAACCAATGACTGCACGCTGGGATTCCAATTACATTAGGACACATTACACATGTCAAGGCTGACAGTGTCGGAGTGCAGCCGATGGGTGTTGCTTATGTATTGGTTTGGTATGGATGTGTAGTGTTTGTGTAGATAGTGTTTGTGCTACACTACGTTTGTGGGCAATAGTGCCCATGCACTACTCTTCACGGAAAACATTACATTAAAACATCACTTGGTAATTTCTAATGCCAACTTTCTAATGACTGGTTGCGAAAAAGCCCACATAACATACTCGTATTCTTAAAATATATATCAATATTTATTTGTTAAAGCATTAATAAGCAGATATTTGATTTTTCTATTTTTCACACATTTTATTTCTATTTTGCTCTTTTAAATGGTTTTTTCTCGTTGTTTTTATACAGTTAACGATAGTAAACTTATAAAGTTGTGTCAGTAAAAAAAAAATATATATATGTGCAAGATCATAATAAGGATATTTAATAACAAAGTTTACTATGGAATACAACATTGGATAGACAATATTTTTTGTTTTACCATCTGGTATGCACAAGAATAAATCAGAAGGGTTTCCAACAGGTGAGCAGACCACATACAGCTGTCCATGTGTGAAGCATGAATTTTCCAAATTTATTTCCCACACAAGCAGGGTTTGCAACTATGCGTTTTTGATAATCCTTACAAATGCGAATCGCACTGGAAACTGCAAATGTTTGATTTGGAATGCCGTACCTATTGGGATTATTGGGATGCGTGGGAACAGTATATCTTCTCCTGTAAATTTTCCATTTAAAATTGTAACTGGTATGATATTGTTCATCGTCCTTTCTACTGAAAGCAAGTCGTGGTGGATTAATGTTTCGGAGAAGAATGATATGCAAATGTTCAATGATACAACGTGTGGTGGTATGTCTGGCAAATCAAGCGACTTCAAAAACTCGGCAGGATAACTGATGACATGTTCTGGATTAAATTTCAGTATTCAAAACGAAATAACGTTTTGAATACTGAAATTAATTAGATTGATATCGGTATTTTTGGCCGCTTATATAGCACGTGGACTAAGCCACTTATGATTTTTTTAATTATGCGCGATATTTAGGAAAACTCTGTTAATTTGTTCCCTTTTGGTTGCTGTGATTTGACAGTTGGGAATATGATACACTGTGCAGATGCATCGATTGCCAGCTTCCCATTTCCGATATCCAACAATTGTTATGCGAAGCGTTCAGCGGATGCATCATGTTGTAGTTGTACAAGCATATTGGTCTTCCTAGTCAGTTTCTGAACGTGCGCCATAAAACTAATGATTTCAGACATTAAGTTCATCAGCGGATGAACGTGGAATAACTAGTTGAGTTTGTCAAAAATTACCACACAATTAAATTAGTGCGCTACCTAAGAGCTGTTCAATATGATTGAAAATAACGTGCGTATTTGGTGTGGATTTTCAGTACTCGATGCATCAGCGAGTGGTGGTTTTTCAGTACTCGATGCAATGTTATGAAGATTTATTTCTTGGCAACCTTCACGATAAGTTGCACGTAGTTAACATTTTACTGTTCTTAGTTATTGGTACAAAGTCGGCCAACGTACATTGATTAACAGTAATCGCAAGTGAAAGTAATTTTGTGAACAGTAATACGAGGGCGGATTGATATTGAAGCTACCTAGCGCTAGATGGCAGCACAAACACAAAAACTTTTTTTTTTAAATTGCGATCTGTCAAAAGTCAGCTTTTAAAATTTCACCTAAATTCATAGATTAGTTTATTTGTTGTAGTCGTTTGAAGTAAGCACTTTTGTGTTTCTTGAAGAATGCAAAAAAGCGAATTTCGTGCAGTGATTAAACACTATTATTTGAAAGGAAAAACGGCGAAACATTCAAAAGAAAAGCTCGATAAACATTACGGTGAGTCTGCTCCATCAGATTACATGGTAAAATATTGGATTGCTGAATTTAAACGCAGCCGAACAAGCAATGCAACAATACCATCAACAGGAAGGCCGAAAGTGGTTACTGAAGAAAATATCAAGAAAATTCTCGATGTCTTTATGAATAATCGCCGAGTCAAGTTTCGTGAGATTGTTGAAATGGTAAACATATCATATGAACGTGTGTTCAACATTTTGCATGAACATTTGCATATGAAAAAGCTATCGGCAAGATGGGGGCCCATATGTCGTCACATAGGTGTTAAACATTTTTTTTATGTCTTCTTCCGTATGTGCTGATGCTGTTTCTAAGAGAGCTTTTACAAATCTTAGTTTTATTTCTGGCACAGATATAGCCGCCACGACAGTATCCCAGGCTTCAGGCTGCACCAAGAAATATGTCTCAAATCTCTTGAGTAAAGCTTCCTGCATTCTCTCGTTTACTGCGGCTAAGGACATAAAGCTCGCAGGCTCTAAACGACGCGTTTTTAGTCTTAAAGAAACTAAAGCAGGGACAAAATAGCCAAAATGCATTGTATTTTCGCCTTGTAAAAAATCAATTGCTTCAGCTATAGGTCCCGTAAGCTTTATGTATTCCTCCAAATATGCAAGCTCATCATTAAGAACTGTTGGAATTCCTAATCGATAGCACAATTCGGCAATGTTTGGTTTATGTTCCAGCAACTTTTTAACGGCATCGTAAACAGAGTTCCATCTTGTTACGCATGGAGTTGGCAAATTTGCGTTTATTACTGCCCTTATTGTTTCAGCTGATTTGTGTCTGTTGCATTTGTTCTATATCTGTGTGCATCTATTGAAAAAACCAGAATAAGATAAAGAAAGTATGCCGTTGGAAAAACTTATTTTTACCTATTGAAAGACCTTCTATTAATATCTTTTACATCTATAGAATTAATAATTTTGTTGAAGTCAGTTGTGGCCAGGAGATTCAAAGTGTGGCTCGCACAACGAAAAGGCCCTGATAGCCGTGGAGGCGTTACTGAACGAAATTCGAGACTTGAAACATTGATCGAGTCTTCTGAAGCAGAGCCAGAGTCGGATTCCTCATCAATTTTATGTTCATTTATAGAGCCTAAATCAATGAATCAAAATCAACAAAAGCATTTTTATGTTGAAAATAAATAACCATATCACTTACTCCATTCAACTCCAAATTCTTTAAATGCCTTCACAAAATTAGACCCATTGTCAGTGATTGTATAAAAAAATTTTTCCACAGGTATTTTATACTGATTATTGATGTCGCATATCATCTTTGTTACACGATGAAACGAATGTGTCCCCTTAAACCGTCGGCAAGCCAGTGCTGCAGATTTCCTGGTAAAATTATCATCCAGCCAATGGCAAGTGTAACCCAAAAATGATTTTTTTCCACTTGACCACACATCAGCAGTTACGCACACGTAATCAATTTTATCGATCTCGATTACAAGTTTTGCGACGTATTCATTGTGGCTCTCTAGAAGTAATCTTGTAATTGATCGCCTACTTGGAATACTTCTGCCAGGTAATAATTTTTTAAAGCTTTTTGTTTTAACAATGGACAAGGGAGACGCAGTTTCGGAAATAAAATTCAAAATGTCCCTGTTAAAAGTACATCTGCGACCAGCACTTTGCCCTTCTTCATCCTTTTTTAAGTTGAAGGCGCCGAGTTTTTGGGGATGCTCCTTTTTCAATGTTTTATGAAATTTGTGCTTACACGTAGCGATCCTTTGACCTTTTTGCCACAAAATTGGCAAACAGCAATCAAGCCACACATTTTTCTTTGATGGGGAGTTGTATTCATCTACATTTTAATAATATTTTCAACCGTTAAATCAAAAATTATGACATGTTTTTTTAAATTTACCTTCTCCACAGTTTTGAAAAATTCTTCGTTAAATAGAACCCTACTAACACCAATCAGTTCGTCATTCAAATCTGGCGTACTCTTTTCACTTTGCTGACCCAAAAAAGGTGAGCACCGACTATTGGAGCAAGTTGGAAGATCTTGTTCCCAAACATAGTCTGGATCATTAATTGAATCGTCGCTTCCAAAAGCATTTTCACTCATTATTAGAAATATTTCCGAAAAACTAAAAGCAAAATTTTACTTAAAATTCACTTCACGTGTAACTTCTTTAATCACTTTATCGCAAATGATAGAACTGTTAGAACATATAAAAACAAGTAAGGAATTTTAATCGGTCGAGGTCGGCTTTAAAATACCTTTCGTCTTTGGCATTAAACAAACCTAGCCCATTTTGGTAGTGTAACATGATTAAAATGCAAGATATAGGTTTCAAATAGTATATTTGATTGATATATTTATGTATAAGTTAATGCAAGTAAGTCTCCAACTGCATTAAACTAGCCACAGGCTGCAATGAGCGGATTCAATGCTCTCTCGCTGGCTGGGAAAAGTAGTGCTCGCGACAAACTACCTAAGTGGCATCTGCAGCTCTCTTCGCATAACGTCATGTGGAACGAAGCTCAGCGATGGTCACGTAGGCCTTTCTTTTAAAAGGTTTCTGTAGTTTTTAGTACTTTTTAGTTTTAAGCTCTCTTAGTTATACCCTTTACCTTTAAAGAAGGTAAATAGGGTATACTAACTTTGTGCTTTTGAGAGGGGTTGAAATTTCGAGAAGGAGGCATGGTAGGTATGGACATATACGAGTATATACAGATATGATCAGAATCACTTTCTAAGCAATTTTTATTTTGTCCGTCCGTCTGTCCGTCTGTGGCCACTTTTTTGCTACACCGTTAGAGCTATCTTAATGAAATTTTACAAAAGTATAGTCCGGACAAAGATACAGAACCAGATTGCTATATGGGCCGATTTGGACAAAGACCACGCCTACCTCCCATATAAGGAACTTTTTTCAACTTTTTTAAAATGACTATAATTTCGGTCCAATTGACGGAATCGTGACATTATTTGGCAGTCATGAGGATGTGGGTCCTACTAAACACTGTACAAAAGTGGGCGGTGTATATTAACTGCCACGCCCACTATTAACAAATACTCATAACTTAAGATCTGGTAGAAATTTTCGGACGAAATTTACGGGAAGGAACATGTGGACATTACAAAGCTATCTGCAACAAATGGGGCTGATCAGAGAAAAGACACGCCCACTTTTGATACAGGGAACTTTCGGGTCTAAAATTAAAATTAGCCTACCTATGCTCGTATTGATGCCAGCGGAATAAAAATTGGCAGAAATATACATGGGACACATACAAACACATACAAACACACAAAAAATGGGCGTGCTATTTCTACAGCCACGCCCACTATTCACATATTATTATAACTTACGACCTATATAATATTTTTGGACGAAATTTTATATTTGTACGTAAATGGACCCTACAAAGCCATACACAAGAAATGGGGTTGCTATAATCAATTCAAGGTACCATACCGCAATTTAACTTAGATATGCTCCTAATGATGATTTATGAAGAAAACATCCCAATTGTTGAACTCGCACTAACAAGAAAAGGTAAAGGGTATTTCGTAGTCGGTCTAACCCGACTTCAGACTTCTTTACTCGTTTTATTGTTAAGTCTGTCTGCAACAGACATATTTATTTTGTAAGAAATTAGTTTCATTCAAATGATAAACTAAAATAAATAATAAAAACAAAAGGTAAAATTATTATTTTATATATTTTATTTATTAATATCGCCGCACAGTTTTACATTGGATACACGTCTAGACGTTTCAAAAATAGATTTCTTATCATTTATTACTTGACGTAGGTATGTACGTGCATTAATGTTTACAACATAAAAACAAATTGCCTTCGAAATCTATTCGCATTATATACTCGTATACCTGCATATTTTCTAACACATGTTCTTTCTTTTTAATCGAAGAAAATATATAAATATGTATGTGGGTATATGTATGTACCTAAACTACATATTTACTAAGTTGAAAGAAAAGAAACTGAAATGCATCCTCAATTAAATAGCTTTTGTGCATTTTGTGCAATATTTTTCAGTATTCAGTAAAATTTACTGAACAATGAATTTTTTTACAGTAACCAGTAAAACTTTACTGATTACTGAAATTTTTTGCAGTACCCAGTAAAACTTTACTGATTACTGAAATTGTTTGCAGTAACCATTAAAACTTTACTGATTACTGAAATTTTTTGCAGTAACCAGTAAAGCTTTACTGGTAATGAAATTTGAGTCGCATTATCAGTAAAAATTTACATAATACTGTTATTTTTTTCAGTAAGTAGTACCCTTTAACTGAATACTGAAACCCTTAATGCATTTCAAATATACTGCAGCATGCCCATGTATGCTACTAATATATCGTCCCACTTGATATTTGAGGATTTCACCTTTTGATGCTGTTATATTTCCCCACTCAAAAAAATTGCTTTATCGATTTCACCGAAGTGCTATTCTCGACATTGTTTTATGCTTGTACACTTTCCAGAGTGACGGTGAATACGATACAACAGAACGATTATCAACTTCTATATCATTGTTCCGTATTTTTAAAGTGATTCGCCCCCAGTTGCAGTTGATCGGCGACGATATACGGATATCCGTCCCAGTAATAGTCTCGGTAAAAAAGTCGTTTCGTGCATATGCATGGTGAACTGTTGTTTAGTAAGCCACATGGACTATGAACTACGTTTGGATCAACGTCTGCTTCTGGTATATCTGCTGAGATGATTTGATCAATTTTATTTGGTGGGATTTTTTCTATCAACCAAATCAAAATGACTGCATTTGGCAAACCTCTTATTTGCCATTATATGGAATACATTAAACAGCGTGTCTCTTCAAAAACATGATGCTTGCCATTGAAATCCATTAAATTTTCAATAATTGTTTGCAATCACGTTTAGAACTATGACGACGATCCGATGATGATTATCCAGTTAATAATAGTTCTTGTATTTCATTCTATGTAGGATTTCATATGAATAAAATAGATAAATCTGTGTTGCCATATACGCGGACATATGTAAATGCATCTTGTACGTATTAATGCATATTTCGAGGACTCCTTGTAAATGTGGCTGGTAGTATTATAATGTTTCCCAATTCATTTGACTTCACATTGCCAACATTAGCAACTGCATCACGTAAATGAATGTACTTTTCTGAACGCAACTAGGTTTGATTTAATCGAATGAATAGGAGTCATTTGGTTTCGATTTTCGCATACATATCGACAATTGAACAGTTGTCGACATTTCAAGATATAATTTTCAGTGCCTTCCCGAATCATCAATCGATATGAATAGTAATTCATAGATCTGATTTTCCCATCAGTTTGCTGATTTCTCAATTTAATATTGAAATTGTATCTATCTTCTCCTTACCTCCGCTCATACGAATAATGCAATCCATCGTATGAGCGATGAATTTCTGAAGCTCGCTGAACAAATTCATTTCTGCGATGAAGAATGAAATGTACAAAGGTACATTTTGTGGTAATTTAAAAATCTCCCTGCATATTCACACCTTGCCCTTTCATCTTATCTTGCTAATCGTCATATGATCTGCATAAATGTCCCTTTGCATTGTATTCCTATTTTTATATATTAGAGCTTTCTCTTCGAACCTCATCAAATTCAAGAAATATGTAATTTGCAATATCATCGAGATCATATGATCCATTCAGAATTTCAATAACATGGTCACTAATATGAAGCAAATTTTTATGATGATTAATAATTAGAATTGAATGAAATGTATGGAAATCTACCAGTCCATATTATATATTACCCTGAGGACCCTGCAATATATATTATGATGGATTAGTATTTTCAAATTTTTGTATTCTAAACATTTCCATTGTTCAATTCTGTGTATATCTTTTTTTAAATGTGTTTATATTTACTACCACTTAATCACTGTTTTGGAAATTTTGTTAGATTGTTGTAATATGCTATCAAAAATTAACATATTTAAAATCATTTGTGATGTTATCTTCGAAATTTTGTTCAACAGTTTTATCGATTGTGCGCACATTTGCCAATTTGCTCATGAATCTAATTCATATCACTCAAAATCTCCAGATGTTTTTCATTCATATGATGTGTATGTGATGTCTTCCTCCAACTCATCCTGTTTGGGATAATCGACAAGAACGGTCACCACATCGACTATCTATTCGATAAGGTGGGACTTCACCCCAGGGAGAAATCCGTGTGAGGAACAAACACTTGCGCAAATCAAGGGGCCAAGATGGAACAGCAGCGTTGACGAATGCTAAGACATCAACCTCTTCCTAGTTTGAAGGTTCCCCTTCTGGTGCTCAAAAGACGTAGAAAAGGGGCATTCAAACAAGACAACAACGGCTGTTACCAACAACGGACAACAACGGAACTTACCAACGGGTCCAATAAGTACAATCCTTCCTCCACAACTCTCAAATTTTTAAAAACCCTTCCCTCACGTGGCTTAGTTGCGAAAAGGTATAAGGGGTCATTTAGTATTGACGGGTCTCCGGAGGAACTAATCTTGTGCCAGTAAGCCAAAAGGAGGAAAGTAATGGTAATGGCAAACTGCATAAAAAATAGGCACTAAATGCCTCCAGTAAAATTTCCACCACTCAAAGGCGGCCTCTGATGTCCTAAGCAGGAGGTTTGCAACTGAAGTCTTAGACTTGGTACTCATTCAAAAAGGTGCTAAACGGAAAAGTCAAAGGTGTAAACAATACTGAGCGGCCATTCTTGCACGTAACAAACTTAAATTCTTTACCATTTTAGAGTTTTTGCAACAGGTTCTGGTGACTATCGGGATCAAAGTGCCAACACTCAGAGGAGAGCAATAGGTAGTGATTGCTTTAGCCTACCTGCCAGGAGATTTTCACGAAGCACCTACAAGGGAGGTAGTTTCCCTTAAGGAGTACTGTGACAAATGAGGGCTGAAATGGCTACTATTCTGTGATACAGATTAACTTTATACCATTTGGTATCGATGTCGGATCATTTTCATATAAGATTTGACTTGGATGCCCGAATGGAGCCAGAGGTATCATAATGCAAGGAAAACTAACTGGGACTCTTTCGCTTTCACATTAATGATAATTTTTACTGCTCAACTGAACCTATAAAAACGGCACACTGAGGTTTAAACGAGAAATCTTCTGAATAATCTCAAAAATGGTTTCGAAAACAGCTGCATACATAAGACAAACCTATTTGAAGGGCAAGCCTCTGGGTAGTAGCGAATTGGCTTACCAATCTGTCAAATCAACAGCAATACAACCTAACATAAATTATTGAAAAGGCTCCAAAAGGAAAACGAATAGCCTTATATGCGTTCTGGGACGTCTCAGGTGCTTTTAATAATACGTCATTTGACACAGTCAAATATGCATTCATTCAAAAGGCATTCCTCCCCTAATTTTCAAAAGGATTATAAACATGCGAAAAAACAGAAACATCAATGTTTAGCTTGAAGGAGCACAAAATCCATAACTACAATCAGGGGTCCTTGTAACAACCCTTCTTAACTAGATCGCTGCTTTCACCCCAAGGGTGGGAATATCTATCCGAAAGCGGATAGTTTGTAGGGGTTGATGCGGATCTGCGTGCCTAACTACGCTTCAGTCCATATCAGGGAACACGGGTATGGGGTTGCATCTTCGTCCTACTGCAAAGGTCGCATCATAATAACTGAGTTTTTTATTGTATGTAGAGTTAAGGAACTGGACAACAAAACGATAATATGAAATAGTCTATCAGCGAGACTAGAACGGGATAGGCAGCAGTGAGATGTAAATGTCATATTATCAACGGGACGGACGCATTTTTGTAAATAACGGTGCCATTGGAGGAGTTCGGATAGACTTGCACCAGCTTCATTGTAGGGAGTCTGTTTCCGTTATAGTCGCGGCCAGTGCTACGGTATATGCATTTATACACTACTTTAAAATCTTGCAACTTATCGCTAGAAAACTTTTCCCTCAACGTTTTATACTCCTCTCTATTAAAAAATTCATATTTCATGTCAATTGCTGGCAATATTTCTAGTTCTATTTAGGCAATGTGAACCTCTTTGCCCTCGAAAGCTCGTGACAGCGCATCAGACACCTTGTTCTTCCTACCTCTGCGGTGTTCAATCTCGAATTCAGAACCCTGAGGTTTCACTCCCCATCGGGCAAACCGGCCGCTCAAATTTCCATTTGAGACTAGCGTGATCAGCAGCAACTTCGTGATCTTTTATATATAAGCGAAATTTTTGAATCTCGAGTACCCATGCCAGGCATTCCAGTTCGGTAAAATTATAATTTCTTTGGGCTTTATTAAGCTTATGCGACATGTACTCAATAGGCCTCTCATAGCCGTTTTCATCCGTTTGCGCCAGAAGACCACCGATACCACACTCGCTTGCTTCGCACTGCACTATAAATGCCTTCGCGGAAATAGGTTGAACTAGGAAATGGGCTGTAGTGAATTTCTCTTTTATCGATTCAAATGCACTTTGAGCTGATAGATTCCACTTAAAGATTTTATGCACAGTCAGAAACTCCGTTAGTGGATAAGTAATACTGGCTTAGTCTGCCACAAAAAGACTATACCACCCAGTCATACTAAGAAATTGTCTAAGTTAGCATACATTCCTCGGAGTTCGGTATTCATAATAGCTTTTACCATCTTCAAATTCAAATGCACCTTGAGCTGACAGATTCCACTTTAATATTTTTTTTATTAGTCAGCAACTATGTTATTGAATAAGTAATACTGGCATAGTCTGCCACAAAACGCCTATACCACCCAGAAATACCAAGAAATTGTCGAAGTTTGGAAACATTTGTCGGAGCTGGGTATTCAGTAATAACTTTTACCTTCCATTCGACTGCAGATAATGCCCAATTACCAACAATAAACCCCAAATACTTCATCCTACACAATCCGAACTGGCTTCTGCTTATATTTATAGTTAGGCCTGATTTCCTTAGTTGAGCTGTAACTTCGGGTAAGTGAGAAGCGTGCTCTTCCAAGGACTGCGAATGTATAAATAAGTCGTCCAGATATACAAAAACGAGTGTTTTGAAATGATGGTGTATAACTTTATCGATCAATCGACACATGGTTTGTGGTGCATTGCAAAGCCCGAAGGTAAACTAGTACAATGTGTTTTTGGGTCTGTGCAAGCGGTCTCAGATTTGGATTCTTTCTACAGTTGGATTTGCCAAAAAGGATCCTTGAGGCCAATTTTCGAGATACAGTGAACTGCCAGAAATCGAGACAAGAGCCCATCGATGTTGGGTATCGGATATGCATATTTCACGGTCAACTTATTGTGTTTACGGTAGTCAAGACAAAATCTGACTTTTCCTGGTTTCACTATCAATACACCAGGTGCGGACCAAGTTGACTATCTGTTCCTCAATTACTCCTAGTTCTTGCAACCTATCAATTTTTGCTCATAAAACCTTTTCCATTCTAGGTAAGATTGGTAATACCTCTGTTTAACTGGCGCAGCAGACCCAGTATCGATCGAGTGTTCTATTAATGTTGTCTTGCCCAGACCCTTCCTCTCAAACGATAGAAACGCAGCGATACTTTCTTCTAACTGCCTACGCTGGGATGATTTCAGTACGAGAATGTCCGGATCATCACATTCCTCACTGATTGATGGTAGCACCGTGCAATACCTGTAAATCGTAGGTTTCCCAGAAATCCATATGGCAAAACACATAATTTGGTACGGACAGAACAATGAGAATTTCAAATTCGACCTTACGATTCTTAAAACTGACTGTTAATAGCATTACCAGTTGATGTGTAAACCTCATTGGGAGGTTATTTAACATTCAAAGTTTTCATGCATAACATCTTCTTTTGCATACAATTAGGCTTCTGTTAAGCAAACCTTGCCAGCTTAACGATGAAACTTGCATTGTTGACAAAAACTCCAATAATATACTGCACCAACGAAGACATTGGATGACATATGATATCAAGTACAATACTTTGAAGAACTCAAGTCAAGGCCAGTTTGCAAATTTGCCAATAATGCGCATTTCATGGTTATGCTTAAAATTCAATAATATTTAATATATGTGTAGACAAATTATACGTAATGTATGTATAGAGAAAAATGAATAAAAACCCACGATTGGCACAGCCAAAAGTCAGTCACTCAGTAAAAGTTAACTGTGAGTATTTTCATTTTAATTTAGCATTGATTGATTCTCCTTCTTCGACTGCAAGGTTTATGTGCCTCTTGTCAAACCCACCATCAACTCGGTATAAGCACCGCTGTTGACATTAGATCTATCTTTAAAAACACCAAGGTTTACTTGCCTGTTGTCAACGTTATCATCAAATTGGTACAAAAACCGTTGTTGAATTTAGTTTAATATTTTGGTGACCCCGACGTTTGCAACCTTCTGGGTATCAGAAGGAAAGGATAATTGGTGCCAAATATACATCGATCCACAGATCATTGCAACACCCTTCGGTAGGCAGCAAACAGGTACCAACGAAGAATCCACATACAACAATCAAGTCCTAAGCTAGTAACCTGCAGAAAACTTCAGACGTTATCTACTGGCTTATCATCAAGCTATCAAGTGTCCTGTAACCAGCAGACGACAACAATCAAGTTAGCATTAGCTGTTAATCAGCAGACGAAAACAATGGTTCCTGCACATTTGTTTTTGTTTTACTTCCCTATATTTCATACATCTGTCACCATTATATTGACCCCTAGTACATGATTTGACAATTTGTTTGGAAATTATTATTAAAAACACATTTTGGCCAGTGCCAACAAGTGAACCAACAAAAATTATTTACATTAATTATTATAGTTCACTATAATTTTTTATTTTTATTTTTAAGTTAATGATAATTATTTACATTTACATTTATAATACTTATTTACTTTACATTTACATTTATAATATGTGTAATCTGGATTTCCTAGTTCATTAGGTCGTTTGGTCGAGTTCTCTTTAAACGACGCATGGTGGTTTCTTCTAGATGTAGCAACTCGTTTATTTCTTCGGTATTCTGCCCATGCAGTGATCGTAGTGTGTAGTATTAAACAAGACTATAGTTTTGGAGTTCCGAACTTTTTTATATTTTAATTTTTCTTATTGGTTTAATTTTTTGAGCACACAAAATATATATATTTTCAACGCCAACTAAATACTAACGTGTAGTCGCCACACAAAGTATATGGCGTGATAATATTGTCAGTGTTATTTTATCAGGCTCCGCGCACAGTAGAAATTGCACATGCCGCCCGCAATGCTGAGTCCAGCATGACAAACCAGGAGCGTCGCGATAGCAGCAGTACTGTTGTAGCTAAAACTAGAAGAGAAATGGGTTAAGTGTGTGCAAGGAGCTTAATTTGTTTGAGCGTGTTGATTGTTATCACTGGAGATTGGAATTGGTAAGCGACAGATTTTGGAGATTGATCGCTTGTAAAGGCCGTGTTGAGTACGAACTGTGATCACACGCACTAGTTGGTCTGAACCGGGGTGAAGCGGCATCATTCATCCCATCATCCACTGGTTTGGTGGGAGACGATCATCTTTCACCAGCACTAGTTCGTTGATATACAAGTTTGGCTCTTCTTGTCTCCATTTAGGGCGTGCTTGTAAGTGTGAAAGCCAATCCGTGGACCATTTTGACCAAAATTGTCAAAGCAGTCTTTGGAGTTCAAAATACTGTATGGAGAGAGACTTGTTGTCCGGAGGAGCTGCAGGTGGTGATAATAGAGTATCTACAATTAAAAAATGTCCAGCGAAAGCACAAGGAGGTCGTCGGGGTCGGACGTTAGTGGACATAAAGGCCGTGAATTTAAGCACGCTTCGATTTGGACTAAAAGAGTAGACAGCTGCTCGTACGTCAGCCTGGTAAAGTTAACCGTGCGCTTTAAATGGTACTTTGTGGACTTCACGTTCGCTTCCAAATACCTCCAAAATTTGGTGAATGTGGAGGGTTAAAGTGCCATTGAATGTTGATTTCAGCCAATTTGGGTACGATATCACGTTCCACCTCTTCGATGAATCTTTTGTGATTTGCTTTCGGGACAGCGTCTGCACCGATGAAGTTGGTGCCACAGTCACTGTATATGTCGTGACAGATTCCGCGGCGTCCGATGAATCTCTGTAGAGCCCACAGGAACCGCTCCGTGGTCATACCTGTAACCGCCTCTAAATGTAAGGCCTTCGTGGCGAGGCATATAAATATGGCTATATAGCCCTTATATACCGTATGGCCGCGATATCTGGAAGATTTGAGCTCTATGGCTCCGGTATAATCTACACCGGTAGCGAGAAAAGGGCGTCGTGGTGGGTTTACTAGCTGCATCGGCAAATCTCCCATCAGCTGCTTGGCAATTTTCGGATTGTTTCTGAAACACCGGATGCAATGTCGAAGATGGTTGCGCACTGTCTTGCGTGCATGGATTATCCAATATGTTTGACGAATTTTGCATAATGTCAACTGTATGCCACCGTGTAGTGAGATGGCATGCGCGTGGTCGATGATTCATCGTGTAAAATTATGATTGCTGGGTAAAATTATTGGATGTCGTTGGCGAAAAGGCAGTGTTGAGTGCTTCAAACGACCTCGTACACGTATGATTTTCTGATAGTCTAAAAAGGGGGTTAAACTAATGAGTTTGCTGCTGCTTGGTAAACTCTCCAATTTAGAATGACAGCGGGTAGGTCATCTTGTAATGGCTGACCTATGCACAGCATGTCATTCAGCGATCGACCGTTTGAGGTTTTGGCGGAAGCGTCATAGACTATTCGCACTTTGGTCGTAAAGACTGTCTTCTTTTACGACAGCGTAATGGGGTAAGACACAGGAACTTACTGTGGGCTTATTGGACGCCGTGACGGTGCAGTGTTGTTCTTCAGTGGTTGTTGCAGGTGTAATATGTTGAAGGCGGAAATAGTCTTCTATGCCGTTTGTGTATCGGGCTCGTAATTCGCCTTCTCGCTGCAAACGCCGTTCGAGCTGGTGAAACCTATTTAGAGCGATTTGTTTGGATTTTCCTAACGTCTGGTTAGGATCGCACAAATTGTTTAGGGGTAATCGTACTAAATATTTACCGTTATCCTGTCGAATGTGAGTGCTTTGGAAGAACTACTCACACCATTGGTGTTGCGCCGACATTGGTGTTTCGATAGGTACCTGCTCGCATTCGTAGAATTTCTTCACGAGGGTTTCTAGCTCAATATTAGCATGATGGCAGCGAATCTTAACCGTGGGGGGTGCTGCTTCTTTTACTCGACCAGACAATATCCATCCTAAGTGGGTGTTTTGTGCAATAGGTTGGTTTGCAGTACCAATTCGAATTTCTGGCAATAGTATTTGCGCTATCATATCAGCACCGATGATGAGATCGATCCTTTTCGGCTGATAATACGTTGGATCTGCTAGCGTGAGATCATGGAAGTGCGCCAAATTCTGTGGCATGATTGATTGACTCGGAAGCTGAATGCTGAGTTGTTTCAGAACATACGCCGTTTCAATGTGGGCCGCGAAATTTACATCGTGGCAGGAAAGAAGTGTGCAACTGACCGTTGAGCGTGATTGGCTGAGAGAGGTTGGACCCACAGCGCAGATATCTGCTGATGTCGGAGAGCGTTGAAGTCCAAGTCGTTGGACAGCAGTTTCGGAATTGAGGGCGCCTTCTGACCCTTGGTCGATTAGAGCGTAAACGAGTGAAGATTGATTGGTAGCTTAATTGTATAATGATACTAAAGCTGTAGCTAGTAGAATTTTTTGCGATGGGAATGCAACTGCCAAGTTCATGTTGAATTGAGCTGAGTTTGCAGCCACGATAGCGTGAGCGTTAGTAACACGCCTTGGTTCAAAGGCAGTTGCTGAGGTGGATCCTGCATAGAAGTTGGCCGGTTGCCTATCGGACGAAGCCGGAGAGTTATCGACGTTTGATGAAACGCGTTGAGTCGATGGCGGTGCAGCTGGCTTTGTTTGAAAAGTCGTTGTGATGATAGGGAAGTGCAACAACGTATGATGGCGTTGTCCGCATTGAAGGCAGTTTTTACTGCTTGTGCACTTTGCAAGAGCGTGAAACTTGCTCAAACAATTTAGGCACAGCCTTGCCTTCTCAACTATGGTCTTTCTCTGATAGCAATCTTTTTCAAGGAAAGTTGGGCATCGGCTTATGATGTGTGCTTGGCCACTTAGAGTACAGCCATCTAGATGGGCTGCGGCGATGTTAGTGGTAGTATGGAAAGTTTTGACATGGTGTGTCGAGCGTGGCGAAGATTTCGAAGGATGCGAATGTAGATTGTTGGCAGATTTGCCAAATTTTTGCGCAGAAATTGCATTAAAAGCGGCGTTACGATTCTCGATTGCATCGATTGTAAAGAGGCGAGTCGTTAAGAACTCTTGCAAATCCGAAAAAGTTGGTATGTCAGTCTTAACAACTAAATGACGTTTCCAGGCTGAGTGAGTCTCGGTGGGCAACTTAGTAGCCAAGTAATGCGTAACCCAATGGTCCCAATTTTCAATTGGAAGCTTCAAACGTTTGAATTCGTTGATACAAACATTCGCCACATTCAGCATCAATTTAATGTCGTTTGTTTTTTCTTTGATGAGAACAGGCAAATTATATAGCGTGTTCATGTGGTGTGAAAACAAAATGCGTGGAATATTATATCGCTTGAGAAGCAGCTCCCACGCCGCTAGATAATTTCCATCAGTCAAGAGCATTTGATGAATGTCAACATCAGAGGTCAGATGGAAGTGCCTGCTTTAAGTAGTGAAACTTTTGGGCTGAGTTAAGTTCACTATTGAGGTGTACAAACCTGAAACTAGGCCACTCAATAAACCTTCCCGAGAACGAGGGTACCGGCAATTGGGGAAACTGAATAACTGAGGAGCACCGATTTCGTGTATCGGATGTTGTAGGGCCGCCATTTGAGTTTTCAGCAATCGCCTCTTCAGGAAACATTTCTTCTTACCGTTGACTGAGCAACCAATAAAGGTCTAAATGCAGTTCGTCGAATTTATAATCGATGTCATCTTTTAAATATGCGTCATCTGCTTTGATGTTGGAACATATTATACTTTTATGAGCAGAAAAGAAGTCGATATTTAGCTTCTCGATGCGTTTGAGCCTTTGCTGAAAGTACGGCTTAGTTTTACCATGAAATGTGTAGTATTAAACAAGACTATAGTTTTGGGGTTCCGAACTTTTTTATATTTTTTATTTTTCTTATTGGTTTAGTTTTTTGAGCACACACAATATATATATATATAATAAGATATTTTCAACGCCAACTAAATACTAACGTGTAGTCGCCACACAAAGTATATGGCGTGATAATATTGTCAGTGTTATTTTATCTGGCTCCGCGCACAGTGGAAATTGCACATGTAGTGTTTTGTGAATATCTTTTTTATTTCTTCGTCAATTCTTGTCATATTTAGTTTGCGGTGTATATCTTCATTTGTTGTGTACCAACCAGACTTTATGATAACTCTTAATATTCTAGATTGCTGTCTTTGAATTTTTTGTATGTGTGACCGCTAAGCCGTTCCCCATACTTGGACTCCGTACGTCCAAATTGGCTTTATAGTAAACTTGTCTAGCAGCAACTTGTTGTTAATTGTGAGTTTAGATTGCCTACCCATTAACCAATATAGTTGCCTAAATTTTTCTTTTATTTGTTTCGTTTTTTGTTTGATGTGGTGCCTTTGATTCCATGTGTATAGTAGTATACCCTATTTTTATATCTTTATTGTTTATTTTAATAGGTATTGGGTTAAATTTTGTTTTAGTGGTAAAAATTATTTGTACAGTCTTATCTTCATTAATTTTCAAGCACAATTTATCAAACCATTCCTTAACATTCTCTGTGTATATCTGCAGATTTGCAGTCGCAGTATTTAGATTTTTGTCAGATGCTAAGAGGATTGTGTCGTCAGCAAAGGTAGCAATTGTGGTATTCAGTTCTTTTGGAAGTGCTATATCTGAGGTAAATATGACATATAGCAGTGGTCCAAAACACTCCCTTGAGGAACTCCAGCTGTTGTAAGACGAATAGACGAACACACTTCATTATATTTGACGTAAAAGAAACGATCACTAAGATAACTTTCAACAATCAAATAGTAGTCAAGTGGCAGCATCGTCTTCAGTTTATGCAGCAGTCCTTTATGCCATACTTTGTCAAATGCTTCTGCAACGTCTAAGAATACAGCAACGCAGTACCGCTTATATTCTATGTCTGTTTCAATTTGTTTGTTATACGGTGTATCTGTTGAATTGTTGAATGTCGTTTTCTGAAGCCGAATTGATGATTTGGTATAATGTTTTTATTGTCAAGGATCTGGCTAAGTCTATCATGTAATAGTTTTTCAGCAACTTTAGAGATTATGGGAAGTAGGCTAATTGGTCCATACGACGAAGCAGTTGTAGCATCTTTTCCCTGCTTCGGTAGTGCAATAATTTCAGCAACTTTCCATACTTTGGGAAAAAATTGTAGTCGGAACATTGAGTTGATAACATTCCTATAGTAGGTAGCTCAGCGAGAGCTTTTCCTGTCAACATATCGTATCCTGGTGCTTTTTTGTGGTTTATTCGTTTTTTAATGCAATTAATTATTTCTGTTGTGTTCGTTTTCTTAATTTTGGTTGTAATGTATATATTTAAGTCATTGCGTGTTTCAATATATTTATCTTCGTCATTTGATAGGACTTTTTCAAAGTATTTAGCCAATACAGTTGCTTTTTTTTATTGGTAGTAGCCCATGAGTTGTCATCTTTCCGTAGTGGTGGCTGATACCTTATCTGAGTTTTTAATTTCTTTGTGCATTTCCATAATGAGTAGTTAGTATCCTGGGTAGGCGTCAAGTTTTTTAGGTAATTTTCAACTCCTATATTTTGACTTTTAGTTAATATTTTCTTGAGTTTTTGCAGGCTATATTTAAAATGTTTTTATCCTCGGGCGATCTAGTTTGCTGCCACCTCTTTCTCAACTTTCTCTTCTCAATTGTAGTGTATTAGTAGCCAAGTTAAACGGAAGTGTTCTTTATTCTCTAGTTCATTTATATATTTACCTTCACTTGTCAACACTTGACAGTTGATTATAGGTACCTTTACACTATACAATATTAATACTTAACTATAGGTACCTTTACACTATACAATATACTTAAATTGTAATACTCAACAACCCCCTTTGTCCAAAGAGTTCTGTTGACAATCATTTCAATAAATCACAAATGCATTACTATTCTTAAAATCGTATAAACAAAGACTTTTTAGTAAACATTCTTTATCAAAAGTGTTCTGTATCTTTTCCTTAGCTTTGATTGAGGCAGTTCTTTTCCCTAGCTTTGATTGAGGCAGCTCTCTGTTGTGGTCTACTCTTACACATATTTTCATCACTTTCATTGACCATCACTGATTCGATCTGCTTTTGAATGTCTTTACCAGAATCCTTGGGAATAGGATCAGTGTGTATCAATTCTGCAACCTCTTCGCCTTTACTTGCATCATAACTTTCACCCTTTGCACTTGAGCGAATTTGAATGAGGTGGCGTTTTATTACATAATTATTGTGATTGAAACGACAAGTGTAATCTCGTGGACCAATTATTTTTTCTATAACAGCTGGTGACCAACTTGCTTTGTTAGGATTGCTATAATTACGTATGTAAACATTCTGACCAACAGAAAATCTTTCATCACGCTTGCCACTAAAATTTCTACTAGCATCATCTTGCGATTTTTCAATAATTGTTTTTTTTACTGGTGGCTGTAAACAGCTAAAACGGGATTTGAGTTCCCTACCTGGTAAAATTTTTGCAGGAGATTCCTTTGTAATGCAATGTTGCGTAATGCGATAATCAAATAAGAATCTATTAAGTATTGTTTTAAAGTCTTCATTCAGATTTTTACTTAAGTTAGCATAAAGAGATTTCTTCAAAGTTTTAACAAAATTCTCTGCCTGCCCATTTGTAGCTGGATGTCCAGGGGCAGTAAGAATATGTGTAATTTTATTCTGATCCATAAAATTCTTAAACTCAGCAGAGGTAAATTGACGTCCGTTGTCGCTGACTAGTGTATTGATCAAACCGAATCGGCAGAATGTCTCACGAAGTTTACTTATAGTAAACGATGACGTAATTTCTTTGGTTTCAAAAACCTCCACCCACTTTGAGAAGGAATCAATGATGATAAAAAGATAATAACCTCTAATAGGACCAGCAAAGTCAACATGAATTCGCTCCCAAACAGCACTGGTAGGAGACCAACTGATCAATGTTGACTTTTCCGGGCTAGCTTGTGACATCTGACATGATTGACAATCTTTTATTAAAACTTCTATTTCTGATTCAATATTGGGCCACCACACATAAGACCTTGGGAGTGCTTTTGTCTTAACTACTTCTAAATGACAATCATGTAGTGTATCTAAAACATATTTTCTTAATTTTGTTGGTATTAGAGTGCGGTACCCCCATAAAAGACAATTTGACTCAATAGTCAATTCTAAGGATTTTGATCTAAAAGATGCAAATTCTTTGCCTTCGATACTATCTATCGTACCTTGCAAAACACAATCAATCACTCTAGACAGTATAGGATCTCTTCGAGATTCAATAGCAATATTTTTATTCTCAAGATGCACTGGGTTCGTAAAAGCCACATAGTTTAGATAATTCGACTCTTGTACAACCCCAATAGTTTCAACTTGAGCTATACGTGACAAACTATCAGCTTTGTTATCACTGCCTTTGACATACTTGCTTTCATAATCAAACCCTGACAATGTCAATATCGATCTCTGCAGCCATCACTGGAATCCCTTTGTGTTGACCAAAAATTGTTAACAAGGGTCTATTATCAGTTTTTAATATGAAGTGAACTCCCAATATATATTGTCTTAGTTTTGTAACGCTAAATACAATTGCTAATGCTTCTTTCTCAACAGTACTGTAATTTTTTCCAGCATTATTTAATGCTCTCGAAACATATGCTATTGGCTTTTCAACACCATTTTCAAATATGTGACTGAGAACCCCTGCAATTGCAGAGTTAGAAGCATCAGTAGTTAAGACAATTGGAAGTTCTTGATTAAAATGAGGCAAAACGCGATCTGAACATATTTCAGTTTTCATATGTTTATAGGCCGTTTCACAATCATGTATCCACTTAAATTTAAGATCTTTTATTTAACAAATTGTAAAGTGGTATCATTATCTGTGAAAAGTTGGGAATGAAACTAGAATGATGGTTGACTAAACCAATAAAAGCTCTTAGTTCAGAAACGTTTGTGGGCTTTGGAGCTTTCAAGACTACTTCAAC
Source organism: Clusia tigrina (assembly GCA_920105625.2). NCBI lineage: Eukaryota > Metazoa > Arthropoda > Insecta > Diptera > Clusiidae > Clusia > Clusia tigrina. The sequence continues at coordinate 112,294,850 of OV050031.1, read as the reverse complement.
TCGGATTTGATTGTTTGTTAATCCATGTTTATCTATATCAAAACCAAAATAAGAAATTTTTTGTTTGAAAAATTCACATTTACTTTCATTGAGCCTTAAGCCAACAGACTGACTTGTCTTAGAATCTTTAAGTGCTCGGAGAAATTTTCACCTGAAACAACGATGTCATCTTGGTAACAAAATACATGTTCAAATTTACTTAAAAGGTTCTCAATAGTTCTTTGAAATATTGATGCAGCTGTTTTTATACCAAAAGGTAATCTTGTCATACGGAAAATTCCCATATGTGTACTCCAGGTACATAGTTTTTGTGACTCCTCTAACTCAATCTGGCTATATGCATTAGACAGATCAATCTTGGTGAATATCGTGCAGCCCTGCATTGATCCAAAAATTTGCTAAATCCTTCGCAAAGGATAGTTACAATCTTTCAAAAATCGTTTGATTGTAGACTTGTAGTCGAATACGAATTTGACCATTCGATTTTAAAATTGGTACTAACGGAGTACCCCATTCCGAATTATCAGCAGGCACTAACATACCAGATTGGAGCAAATCTTTCAACTGTTTTTCAATATCATTGCGCCAAGCGAACGGGATTGGTCTCGGCTTACAAAAAACAGGTGTGGCATTTTCAATAACTGGGAGATTGACTTTACTCAATGTATAGCAGCCTAAGTCACTTCTGAAAACTTCAGAAAATTCAGATTTTAACGATGAGATAATTTCACTGTACGAATCGTACGAAATAACAAAAACATCTTTCTTTAAATCTTTGGTTTCTCTTTGCACAGACTCAAAACCAAAATTGTGTAGAAAATCTCTACCTAACAAAGTTGGCCTGTCAGCATCAGTGACAATAATCGTACACTTTATAATTTGTTCACGAAACCGCACTTGCGACTCAAACTCACCCAAAACCTTCAACAGCTCACCTCCATATCCAGTAAATGGTGTTTTACAAGGTTGCAAAATATTTCTATTGCAATATTTCTCAAAAACTTTAACCGACATCAAACAACACGGAGCACCCGTATCACACACCGCAGGTGTTACCGACAGTTCAGTGATGGTCTCCGAAAGCTCAGAATTACATTTTGAACTTATACTATAAATAGAAAAATTATCAGAAGAAACTTCTTTTTCAATGAACTCAACCTCACTTTCGATATACTTAACTCATACTCTTACATACACTCGCCAAGTGACCCTTTTTACGGCATGAATGGCACGTTGCTGACCGAAATTTACACTTCTCTGATGGGTGGTTTTTCCAACCATAGTGATGACACGCACTCGTCGACTTTTGCTCCTTATGCCCTTGACCTTTGGGTTTTCCTTGACCTTGCGTCCTGATGTACATAACCTCTTCGACTGCCGAGTGACTGCTGGACTTGGTCTCCAAAATTACACCCTTTTTGAATGCTGATTTCAGTGTTAGCGTTTCGTCTTCCTCGCAAAACTTTTAAAAAATTCGGGACGGTAACCCCATAACAAATTTGTCCAAAACTATGAGTTCAAGGGAAACGCCAAACTTGCAGTTTATGGACAACTTCTTCACTCTCGCAAACCAGGCAGCCACTGTCTCCGATGTTGTCATCGTTGCGCTGTAAAACATTTTACGCTCTCTAAACACAATCACTGGCGGCATATAATGAGAACATAAAATGTCCACTAACTCATCATACGATTTGAGACATGGAAGTTCCCGACTGCAAATACTGTGTAGGACTGCATATGCTTCAGAGCCTATACACTTCAGAAAAGTGGAAACTTTTCCACTCTCTGTCGAGCATGCAACTTTAATAAAGTGCATTTGAAGACGTTCATTCCATAACTGGAAATTCTCGCTCGGCACAAATTCTGGCATGGTGGACGCATGCATAGTGCCATTTACAATTTGTGAATTGTTTAAATTCACATCTGCTTGTGATGTCATCATAATCAATGGTTTTATTTTTTTTTAAATTTTCTTTTTAACTTTTCTTTTTTCTTTTCTTTACCGACTGCGCCAATTTGTAGTGTATTGGTAGCCAAGTTAAACGGAAGTGTTCTTTATTCTCTAATTCATTTATATGTTTAACTTCACTTGTCAACACTTGACAGTTGATTATAGGTCCCTTTACACTATACAATATTAATACTTAACTATATGTACCTTTCCACTATACAATATACTTAAATTGTAATACTCAACATCAATAATTTGCTTCCTTATGAAAATTTCCGTTGTAGGTTTATTTCTTCTAAATTTATGCTGTTGATTTGATTCCTGCGTCTAGGACCACATCGTTGAAGTCAATAATGGCACGTTCAATGTCTAATTGTGTTTTCAGTGTAATAGATATATTCAGTTGATTTTCAATATGCTGTCTATACTCATTCCAGTTTGTTTTGTGCTTAAAAATCTTAGCTATTATTTCTATGGGTTTGGTGTCAGTTGTGTAGTCAAGTATTATCGGAGAGTGGTCTGAAGAAAGTTCAAAACAAGCTTTAATTTCTAATTGGTTACACTTTATGTTTTTTGTTATGCTGAAGTCGATTATATCTGGTATCTTTTTCCTATCTGTTGGCCAGTATGTGGGTTCACCTGAGCTTCAAAATTTACAGTTATTTTTGCTTATAGCATTAATAAGATTTCGTCCTTTTGGATTGGTTATCCTAGATCCCCAATCAGTGGGTTTTGCATTCAGATCTCCAGCTGCAATGAATCTTACGCCAAGCGTCTTTATATAGTCATCATATTGATCGGTCGTTATTAGGTGTCTGGGGGGACAGTAAACTGAGGATATGAGTATTGTCCCACTTGTATCCTCAATTTGCATAGTAGTGGATTGAATATGAGGTGTTGCATATGGTTGCCGATCAGTATGTTTTAATAGTGAATTTATTATGATAGCTGTCCCACCACGAGCTTTACCATCAGGATGATTTGCCACATAAATTTTATATCCAGGAAATACTAAATAGCTTTTGTTCGTAAAATGTGTTTCTGAAACTAGAGCTACATATATCAATTTTCTTGTCAGACAAAAATTTTTTCAACTCAAGATAATGTTTTGTTAGGCCATTTGCATTCCAAGCTACAATTATTAAACTATTACTTTCGTGCATTTAATCTTGTTAGTAACATTGTAATGATATTCATCATATTAGTCATTTGCGTGATTTGGGATTTCACCATGTCTTTAAGTTCATTAATATCACTATCGTTTGAATTTTTTGTATTTTCTTCAGTTTTATTTGGATTTGACGACCCTGCAATTTCGGCATAGCTTACGCCTGGTTGAACTACAGATCCATCGATATTTTTGGTCTGTAGTAATAATGGATACTTTCTGCGAAAAGAAGGAAACCTTTGAATTTTTATGGCTTTGTATATTTCACAGCCTTTGTAGTTTGCAGTATGATTTCCGCCACATAGGGCACATTTAATTTCAGCTGCGTTGGTTATTTTTTTTTGACATTCACTTGTTAGATGCTTTCCAGCGCATTTCACACATACTGGATCCCTTGTACAGTAGTTTTTTGTATGTCCGTATTTTTGGCATTTAGTGCATTGATGAGGTGCCTCAAAAACTACTATGCAATTCATTAATTAGTTAATGCTATAAATATATTTATTATTAGTATGTGTTTCCAGTTCTATGCTAAACAGTGGTAGCTGTTTTTTATGTTTAAAACTTTATGACCGTTTTCACCAAGCTCAATTTTAATTTCTTCTTCGTCTGCAGAGGGGTGCATATTGCGAAGAATGACTTTGAAACCTCTTTTATTTTTGGGTTTAAATAAGTACAGCTTCGTACCTTTTGCTTTAGCATTTCGAATATTTTTGTGTATGTTTCCGAGTCATTCGATTGAACTTCATTGTTTGTTAATATTTTAATATTTAAAGTTACTGTCTGTAACAGCGGTTAGCGCATTTTTTTATGTCTTTATGCATTCTACGCCTTGTACGTATATAGGGGTGGTTTGTTTAAACTTTTTTTTCGGACTAGTTTTTTTTCTTTTTCGGAGTAATTTTGATCGATTTGTCCACTGTGCGAGGGTTCAGCAAGGTCGTCATCATCAACGGTCAAAGCAGCAAATCTGTTTTTTCTTTCTGAAGTAGTATCGCTCAACCAGTAGTTTGATAACTTACTTTGGCTTGGGTTTTTTGCTATTTTTTGCGTTTTGTTAGTGTTGGGCATTCTTTTCGCTTTATCTGTCGTGGGTGAGGTTCGTGCTCTCTTTGGTAGCGATTGCACTTGACTTACCTGCATGTCTTTTGGTGGAATTTGCACACAGGCAGAAGAACATGTTGATGTCGCAGTTGTAGTCGAGAATATAGTTGTTGTACCGTACGTAGAGAAGGCAGATATTGTTGTTGCTGATGAATTTGTTATAGTTGTCGCAATTCAACTTTTGTTCGCACCACTATCCAGTAAAGCCATATAATTTCTACTCAAGACGTTCAAGTTTGCATAGGGGCGAATGTCAGAACGGGTATACACTATTGAGCATTTTAGGTGCTTTCGCAAGGACTTTCTATAGTGCCCATAGTTTCACATTCATTGATTCGACCGACGACGTTGTCGAGCATTTGGTAAAAAATAAGCTTAATGTGGAAAAATTAATAATTTTGCCGTAGTGTGCCAAAAATGTAAATTGGTAAGTAACGTTGCTTTAAAATATGAGTGATCGTGATTGTAATGGGAGTGAGACCGATGTATATATAATATCAGTTAATACATACAAAAATGTACAGAGTAATTTCTGGACTGAGAACAGTGTTGACACATACGATCAAAATAATTTTGTTAGAGTAACCAAGGAGATCTTTGCAGGTTTTGGATGCTTTATAGATAATGTTGGAATTCCAAAGCACAGCCTAAACAGTGAACAGGGCTCCGAGACGAATGGAAGAGAGAGCATAAATGTGAAAGTATGAGGGACCAAAAGAATAGCCTCATAACTTAAATGCGGCCTAGAAAAAGAATGAATCCCTTAGAGTTTGTTTAGATCCTAAGAATTGGAATTATGTGCTATTAGAAGAACATTTTTTGATAACAAATACCAACAGTGGAAGATTTCCGATACAAGATGAAAGACTATGTGATGTTACGTTTTTGGATTTCAGAACGATTTTGGCAGGTGCAGCTTTGATGAGGAATCGAAGAAATTTCTAGTTTTTAACACACCATTTGGTACATACGTATTTAATGTGTTATAATTTCAGAATTAAATCCTAAGTATTTTGGACAGCTTTCTGGTGTATTTCTTTAAGTAGGTAATGCAATCGTGGATGGTAAAATTATAGAAGAACACGGTGAAAATTGAAAAAAAGGGAAACAAGCTTAAATATTAGATTTAACACTGACAAAATTCAGTATAGGATAAATCAGATATTTGCGAGAATATTTATTCAACCACTATTAACTATCCATGAGCATTGATTCCAAATTTAGCAAAGCTGTTTTTCGTTATTACATCGTTTATTATTTTTAGTGAATTTTTTTTAATTGTGTTGTGATCCTTACTTCCAGAAATATGATGTGTCGTCTCTTTTGCTTAGTCAGCCTTCAGCTGTACTTTTTTTTTATTTCAACATAAAATTTACATACAAACATACAATGTTTACTGCCACTACAACTAGTTTAAGGAAGTAACGAGCAGTTTGATTTTAACATTTTTTAAGGAATTTTGTGACGACTACTTTATACTGCTGCCAATGAGTTCATAGGGTTTCCTTTATTGGGGTCGGATGGGCTAGGCGTGTAGTATTGAGAAGCTGCCTGGCTTCTTCGTTTACGTACCTCTGGAGCCTCGTAGAGTGGGCTTCTGCTTTTGAATTTCTTCTGTGACCGTAATAACATTGAGGTCACGATGAATGTCGAGGTTATGAACTTACCACGGTGTGTTGACAATACCACTGAGGACTTTACGCTGAAATCATTGGATTATTTTAATATTATTTTGGCTGACGCAGCCCTTTATTTGTGCAACATAAGATAACACTGGTTGAAAAATTTGTTTTTATATCGTGATTTTGGTCGTATATTGTGTATTTCGTTTTATTTTTCATTTCATTTAATTTTTATAGGCTGCTTCCAACGTAGCTTAGTATCGAGTGTTATGCCAAGATATTTTGTGATAGTTAACTTTTTTGTTGCTGAAATTCAAATAGATTAATTTTTTCTTGTTTAGTTTTATTCGCCAAATTTTTGTCTACTTTTCGACTGGGTCAATGGCGATTTATAGTTTAGCTGTCGCATATTCAGCGATTTTTTCTATAGCAATGTGTCGTCAGCAAAGATGGCGATCATTCTGTTTGGCGGCACGCCAGCATTTATTTCTTCTAGATCTGAGTACTCATTTCCTTGCTTCACACGAAAATAGCCTTGAGTTAAGTATGATTTCATTAGGCCACTCAATTTAAGGGAAGATAAGAATTAAATTTGCTGATTATGCCTTCATTATTATGCCGACCTTGTCGAATGCCTGTGCGACGTCTAGGAAGACTGCAGAGCATATATTTTTCTCCTCATAGGATTTTTCGATTTCTGCTGTGATTATGTGTACCTGGTCTATGGTAGAGTGATTGAGACGAAATCCCAATTTCGTGTGATAGTATCAGATTGGGTGATTCTATGATTGATTTTGTGCAGTTTAGAATAAGCTTTTCTAATAATTTTGATATTTGTGTCAGAAGGGGGATTGGCTTGTATGAAAAGAAAGGGCGTGGGTCTTTTCCTGGCTTGGCAATCATAATCATCTCAGCAACTTTCCACAGGGTTGGGATATATTGGATAAAAATCGATTAATTAAATAGATTTGTTAATTTAATTGTACTTTTGCTGGGTAGCTGTTTTAATACTTCAGCAGTGATTAAATCAAAGCTAGGCGCTTTCTAATCTTTCAGTTGTTTTTTTTTGTTCGCTTATCGCGCTATCCTGCTCGAATGGGGAGTACAAGTTGTCGCATCAATTCTCATTTGGTGGGAAGGTGCTAGCCAGATGCTTTGCGAATGCTATAGCTTTATCTTTATCGCTTGGAGTGCTTTTTTGTTAAAATTATACAAAGCGCAGGAAAATAAAACACATCCTATTACATTAGAATTTTTAGAAGAAGAGAGAATTGGAAGTATTTATTATTTGATAATTAAAGTTGAGGTGTCTTTATACAGTTATTATATATTATATATTACTATAATCAGTGTTGTATCCTAATATTTGCTCCCTTTTAACAATTATTAGAGAATATTCCCTGAACAATTATTAGAGAATATAATTCAAGCATGTCTACATGTACAAGCATTAAATAGTGAATGTATAACAATGTACAATATTTTGAAGTTCTTTTTATATTCAATTTATAAATAAAAAAATCAACAGCTTAATTTTAATTAATTAAAAACTAAAACTAATAACCTTTCTAGAATGTAATTTTTTCTCTTCCAATAAATATAATATGCAATACATATGTAGAAATTAAATATTGATGTGAGTCTAGGACAAACCAAATGGTTTAACAAAATACATTTGCCTTTCGGCTGAAATAGCGTTTGCTAGAATATCAGCTAACATTCCTTTGGTATCTAAATACACAAATTTGATTTTGTAGGAGCTTAAAGATTCGTTATTATATGTAGACTTTATGTCAATATGTTACGTCTTGGGCGAATATGAGTTATTAGTGATAACATGTTCTGCGCTTTTGTTACCGCAATGTATAATCACACTGTCAGTAGCATTGATGTTAAGTTCCTTCTCTAAGCGTTTCAACGAAGTAGCTTCTTCTGTATTGCAGCAACAACTGACATAATTTCAGCCTCGGTTGAGGACAGTGTGAAATGAAACTGCAGCACCTTGAAACATATACACGTAGCCTGTAGTCGACCGCCGGCTGTCGAGGTCACCAGCCCAATCAGCGTCGCAGGACTCAGCGATTTCATCTTAATTTGAACTGTAGACGAGTCCTTATTCAATTATACCTTTTAGATACCTTATAATCCGCTTAACGGCCGTGTGTGCCTTACCAGGATTTGATATAAACCTGCAAAGTCTATTGACAGCATAGCAAATGTCTGGCCTATTGATTTGTGCCGCAAAAAAAAAAGCAACCGATAGCATGGATATTTGGAATCATCTTCATTTGCTGCCTTTCCTCTTCATTGGTAGGACACATTGCCGAAGCCAGATTCTGATTCATGTCTATGTGCGTTGCAATTGGATTGCAGTCCTCCATATCAAATTGATTAATAACTTCCGATACGTAGTGTTGTTGATCAATTTTTATTGTGTCAGCTTCTGTATCGTGCATAATTTTTATACCCAAAATTCTGTTGACTTCGCCCAAATCCTTCATATTGAATCTTTGAGAAAGCTTGGATTTGATATTATCGATAAGACTCAATTGTTTAGATATGATGAATAAGTCGTCTACATAAATTGCGATAAGTTAAATTTGTATTTCATGTCGAATGATAAATACATTGGTCCACATTATTATGTACAGTTCCAAAACTCAACAGTGCTTGGTTTATTTCAGTATTCCATACTCTACTTGACTGCTTAAACCATAAAGAGATTTTTTGAGTCTACATAACATGTCAGAACCATCTTCAGAACTCTGCAGAATATTCTTTGTTGTTATCCTGTTTGTCAAGTAAGTGGCTGTCGCTGCGGCTTCTTCCCAATACTGCCCGGAGTCAATTAACATGCAACGAACTCTTTCAATAATCATTCGGTTCTTACGCTCTGCTACGCCATTCTGTTCTGGAGTATATGGACACGTCGTTTGATGCACAATGGTACATTGTTTGAGGAATTTATCGAAGTTGCTATTCACGTATTCAGTTCCTTTGGCACATACGATGCACCTTTTCATATTGACTGATTTAAATGTCATATCAAAACAAGCGTTTTTTTGAAGTTTTTAAATGTTCTGTTCAAATGTTGCCAATGAGGTTGTTTTCTCGATCTAATATTCTGCACTTCTCTTTATTGCCGTTGGTAGTCATTTGACGCACTGAAAGATTTACGCACAAGTCCGCCACATATTCCACATTGTTTATAACGGCAGTGATAATTTTGTTTCCGGCCTTAATTGAAAATCTGACGTCACTAACACAATTCACAGACAATTTTTTGGCATTTGCACAACTACTTCTTTAATAGTTGTTGCTTTCACATTAAATAAAATGTGCTTGTCTTTGGCCATAAGTGAAGATGCACCGAAGTCTATGTACCAATCTAAAGCACTATTATCGTTTACTAAGAGAGCCGTCAACAACGCGCTCTGATTTTTATTCGTTTCCATTTTTAATTGATTTTTGGTTTTGACAATTTAAAATTCTTGTTTTTTAGCTTTTTGCAAGCAATGCACTATCTACAACTTTGCAATCGAATTTTACGTCTTGCATTAAACCCGCTTTGACTGAGTCCACAGCTAAAGTGCTTTGGGAATTTTCAACTACTAAAATTAATGTGCGAAATTCGTCAAGTAGCCCTCGCAATATTAGTGATGCAGTCACCTCATCGTCTATGCTCAAGCCAGCATTCTGCACTTTTAATGTCGTCATAACCATGCGGTTGATGGAGTCTTGCACTGAATCGCAGTCGCATAGTTTCATTTGAACAAGACTCTTTAACAATTCAACTTTTCGAGTCAATCCACTGACCTCAAAAGCTGATAATAAGTCATCTCATGCTACCTTTGCTGTCACCACAATCGCAATATGCCCAAAATTTCATAGCATAAGCGTAATTTTAGCCAACACACGTTGATCTGCATCTGTTTCGTTATCGTTTCTGCACCATCTTCCAGCAGCCCTTTCTAACAAGATACGATTTCACCGTAGCTCTTCCACGTGGGTCTTCCAACTTTTCCAACATAATAGTTCCTGACATATTCTGAATATATTTCACCAAAGCCTTAACTAAAAGCAAACCTCTTTGCTGAGCATCTACGGAAAACTTTTACTCCAAACGAAGGTTAATTAGAAATAAGTACGAATTGGATAGAAAGCGGTGTTCACATTACGCCAGTCACACCTGAAGAAGTAGTGGGTCAAATTCATAAAATGAAATCTAAAAAAAAGCCAGGTTTTGACCTCATAATGACTGAAGTTCTTCGAAATTTGCCCAACAAGAGTGTTATTTATTTGTCCTATTGGAAAAATGCATGTTTTAACTTAAAATATGTACCAATCTACTGGAAGACGGCTGAGGTAATAATGATTCTCAAGCCTGGAAACCCCCCAATGATGTATCCTCATATAGGCCAATATCTTTATTCCCAATGTTATCTAAACTATTCGAAAAATTGTTGTGGAAAAGTCTATTATCGATAATTGAAAGTAAAAACCTGATCCCAGCACATCAATTTGGTTTTCGCAAAAATCACTCCACTATCGATCAAGTTCACAGGGTTTTAAGATCCATTGAAGATGCTCTGGAAGAGAAACAAGTGTGCTCCGCTGTGTCCATGATGTGTCACAAGCATTTGACAAGGTACACAGAAGCTGAAGACACTTCTCCCAAGGAAATATTGCAACTTTCTAGCATCTTATCTTGACGATATATATTTACTTTCGCGTTAAATATGAAAATGCTTGTTCAGCCTTGCAAACAATACATGCAGGTGTACCTCATTTCCCATTTTGTATTTATTTTATACACATGATTTACCTATCCAAAATCAATATGTAACCGCAACATAAGACGATACTGCTCTTTTAGCAATAGACAAAACAATAGAAGCTGCAACGATCAAATTGCAATCACCTGTTAAATTTAAGAATGCTAAGTCTGTGCATATAGTATTTTTTTAAGAAAAGAACTCGACTTAAAAGTAAACAAATTATATTACCTCATTGGGAGACACTCTACGCTTTCAACCCACAAACTATTGATATGTAGACAAATCTTGAAGCCGGTGTGGACTTATGGCATACAATTTTGGGGATGTGCAGTGAAAACTACATTAATACTATCTATATACTTCAAAACAAGGTATTGCGACAGATTGTTAATGCTCCATACTACGTGAGAAATTGTGACCTACATCCTGATCTTGGCATGTCAACCGTCTTTAACGTGGCGAAAGAATTTGCCATAGCACACAAACATCAATTTGAAATATCGGTATAACAATGCTACCTTTGAGTAAAAAATGAAACACTGATGCAACTTCAAAATTCACTAACTTTTATACTGTGCGTAATATAACTACAAAGTTTGCAACATTGAAATTCTGTAACTTTTTACTGGAGCGTCATAAGGACTCGAAATGTTGTGACAATAAAGTACTATTGTCAATTTGAGTTATCGTTACAACAGTGCTACCCTTGAGTAAAAAATAAAACACTGATGCAGCTTCAAAATTCACTAACTTTTATACTGTGCGTAATATAAATATCAAAGTTTACAACATTGAAATGCTGTAACTTTTTACTGGTGCGTCAGAAAACCTCGAAATTTTGTGACAATACAGTACTACTGTCAATTTGAGATATCGGTATAACAGTCATCAAAAGATGTCATGTCAACGCTTAAGCATCAAGTCTACTCTAGAAGACTGCACGACTGCACACTTCGACGGCTTAAACGCAAAATAGTTACAAACGTAATGGGAAACCAGTAGCAGCAGCTGTGTATAATATATTTATATAGTATATAAAATTCACCATGCATTTTTTCTTTTTTTTAATTCTATCTAATCAAGTTGCTTGTTAGTACCTTTGTTTGTGCCGCCCTCTGTGGTCTAGTGGTAAGCATGCTAGACTACCTACATATTACTATAATCAGTATAATCAGACAATCCTACATATTACTATAATCAGTGTTGCATCCTAATATTTGTTCCTTTTCAATATCCCCCTAATAAACCCATCATTTGAACATAATTCATTCTTTTGTCATAAAAAAGTCAATCATGTCAAGGGTTTTATTAAAATACGTTGGTCAATAAGCTGGTTTAGCTGTCGAAATAAACTTACAACCCGTGTCTCTTGCTGCATTGTATAGCTCACGTCCTTTTGTTGTAGTTAAGCGCGAACCCCAATGTGTCTTATTCGCATTGAAATCGCCACCCATTATACATTTATGCATATTAAAAAAATCTTTATATTCGTCTGAAGAGATACTGTATCTCGGGGGCAATAGATAGCCGTGATAGAAAGAGGCTGCTTTTTAGTTTTTACTGTGACAGTAGTAGTTGGAAATAGTACTAGAGTTGAGTTCTTCGTAATTTTCAGTGTTTTTCATTATAATTAAGGCAGTTGCCCGGATGAAGAGTGTTATAAACGTTGTAGTGCATGATTTCTATGTGAGATTGTCTTGTAAAATGTGTCTCAGATATTAGGCAGACATCAATTTTTTCTAGGTCTAATAGAATTTTTTAGCTCGTTTTGATATTTTTTAGCCCGTTTCCATTCCATGCAATTCGAAACATGTTTGCCGTTCCTTAGCATTGGGATCTGGTTTGATGTTGTGTTCAAGGTCGTTCATACAATTTTGAAGATTTCTGTTGAATTCTTCTTGATTATTCAATTTGTTAATATGTTTTATTTACTTTCAAGTTGTGGTAGTCGAGATTCCAGGGGTTTATTGAAAATCTCTTGACTATTAAGTTTTGCAAGTATTTGTGAAAACAGATTTGCTTCATTTATTTTTGTATTTCTTTTAAGGATATCTGCAAAAGTTTCAAATTTTTGCTGTAGTGCGGGTTTTGATTTATTTTCACTTCTTAACAATGTTAATCTGTTAGCTTTAAGTTTTTCTACTCTAGTTTCTTCATTTTCTATCTCTGTTGTTGGATGAATGTTGCTTCTACGATCTTGCAGTTGTTCCTTATTTGAAAGACCAATTGCTTTATCTCTTATCTTTAATTGCAATTCTTTGCCCGGAACGGAACATACATAATTTTCGGAATTAACGGAACATATATAATTTTCCGGGTGAGCCTCACCATAATTACCACATTTTGGATATTTCTCATAAAGTTTATTGCAATCAAATGGACTGTGTTTTTCAGTGCCTTTAACGCATCTTGGTGGCTTTGAATATCTTTCGAGCCATCAACGTTAGAAGAAACATATCTAAAGGTTCCATAACTTCAACTTTTACTTTAATTTATTTACCGCCTTCAACATTTTGCAACCTTGTGTGTTTCAGGTTATTATTAGAGTTAATGCACATGAATGATGTAAATTTTTTGGTGCAAATCGAAAGGGCCCAGATTGCTTGTCCTGGTATGTATGCTACCAGACATTTATATTAGAAAGTCTGCAGCATCCAATACGCTTACTTAATATAAATTGTTATGTAGGAGTTTTAAATAAAAATCTTTGTTTGCTTATTTCTTTATTATATCATATAGTTGCTGATACTTACACTCGTCAGTAACCATAATAGGTGGAGGGCGTGGCAGTTTCATATTTTTTTTAAATTTTCTGCTTGGTTCAGAGTTATATTAGCTGTTGTTTCAGACAATTGTGGAGAAAGTCAGCTTTTCGAGTCAGCTTTACGAGTCATATAGCATATCGTCAGTCATATAGCATACGCTTTCAGTACCTTTCTGACCATCAGTTCTCATTTTATCTTTGGCAGATTCATATTTTTTTCATATTTCATATTTATTTAGTTTCATATTTTCAACCTAGATCTTGGCTATTTCCGCTTTTAATTCAGCACACGTTGTTTCCGTTTCTTGTAGTTTCGAGCAAAGCTGCTCACTTGGAACTCACATTTAAATCTCATAATTAATAAAGCAATATGAACATTCTTTGCATGCCAACAGATTTTTGGGAAAACCTGGGGAATCTCCGCCAAACTAACATACTACTCATATACCATCATTTTACAACCAATGCACAGTGGCACATTTGAACTATTTAGGAGCTAAAAAGTCGAAAATTTGGTTATGGAACTGGTGACTTTTTTTAGTACTATTTGGTTACCAGATGTTCACTGTGCAATAATTTTTTTTAAATTTTATTTTTATTGCCACACTCGTTGCACCATTACTTGCCATGTGCTATTATTTTTGGTGAAAGTTCGTTGTTTTTAGGCTAAATTCAAGAAGCCAATTTCAGTATTTCGCGAATTTATCAGCTCCAATTCGATATATTTTTTAAGTTCATTCAATTTACAGAAAAATCTATGCTCTTACAATTGTCGTAAATTACCGTAATTGCCGTTTAGGTAAGTGTATACAAAAATACATTAAAATGTGTGAACCTGAAAGTTTCAAGGTCTGCCAAAGTTGTGCATAACGCAACATTAAGATAATTCTTACTGATTTTGAATTTTTGGTTAATCCCTAGTCGTGTTATAAAATGTTCATATGCGCCAAACTGTTCCAAATTGGATATGTCGTCGATTTCTCGAAAGGAGTTGTTGGAGGTTTGGGTTGCTCAACGAGACTGTAGCAAGAAAACTGCTGCTGTTTACAATCATGTATGTAGTAAACTTGGAATCGAAGACTTGGACAGTGACTGTTATGGAAGTTATAAGAAGGAAGTTTTTTTTTCATATATTTATTTATTGTATCTTCTAATCTTAGAATAACAATAAGTAAGCATATCTTACAAAGTAAAATAATTAATATTAATACACCTTGCCAATGCTTAGTGCTTTTTAGTAATCACAATGTTATATGTTATTTACTGTAATAAATGTTATATTAGTGTTTGTACATGATTAAGGTGTCGATGTTAGTTGTGCTGGTGATTTCGTATGTTTGAGGCGACTTGGAACCCTATTACTTGATAGTATCCTAGCTAGATGATTTGGGTGCTTTTTGATTTTTTGCGCATATTTGAAGTTGGAGTCAAAGATTTCCTTTTTTACGAGCGGAATGTTCAGATCTTTGTGAATCTTTCTATTTTTTATAAACCAAGGAGCCCCAGTAATGGTTCTTAGAATTTTGGACTGCGCTCTTTGAATCAGTTCTATGTTAGAGTTGCTTGCGCCGCCCCACAACTGGCTACCGTAAGTCCAAATTGGTTTTATGATGGCTTTGTACAGCAGTGTTTTATATTCTAGGCTCAACCTGGAATTTTTGTGCATGAGCCAGTGTAGGCTATTTGCTTTCAAAGTCATTTGTTCTTTTTTGGCTTCGATGTGGCGCTTCCATGTCAAACGTGAGTCAAGATGAATTCCTAGGTACTTCACCTCATTTGCTTGAGGAATAGGAACGTTGTTGAGTTTTATCGCTGGACATGTACCTTTTTTTATAGTAAAGGTAATATGCGTACTTTTCGATTCATTAACGTTTATTCGCCAGTCAGCCAACCAATTTGTTACTATAACCAGATGATCTTCTAAGTCACGGGATGCGATTTTGGGATTCGGATGAATGCTAAGGATAGCTGTATCGTGTGCGAAAGTTGCTGTTGTTAAATATTTGTTGGTAGGCAGATCTGAGGTAAATAGTAGATACAACACCGGACCTAGCACGCTTCCTTGTGGTACTCCAGCTTTGATGTCAAAGCATTTAGAGTAAGCATTACCTTACCTTGAACTTTCTGCCCCTCAGATACGATTCCAATATTTTGTGTACTTTTGTGGGCAACAGCTTTTTTATTTTGTAAATAAGCCCCTCGTGCCAGACCTTGTCAAATGCCTGCGCCACGTCTAAAAAGATGGCTGAACAATATTGCTTTTTGTCGAATGCGTTTTTTATCTCGTTGACTATTCGATGAACCTGCTCTATTGTACTATGGTCTTCGCGGAAGCCAAATTGGTGAGTGGGAATAGTGCGTTTTTCGTTTATATGCGGCATTAGTTTAGCAAGAAAAAGCCTTTCTAGGAGTTTTGATAAGATAGGCAAGAGGCTAATCGGTCTATATGATGACGATTGGGAGGGGTCTTTTCCTGGTTTCGGGATCATTGTGATTACTGAGACTTTCCAGGCATTAGGAAAGTATCCTAAGCGCAACAAGCCATTAAATAGTGAAGTAAGTAAGATGATGGCCATTTGGGGTAACTCCTTTATCATTTTTCCAGTAATGAGGTCGTGTCCTGGAGCTTTGTTAAGAGCAACGTTACTAATCGCATTAATTACTTCTTTTGTTTTTAATTTAATAGGCGAGCATGTTGTATCTGGCGAGGGGGTTAATATTAGGTTATTGGTATTGCGAGGTGGGTTGGGGGTAAACATCTCTCAAGTGTTCGGCGAAAACAGCAGACTTTTCATCATCGCTTCTTGCCCAGTTTCCGTTTTTTGTACGAATCGGTGGAATTCCGCATGTAGGTGCTTTCATTTCTCTGACAGCTTTCCACAGAGAGTAATTGGAGACGTCAGTCGGAGAAAGGTTTTGGATATATTGGTCCAGGCAACGATCTGATTCTAGACGCAAGGCTTTTCTCAAATTTTCACTGGCAATAGATAACTTCCGTTTTAGGAAAGGGGACCTGGATTTTTGCCATTCGCGACGCGTCTTCCTTTTTTCAGTAAGGAGAATATCGATTTGGGTTGAGGTTTGTGGGCGCCGGATGCTGTTGCAGTTGTTGTCACGCTTGTCCGCAGAGTGGCGCACAGCTAATCTTAGGGTCGAGGTAAATTGTTCCAGAAATGATTCAATGTCCTCATTAGTTTTGAGACGTGGGTTTAAGCTGAGATGACTACTGATGTATTTTCTGTATTTCAGCCAGTTAGTTTTAGTGGGTGTGAATTCGTAGGTAGGGCGTAACTTTTTGTTCAGATGTATTATAATAGGAGAGTGATCTGAACAGAGGTCGTTAAGGTGTTCTACTTTGAGTTGCTCTCGTTTTAGGTTTCTAGCAACTCCAAAATCAATAAGGTCAGGTATCTTACGTGGGTCTGCCGGCCAGTACGATGGTTGTCCTGAAGAGATAATATCAATCTTGGTGTCAGAAAGCATGAAGTTATATAATTGTTTTCCTTTTGGTGTTGTTAGCCGTGAGCCCCAGTAAGTGTGTTTGGCATTGTAGTCGCCAGCAGCTAGAAAAATTGTTCCAAGTGTGGAGACCAAGTCTGAGAACTGGTTACTTTTTTTTTAAATTTAGGTGGGCAGTACACAGCGGATATTGTTAAGTTATCCTCCCATCCGTCCAGACAAACTGATGTTGCTTGTAGGTACTCCTTGTTGTATTCTTCCATAACGAAATGTTTTATTCTTTGTTTGATTAGGATTCCAGTGCCGCCATGGGCTTTACCAGCGATATGCTTTGTATCATAGAATTTATATCCCAGTATGTAAAAATTGTGTTTTTCGGTTAGATAGGTTTCAGATATAAGAATTATGTCGATTTCATTAGTGAGTAAAAATTTATTAATTTCTAACTTGTCCTGGCTTACACCGTTTGCATTCCATTGACAGATCTTAAGTACGTTCATTTCGGAGATAAAAGAAGCTGCATGAGCTGGTTTTGGTTTCTCAACATTTCTTAAATCATTGTTTGTATGGAGGTCATGAACTGCGTCATACATTGTGGGAGCGTTGCTATCATTCCTTCAAAATTATGCAGATTTGAACCAGTCCCGGACTGCTGATCCTTCCCTAACTTAAGTACCCCTGCACACGTTGGCTCTGTGTCGGGGTATGGGATTGACTTCTGTGGTTGTGCAATGGTCGGTATATTTGGACTAGGTTGAGTGAGCTTATTCTTTAACTGTGGGTCATTGTTCTTAATTTCCTGGTACAGGGCAACGTCTGTAGTTGGCAGTATGGTTACCACCACAATTACTGCACTTTCTAGCAGCTCTATCAGTTTTAGTCTTCGTACATTCTGATGTGGGGTGTAAATCGCCACAGGCAACACATACACTACGAAGGGTGTAGTAGGACCTTGTGTGCCCAAATTCTTGGCATTTCGAATATTGAACTGGGCCGTTTCGTTTGAGTGGCTCCTCCACATTAATTCTGCGATGCATAAGATAGCGGAGATTATAAATACCATGCACTTCTCTCTTTCAAGCTTTTGGGTTTCGGGCTCCAATTCTACGCGAAACAATGGCTGAGGGATTCTGTTGCGATTTATTATATATATAATTGAGCGGGCAGCGAACCCTGCTTCATGTACTGCTTCTTTGACTTCAGCGAGGGGAATATCCGATTCAAGTCCCTTTATGACAATGCTGATAGGTGTAGTAGCTTTTTTTTTATCAGTGTCGAAGTTTTTCATAACCACTCTGTAATTGCTCTCACTATGTATATGGATTTTTGTTTCCTGGATATTTCCTTTAACAAGAGGGGTGACATGGAAATTTTAAGGACCACTGAGCTCGGTAAGCTTTGCAACTAATTTAGTGGAGTTATGTTCTCGTAGGTAAATGGGAGGTGGTTTGTATATAATATTAGGTTTGGGTGCGTCTGCCTCTTCAGCACTTTGAAGTTGTGCGAAGCGATTTTTACTAGAAAGTAGGCTCTCGCTAGTTTTACTGATTTTTGCGATGTTAGTTTTGATCCCACTCGATTTTGGGCTTCGCTTGCGCTTGTTGATAAGGATATACCTATCTAAACCAGTTTGTGATGTTCCAATTTTCCCTGCTGGGTTGCTTGAAAATTTTTTGGTTGAGTGGTTTGCATTAATGGTTGGTGTGAGTGCATTTTCAATATTGAAAGTGCGCTAAGCCACTGTTGGCGAATTTGTTCTAGCACGATCGGACGAGTGAGAGAGAGACGTGGATGAAACCTGTTTGCACTCTTTAGATATAGACGCCGTTGGGCTGGGTGTTGAACATTGAGCGCTCCAAGAGGGCGCATGCGCAGAGAGTGCCAGAGACACTTTTGCACATTGGTTCTGGTTTGAGTGCGAACTGTGTGTAGTTGCATTGTTAAGTGAAGAAGGAAGTGTCGTTTTTTTTACAAATCTTAAAGCTTAGTGGGGGAAAGTTAGACGATTTACAGACAAAATGTTGCGAGACTATTCACCATGACTTGAAAAGTGCTAAGTTTTTGGAACTGATGAGCCAACTTTATCATCATGTCATCTTGGAAGGCCTCAGGGCGATTTTGAAGATTTTTGTGAATCAGCAAAGAGAGCAAGAGTTAAATTTTTGGTTCAAAATTATAGCCATGCAGAACTCGCGTATGCTGCTTGTGTAAGCTTAAACCGCGTTGGTCTTTAGAATGCAGCACAAGTAGTAAAAGCAGCAACCATTTCTCCAGAAGAGGCAAACAAAAATGTTTTCTCCCTCGAGTGTGAATGCAGTGAATATGGTCCCGAAGAAGTTTTATCACTTTATGACGACTGCCATCTCCGAAAATATTCTTATACGCTTATAAAGCAGGGCGCGATGTTTTATTGGAAGAAAAAAAGAAATGCTATCCCGAGCAGATATCTGTGACTTCGAAATCAGCAGATGTAAAACTTCAGGAGCTTCTTAATCACACCGTTGAAAGAATAGCACAAATCGAAGATGCTCGTAAAGTTTTAGAAGATAATCTGAAGGTGGTTGTTCTAGGCTTGATAATGGATGTGAAATGGGGTTGCGATGGGATTTCTAGTCATTCTCAGTACAACCAAAAAATTTAAAACCGCGAAAGTGATTTTAATGACAGCCATATTTTTCGATCTACATGGTCCCGCTACAATTAAAAACAATTGATGGATAGTTAATAATATGGGAAAATACGTCACCCTCTTCTGCAAGATTTTGTCAACCTATTAAAATTTGTTTTGAAAAAGAAACAAAAGATTTAATTAAAAATGAGACTGCAAATATTCAAATGCAACTATCGGAATTGCAGCCCTCAATAATTAAAGTTAAAGAAAAAGATATTTTTGTTAGAAGTGTGACAAAATTAACAATGATAGATGGCAAAACTTTTAGCGCACTAAGTGATACATCTGTGCAAATATGTGGTATTTGCAAAGCTACTCCGAAAGAGACTAATAGTTTGCAGATTATGTATGAAAGAAAACGTGATGAAACGTTGTACGATTGCGGGCTTTCTACTTTGTATGCCTATATATGATGTTTGGAATGTATTCTCCACATTGCGTACCGAATGAAGCTTAGGGTATGGAGAGTTACTTGGCCAGAACATCAAATAATGTAGAAATCAACAAAAAAGTGTGTACAGGTAGGAATAAAAAATACAATGGGCTTGATTGTTGATATGCCGAACCCGGTTACCGGTAATTCAAATAATGGTAGCTCTACACGGCGATTTTTTTACCAGTATTCCTTGGCAGTTCTTGCAACTGAGGTGAATGAAGACTTGATTCGCCGATTTGGCGTCATGCTTCGGAAGCTATAAATAAAGACATGAGGAGATTCCGCGAACATAACACCAGAAAAACAAGTCGTGTAGATAAAATGTGCGATCTTCTCGACACCCTACTTTTTTTTCAGCCCCCTGCATAACAATTTTCATTTTTTTTGTGAAGAAATAATGTCACTACTAAAATTTGAACAAACTTAATTTAATTATTATTACATTTAGTTTATGTACAATTTTGTAAGCTTTCTTCATTATGAACTTTTCCAATAACCAAATGAATTGTTCAATAAATCTCGATTTTTATTAAAACTGTTATGAGAAGCAATAACGAAAACATTCGTATTCAAAGATACTTTCATTTGATACAGCACCAATAAGAAACTGATAAGAGTGTATAGTAACGTAAGCCCGACTTTGTAATACCCAGCGCCGCTCTTATCAGATATGTGCCTTAGAAGTGGGCGTGGTCGTTAGGCTTGCTTAATTAGTATACACACTAAGCGCTGGGAAAGGATCTCGGAAAGCAAATTGCAAAAGAGTATGAAAAAAATTTTTTTTTCCCAAATATGGGCGTCGTTTTTGATCCGATCGGACGCATATTTCACACCAACATAACTTCTTACCACATGAACCTAAGTATAAAATTTCATTAAAATATGGCTACTAATAACAGATTTATGAGTTTTTAGCTCCTACATAGCTCAAAAGTGCCACTGTGCAATGGTCACCTATTCAGCTTTGGTTTGGTAACCCAAGCTACAACAAAAACTGGTCAGTAATAAACTAAATAAACACCATCGTCTTGTATGCGTGGGATTAACAGAGGCGTTGCGTAGCTGCACCCCAGATGCTCACGGGAACTCTTCCGATAACCATAACTATTGAGAGGGAAGTCTGAATCCTTACGCTTTCAAGACATCTCCAATATAAAAAGTGGGACCATTTTGTGTGTTATGAATATAACGCAATTGAAATCGACAAAGCAACAAGTGCATCATTTGCATGCTAACTGCTTTTTGGTAAAACCTGGGGAATCTCCCCAAAACTAACACCATGGTCATATATGGTGCGACCAATGGTCACCTATTCAGCGTTAGGATGGTAGCCCAAGGTACGACAAAAATGGCCTCTTGTATGAAGAGGAGTAATGGGAGTGATGTGTAGCTACCTCTCTGTTGCTCTTGAAGTCATCACGGGCATCCCTCCTATAACCATAAATATTTAGAGGGAGCAGTGTGGTGAAGCCTTACACATTCAAGACACTCCAACATAAAAGGTGGAAACCGTTGGGGCATATGAAAGTATTTGATCCTTATGACCTTGATAAGGTTTTCTGGCAATATGTCGAGAAAAATATCATTCACTAGATTCTATAGGGTTCATATCTCTGTAAGAGACATGTGTGAGGAATACATTACTGATATTCCACACGGTGCCCAGAAGCAGGCATAATGAGACCATTGTTCCAAAATTTTCCCTATGGGTATGACTAGCACAATATTTCGAGATGGAGTATTTGCAATCGAAGCATGTAGCCGAGAATGTATTCGTACTAAACGGCAAGCTTATATACATTGTGTCAGATAGCCAGCCTCCTCTTAATGCACTAGGATCGTACTACTATACGTCTCGAATGACAGAAGAATGTCATAGAATCCTAAATGAACTCGGCAAAGATTACAATGTCACACTTTGTTGGGTGCCTGTACATGAAGGACAAGCCGGAAGGACGGGCGGACTACCTCGCTAAAAGGGGGGCGGTCCGTCCTCTCATTGGCCCTGAACCTTTTTGCGATGGGGTCAAAGACAGCAAACATATTTTTTACCGCAAACAGAAGTATCGGCAAAAGGTTATTTACTCTCCACCGCGAGTCTTATGACTCTTGGGGGTAACTGACAGGATATTGCTGTCAAAGATATCACCTTAATAAGATAGGCTTGTCAGACATAGCTGACTGCAGATGCTGTGGACACAACTCTGAAACATCAGAGCACTCCCTTTTGGGGAAAGTTGCAATGGCAACCCACGTATTTCCCTGATTTCTTTCTCCCCACTTTCATTAAGTGCAACATAAATTTTTGGTTTGTGCAAGAGTGCCGCAAGTAAAACAAATGTATGTTTTTGCAATGAATTTTATACTAATTGAATTAAATTAAAAACTTTGTAATAATTGAATTCAATCAAGATTTCAGCTCATTGAAAAGGAGACTCGAGTTTTGAATCATTGCGCGCAGCCAATTGTCTGGACATCATTCTGGAATATATGGTATTTCTTTGGATTTTGTTGACCATTCTTTGTTGACCAATCGATGTTATAAAATGGAAGACTTCGAACATATTAGCGGACTTGGCGAAGGTAACGGAGGGATACCAGCGGTGACTATTGGTGAGGCTAACAGATCTGATAACGTCGCAGAAGCTGGCATGGGATCACTTTCTATAGCTGCAAACTATCCGCAATGTCACGCATCAACGCCCATTTATCACCCTTCGACGTTTACAGTGCCGGGTATTAACAACGCTTTAATAATAACATCAGTCCACGGGATTCAACCGCACTGCATGGTGCACGCTTCGAGTGCACCGTAGTGTCGAACCGCACCGGTCAACGCATTTACGAGCGCATACATGCCTATCAACGCTAGTGGTGTCGTACCTAAAGTTACTTCTGCCGCTATTCCCTTTTGCATGATGTCAAGTTCGGCAATGGACTTCAGCCAATTTTATTCACAGGCGACTACCCATAGCGCCATGCTGCCGCCGCCGAAACCTTTAACTATCGTGCAGCCGAACACGATGCCGGCGTATGCTCAAAACTTTCGTCACCCTTATAATGCTTTTAGTCAGTCCTGCAGAGCTGCTATCAACTTGACTCAAGTATAGATTTCTAGCCGGCAAGTGATGACGAAGGATTTACCCCCTTTTTCCGGCAGGCCTGAGGACTGGCTTCACCGATCAAGAAAATCCGATCAGACTACAAAAATGTTTCAAAGGACCAGCTCTCGACGCAGTTCGAGACAGGTTAATGATTCCGTCGACAGTGGGGCTGGCAATCAACAAAATGAGAATGCTCCACGGTAGCCCAGAATTTATCCACCAAACGATGCAACCCAAATCGAGGCAAGAGCCTGCCATCAGGACTGATAAATTGGAAACTCTCATAGCCTTCTCGCTTGCAGTGCAAAACTATCGTGCTATAATGCAAGCGGTGTGTTTGATCGATTATTTCAATGACCCTGTGATGCTCAATGATGTGGTAGCTAAATTACCAAGAGACCAAAGGCTCGAAAGCGAGAACAATTCTAAGTTTGTAAGCTTCGAAATGATGTCAGTATAGGCAGGCGCTTCGCAATAGTTGCTACGAGGAGTTCGTACTATTGTTCATCTAGACCTGCCTGTAGAGACATTGGACAGGGCCACTATCGAGAGCATTTTTATCTCAAAGGTCTTCCCATCCTACCATATAATGACCCTAGGGCACGGATTCTTGTTGGTCTGGACAAAGCAAACATTTTGTGTGCCAATTAAAGTCAAGTAGAGCAGCGGCTCGAATTTGATTGCTGCTAGATTCCGATTGGGGTGGACAGTTTATGGACGTGACACATCCGATTATTTAGCGATGAGGCGCGTGCTGCATATCTGCATCTGTGAGCTACGAGTGGCGACCGAATGGATGAGCAGATGGAGGCGTACTTTGCTGTAGACGCTATCGGTGCATACGTGCAAGCTAAACCCCTTCGCTAAAAGGACAATGAACGACTGATGTGTCTGGAGTCTAACAATTTTTTTAATTTTTCATTTCTTACTCTATATATTACAATCTATAACCACAATATTAAGTAATATTTTGTGCAAGTTTGGATTGAATATGTTCTTTTTTCCAATGCTCCTTTAATTTATATGTTTACTCCATTTTCTCTACTTATCTGTTAATTTTATTTTTGTATTGAATTATTTTTTTTGTTATTGTTATGTATTTATTTATATAAATCTTCCTGTAAGCTCTGAGGGTGTAATTCATTTTAGTCTTCTTGGAGTTGCACCCTCCGTGTCTCCTGTCACTACGCAGTTTCAGGTTTTCACGGTCGTATATGTTTGGTTCTGCATTTTGTGATTGTTTCGTCGATGGTCAATTTCACCATTTCATTGTTGACAAAATAGACGACTACAAGAAGAAAGAAGCGCATTTTGCATTACACGGCGTAATGTTTCTGATTGCAGGCGCCGTATTTCGTCTCGAATATTCTGCTTGAGCTGTCCAAGTGTCTGTGGTTTGTTAACATACACTTTGTCTTTTAAATATCCCCATAAAAAAAAATCGGGCGCAGTTAAATCTGGTGAACGAGGAGGCCAAGAGAAATCTGAATTTCTTGAAATTATGCGTTCACCAAAAATTTCACGCAGCATGTCAATAGTTTGCCTAGCAGTATGCGCAGTGGCTCCATCTTGTTGAAACCACAAATTAGGATGTTGCTCCACCATTGGCCGCAAAAAGTTGTCGATCATTGCTCTGTAAGAAGCCCCGGAGACCGTTTCTGGCGTTTCATCCTCATTCTCAAAGAAATATGGGCCGATGATTTTTGTGGCCATAACACCGCACCAAACAGTGCATCTGATTGGGTGTGACTGATGCTGATGTATTGCCCTTGGATTTTCGAAGCCCCACAACGGCGAAGTAAACTTGTAATCATGGAAGATGTGGGCGCTGATCTTACGTTAAAAAATCGGCGATAATTTCGCTGCGTCAGAACAATTGATCGTTGAGAAGAATAATAAAATACGATAATTTTAATGCGTTGTTGTGGACTGTACGTATTCATTTTAAATTTACAAGAGTTCAGTTATAATCTGCAAAAAGAAAAAAATAATTATGTTAAAAAATAAAAAAGTTATTTGTGTTTCACATCAGCTGGTCTTATTTGGGCCACCCTGTAGTAATTGAATTAAATTTAAAACTTTGTACTAATTATTTTCAATAAAGATTTCAGCTCATTGGAAAGGAGACTCGAGTATGTATTTAATTCATTGCGGGCCAATTTTTGGGACAATACATCCTATGAGATGTAACGACTCAATTTCGCTGGGGTAAAACTCAGCGGGTTCCAGGATCGCTTACAGAAATTTAATCGCTCTTGTATTCGTTTATTAAGTGTTTTTATTTATTTTCAAAATTACTAGCTATTTTCTATGCATATATAATTATATTTTATTACTACTCTACTTTGTCTATGTGTTCGTGGTAGTGTCCGTGGTTTGTGCTAGTCTCCAGGGAGAGTCGGTCAAAACCATAAACTCCTGGCTCTGTTTGTGTTGCCTATGTGTCCCAGGGAGAGTTGGTCAAAACCATAACCTCCTGGCTCTGTCTATGTAGCGTATCTGTCCCAGGGAGAGTCGGTCAAAATCATAAACTCCTGGCTCTGTTTGTGTTGCCTATGTGTCCCAGGGAGAGTCGGTCGAGACCTTAAACTCCTGGCTCTGACTATGTTGCGTTTTATTTATTGTTAATACTATTTGTAGTCAGAACCGGTTTCTCTAGGAGCTTGGTGCGTTGTATACTTGCTGAACGACGCTGGAACAAAGAGACTCATTGTCCGCGCCACTCCGCTTATATAGCGAACGCTTGCCATGGGATCAGTGCTTGTTGTTTTTGTAGTCCAGTTGTCCTATGATCACCTTCACCTTCTGCTGGTCAACTACCTCGTTGTAAAACCTTTATTTAGCGTGTTTCTGTTTCTCCGTGTTCCGCCTTCGGTCGCTGTACTGTTGTTGTTGTTATTAATATTTATTTGTACTCCGCCTGCTGAATGCTTTGTGTGTGTTTCTCTCTCGTTTTTCTCCGTGTTCCGCCTTTAGTCGCTGTAGTGTTCAATATAACACTTTACGTTTCTGAGATCATTAAAATCTTTACGCTTATTGGTCCAATCGTCTGTGCGTAAATATTTTGTTATACTTACATTTTTTAAGCTGTGGGATGTTGCATGTAGCATATAACTTGTGTGTGCGGAAAATATTTGTAGAATTTTCCGTCTTCACACCTCCTCCCTACTTTGCGGACCGAAGAGAATGGATGCTTCTCCGCGGTATAGTACTACTCGGTACGGAGTCGATCAAACCGCAGGCGATTCCTCTTGGCTTGGCTTTCCTTCAGAGTGTCTATCGTATCTGCCACTAGTGCCGCTGGTAAGCCATCCACCTTGGGTCCCCTGAGCTCGGCTACTTTGTGGAAGTGGAGGTCTTCCCCGGGTGTGGCATTAAGTGTTGGCGTTGTCTCCGTATGCTTACGTGTATTCTTCTCTCCTTTTAATGTATCCCCCTTGCCACTGTCGGATTTGTATGACTTCAATCGAATCACTGAGTCGCCTATGATTGGCATCCGTGTCTCTGTTGGCATTCTCCATGTAGCCCCGTTCCATTATTTTGGTGTCATGTTTGTCCCTCTTGTCATCGCTTCTGCTGTTGTTGGTGCACTTGATTGCATCCTGGTTGTCCCTTGATCTGTCGATGTGTCTACATGGCATGTTTTGGCTGTTCCTCACTGGTGCTGACCTTGCGGAATTGTTAGTAGGTAAACTGATTGCTCTGATGGAGGGTCGCCTTCGCTGTGCCACCTTCTTGCTCTGGGGTGCGCTCGCGTCGTATTTCCGAGGTCCGTGTATTGATTCTTGGGAGGTATTTCTCTCTATGCTTTTGTGGGATAAGTTGTCCGCTTTCGCACGGTATAGTCCGTTGCAGGTGAATTCGTTTGTATGAGTCTTATTTGTTCCTGGTGGTATGTGTTTTCGAATGCGTTGGTTTTCTGTGTATTCTTTGCGGTGCGTCTGTTGTTTAGAATTTCTGACGTTGGTGTCCTTCTTGGAATGCGATCCATTGAAATGAGGGAGATTCTCAAGACGAATTGTCGTGCACGTTGCAATTTCTCGGGGTTGCACGCAACTGTTATGAGGTCCCAATGTGCTTTCCTGCTCACCGCATTTCAATGTTGTTCCCAGGCTTGTCATGAAGTCTCTTCCCAGGAGTAGATCATCACTGGAGTACGGCCAGTTGCTCTAGACTGCATACCTTCCCTCCAAGCCTTACAGTCGTCACAAACAATATCTGCGCATTGCGACATTGGTGAGCTATATGACCATTTTGGCCACAACGCCTGCAGGCTGTTCTGGGATCTGTGGGTGCCGCTCTGCTCTCTAGCGTCACCTGACGGTTCCGTACCTCTCGTGGTGGACCTTGATCTCTTCTCCGTTCTGTGGGTGGCATTGTTAGTAGTTCGCGTTCTCCCCGATTCCACTCCAAATCTCCGGCCATCTCTACCAGCTCTTGTAACGATTCGAAATCTCTACAGCGCACGTATAACTGTAATTGTGGCAGGCTGTTCTGGAAGATTCTTTCCAGTTTCTGCTCCTCTGAATAATCCACTTGCCCCATGAGATTCTGCAGATCGACCACATACTGCTTGAAGGCTTCCCTAGGTCTCTGGTAAAGCTGTCGAATCTGGTCTTCGAGTTTCTCCATGTAGCGGGCCGGTAGGAAGAACTTAAGAGAGTCTCTCCTATACGAGGTGGGCCAGCCGCGACACGCACGATTGTTGTTCCTGTACAACATAAGTGCGCGCTCTCTCAACAGTTCTGGTATAGTACGCGGGAGGAAGTTCTTATTTATGTCGTACATTTCTGCTAATTCCTCGACTCGCTCTATAAATGCTAACGGGTCATGCCCTCGGTCAAAGTTGAGAGACCACTTCCTCACCTTGTCAACGATGACTGGTGCAGGTACGCTGTGCCTGTTGGTGACACAGCGCGATGCAGTGATGTTCTCCGAAACTCTGTATCCCATGCCGTTGGTATTGCACCTGTCAATGTCCCTGGCCAGTCCACTTCCAGCGTTTCACATGTAACTATGGACGTAGCCAGCCTTGGTGACGATGATATCAAGTCCAATACGCTGAAAAACTCAATTCAAAGCCAGCTTGCAAATTTGCCAATAATGCACATTTCATGGTTATGCTTTCAATTCAATAATACCTAATATGTATAGCCAAATTATATGTAATATATGTACGAGTATATAGAAAAATGAATAAATACCCACGATTGACACATCTAAAAGTCAGTCAATCAGTAAGAGTTAACTGTGAGTCTTTTCATTTTAACTTAGCATTGATCGATTCTCCTTCTCCGATACAAAGGTATATGTGCCTGTTGTCAAACCCACCATTATCTCGGTACAAGCACCTGTTGTGAGTTAGAATCAAGCTACCTATGCGTAGTTGACTCACAGCACCGGCTCCTATTAAATTCATTAAGAACGCACATATTTTTAGAGTGCAAATATTGTAAATGAATAGTATTTATCCATTAATTATGATGTAAACTTTTAGGGTGTCACAGTTCCGCAGTCAAGCTGACGAGGGGCATTTAGAATGCACCGACGACACTTTTACTTTCAGTAGGTCAGTTGGCTTGAGCAACTGATACCAAATAACAATTGCGTAACTGGAACACCAGAAAAGTCAAGACGTAGACTGTAATTTTTATTTGTAAATAGAATATAAGAACTAGTATTTTAAGAATAAAGTTTCTTGTTGTTTTAAACCCAAAATAGTTCAGTCCTTATTTAAGAAAGTGTTTTAGTGTTTTCAGCGACGCGCCCAGCGAACCGAGACAGGTCGTCTCGCGACGAGCAGCAAGGACCCCAACATTTTGACGCAGCCGGTAGGATACAACGTCGAGTGCCAGGAAAAAGCACTCCTATGCGGGAATCCACCAACAGGATAACCATCTCAAAGGAGTTTAATCAAGGGAGCCAGGATGGTGAGTATGCTTATAGTAGGACATTTTAGTATTTAAGTGAATTTTGTCGACGATTTTTCTGTGGCCGTGTGGGCGATTTTGCGCCAGTCATGCAGAAGAAGCAACATCGGAGCTGAATAGCCGCTGCGGTTAGGTAACACTAGGTCGAGTCGAAAGAATGGTTAATGGTCAGGTTGTATAGGTTTGTTTCACTAATATTGGGTTCATATTTTTACTTACTTAAAAGTAATTCTAAAGGAAACAAATTTCCTCGCGGGTTACTAATCCCTATTGGATTGCGAACTTCTGCATACCGGTTGGTTTGGTTCGGAAATAACGTGCCACAGTATAGGGTTCATGCATTCATAATAGAGGATGGTGTTCTTTTTGCTCGTTTCGCTGGACTAAAAGTTGAATTCTCTTGTCCGTGTCAAGTACCGGAATAAAATTAGGTACACTTTTTGGGGGCGTCGCGAGTATTTGATTGGCAGCGTGTTTCGTGGCTGCGGTTAGGATAATTTAAATTTCGGTTCATATAGTAAAATTGGATATTTATTTTCTTTGCATGTCAGGAAATAAATGACCTGAGTACCAAAAGCGTAACGGTTGCAGGTCTAAGGAATGAACTGAGGCCCATTTCAAAGGTGATTTTGTAAAATTAGGATACTGTAACACGTGGTTTTTGGATTCTTGGGTTGAAAGTAAAGATTTATTCGGTGTATGGAAGCACCAGAAGAGCAAAAGGGGCATAGTGAGGCAATCCAAAGGAAAATCAGGAACTGTAGGAAGGATAGCAAGGCAAGAAAAAATAGCGCGTACTACCGTAAGCGCATATCGGAACTAGAAGCTTTGTTGATTCAATGATAACAACGAGGAGTTGTTAAGTTTTAAGGACTATTGTGGCGACAACGAGTACTTCACCAAGGATTATCCGTTACATATCAACGGTTTAACACGGGAGTGGTTGACCAAGTTCGGATTGGATCTAGAAGAGCTGGAAGCACAGGAAGATAGTCCTAGTTCGCAGGAGGACAAGGCTCAAGACAAGCTAAGGTCTTTACAGACGGAGGTAAAGTTTTTCGCAGAAAAATTGTTTGAACAATTGGAAGCGGCAACGTGCAAGAGTGAAGCCCAGGTACTCTGGAGATTAGCGAGGGACGTTGGAAACTTGTGAACTTTGGAAGCAGTGGACCAAGCATTAGTGACTAATCAGGGTCGAACGGAGGAGAAATTTTTCCAAGTCTTCAAGGATACAGAAGAGTTGAAGACAAATACGAAATTTCTCGAAAATAAAACTAGAGAACTTTCTAGGCAACTCCGAGAAACCGAGGAAGCTGCATCGTATCTGGAGAAGGAAAATCTAGAGCTTAAGAGAATCGGGGCAAATACTAAGCCACCAAGAGTAAGATCGGTTTCAACCTCTCAAATACATACGCAAACAGTACTAGCTTTGCCACCAGAAGTTCGCTGGCCGGAATATTTAACTGCGGAAGGGATAGGTCATGCGGTAAAGCCTAGATTAGTGTTGAGTGAAGAGAATGAAACGGAGTTTTTGTTTGACGCATCTGAAATCGGTGTCGAGCCTTTTTCTCCAGGAAGTCCGATAAATAATAAAAATCAGGTATATCCGCCAAACGACCCAAAAGCAGTAACAGTGCAGCAAAGTCTCGATACAGTGGACAATATTTCACCTGTACGAGCAAACAGTCGGAGATTAATAAGTTTGAGTCCTTCACTGGTTAAGTACATCTCAGATCCGGGAGAAGTGCATTTGGAAGCCACCCAAAAAGACAACGCTCAAGTTTTACCAGCCATAAGTAAAACAAGAATAAGTAAAATGGGTATCGAGGATATCTCCAAGACCGTGACCAGGTTAGTACCTGTGTCTAGTTTTGCCAAAAAGCTTTAGTAGCGCGGAAGAATTGTATACGTTAATAAAGAAAACGTACTTGAAAACGAGAACGTTGGAAGAAGTCACTCAGGAAATCAGGGTGGCTCGGCAGTTGGCAGGCGAAGAGATACGGGTCTTTGCTAGGCGATTGAGCACATGCAGGGGTGTGCAACTGAAATATTTCGTGGCAAGTACAACGGTGTGGATGAAGTTGACAAGTCGGTACTGACAGCTTTTGTAGTGGGACTGAGGGAGCCTGCATTAAGGGTGCACATGCTGGGTATTCGGACCGGAACTCTGGAAGAGTTTGTATAGGAACCCATCAGGGCGCAATTTCTGGTGGAAAGAAGTCAACCTAGTGCCAGTGAAGTAAATGCCGTGTTTAACAGGCAGAACGTACCTGCGGATGTAGCAAGAGGCGGAGAAGCGTACGTGACAGGCTCACGCACACAAAGGAACTTACGACACCGGTACAAGTACATATAGAGGTGCAAAGCGGGACGGGAGACGAACAGAAGGGGAGTTGCGTCAGGCAATACCGGTCAGTTCATTCTGCAATAAGTGGGGGCATACAGGGGATGAGTGTATTACACGCAAAAACACGCCCTACTGTATGGAGTGCCAAACATATGGCCATGAGGCAAGCAGACAGTGCCAGGTAGTCACTAAATGGGATCAAAGTAGAAGGCAGCCAGGTACGAGGTGCCCGGATCCACCCTTGAGGGACGGCAGGAGTAGTAGTCCCCGAGTTAACCCAGCGGAAGGAAATAACCAAGGTAGAAATCCTTTTAACACTGGGGGTGGTCAGCAGCGACCAAATTGGAATTCTAGAAGTGAACCAAGGATAGGCAACACCCGA
The DNA here is from genome assembly GCA_920105625.2 of Clusia tigrina. Lineage (NCBI taxonomy): Eukaryota > Metazoa > Arthropoda > Insecta > Diptera > Clusiidae > Clusia > Clusia tigrina. The sequence continues at coordinate 112,263,134 of OV050031.1, read as the reverse complement.
CAGGGGTTGAAATGCCTCTCATGTGGACGAATGGGACATCGGGCAGCGGAATGTAGGGATAGACAAGTCCAACGAAGAAACCAGGGAAGCTTCCAGCGGCCCAGTCGAGTCCAGTAGACTGGAAAGCCAAAAAGAAGGAAGTAAAAGTTAGGCCGAAAGTACATGTGACTGGTAATGTAGGAAGTACAGTCCAGGAAAAGGAGGAGCAAGAAGCTCTCCAATACCACGTACCGAGTAATGCAAGAACAATGGTTCAAGATACGGAGGAGCAAGAGTCTCTCCGGGAAAACATTTTTGATTGCGTGTTGATTTGGATAACGGTGATGATTCTAGTACTTAGATTAAGTTTTAATAAGGTTAGAGAGTATAGGCCAATCGCCGCGTACGTGGTACGAGGATGTGTAGTTAAGATATTCACGGTAATTTTGAGGGAGTATAGGATCGTAAAGGATAACTGTGGTGCATGGAGGAGAAAATTTGAAGAGTTAGGAAATAGATACGCGTCCATTTTTGAATCAAAAGTGCGTTGTTTCGTTGTGAGCAGGATAGGTGATGCTTTTATCGAGGTACCCTGCAAGGAGGCAGCTAGTGGAAAGCTAGTGCTTTTGGTAGACTCAGGGGCGGACACCAACCTCGTAAAATGTAGTGTTTTACGGAAATGACTGGTTGTTAACCCAAAGGATGTAAGAATGCTTAATGGAGCGTTCGGAGGATGCATCAGGACACTGGGGTCGCTCAGAATAGGGCACAGTGAAGTTAGGGGCATGAGTTTTAGAGTGCACGCAGTGGAATTGGATAGGGAAGGTATCCTGGCCGATGGGATAATTGGCCGTGATAATCTCTGGGGCCGCACCATACTGGATGCGCTAGAAAAACAGTTATCATTTTATGATGATAATAAGAATAGCATCCTTACTCTTCCATTAAAGTCATGGCAGGAAGGAACCGTGAATAGGGTTACGAATTGTATGGAGGGAGTAAATGCAAGGTAAACTAGAGTAGCTACTATGCGTGTAAATACGAAACTTAGGACTCTTGTTTTGCACAAGCAGCAGCTAGCGGACGGCGTATATATTAGAGAAACCATAACGCACGTTGAAATTAGTAAGGTGTATGCTTGCGTACTCAACGCCTCAGAAAAGGACTACCTGATGGATGAAGATTTTAGGCCTAAGTTCACTAGCTATGATAATTTTAAGGAACCGAATTATAAATCGGTTAATCAGTCTAAGCAGGTAGATATAAGTAAAATAATGGAGAGAGTGTTAGAGTCACTGAAGTTAGACCCAAGCGTAAATTTAGAAGAAAAGGCATCAATAGAAGCCATTTGTACGACATTCCATGATATATTTTTGCTGGAAGGAGACCAGTTGACATATACACCAGAGGTAGAGCATGAAATACCTACTAGAGTGGATCAACCACCAATAAACCAGAAGCAATACAGATTGCCACAAGCTCGCAAAGATGAGGTAAATAGGCAAGTGGAAGGAATGTTAAAGGATAACATGATTTCACCGAGTATCTCGCCTTCGAACTCACCAATAATTTTGGTACAAAAGAAGGGAGGTGGTCAGAAGAAGTGGAGAATGGTCGTCGATTTTAGGAAATTGAACGACGCCACTATCAAGCAGGTGTTACCGATACCAAGGATAGAAGAGATTCTGGATCAATTGGGGCATAGTAGATATTTGTCTACACTTGATTTAGCAAGTGGCTACCACCAAGTTCTGGTGGATACCCAAGATAAGCAGAAAACCGCGTTCAGCGCCGGTTTAGGGCATTATGAGCTTAATAGAATGCCGTTTGGATTAACAGGAGCACCGGCTACCTTCCTACGATTGATGAACCATGTGCTAACAGGCTTGCAAGGGTTAGATTGTTTTGTGTATCTGGATGATATTGTAATTTATGGGAAGAATTTGCAGCAGCATTCGCAACGCTTGTGCAAGGTGCTCCAGAAATTACGAGAACACAATTTGAATTGAACGAATTTTTGCGAAGAGAGGTGGTTTATTTAGGGCATCGTTGCTCAGAAGCAGGAGCACTGCCTGACCCGCAGAAGGTGCAATACGTTAAAAATTTTGCGATTCCGAGAAACAGAAAGGAAGTGCGAGCATTCCTAGGACTAGTGAACTATTATAGAAAGTTCGTGGAAGGACTAGCCGGAATTGCTTTGCCCATTAATAAGTTGTTACGAAAAGAAGCGAAGTTCGAATGGACAGAGAGATGTCAGCAAGCATTCGAGAGGCTAAAGGAAATAAGTAGCTCGCCACCGATTTTGGCGTACCCCGACTTTGAGCAAACTTTTTTGTTGACCACTGATGCTAGCAATGAAGCATTAGGGGTAGTATTGTCACAAGGGGAAGTCGGTAATGACCGACCAAAGAGAGGCATAGCCAATTTGAAAGACCAAAGGTCTAGGTTAGCCAGGTTCAGACACAAGTTGTCTGAGTATGATTTTGAAATAATATGCAAACCTGGGAAAAAGAAAGAAAATCTAAATGCGGATGCGCTCAGCAGAGTACCGCAGGCACAGAAGGTACTGTAGGGCAAACTAGGGCCAAAGCTAGGTCAGAGAGGGAGAAGGCCTCGAGAATTGAAGGGGATAAAATAGATGCTACAAGAGATGTTAGCAATGCGGGTTTCGATGCCAATGAACACACAGCCAATAATGTGCAATGGTTGGAGGATATAAAAGAAAGCCAGCCTGTGTTAAAGGATTCATCCGTAGGTGGACACCAGGGATTCTGGAAAACCCATGACAAAATTAGACAAGTATACGGATGGAAAGGTATGCTCCGAGACATAAAAAAGTATATAAAGAATTGCCCAAAATGTCAATCCAACAAGGGTTCAAGGCTAACAAAGATGCCAATGGTGTTAACTGACACAGCAAAACAACCATTTGATAAAGCTCATATGGATATTGTAGGTATTTTACCTTAGACTGTTTCGGGAAATAAATACATTTTGACGTTCCAAGACGATTTCTCCAAAGTATATGGCGTGCGTGGCTATACTCGATGATGAAGCAAGTACGGTGGCCAAGGCATTCTCTGATGAAATTATAGCACGGTACAACATACCTAAGGTTTTGATAACCGACAATGGTTCAAATTTCGTATCAAAACTATTCTCAGATACATGTAAAATGCTGGGAATCAAGAAATTGCATATAACACCATATTATCCCCAAGCGAATGCTCATCGACCTCTGACCGAGTACTTGCGCAGTTTTGCCAAGGAAGACGGCTCGAATTGGGATCAATGGTTGACCACTGCAATGCATGTACACAAGCAAACTCCGTTTAAGACGCTCTACGGGTTTGATTTCAACATGCCAGCAAATCTGAAGCGCAAATGTGCGCCAGTGTACAATGCTGATGACCCCAATAAAGTGCAAAAATATCAGCTACAGCGAGCGCACGAATTGGTTAGAGAAAACCAGGATTGTGCTAAACGGGTAGCCAGGGAAGCCTATAACAAGGTATTAAATCCAGTAATCTCTCACGTGGGTGATCAAGTACTCATGAAGAATCAGGCTAGGAGAAACAAAATCTCACCTGGATAGGTCCGTATGTAGTAGCAGAAATCCGTAGCCCAGTTACAACAGTCGTAACAATTAAGGGCAAGAATAAAAAGCTACATAATAATTTATTGAAATTGTTCCACATTAGACCACACAACTAAAGACATGTGTTAGCTGTGTTTTACAAGTGTAAACACAAGAATAACAACGTAAACATGTACGTGTGTATATCAAATAACACACACAGCTCCGATTTTCGAAGTCAAGGCCAGTAGAAGTGTGCCACTTAAAATCGGGCGAGTATAATTGACGTAAGAAAAATTTGCTTATTAGGCACTATTGCCGAATGAAGACAGTAGGGAAAAATATTTTTTAAATGTTTAATACTAAAAAAGGGGTTCATTGGACACATTTTTAAAAATAAAATTATAAGACAGACGGTAAGTAATTTAAACTGAACGTAGAGTATATACACACATATATACGATTGTTAATGAAGTGCAATATGATGCGTAAGTAGTAGCGCCGGCACCGTTGGTGAAGTAAGTATATATGTATATATGTGTATAATATACGGAATGAATATACGAACGTATATTTAAAGAAGTAAGTATTCTAGTTATGAGGAATGGGTATGTACGTATGTATATTTTTGCAGATATTTACATACTGAAGCAGGCTGCATATTAATATACATAGATTTTTTCGGTTTATCACGTAGGAAATTAGCGTATTGGGAATTGTAATGTATGTATATATATATATTGAATTAGATCAATATATTTAGCTTACCATTACAAATTAAGTAATAACGTTGGCAATTAATTATAGTATGCCTTGAATGTATGTATGTATTCATGTAAGAACAGGCTACATGATGTAGGGAAATACACTTGTTAATGGATACATACCGGGCTAGTAGTAAAATTTGAATATATAGAATAATTAGATGCAATGAAAAATTGAGTCATGCAATGGACAATGTTTCCACATAAACGGGCTTATCTTAAATATTCTGGTTTATGTCAGAGGGCAAAAGAATTTGCTCAGAATTGAAAAATTAAAAAGATATATAAAAAGAAAAATGATATGAATTGTCTAAAAAATAGAAAAAATAAATAATAAATTTATCTTTTATATACTCGCTTATGTAAGATGGGCAACAAGTTTTGCACAGAATTGATGTAAACATTTTTGATTTTTGGGCGGCATGTAATTCGATATAGTAAATAATTGTTATGTATGAATCAAATTATTATAAAATGATATTCATTGAGAAGAATTTAAATTTTTAATGCCGCTAACAATTTAAAGAAAATTGTATCATAATTAATTAATAAATTTGAAAAGAAAACTGTTTTTATTACTTATTTATAGTTTGGTTATTAAGACGTATTAGATATACGATATATAAATTTAAATAACACATAAAATTTAATATTTTCGTTAGCAAGAATATTAAAAATGAAATAAATGTAATAGCCAGTAAGAATAATTAAAACTCGACAAGTCCGATACTTGTATAAAAGTATGGTTTTTAGGTATTCAGGCGTTGGTGAACAGACAAGGACATCTGTATGGTTCAATTTTGCGCAGCATGAATCGGGAAGGGACTTCCTGCAGCGTCAAAGGCAGAGTAGGAGGTTAACCAATATCCAGGAGACCCATAGACGTAATGCAAGAGCAGCGAACAAAAATCTGACTGAATAAGAAGAAGTGAGAAGACGTGGAAGAAGGGTAATCAGTAAGCCGCAAAATGATAACACGAAATTTGCAACGATGATGCCCAGAGATAATTTTTGGTTGGAAGAAAATGAAAACGAAATTAGTGAGAATTCAGTTTTATATAAAAGAGTGAAAGAGCTTCCAACTTCCCATGTGCGAGATGACTACGATTTAGGCTTATAAAAAAATGGAGATGGTATCGGCTGAATACAATAGTCTCTATCTGACAAGTAAAAGTCTAATAATACTTGAGTTTTATTGCATAACTGACGAAATGGCATGAAAAAACTAACATGTACGTTGTCCGGATAAAAAAATCCAACGTGTCTGCCATTATTACATATGTCAGTATGTATATTCTTTATTGTCTAGAAAGAAGAAGAGGTAATTTTAGCCAAAACCCGAGGTTACTCCGTAATTTTACCGAGAAACGGCTACAACAGCAATAACAGCCACAACTACCATCGTTCAATTAGCTTCGCAGAATAATCTCCTGGCGCAAAAAATCGTTTTAACCCGTAAAGATCGAGCATAACATAGCCAAGCTTAATCTGCTAAACTTCGTAACGATTTCTCCAATGAGAAAATATCCATTGTCACTGACTAAGCGAATATCGAATATTTATTTTGACTTCGTCAGAAGCGCATCTAGTCGCGCAAGCTTGTATCATCTTTTTACGTACCGGTCCAGAAAGAAGGGAGGGGTATGCAGATTTCATCGAGGGACTTCACTCTGACAACGACGGTCGTCAATTGCACCAGCAGGTAGCAGAGGGCGCAGTATAATATAAGGTTTTAGGTATAGAACAGAATTGTGTTATTGTTTACATATTTGTATATACGCCAATGAGAAAAGAGTCAATTAAAGACCAAATTATAAAAAAGGAAATATAAAAAAAAATGATAGATAAAAATAAGAAAAAACAAAAACATAGTAAAAACAGTGATAGAACCCAAATAAGGCGATTTAAAAAAAAAAATAAAATAAATAAAAACAAATTATATGTATGTAATATAGAGTTAAATCGATGCACATAATTGTTTGCAGTGCAAGAAAAATATTGTAGAGATTTAATGGAAGTTAGTTGCACTACCTTCTTTTAGAAAGAGGGGAGGGATGTTGTGAGTTAGAATCAAGCTACCTACGCATAGTTGACTCACAGCACCGGCTCCTATTAAATTCATTAAGAACGAACATATTTTTAGGGGGCAAATAGTGTAAATGAATAGTATTTATGCATTAATTATGATGTAAACTTTTAGGGTGTCACAGTTCCGCAGTCAAGCTGACGAGGGGCATTTAGAATGCACCGACGACACTTTTACTTTCAGTAGGTCAGGTTGCTTGAGCAACTGACACCAAATCACAATTGCGTAACTGGAACACCAGAAAAGTCAAGACGTAGACTGTAATTTTTATTTGTAAATAGTATATAAGAACTAGTATTTTAAGAATAAAGTTTCTTGTTGTTTTAAACCCAAAATAGTGCAGTGCTTATTTAAGAAAGTGGTTTACTGTTTTCAGCGACGCGCCCAGCGAACCGAGACAGGACGTCTCGCGACGAGCAGCAAGGACCCCAACACACCGCTGTTGACGTTAGGTCTTTCTTCAACGATACCAAGGTTTACATGCCTGATGTCAACATTATCATCAACTCCGTACAAGAACCGCTGTTGAAATTCAGCTGTTAAATTTAGTTTAACAACATATATAATTATATTATATTACTACCCTACTCTCCACCATAACCATAAACTCCTGGCTCTGTTTGTATTGCCTATGTGTCCCAGGGAGAGTCGGTCAGAACCATAAATTCCTGGCTCTGTCTGTGTTGCGTATGTGTCCCAGGGAGTGTCGGTCGAGACCATAAACTCCTACCGGGGGAAGAGCCGCCTCCTACCAGCGGAGGGGTATAACATACCTTGTACTTTTTTATTTTGTAGTTTTTAGGTTTTCTTTTAGCTCTTGTACTAATTCATTTTTTGATATTTTCTCAAACCTCGGCCCACTCGGTGCACAAGACCCGCTACTTGCTGTCTGACGGGTGTTGCTTTTTGTTTGCCAGTTTTTCAAGTGTGGCCGTGCTGCCACCTCTACTCCCCATGGCGCTAGCACCGCACCCAACAGCGCCTCGTCGGGCCAGGTCAACTACATTCGATCTCCCATCGATCTTCACCTCTCTGTCGCCGGCGCCACCTGACTGCGTGGTTCCGGAAGCGCAAACCAAGGTCAGGAGGAGACCTGTGCAGCTACGCCCTACTCCGCAGATCATCTGCACTATTTGTTAGCAGATGGGCCACCGCATGGAGGGGAGCTCAAGCTTCCTGTAGATACGCCCTCGGGCACCACACCACCCTCCATTGATGAAATGTATGAACGGGATCCGGCGTGGATATGTTCTTCTCTTGCAATAATGCAAGGGGGGCGGCATGTTCACTCCGAATCATAATGTTCAGATAGCTTCCGCCTGGTACCTGGGGTGCCATGTTGTCGGCGGTACGATGCGAAAGCCCGTGATGTGCGGTGGAGAGCGCGAGAACAGTCGAGGCAGGTGCATACCGTATTTGTGCGGAAGCCATCTTTAACTGTTGGTCTATTTTGACGCGGGGCTACGAAGCAGCGGCAGCTGCTCTCTTTGCGCCATATTCAGTCTATTCTGGAGTGTCAAGAAGTGCATATCGGCTAACTTTCGTGCATCGACCTGAAGACAGTCTCAACTCTTGGTTCTTTCAATCAAGGTCAAAACGATAATTCACCGAACTCGAAAAAGTATTATTTTATTTAATATACAAATAATCGTAACAAGACGACAACAACCACACTACAACCAACGGCAGCAGTCAAGCTGTACTAACTGCAGTCAACAACACTGCTGGACAACTAGAGGTGTGACAACGACCAGCAGAAGGTGAAGGTGATTAAAGGACAACTGGACCACAATAACAACAAGAACTGATCCAATGGCAAGCTTTCGCTATATAAACGGAGTGGCCCGGACAGTGACTCTCTTTGGTCCAGCATCGTTCAGTAATTATACAATGCACGAAGCTCCTAGAGACACCGGCAGTGACTTCGAATAGTATTAACAATAAATAAAACGTAACAAAGACATAGCCCGGAGTTTATGGTCTCGACCGACTCTCCCTGGGACACATACGCAACACAGACAGAGCCAGGAGTTTATGGTTTTGGCCGTCTCTCTCTGGGACACATAGGCTATACAAACAGAGCCAGGCGTTTGTGGTTTTGACCGACTCTCCCTGGGAAACATAGGCAACACAAACAGAGCCAGGACTTTATGGTTTTGACCGACTATCCGTGGAGACTAGCACCAATCACAGATACTACCACGAACACACAGACAGAGTAAGGTAGTAATAAATTATAATTATATATGTTGTTAAAATAAATTTAATAGCTGAATTTCAACAACGGTTCTTGTACCGCGTTGATGATAATGTTGACACCAGGCATGTAAACCTTGGTATCGTTGAAGAAAGACCTAACGTCAACAGCGGTGCTTGTACCGAGTTGATGGAGGGTTTGACAACAGGCACATAAACCTTGGTGTCGGAGAAGGAGAATCAATCAATGCTAAGTTAAAATGAAAAGACTCACAATTAACTCTTACTGATTGTCTGACTTTTAGATGTGCCAATCGTGAGTATTTATTCATTTTTCTATATACATATATTACATATAATTTGTCTATACATATATTAGGTATTATTGAATTGAAAGCATAACCATGAAATGTGCATTATTGACAAATTTGCAAGCTGGCCTTGAATTGAGTTTTTCAGCGTATTGCACTTGATATCATATTTCATCCAGTGAAATGCCTTCGCTGATGTAGTATAAATTGGAATTTTTGTCAACAATGCAAATTAATCGTTAAGCTGGCAAGGTTTTCTTACACAAGCCTAATTGTATGCAAAAGAAGATGTTATGCATTAAAAGTTTGAATGTTACATACCTCCCAATGAGGTTTGCACATCAACTGTTAATGCAATTAACATATGTATAGGAAATAGCTAGTAATTTTGAAAATAAATAGAAACACTTAATAAACCAATACAACAAAGACTAAATATCTGTAAGCGACCCTGGAACCCGCTGAGATTTACCCCAGCGAAATTGAGTCGTAAAAGTGGCGCCCGAGCAGGGACCAATTAAAAAAAAAACAGAAGTTCAACGCATCGGACTTATAAACAAAAAACACAAAAGAAATACAACGCATAGAACTCCTAGGAAATAAATCCACAGAGTGACAGAGAACTACGTCGATCTACGCAGTCACGCACAGGAGTGCCTAATGAGAACCAGCTTGTAACACACACACACTCCCATTGACTTAATCATCATCTAAGACGATCACAGGATGGTGAAAAGAAGTTGGTTGTAATTTCTACGCAAGGAGGAGCTGGTGATTTTTGCACAGGAATTCGATTTGGAGGCTACAGGTACCGTGAGGCCTCCATAAGCGACTATCAGAGTTTTCCACTGAGACGGAACTGACTCAAGATCAACAAAACCGTCTAGAGAAGCTACAATCCATGTACGTTAAGAGCACGTCACGAAGGCTGGCTACGTCCATAGTTACACGTGAAACGCTGGAAGTGGACAGGCCAGGGACATTCACAGTTGCAATACCAAGGGCATGGGATACAGAGTTTCGGAGAACATCACTGCATCGCGCTGTGTCACCAACAGGCGTGGAACAAACGCACAGCGTACCTGAACCAATCATCGTTGACAAGGTGAGGAAGTGGTCTCTCAACTTTGACCGAGGGCGTGACGTGTTAGCATTTATAGAGCGAGTCGAGAAATTAGCAGATTCAAACGACATAAAAAAGAACTTCCTCCCGCGTACTATACCAGAACTGTTGAGAGAGCGCGCACTTATGTGGTACAGGAATAACAATCGTGCGTGGCGCGATTGGACCTCGTATAGGAGAGTCTTTCTTAAGTTCTTCCTACCGGCCCGCTACATGGAGAAACTCGAAAACCAGATTCGACAGCTTTACCAGAGACCTTCAAGCAGTATGTGGTCGATCTGCAGAATCTCATGCGGCAAGTGGATTATTCAGAGGAGCAGAAACTGGAAAGAATCTTCCAGAACAGCCTGCCACAATTACAGTTATACGTGCGCTGTAGAGATTTCGAATCGTTACAAGAGCTGGTAGAGATGGCCGGAGATTTGGAGTGGAATCGGGGAGAACGCGAACTACTAACAATGCCACCCACAGAACGGAGAAGAGATCAAGGTCCACCACGAGAGGTACGGAACCGTCAGGTGACGCTAGAGAGCAGAGCGGCACCCACAGATCCCAGAACAGCCTGCAGGCGTTGTGGCCAAAATGGTCATATAGCTCACCAATGTCGCAATGCGCAGATATTGTTTGTGACGACTGTAAGGCTTGGAGGGAAGGTATGCAGTCTAGAGCAACTGGCCGTACTCCAGTGATGATCTACTCCTGGGAAGAGACTTCATGACAAGCCTGGGAACAACATTGAAATGCGGTGAGCAGGAAAGCACATTGGGACCTCATAACAGTTGCGTGCAACCCCGAGAAATTGCAACGTGCACGACAATTCGTCTTGAGAATCTCCCTCATTTCAATGGATCGCATTCCAAGAAGGACACCAACGTCAGAAATTCTAAACAACAGACGCACCGCAAAGAATACACAGAAAACCAACGCATTCGAAAACACATACCACCAGGAACAAATAAGACTCATACAAACGAATTCACCTGCAACGGACTATACCGTGCGAAAGCGGACAACTTATCCCACAAAAGCATAGAGAGAAATACCTCCCAAGAATCAATACACGGACCTCGGAAATACGACGCGAGCGCACCCCAGAGCAAGAAGGTGGCACAGCGAAGGCGACCCTCCATCAGAGCAATCAGTTTACCTACTAACAATTCCGCAAGGTCAGCACCAGTGAGGAACAGCCAAAACATGCCATGTAGACACATCGACAGATCAAGGGACAACCAGGATGCAATCAAGTGCACCAACAACAGCAGAAGCGATGACAAGAGGGACAAACATGACACCAAAATAATGGAACGGGGCTACATGGAGAATGCCAACAGAGACACGGATGCCAATCATAGGCGACTCAGTGATTCGATTGAAGTCATACAAATCCGACAGTGGCAAGGGGGATACATTAAAAGGAGAGAAGAATATACGTAAGCACACGGAGACAACGCCAACACTTAATGCCACACCCGGGGAAGACCTCCACTTCCACAAAGTAGCCGAGCTCAGGGGACCCAAGGTGGATGGCTTACCAGCGGCACTAGTGGCAGATACGATAGCCACTCTGAAGGAAAGCCAAGCCAAGTGGAATCGCCTGCGGTTTGATCGACTCCGTACCGAGTAGTACTATACCGCGGAGAAGCATCCATTCTCTTCGGTCCGCAAAGTAGGGAGGAGGTGTGAAGACGGAAAATACTACAAATATTTTCCGCACACACAAGTTATATGCTACATGCAATATCCCACAGCTTAAAAACTGTAAGTATAACAAAATATTTACGCACAGACGATCGGACCAATAAGCGTAAAGATTTTAATGATCTCAGAAACGTAAAGTGATATATTGAACACTACAGCGACTAAAGGCGGAACACGGAGAAAAACGTGAGAGAAACACACACAAAGCATTCAGTAGGCGGAGTACAAATAAATATTTATAGCAACAACAACAACAGTACAGCGACCGAAGGCGGAACACGGAGAAACAGAAACACGCCATCCGATCGCAAGCGCAAAGCAGTAAGCAGGCGGAGTACAAATAAATATTTATAACAACAACAACAACAGTGTAGCGACCGAAGGCTGCACACGGAGAAACAGAAACACGCTAAATAGAGGTTTTACAACGAGGTAGTTGACCAGCAGAAGGTGAAGGTGATCATAGGACAACTGGTCCACAAAAACAACAAGCACTGATCCCATGGCAAGCGTTCGCTATATAAGCGGAGTGGCGCGGACAATGAGTCTCTTTGTTCCAGCGTCGTTCAGCAAGTATACAACGCACCAAGCTCCTAGAGAAACCGGTACTGACTACAAATAGTATTAACAATAAATAAAACGCAACATAGTCAGAGCCAGGAGTTTAAGCTCTCGACCGACTCTCCCTGGGACACATATGCAACACAGACAGAGCCAGGAGATTATGGTTTTTACCGACTCTCACTGGGACACATAGGCAACACAAACAGAGCCAGGAGTTTATGGTTTTGACCGACTCTCCCTGGGACAGATACGCTACATAGACAGAGCCAGGAGTTTATGGTTTTGACCAACTCTCCCTGGGACACATAGGCAACACAAACAGAGCCAGGAGTTTATGGTTTTGACCGACTCTCCCTGGAGACTAGCACAAACCACGGACACTACCACGAACACATAGACAAAGTAGAGTAGTTATAAAATATAATTATATATGTATAGGAAATAGCTAGTAATTTTGAAAATAAATAAAAACACTTAATAAACGAATACAAGTGCGATTAAATTTCTGTAAGCGATCCTGGAACCCGCTGAGTTTTACCCCAGCGAAATTGAGTCGTTACATCTCATAGGATGTATTGTCCCAAAAATTGGCCCGCAATGAATTAAATACTCGAGTCTCCTTTCCAATGAGCTGAAATCTTTATTGAAAACAATTAGTACAAAGTTTTAAATTTAATTCAATTACTATAAAATTCATTGCAAAAATTTACATTTCTTTTACGCCTATGCGCTCTTGAACAAACCAGACAATAACGAATGAGAAAGTGCATTCGATTTTGACACTTGCACTTAGCGAAAGTTAGGAGAAAGAGAAAGAAGGGAAATTCGATGGGTCGCCATTGAAACTTTTCGCAACATACCTCCCTTCGACTTCTTGTATGCGAGCCTTTCCATCCTTTCCACGATGAAGATCTACCTCCATTCCCTAGATCCACGAGTTTCTCTTCACGTTATTGTCAGCGTTGACTACGAGGTCGTTTATTTCGATTGGTCGAATCGGCGGTTGAAACCATTTAGCACATCTGATAAGGCACGGGAGATACTCTCGGACCCAACACTTCCAGAATTGGTTAGCCAGCAGGTTCGACCCGCTGTCATCATCACCGCTAGATTCTCGAATTCCGTTTGAGTTTCCTAGCAGGAAGTAGTTGGGTCTAAGCGCGTCGCAAGTTGCGGTCTCCAGGGGCACGTGCATCAGAGGTCTTGAGTTGAAAATGTTTTCGATGTCAGCCCTCTAGCCCGCAACGCTTTTCGCGCAGGGTTGCTTCGCGCGTAATTTCCATTAAAATTGATTTTTTTAACGTATCATTCGTTCCCATGTCCCACGCATGTGGAGTGACGAAGGCTGTATTAAACACCACTCGATTTCGGGATGCTTCCTTTCTAGGTCACCGGACGACACCTTTTCAATTTCGTCGACAAGCACTCGGCTGGCACCGCGAAAATTCGTGGCGTTCTCCAACACAATGCGCTTCGGTACTTTTCGCTGGCACACGAAGTGTTTCAGTACCAGCAACAACGATGCCGTCGATCTCAATGTGCACCGTACTAGTCGGAAGGCGCATAAATAGCACGCCCCAGCGCTTTTCTCGACGCTGTTCAACTGCTATTTCAATGGGGCCAAAATAGTCCACCCCTTTAATGTGAATGGCCTAGTAAACGGTGATAGGCGCACCAAAGGCAGATTTCCCATTTGAGGCGGTTGCTTTGGCTTTACGATTGCGGCACATCTGGCATATTTTGGCGCAGTCTCTGACCATCGTCCGCAAGGCAGCTACAGAGAATCGTTAACGCATCTCATTAACCATAATCTCTTTATGATTATGATGCAATTTTCTATGATAAAAGTCAACTATTAAACGCGCGACTGCGTGCCCCTTCGGGAGTATTATAGGCCGATTCACATTGACGGCTACGCCTTCTAGGAGGTCGATTCGGCCCCTTACGCGAAGAATTCCCATCTCGTCCAGATAGGGGTACCATTAAAAGAGGGGGAACGGCGGTCAAATTACTTGACTGTATCGTAGGCCCCTTCTCTCCTCACTGGAAGCGTCTTATTGGTACACGCGTATAAGAATTTGCTCTGCTGCTTCCATATGGCTCCATTCAAACTGCTTTAGCACCGAACGTGTTGTAGTCTTGAGAACCAGATAGAGAAAATGCAGGACGAAAATTTGTGTGGAGCGTAGTCTGTCCCAAGTGCTTATTCTCTGCACGTCGGGGAAAATTACCGACAGCGCTGCTGTCAACGGAATTTCTGTGCTTTTGTAATGCAGCTCTGCGGTAGTGCCTACTAGCTCCGTCACGGGCCAATTCGATTCGGGTCCGACCAAGAACTTTGGTCCTCGAAACCAGCGTGAATTGTCATCAAACTTACGGTCCTAGTTCCACTTCGTGCCCTCATCGGCAATATTTTCCGTAGACGGTGACCATCTCCACTCAAAAGTGCAGGAACCTTCCAAAATTTTTCCAATGTGTAGCGCAACAAATTGATGGAATTTTCTATCATCCGAGCGCACCCAGTATACCACGTGTTTTGAATCTGTCCAAAAAATTCTACGGCTTACCTTAACAGAAAGTTTATCGCTTATAACATTTGCCAGACGTAGGCACAGAACTGCTGCCAATAACTGCAGCCTCGGGATTGAAATGGCCTTCAATGGCGTGACCCTTGTCTTCGAAGCCAACAACGAACAGCTCACAGCGTTACCTTCTTCACTGAGCAAATACGGCAATGCAGCATATGCGTTGTTACTTGCGTCCACAAAAAAGTGCAACTGTTGCAGCTGGCATGTAGGTAACAGCGCGGAATTCTGATATTGTTTATTGAAGAAATTCGTCGCACCCAGTTCCACCAGCTCCTACGTTGGTCTTCTCCGATGGGCTCGTCCCAATTCACTCCAGAACGCGGGGTTCGAATATTTTCATGATTGTACGCAGAATTTGCCGCTTCGACGGAATTGCTGATTCATCAGAAACTTTCTTTGGAAACACCTCCACAAACATGAACTCGCCTGACGCTGGCAGCCACCACATACCGAGCACCTTTTCTATAGTAGCTACGGGCTCCTCAAAACTTGTGGTTTTTTGCGCGCTATCAGCTGTGGGTGCACTCAAAGCTTGCTTAGGATTCGATACCCATTCATTGCTGAATAATCGGATGTGTCACGTCCATAAAATGTCCACCCCAATCGGCATCTAGCAGCAATCAAATTCGAGCCGCTGCTCTACTTGACTTTAATTGGCACACAAAATGTTTGCTTTGTCCAGACCAACAAGAATCCGTGCCCTAGGGTCATTATATGGTAGGATGGGAAGACCTTTGAGATAAAAATGCTCTCGATAGTGGCCCTGTCCAATGTCTCTACAGGCAGGTCTAGATGAACAATAGTACGAACTCCTCGTAGCAACTATTGCGAAGCGCCTGCCTATACTGACATCATTTCGAAGCTTACAAACTTAGAATTGTTCTCGCTTTCGAGCCTTTGGTCTCTTGGTAATTTAGCTACCACATCATTGAGCATCACAGGGTCATTGAAATAATCGATCAAACACACCGCTTGCATTATAGCACGATAGTTTTGCACTGCAAGCGAGAAGGCTATGAGAGTTTCCAATTTATCAGTCCTGATGGCAGGCTCTTGCCTCGATTTGGGTTGCATCGTTTGGTGGATAAATTCTGGGCTACCGTGGAGCATTCTCATTTTGTTGATTGCCAGCCCCACTGTCGACGGAATCATTAACCTGTCTCGAACTGCGTCGAGAGCTGGTCCTTTGAAACATTTTTGTAGTCTGATCGGATTTTCTTGATCGGTGAAGCCAGTCCTCAGGCCTGCCGGAAAAAGGGGGTAAATCCTTCGTCATCACTTGCCGGCTAGAAATCTATACTTGAGTCAAGTTGATAGCAGCTCTGCAGGACTGACTAAAAGCATTATAAGGGTGACGAAAGTTTTGAGCATACGCCGGCATCGTGTTCGGCTGCACGATAGTTAAAGGTTTCGGCGGCGGCAGCATGGCGCTATGGGTAGTCGCCTGTGAATAAAATTGGCTGAAGTCCATTGCCGAACTTGACATCATGCAAAAGGGAATAGCGGCAGAAGTAACTTTAGGTACGACACCACTAGCGTTGATAGGCATGTATGCGCTCGTAAATGCGTTGACCGGTGCGGTTCGACACTACGGTGCACTCGAAGCGTGCACCATGCAGTGCGGTTGAATCCCGTGGACTGATGTTATTATTAAAGCGTTGTTAATACCCGGCACTGTAAACGTCGAAGGGTGATAAATGGGCGTTGATGCGTGACATTGCGGATAGTTTGCAGCTATAGAAAGTGATCCCATGCCAGCTTCTGCGACGTTATCAGATCTGTTAGCCTCACCAATAGTCACCGCTGGTATCCCTCCGTTACCTTCGCCAAGTCCGCTAATATGTTCGAAGTCTTCCATTTTATAACATCGATTGGTCAACAAAGAATGGTCAACAAAATCCAAAGAAATACCATATATTCCAGAATGATGTCCAGACAATTGGCTGCGCGCAATGATTCAAAACTCGAGTCTCCTTTTCAATGAGCTGAAATCTTGATTGAATTCAATTATTACAAAGTTTTTAATTTAATTCAATTAGTATAAAATTCATTGCAAAAACATACATTTGTTTTACTTGCGGCACTCTTGCACAAACCAAAAATTTATGTTGCACTTAATGAAAGTGGGGAGAAAGAAATCAGGGAAATACGTGGGTTGCCATTGCAACTTTCCCCAAAAGGGAGTGCTCTGATGTTTCAGAGTTGTGTCCACAGCATCTGCAGTCAGCTATGTCTGACAAGCCTATCTTATTAAGGTGATATCTTTGACAGCAATATCCTGTCAGTTACCCCCAAGAGTCATAAGACTCGCGGTGGAGAGTAAATAACCTTTTGCCGATACTTCTGTTTGCGGTAAAAAATATGTTTGCTGTCTTTGACCCCATCGCAAAAAGGTTCAGGGCCAATGAGAGGACGGACCGCCCCCCCTTTAGCGAGGTAGTCCGCCCGTCCTTCCGGCTTGTCCTTCATGTACAGGCACCCAACAAAGTGTGACATTGTAATCTTTGCCTAGTTCATTTAGGATTCTATGACATTCTTCTGTCATTGGAGACGTATAGTAGTATGATCCTAGTGCATTAAGAGGAGGCTGGCTATCTGACACAATGTATATAAGCTTGCCGTTTAGTACGAATACATTCTCGGCTACATGCTTCGATTGCAAATACTCCATCTCGAAATATTGTGCTAGTCGTACCCATAGGGAGAATTTTGGAACAATGGTCTCATTATGCCTGCTTCTGGGCACCGTGTGGAATAT
This sequence comes from Clusia tigrina, assembly GCA_920105625.2. Classification (NCBI taxonomy): domain Eukaryota; kingdom Metazoa; phylum Arthropoda; class Insecta; order Diptera; family Clusiidae; genus Clusia; species Clusia tigrina. Next base: position 112,245,490 of record OV050031.1, on the reverse strand, counting down.
CAGTAATGTATTCCTCACACATGTCTCTTACAGAGATATGGACCCTATAGAATCTAGTGAATGATATTTTTCTCGACATATTGCCAGAAAACCTTATAAGTGGTCATAAGGATCAAATACTTTCATATGCCCCAATGGTTTCCACCTTTTATGTTGGAGATGTCTTGAACGCGTAAGGCTACACCACAGGGCTCCCTCTAAATATTTATGGTTATAGGAGGGATGCCCGCGATGACTTCAAGAGCAACAGAGAGGTAGCTACGCATCACTCCCATTACTCCTCTTCATACAAGAGGCCATTTCTGTCGTACCTTGGGCTACCATGCGAACGCTGAATAGGTGACCATTGGTCGCACCATATATGACCATGGTGTTAGTTTTGGGGAGATTCCCCATGTTTTACCAAAAAGCAGTTAGCATGCAAATGATGCACTTGTTGCTTTATTGGCATTGAAAATTAGATGTGAGTTCCAAGTGAGCTTTTTCTCCTAGATATTTCGATTCTTTCCAATATTCTAAAATTGTTCCATCTAACGAAAGTTTAGTCAGATTAATTTTTCTTCGATTAGAGAATGGAACAATTGTAGATTTCAACGGATTTAAAGATAGTCCTTCTTCCCTGCACCATCTGTTTGTTATGTTTAGGGCCTGTTGTAGGAGGCAGCATATGGTCTCCTCATGGCCACTCCCAATATATATGACTATATCATCACCGTAGCCCTGTATTCTGAATACCAGACCGTTTAGCTTCTCTAGGAGTTCATCAATAACCAACGTGCAGAGGAGAGGGGAAAGTACCCCTCCTTGCGGACAGCCCCTGGTAGTATATGTGTTTTTTTGACTTCTTGTAGCTCAAATGACGTCTTATCGAAAGCATCTGAAATATCCCTTCATTTTAATGGAAAATGGGCAAGCATTAGGCTCGACATTATTGTGAAAAAACTGGTGGCAAATATGTCCAAGCCCCTCTGGAGAAGGCAAGGCATGACACCATTTGGGCCAGAAGGTTCGAATGGGCCAAAAGTTTTGTTACGAAATTCCCCTCCTGACAATTTATACTAAGCCTCAATAATGCAAACCGATGGATTGTGTAATAATCAAACAATCGCTTGGTTAACTTAGAACAATTAGCTTTATTTAATATTTGCTATTCACACAATTCATCTTAGGCTTCAAGTTTTCTTTTATACAATTTTGCACTTTATTCTTTTAATAACTTTATTCTGTTACTATTACTATCACGGTATTATCATTTCTATGATCGCTCTTCAACTGTGTCGACTTCAATTGCGTTATTTTCATATCACACAAAATGGTCCACTTTTTATGTTGGAGATGTCTTGAAAGCGTAAGGATTCAGACTTCCCTCTCAATAGTTATGGTTATCGGAAGACTTCCCGTGAGCATCTGGGGTGCAGCTACGCAACGCCTCTGTTAATCCCACGCATTCAAGACGATGGTGTTTATTTAGTTTATTACTGACCAGTTTTTGTCATAGCTTGGGTCACCAAACCAAAGCTGAATAGGTGACCATTGCACAGTGGCACTTTTGAGCTATTTAGGAGCTAAAAACCTCATAACTCTGTTATTAGTAGACATATTTTAATAAAATTTTATACATAGGTTAATGTGGTAAGAAGTTATGTTGGTGTGAAATATGGGTCCGATCGGATCAAAAACGACGCCCATATTTGGGAAAAAAAAACTTTTTTCATACTCTTTTGCAATTTGCTTTCCGAGATCCTTTCCCAGCGCTTAGTGTGTATACTAATTAAGCAAGCCTAACGGCCACGCCCACTTCTAAGGCACATATCTGATAAGAGCGGCGCTGGGTATTACAAAGTCGGGCTTACGTTACTATACACTCTTATCAGTTTCTTATTGGTGCTGTATCAAATGAAAGTATCTTTGAATACGAATGTTTTCGTTATTGCTTCTCATAACAGTTTTAACAAAAATCGAGATTTATTGAACAATAAATTTGATTATTAGAAAAGTTCATAATGAGGAAACAAAATTGTACATAAACTAAATGTAATAATAATTAAATGAAGTTTGTTCAACTTTTAGTAGTGACATTATTTCTTCACAAAAAAAATGAAAATTGTTATGCAGAGTTCTGTTGTTTCTAGATAAAGTAGAAATTAAAGGGGCTGAAGAAAACAGTAGGGTGTCCAAAAGAAGTTACATTTTATCTACACGACTTGTTTTTCTGGTGTTATGTTCGCGGAATCTCCTCATGTCTTTATTTATAGCTTCCGAAGCATGACGCCAAATCGGCGAATCAAGTCTTCATTCACCTCAGTTGCAAGAACTGCCAAGGAATACTGGTAAAAAAATCGCCGTGTAGAGCTACCATTATTTGAATTACCGGTAACCGGGTTCGGCATATCAACAATCAAGCCCATTGTATTTTTTATTCCTACCTGTACACACTTTTTTGTTGATTTCTACATTATTTGATGTTCTGGCCAAGTAACTCTCCATACCCTAAGCTTCATTCGGTACGCAATGTGGAGAATACATTCCAAACATCATATATAGGCATACAAAGTAGAAAGCCCGCAATCGTACAACGTTTCATCACGTTTTCTTTCATACACTTTCGCGGTTTTCAATTTTTTGGTTGTACTGAGAATGACTAGAAATCCCATCGCAACCCCATTTCACATCCATTATCAAGCCTAGAACAACCACTTTCAGATTATCTTCTAAAACTTTACGAGCATCTTCGATTTGTGCTATTCTTTCAACGGTGTGATTAAGAAGCCCCTGAAGTTTTACATCTGCTGATTTCGAAGTCACAGATATCTGCTCGGGATAGCATTTCTTTTTTTCTTCCAATAAAACATTGTAGGGGGTACACGAGTATATTGGCATTTTTACTCTTCGCCCCTTGCTGTATAAGCGTATAAGAATATTTTCGGAGATGGCAGTCGTCATAAAGTGATAAAGCTTCTTCGGGACCATATTCAATGCATTCACACTCGAGGGAGAAAACATTTTTGTTTGCCTCTTCTGGAGAAATGGTTGCTGCTTTTACTACCTGTGCTGCATTCCGAAGACCAACGCGGTTTAAGCTTACACGAGCAGCATACGCGAGTTCTGCATGGCTATAATTTTGAACCAAAAATTTTATACACTTACCTAAACGGCAATTACGGTAATTTACGACAATTGTAAATGCATCGATTTTTCTGTAAATTGAATGAACTTAAAAAAATATATCGAACTGGAGCTGATAAATTCACGAAATACTGAAATTGGCTTCTTAAATTTAGCCTAAAAACAACGAACTTTCACCAAAAATAATAGCACATGGCAAATAGCAACTTTGACAAGTAACGGTGCAACGAGTGTGGCAATAAAAACAAATTAAAAACAAAAATATTGCACAGTGAACATCTGGTAACCAAATAGTACTAAAAAAAGTCACCAATTCCATAACCAAATTTTCGACTTTTTAGCTCCTAAATAGTTCAAAAGTGCCACTGTGCAGTATCAATGTGCCGGGCCGTGCTATACGCAAACAAAAAATATTGCATTGGTGTGTCCCATTGATTATTTACATTATTTATAAGCAGAGTCACATTTGATACTCTGTGATTTCGTTTTAAGGCGCCTATAGTTTGATGCTGGTACGGAGTTGAGGTGATAGAGAACAACTGTTGCTCAACAGCTCATTTTTCAATTCTGTGCCACAATCTGATTTTAGAAATTTAAAATGACCGTACTTAAGTATAAACTGTTCAACTATTGTGCGTGCAACAGTTTTTGCGTCTTTTGTTTCCATTGGATATAATACAACGTATTTAATTAGCTCACATTGCATTGTTAGAATGTATCTGTACTCATTCGATATTCGCAATGGTCCAACAGTGTCTATTGAAATTGCCTCAAAACTCGTGTGTGGTATGTTAGTTACTGTTAAAGGTTCTTTAATGTGTCTGGTTTGTTTACTCATTTTACATATTTCACATCTGGAAAATCTTTAACCATACGACACATATTATTCCAAATATATCTTTGCTTCATTTTTATTAGCAATCTTCTTATGCCTGCATGACCTCCATGCAAAAAGTTGTGATGACTATCAATTATTTTATACTTTTCTAACATATTGTCTATCTCTTTTGGTCTTTTATAAATTAAAATATTAATTTTGGGGTCTTTTACCTGTGCATAAATTTTCTTAAATTCATCGACCATATACAAAGTGAATATGACGTCATTATTTGTAATGGCTAGCTCTTTTATATTCATTTTATTCATTCTGGATGACAACTTCCTTCTTATCAAATAGAGATAATTTATAGTTGTATCCCGCGAGTTACGCCAGCAGTTGCTGCGAACCCTAAATCTAACACCAAACGTCAGCCGAGATATCATTCTTATCAAGTATGAATCTCACAAATGACCACCAAAGCCGTTTATGCATTTTATATTTCGAGACCATTCTCAAGTGCAACGACACAAACCTCCCAAAGAGCAAAGTCAGTACGATCAGTACAATGACATAAATCAGCTGAAGTGCAATGACACAAACCTTCCAAAAAGCAAAGTCAGTACGATCAGTACAATGACATAAATTAACTGAAGTGCAATGACACAAACAACCCCTAAATGCAACGTCTGCAATTCTCAGTGCATTAGCACTTGTTCAGCTACGGCTTTGCACTCTGCTTATTGGTGGTTATAGACGTTTACCTCTCTTTCTACCCTCCTACATAATTTTAGAAAATACTTTTGTGCCTACAGCAGCGATAACAAATAATCGATGTTAAGTAAGTTAGTTAAGGTTTCGGCATAAGTAATTTAAAATTGTTAGTTTAGTTTTAAAATAAACTCCGTAATAAAAACAACGTTGAACCGAAGTTCTCTCCGCGTTTTATTAACGTAACTGGCGCAGTCGTGGAAATTATTTCTGAAGAAATAATTAAGAACCAAAAATAAAAAAAAAATTATTAACTGTGAAAAACATTTCTTAAGAAATATTGTACAACAGAAAAAAAAAACAAATCTATTAAGACCAAACGCACAAAATCAATTTATTATCGTGTTACATTAAAGAAAGTGCAGTGAACAAGAATTAACATAAAAAACTGTCAAGTCAATACCAAGTGAATCTTCAAGGCTAAACCGAGGCACAGCAAACCCAACAAAACCGATGCCAATAGAAACTAGATCCAGAAAATTCGAACTCCCGTCCAAGGAAGAAGACATACAAGCAGAGAACAACACCAGATTAGAGATGTCGCAGGAGGAATCTGTACAAACAATGCAACAAACAATACCAGCAGTGAGACAAGCACCACCGTTGCCAACAACCATAACACCGAACGACCTTCTGAAGGATGCGCAAAGGATACACGAGTTCACGGGGACTTGACATTATGCACTTTCTTCATTTCTACGAGAAGTGGATACGTTGTTACCATTACTGGACGGTAACCCGCAAATGAAGGCGTACATTTGCTCGAGGACCATCATAAATAAAATACAAGGACCTGCCTTAGATATTGTCAGAACCTTGGGATCTAACGCCTCTTGGGACGATATAAAGGACACACTTATAAGGAACTTTGGAGTGAAGGAGACGTACCACCAGCTGTACCAGCGAGCCATCGCAACAAAAAACTTTCAAGTAAGATCCTATTATTTAGAGATAAGAAATATTTTAAGTAAACTTAATGAAATGTATGAATACGACATAAATAAGCCCATAGAATTTAGCCCAGCAAATAATGAGGGCATAATATTAAGAACCTTTATAAATAACATTAACATTAACTTAGCAACACTAATACTTAACAAAAATATAACAAACTTACGGAGTGCATTCGACTTGCTAGAAAGTTCAGGAATGATTAGGGATGCCTATAGTCATACTTCCACAGTACACAATAATTTCAAACATATTAACACTAGCTATAGACAATACAACCACGGACAAAATAATCCAGGACAATACACACAATACAACCACGGACAAAATAATCCAGGACAATACACACAATACAACCACGGACAAAATAATCCAGGACAATACAGACAATACAACCAAGTACAAAATAACCAAAGACAAATGCGACAGCACGATGAAAGACAATATAATGGCCAAAACAGACAACAAAATAATCCTAGACAGGGTTACAATAATCGGAGAGAATCAAGGTTCACTAACGTAAACCACATGGATCATGAAGTAAATTTTCCCTTAACGCCTCACTAACGTACTTACCTATAGTAATCTTGTCGATAGGCAACGACACAATTAGGTGTCTAATAGATACAGGATCATCAACATCCTTACTCGATGACAGAAAATTACCACAATATAGGAGGGAAAAACTAACAGCATCAATAAAATTCAATTCACTCAGCAACCAAACGCTGATTGACACGCAAATTACAACTGCTTTACCTAGTGAATTTAATGAAGATGCAAATGTGGTTTGGAAAATTACAATATTTTTTAATAAACAATTCGATGCAATATTAGGCCAAAATCTACTGAGACCATTAGGAGCAGTTGAGGATATGAGAGAAGAAGTGCTGTTAATCAATAACAACAAAATAAAATTTATAAGTGCTTGCCCATTTCAATTTGAAGAAATACATCAATTAGATTCTAACAGATTCGAAGACGAAGATATGTCACAACTTACCAAATCTTTGAATTCTGAAGAATCAAGGCATTTGAAGAAGTTAATAAACTCTTATAATGACCTATTTTATAAAGACGGTGACTATCTAACAAACACTACTGAAATCGAACACGAAATTAACACGAAAAATGAGCAGCCAATATATTCAAAAATATATAGGTACCCGCAAATCCACGAGCAAGAGATATCTACTCAAATTGCAGATATGCTCCAACAAGGTATTATAAAGGAAAGTAATTCACCTTATAATAGTCCCCTATGGATTGTACCTAAGAAGACTGACTACTCTGAAAAGAAAAAATGGCGCATAGTGATCGACTATAGGAAACTGAACGAAATAACAACCGATGACAAGTTTCCTATTCCCAACATTGACCACATTTTGGATAAATTAGGCAGGGCTCAGTATTTCACATCCCTTGACTTGGCAAAAGGCTTCCACCAAATTTTAGTAAAAGAGGAGGACAGGAAGAAAACTGCTTTTTCCACGCCTTTAGGACATTATGAGTACGTACGAATGCCGTTTGGTCTGAAAAATGCCCCATCAACTTTTCAACGCCTTATGAATTCGGTATTACAGGAATTCATAAACAAGATCTGCGTTGTATATATGGACGACATATTGGTGTTTAGCACAACCATAGGCGAACATGTAAGTAGTATTAGGAAAATATTCGAGAAACTACGTTCGCATAACCTAAAAATTCAATTTGGTAAATGCAAATTCTTTTCAAAAGAGACCGAATATTTGGGACACGTTCTGACACCCGAAGGCGTCAAACCTAATTCAAGGAAAATCGAAACTATTTTAAACCTTAGATTGCCTCGAACAACAAAACAAATAAAATCATTTTTGGGAATAACTGGCTACTATCGCAAATTCATACGAGATTATTCCAAAATAGCTCAACCAATGACTCAATACCTCAAGAAAAACAGCAAAATAAACATAAACGACTCGAACTATATAAATGCCTTTGAAAAACTAAAACTAATATTGACGGAAGCACCCATATTAAAATATCCTGACTTTAACAAAAAATTTAAAGTAGTTACCGATGCTAGCATGTTCGCTATAGGAGCTGTTCTTCAACAGAATAATCACCCTATTTGCTACGCTAGCAGAACATTAAACGATCATGAACGAAACTACTCAACCACAGAAAAGGAATTACTAGCAATCGTGTGGGCTACCAATTACTTCAGACCATACATTTATGGAGTAAATTTTGAACTGGCAACAGACCACCAACCCTTAAAATGGTTACATGCTAAAACAAAAGGCAAAGACATTAATCCTCGATTGCAAAGATGGCTTTTATAACTAGGAGAATACAATATAAACATGGATTACATCAAAGGAGGCGATAATAAAGTAGCAGATTTTTTAAGCCGAGTTAATGCAGACACAAATGAAATCAACACAATAGAAGTTCACAGTCAAGAACCTGGTATTGAACATCCAGATACACAATACCCTAACAACCATATACCAACATTAGAGACTGTAGTGAATAGATTTAAAACACAAATCATACTTACAAATGACAAAACACAGGACTTTAGTATCAAACATGGCAATAAGAAAATTCTTTTAAGCGCAGCTGACCTACAATGTTAAATATCTCATATTTTAAAGCACCACACAGGAAATGGAAAACTAGGAGTTTACTCAGAGTTAACTGACAACGATTTTAAAACATTTGATCATAAAGCAAAAGAGCTTTCCGAAAATAACTTAAAATTCGTAAGATGTGCCTACTATGCAAAAGATATGGACAATGAAGATGAAACCTACAAACAATTACAAAAATACAACAAATACGAAACAGGACATACTGGAATTAATGAAAATTATGAAGGCCTCAAAAAATATATATATTACCCTTACCTAAAAAATATGATTCAGAAATACATAAACAATTGCGATACTTGCAACCGCGTAAAATATGATAGAAATCCTATCAAGGAAAATTTTAAAATGACAGAGACTCCAACAGACATTAACCAAATAGTACATATGGACGTATACACAAACTCAAAAGCTTGGTTCGCCACCGCATATTACCTTGAAGATAGAAATCACAGAACGATTATTGAAAAACTAAGAGATCTCAGATCACAAAAGGGTCATTTAAAGAAACTAATCACAGATAATGAATTTAAAAGTATGAACGTAAAAGACTACTTACGAAACGAGAACATAAAACTTCATTTAGTAAAAGCAAACAACCACACAGGAAACTCTGATATCGAACGGCTACACAATACATTAGCAGAGAGAATAAGAATTCTAAATATCGAAAACAAGCAACTTAGCATAAAAGAGAAAATGTGTAGGGCAATAGAATGGTATAATAATAGTTACCACTCAACAATAAAGGAAAAACCAATTAATGTACAACAAGGGAAGTGTGACAAAAGTCAGATTTATACAAATTCCATTAAAGAAAAAACTAGGTACATAATTAAACACAACACAAATAGAGAACACTATTCAGAAAACAGATCAGAAGGCTATATCAAAAATTATAAAAGTGTGGGGCATAAGGAAGAACCAAAATATACATCCAATATTAAAAGAGAAACTCAATTTGCAGGTAAAATGGATGTTAATATTATTCCTGATACTGTGGACACCGAACGTAAGCCACACCCATCTGCTAATGGAGAAGATAGAAACCAACCTGGGCTACACCGAACTAACAATAGACAACGTCGCTCTCGTTAAAAACTACGATACAATACTACACTTTATAAATCCATACGAAATCTTAGATATAGTCGACAACTTACAAAATAATATAAGAAAATCAAACCTACAAGAAAAATCGATTGCTTTAGAAATACAATTAAATAACACCCGAAACAAAATTTATACATTAATTCCACACAGAGAAAAACGTGGACTATTTAATTTCATGGGTACTGCACAAAAATGGCTTTATGGAACAATGAATGATGAAGACAGACAAGAAATAGAAGGACACCTTAACGTAATTGATACAAACAATCACAATGCTATACAAAATCTTAACAGTCAGATAAAAATTAACCAAAACTTCAACGAAACCTTCTCCATATTGAAAAACGCAATCGATAAAGACAGAATACTAATACAGAACAAACTTAATGACATTAGTGGTCAATCAAGTACACTATACAGACAAACACTATATATAGACTTCATATTAAAGATAAAAATTTTACAAGATAACATAGACCATATACAGGACAACATTGCATCTGCTAGACTTGGCACTATTCATAGCAATTTACTAACAAACGAGGAAATAGAGGAATACAAAATCGACCTAGATAAGTTACAAAATATAAAATTGAGCACAATTCTAGACCAAAATAAAAATATTATATTTGTTATAAGAATACCAAAAGATACTGTTATTCTACAAAGAATATTACTGTACCCAATAGCAGATAACCATAATTTAGAATATATGTTTGAACCGCAAGAAAGTGTCAAATATGAAAAAGAGATATACAATTATGTTGGAGACAGATATATTAAAAATTTAAGAAGATGTAATAACTGTATATTGAAAAAGAACTGCATGCACATATTTAATAACATTTCCGAAATTATAGAATTGAATAATGGAATCATACTAGCAAAAGACCAACATTTAGCAAATTTCTCAAATACTTGTGACGAACGTAAATTAATTTTAAATGGAAATTATTTATTTAACTTCAACAACTGTTCAATCATTATAAATAATAATAAAATACAAAATGCAGAGAGACAGTTTAAACAAAGTTTCACGATACCAAATTATTTGGAAAGCATTAAGGATTCAAATAAAAAGATAACATTTGACAACTTAATTCTAGAAAAAATTCAAAATCTGAAAGAAATCAGTGAAATTAAATATTCCAAGCACGAAAAATATGCATTTGGAAGCACTTTAGTAATAATTGTAATTGTCATAATATTTATTGTAACGTTGACCTGTAAGCACAAAAACCTGCAAGTAAAGATAAAAAATATGATGCCTCAGGAGTGTCCTCAAACTAAGGGGGGAGGAGTTACGCCAGCAGTTGCTGCGAACCCTAAATCTAACACCAAACGTCAGCCGAGATATCATTCTTATCAAGTATGAATCTCACAAATGACCACCAAAGCCGTTTATGCATTTTATATTTCGAGACCATTCTCAAGTGCAACGACACAAACCTCCCAAAGAGCAAAGTCAGTACGATCAGTACAATGACATAAATCAGCTGAAGTGCAATGACACAAACCTTCCAAAAAGCAAAGTCAGTACGATCAGTACAATGACATAAATTAACTGAAGTGCAATGACACAAACAACCCCTAAATGCAACGTCTGCAATTCTCAGTGCATTAGTACTTGTTCAGCTACGGCTTTGCACTCTGCTTATTGGTGGTTATAGACGTTTACCTCTCTTTCTACCCTCCTACATAATTTTAGAAAATACTTTTGTGCCTACAGCAGCGATAACAAATAATCGATGTAAGTAAGTTACTATAAGGTTTCGGCATAAGTAATTTAAAATTGTTAGTTTAGTTTTTAGATAAACTCCGTAATAAAAGCAACGTTGAACCGAAGTTCTCTCCGCGTTTTATTAACGTAACTCGCGCGCTTAATTCCATGCCTTAATGCCTTATCCGAACCCAGATTCTGGGAGTTAACATGAATAGTCATGGGTACACTATTTTCATCTTATTAATGCTTACACTTCTGTCGACATAAAACTTTAAATTTCTCATATACTTGACGTCATTTGTGGAGTTACATTCCCTAATATGAAGTTGATCAGACTCCGTGGGTTCTATGCATTGCTCTTTATCTTTGGCAATCTTCTGTGCCATGCCACTTGTTATTATTAATACCCTTTTCATTGTATTATCATCTTCTTTAGGTATCTAAGGGTCTATGATCTGTTACTAATGTGAATTTACGACCATATAAGTTAGGCCTAAAAAAGTTTATACCCCAATGTATTGCTAACACCTCCTTTTCAATAACATATTTATTCATATCATGCTTCTGGAGTGTTTAGCTGTCGTACGATATTGGCAAATCATCCCAAATATCGCCTTGCGACAATACAGCTCCTAAACCGTAATTTGATGCATCTGTCGTTAAAACAAAATGTATATTGAAATCTGGATATTACAATATAGGTGGATTAATTAATTTGTCTTTAAGAGTGCGAACTGACAGTCTTCTGTCCAATTCCAACTTCGTATTATTTTTAAGTAATGAGTTTAAACATTGTGCAATATCTGCAAAATCTGGAAGAAAAGGTCGATAATAATTACAAAGTGCAACAAACCTTCCTACTTCGTCGACATTTGTAGGGACTGGATAGTCTCTCAACACTTGGTTATTAGCTGGATCTGTTTTTACACCGTCTCTTGCAATTAAAATACCTAGATAAATTACTTCTGGTCTTAAGAAACTACATTTTTGTGCATTAAGCTTCAAATTATATTTTATTAATCTACTAAACAATTTTATCAGGTTGTTATTGTGGTGCTGTAAGATACATCCTTACACAATTATGTCATCACCGTACAAAAATGCCTCAGATTCCAAACCTGTTAATGCTATTGTTAACATTCTTTCGAAACTATTCGACAAAATTTTTAAATCAAATGGTAACCGTAAAAACTGGTAGTGATCATTACTTGTCGAAAAAGCTGTCAGTGGGCGTGAATTTTTATTCAATTCAATCAGATGAAAAGAACTCGTCATATCTAGTGTAGAAAACCATTTCGCTCTACCTAACTTGTCTAGAACATCTTCTAGTCGAGTGAGAAGAAATTTATCATTGACTATTCTATCGTCAAAAGTCTACAACTACTCTCCATTTATTTTTGTCTTCTGTACCTTTCTTTGTCTGTCTATTAAAACTTAAAATTTCATACATGTTCAAAGGTTCTGTTTTTAATTTCATATTGCTTAATATAACGCATTTGCCATTAGTATTCATTATACGCAAATGCGAAATACCTGATTTTGGTACAATTGAGTTACATATACGGTTTGATCAAAAAATGACCGTAATTTTTTCAAAAAGTATTTATTTATTCATCAACAACTATCCCCTTCAAAGTAATTCCCCTCAGATATAATACACTTATGCCAGCGTTTTTTCCAATCCTGGAAACACTTCTGAAACCCTTTTTTTGGTATCGCCAACAGCTCATGTTTCGATTTTTCTTTTAACTCCTCAATCGTAGCAAAACGCTTTCCTTTCATCGGTGTTTTCAGTTTTGGAAAGAGGAAAAGTCAACGGGGGCCAAGTCCGGTGAATACGGTGGTTGAGGCATAATAACGGTTTTGTTTTTGGCCAAAAAATTACGCAAAGCATCGATGTGTGAGCTGGTGCGTTATCATGGTGGAAAATCCATGATTGGTTTTTCCACAATTCTGGGCGTTTCTGACGAATTGCTTCTCGCAAACGGCGCATAACTTCAAGGTAGTATTCCTTGTTGACCGTACGACTTTGTGGCAAGAATTCATGATGCACCACGCCATTGCAATCAAAGAAAACTGCCAGCAAAACCTTTACGTTCGACCGAACTTGACGTGCTTTTTTCGGTCTTGGCTCATCTGGACGTTTCCATTGGGATGATTGGGCTTTGGTTTCAATGTCATAGCCATACACCCACGATTCGTCACCAGTTATGATCTTTTTGAGGAAATCCGGATCGTCGTTGACGATGTTCAACAGCTCCTGAGCGATGTCCATGCGACGTTGTTTTTGCTCAAAATTTAGCAATTTTGGAACAATCTTCGCTGCCGCACGTTTCATGCCTAAAACATCCGTAAAAATTGCTTGGCATGAGCCGAACCATATGCCAACATCATCAGCAACCTCTCTGATAGTGATTCGACGATTATCCAAAATCATTTTCTTCACTGCGTCAATGTTTTCATCGGTTGTTGACGTGCTCGGGCGACGAGGACGAGCAGCGTCATTGACATCTTCTCGGCCTTCCTTAAACCGGTTATACCACAATTGAACTTGTGTTCTGCTCATAGTAGACTCGCCAAAGGCCACAGTCAACATTTCAAATGTCCTTGCGCATTTAATTTCATTTTTTCCACAAAACTTAATACAGTTTCTTTGATCCATTTTTTCGAATAGTACAAAATCGAAGACCACACCAAAACACGACTAACCTTTTTATCTGTCAAAAACAAACTGACAATCCAAAATGGTTGGTATTGCCAACATATATAACAGACATGTGTACCAACATAACAGAAAAAAAAATGCGAACATCGAACATACGTAACTCACGAAATTTGAAAATTACGGTTATTTTTTGATCACACCTCGTATATACCCCTTCTTCAATTTCGTCATTCAAAATCACAGTGCCCTCTGTCAAATTTAGTTTCACTGGTCTTATTACTTCCGTCCGAGGTGATAGATGAATTTTTAGCGGTTCTAATGACTTTGCAAGCATTGGTATTCTTTTTTTAGCATCATCAACCTAGCATGTTAATGTAAAGGACTTATAATCTATTTTCGCTGTAAATCGAAGGTAGAAATCTCTTCCTATGATTCCATTAGTTTCAATTGGGAAATTATTTCCTACCAACTGAAATGGATGTATAATATTACTTTCGTTTAATTCTAACTGCAAATTAAGTTCACCTAAAGAGTACATTTGCTCTTGAGTTATGCTCGAAAATTGTATTCTTTTGTCTTCATAATACGTCTCGTCTTCTAATTTTTTTGTGATTTTACACAGTGAAAATGCCGCACCTGTTTCGATTAAGAAAGTCATTACCATTGATTTGTGTTTTAGAGTAACATTTATGTTACTGTCTGAAATTCTATGTACATTTAGTTTCAGCGCTCCGCAGTGTGGTTGTCGCACCCCTCCCCTTGCACGTTTCCTATTTCGTTATTTGATGATACATACATTCGTACTCTATTTCCGTTGTTTCTTTGTCCAATATTTAAATTTGGAGTTGGTCGGTGTGTGTGTTGCCTCTGCACGTTATGATTTTGTGTGTTATTGTAATTTGAGTTCTGTCCTTTGTTCTTTTGGAATTGTGGTCTGCTATTAAAATTATAGCCATAACGTCTTGTATTGAAATTGTTGTATGTGTAATTGTAACGTCCAACATAAAAATTTCGGTTCGAAGAGACCTGCGGACCACTTGTATAGTTACGTTGGTCTTGAATTCTTATGTGGGTAAGTTTGAACGCTGCATTTCTGTCCGTCTGTATTGAAATACATTTTTGGAGTCTTGTGATTTTTCAAACTCTTCAGCTATTTCAGCTGCTTTAGCAAATGTATCTGGTTGGGTGCGAAAACTATAGGTTTTATATCCTCACGTAAGACCTCTTTTAAATACTTTTAATGCTGTAGAATCTATTAAATTTTGTATCAGATTTTTCCCAGCTGTAGGTATTCAAACACCAAGTCCAATAATCTGTAGTCTCTTTAAGTCTGCAATAATGCCTAGAATTTTGTCTTTGTAATTAGAGGTAGGTAACTGTCTTTGAGTTATTGATGCAAGTGTTGCTTGCAATTGTGATACTCTTTGTATGTCTTTATATCTTGACCTAAGGCTGGTAACGAGCGCATCGAGGGTTTTTTGACCCCTCAAGTATTGCCTCTCTAACATTGTTGGATCTCAGCACGAAAAACCAAAAGCCAAGTATACTGGCGGCCATAGGGACCACAAAATTAGAGGTCCTAGGGGCGCGAGGCTCCAGAAATTTGCTGCGGAAAGCCGCCGCGGATGAGCACTCTTAAAGTGCTACAGGCGAACTGGCACCATGCTAACGGAGCATCGGTCATACCATGCAAGAGATTCGCCGACGAAGACCTATCCTAATACAAGAGCCATGGATAATTGGGGGCCAAATCAAAGGCCTTACATCCTTGTTGAAGTCTCAACAGAGAAGGGAGCGCAGGAAATTGTTTGTGCGTCCGCCTACTTTCCAGGTGACTCATGCATTATACATCCCGTGGAGGTGCAGGGGCTTATTGGGCACTGCCAAAGTAACAACAACAAAGCGCATCATCATGTCTGGAGACGCTCGGACATTAACAACAGGGGTGAGTCGCTCTTAAGTTTTCTTTTAAGTAAAAATACCAACATATTTAATAAGGGTGCAAGGCCAACCTTTATTAACGCGGTTAGAGAAGAGGTACTAGACTTAACTCTAACCAGTCCTTACATCGCCAATTTTGTCAGAAATTGGCATGTATCTGACGAGTCCTCTCTGTCAGATCATTTGCATATAAGATTCGACTTACCATGTAAATCTGAATTAAAAAATGAAGTCTTCAATCCAAAAAAACAAATTGGAGACTATATAGGGAATTATTAGAATCAAGATCCGATTCGCTGCCTACAAGTATAAGTTCTATTGGTGAACTCGAGGAGTCGGTGTATCAACTAAACGATATAATAATCTCGGCATATCATGAAAGCACTGTGGTCAAAACTCACAATGTGTCTCGCAAGGACCCATGGTGGAATGACAAGCTTGCAGATATGCGTAAAATGATAAGAAAACTGTTTAATCGTTGTAAAAGCATGAAGGTGTGGGACGACTATAGGGTCGCTCTGACAAATTACAACAAAAAGATCCAAGCGTAAGTCTTGGAGAAAATTTTGCCAAAGCATAGTCGAAACGCCTGAGAGCGCTAGACTCCTTAAAGCTTTACGCAAAGAACACTCGAACGGTGTTGCAACTTTAAGAAGACCAAATGGGTCTTATACAATGAACAAGAGGGACACTTGCTTCAAGTTCACTTCCCGGGGTCAACTAGAGTGTCAATGACACTGGATCAGCCGTCATGCGTCCAATGGGCTGCATAAGACAAAAGATCCTGGAGTTTGTCTGGAGTAATATTTACCCCAGATAATGTAAATTGGGCTATTGGATAATTTAAACCATTCAAGACCCCAGATAACTCTTTTCCAGCCCTCTTTATAAGAGGAGTGGATATAATGCTGGAATCACTTGTTGCAAATTTTAGGAATATTTTCAGCAGGGAGTACATATCATCCATATGGCGTAAAGGCAATGTGGTATTTATTCCAAAATTGGGCAAGAGGTCCAGCGAACTGTATATCTGTTTGACCTATCAGTCTCACGTCGTTTCTTCTAAAAACTATGGAAAGATTTGTGTATCTACATATTAGAGAAACGCTAGACAGAACTACACCTCTGCATCAATCTCAGTTTGCATATAATAGGGGGATTTCCACGAAGGGAGCGCTTCATTACCTTGTAACAAAGATAGAGAAAGCTCAATATTCAAGGAAATTGCTTAATGTGCTTCTTAGATGTCGAGGGCGCCTTTGATAATACCGGTTACTGCTCTACAGAGGGGGCTATGCTCCGCAAAAATGTCGATAAACCGTCTGTGGGGTAGGTTAAAATGATGTTAAAAAATAGAGAAATTAGCTCATCTCTGGGAGACGAAGCCGTATCAGTCAAGACAATGAAAGACTGTCCCCAAGATGGTGTGTTGTCACCCCTTCTATGGTATTTCGTTCTGGACGATCTCTTAGTTAAACTACAAGGGTTAGGCTTCGAGGCAAGTGGATATGGTGACGATTTTGCTGTCATTATAAGTGGATAGTTTGACAGAACAGTATCCGACATTATGAATCAGGCTCTAGCTTTCATCTCAGATTGTTGTCGCGCAGAGGGGTTATGTATGAATCCTAGCAAAACCATTCTCGTTCCTTTTAAAAACAGATTAAAATTGAACCTTGGTACAATAGCTGTTGAGGGAATCAATATAGAATATTCCGATGACGTCAAATATCTAGGTGTAGTTCTGTATAATCGTCTGAATTGGAACTCTCACCTACACTCGGTGATAAACAAAGCCACAAGAGCAATGTGGGCCTGTCGAAGTCTTTCTGGTAGCACATGGGGTCTAGACTAAAAAATGATACACTGGATGTATGTAATGGTGGTTAGACCAATCATTACCTATGCATCCCTTGTGTGGAGGCCAAAGACAACACAAGAATCTGGTAAGAAAATACTTAAAAGATTTCAAAGGCAGGCTTGCGTGGCAATCACCGGTGCCATGCGAAACTGCCCAACAGCTGCAATTGAGGGCATAATAGGAATATCCCCCTACATGTATTCGTGAAAAAATGTACTGCTAGAAGCGCATTGAAGATGAAAATCTTGTTTAGGCAAGAACCTCATGACTATGGTCATTTCAATATTATGATATTGGGATTATATGATCCCAAAACGACTGTTTGATCGCAATTTTTATAATATCGCAATAAGATTATTATTTCAGACCGTGATGAATGGGACATTGGAGGACCTTGAATGGTTCACAGACGGTTCAAAACAAGCACCGGGTCGGTGCAGGGGCTATAGACCAAATACCAAAATCTCAGAACCAATGGGCAGGTGGCCTAGCGTCTTCCAGGCTGAAATTCAAGCTATCTCAATCTGTGCGAGGACAAATCTAAAAACGTGTATCAAGGGCGCACACATAGCTATCTATTCAGATAGTCAAGCTGCATTACAGGCATTAGCTTCATATTCTTTAGAATCGAAACTGGTGGCAGAATGCTTCAACAACCTACAATCTGTAGGGGCAACAAATAAGGTTGCAATTTGCTGGCTCCCGGGCCACTCGGGGATTGAAGGCAATGAAATTGTTCACGAGCTGGCTAGGGCCGGTTCCGCAACAAACCTCATAGGTCCGGAACTATACTGTGGTATAACCTGGGCGGAGGCTATATCCAGGGTAGATAGCTGGAAACATAGTCTCAGAATGTCACACTGGGAAGGGGTAGAGGGACTTCGCCAACGCCTGATGCTTTGATATCACCAAATGGACGAAATGCTATGGCTTACGGAAGAGACGCCGTTATTATTAACATTGTTGCATAATTAATTTGTTTTGTTTTTCTATCGAGCTCAAGGTAAAAAAAAATTAGTTTGTTTTTGTTTTATATAATTAAAAAATTCCCAATATTTCGGATTCCTACCATCCTCAGTGTAATTTTCTGATCTGTCAACTTAAATGTAAATTACATAATCGATTAACAATATTGTTGGATAATTTTACATGAAATGCCTATTCAACAAGGTCTTTCTGTCCCAAAGGTGAAAGTTGTCTGCATAAAAGTTATAAAATCTTTACAAAACAATCTAGTTCTTTTGGATTCCCACTAAGAGTTGCTATTGCCTTTGTGGCAGTGTCAATGCTAAATACTGTTATTTAATTTGTAGTGTATGTCTGTAATTGGCCAATTAACAGTTTATGTAACGTATCGTAAGTTTTTTAAAAATTCCGAATGACTAGCTACAATATCTTTATCCTGTTCGCTATTTTCAAAATCATTTATAAATTCCCTTCTTATTGTTTTTATCTCTTCTCTTTTCTTTTCTATAGTCTGATTGCTACACCTTCGGTTCGATGACTTTCGCAAGTTTGACAGTATCAGAAGTAAAGATTTCTGTGCTTTTTTCCGAAGGGAGGAGAAATCTTCAAAAAGACACGAGGGGGTACGCACCACCCAAGAGTGTGAGATTTTTACTCACTAAAACCACCTCCCTAACCTGACAGTTACGCTAAGCCTCAAAGGGCTGATAGCGCTTTAGGAAGGGTATTAAACAGATATACAAAGATATACAAAAAGAACTACTCGCGGTTTGAAAGAAAAACTGTTATTTTAGATTTCAACATATGTTTCAATTCATTCAAACTAATCACCTCCGAAACTAAATTGAAATCATAACGCACACTACGAAGCGGCGCAAAATCTAAGTAGTTCCGATTACAAGGATGGAGATACAAAGGAGCGAAATTCCTTGTTCTTCTTGCAGGAGAATTAAAGTGGAGAATGCTAAGCAAAAACTACATTTTATTTCACCACTAATGAGTTTAAACAGAAAACATGCATTAAACATAGTTCTACGGGTTTTAGGAGAGGGGAGACGAATAAGTTTCGGACGACTCATATAAGATGGAAGTTGAAAATTGGAGTTCCATGTAAAAGAATGTAGGCAAAACAATAAAAACCGCTTTTGAAGTGATACAATAGCATCATAGTAACAGGCATATCCAGGACACCAAACAACACTTGCATATTCCAATGATGGGCGCACCAGGGAAGTTTACAGAAGAAGGGGTCTTTGAACTCCTTTGCCCAGCGTTTATGAAGCCATGAATCAGAGAAGTTTTGTTAACTATAGTTACTCAACGGATAAGAATGGTTGATTGACAATAAAGTAAGGATGAGCACAGTGGGATGATCTGGAAAAACACATATGTTTGCATCTCTTGTCGTTTAGTTGCAAACAATTTATGTTGCACCAGTCACTAAGAACATTTAGATCATCTTGAAACAATTGCTGTTTCCATAACAATATAAAATTTTATATATTTTACACAATTCTTTGTTTGAAGCAGACATTTTTCCTACTTGCTTATGGACATATATTTTAAAGTATCTATTTATATATTATTAACACCGCAACCTAAGAGATCTATTGTGCATCCTCGTACCCAACTAAAGCAGTCCTAGAGTATTTATAAATCTCGTAACTGCTGTGGGCTTAATTTTAACTAGCTGATTTGGAGGTACGAACCCACTGCCTAGGTAATTATGTGTGCGTCTTGCCACCGCTGGGCAAGTGCGGAGAATATGTTCTGATGTTTCCTGCTCCTCTTGACAGAGTCGACAGGACTCGTCTTCTACCACGCCTATTTTTTCAGATGGTAATTTAGTCTACAGCAGTGCTCGTCAAAGTGGTGGTCCGCGGACCGGTGCCGGTCCGTAAGCCATAAGTCGCCGGTCCGCAAAGTGCTCGCGAAATGGACAACGATTTTTTAAACGATTATATATACATATACGACTATATGTATACTCCACACTTCTAACCATGGTACAATTATCTACATGTTAGTAGCACTTTGTGGTGTTTTATATTACTGTTTATTGAGGCTATATACAACTTGTATAATAAAAACAAATTAAATTTGTTAAACATTCATAAAAAATCGCTACTATCTGCTATCATTAAATGGTAATAGGTCATATATAGACACCCGGCTAATAAAGAAATGCATTTAAACAAATTTTAATACATATATGAGATGATCGTAAACGAAAAATAATCAATAAAAAAAGGTACCGGTCCCCGACGTAATAGAAAAACTGCAGCTGGTCCGTCACACTCAAAAGTTTGACGAGCACTGGTCTACAGTATCCTATTAAAAGTTTAGTATAAGTAAGAATAGAGTTTGATGTCATGTCTGCTGAGGTTTAAAGAAGCATCTACCCTAATGTATTCAGGATCAATGAGTAGTCTCGACTGCCACATGCCTTTTTGGGCTCTCGAGTAGTTTACCAGACCCCGTTTTTCCTGTTCGCATAACAAGTTATTTGTGAAGCCACTGTTTACCCCACAGAAAGGTTCTGGACCTATGAAGGCAGTGTCTGCTCCCATTTTTGCCAAAGAGTCTGCCATTTCGTTGCCCTCATGTCCCTCATGTCCCGGTACCCACATTAGCGTATCAGAGTTTGTCGCTGCTAGAGCATTCCCAGACCAGCTTTGATTGGAATGAGAAGTTTATTAATGATTTCAGAGCTGCCTGGCTATCTGAGAGTATGCATATTTTGGTGTTGTATGTACCTCTGCGTAGACATTCTCTAGCACATAACTCTAAAGAGTGCACCTCGGCCTGAAAAATGGAAGATGTTTTTCCCATTGCAATTGCTTTTTGGAAATTTGGCCCTACAATTCCAGCTCCTGCACTGCCATCTTCCATTTTGGACCCATCTGTATACCACAACTTTGAGTTCTGTTTTATTATAATTTCATTGTTTCTCCTACTACTGGTTGAGCGATAAGAAAGAAAAAACAGATTTGCTGCTCTGACCATTGATGATGACGAACTTGCTGAACCCTCGCACAGTGGACAAGTTGATCAAAATGAGTCCGAAAAAGAAAAAACAACTAGTCCGAAAAAAAAAGTTTAAACAAACCACCCCCTATATACGTACAAGGCGTAGAATGCATAAAGACGCTAAAAAATGCGCTTACCGCTGTTGCAGACAGTAACTTCATATTTAAAATATTAACAAACAATGAAGTACGAGTTCAATCGAATGACTCGGAAACATACACAAAAATATTCCAAATGCTAAAGCAAAAAGGTACGAAGCTGTACACATTTAAACCCAAAAATGAAAGAGGTTTCAAAGTCATTCTTCGCAATAAAAAGAAATAGAAAAAATTAAAAATGAGCTTGGTGAAAACGGTCATAAAGTTTTAAACATAACTAACATAACTCAACGGACAACAAAAAAACCGCTACCACTGTTTAGCATAGAACTGAAAACAAATACTAATAATAAAGATATTTATAGCATTAACAAATTAATGCATTGCATAGTAGTTTTTGAGGCACCTCATCATAAAAGAGAAGTCGCGCAATGCACTAAATGCCAAAAATACGGACATACAAAAAACTACTCTACAAGGGATCCAGTATGTGTGAAATGCGCTGGAAAGCATCTAACAAGTGAATGTCAAAAAAAAAAATAACCAACGCAGCTCAAATTGAATGTGCCCTATGTGGCGGAAATCATACTGCAAACTACAAAGGCTGTGAAATATACAAAGCCATAAAAATTCAAAGGTTTCCATCTTTACGCCGAAAGGATCCATTATTATTACAGACCAAAAATATGGATAGATCAGCAGTTAAAACAGGCGTAAGCTATGCCGACATTGCAGGGTCGTCAAATCCAAATAAAACTGAACAAAATACAACAGATTCACACGATAGTGATATTAATGAACTTAAAGACATGGTGAAATCCCTAATCACTCAAATGACTAATATGATGAATATCATTACAATGTTACTAACAAGCTTAAATGCACGAAAGTAATAGTTTAATAATTGTAGCCTGGAATGCAAATGGCCTAACAAAACATTTTCTTGAGTTGAAGCAATTTTTGTCTGACAAGAAAATTGATATAGCTCTAGTTTCAGAAACACATTTTACGAACAAAAGCTTTTTAGTATTTCCTGGATATAAAACTTATGTGACAAATCATCCTGATGGTAAAGCTCGTGGTGGGACAGCTATCATAATAAATTCACTATTAAAACATACTGAACGGCAACCATATGCAACACCTCATATACAATCCACTACTGTGCAAATTGAGGATACAAGTGGGACAATACTCATTTCCTCAGTTTACTGTCCCCCCAGACATCTAATAACGACGGATCAATATGATGACTACATAAAGACGCTTGGCGTAAGATTCATTGCAGCTGGAGATCTGAGTGCAAAACACACTGACTGGGGATCTAGGCTAACCAATAAAAAAGGACGAAATCTGATTAATGCTATAAACAAAAATAACTGCAAATTTTTAAGCTCAGGTGAACCCACATACTGGACAACAGATAGGAAAATGATACCAGATATAATCGACTTCAGCATAACAAAAAACATAAAGTGTAACCAACTAAAAATTAAAGCTTGTTTTGAACTTTCTTCCCACTCTCCGATAATACTTGACTACACAACTGACATCAAACCCATAGAACCAACAGCTAAGATTTTTAACCACAAAAAAAACTGGAATGAGTATAGACAGCATATTGAAAATCAACCGGATATGTCTTTCACACTGAACACACAATTAGACATTGAACGTGCCATTATTCACTTCAAAGATGTGATCCTAGACGCAGGAATCAAATCAAGCCAACAGCATAAATTTAGAAGAAATAAACCTACAACGGATATTTTCATAAGAAAGCAAATTATTGAGAAGAGAAAGCTGAGAAAGAGGTGGCAGCTAACTAGATCGCCTGAGGATAAACACAATTTAAATATAGCCTCCAAAAAACCCAAGAAAATATTAACTAAAAGACAAAATATAGTTGTTGAAAATTACTTAAAAAACTTGACGCCTACCCAGGATACGAACTACTCATTATGGAAATGCACAAATAAATTAAAAACTCAGATAAGGTATCAGCCACTACTACGGAAAGATGACAACTCATGGGCTACTACCAATGAAGAAAAAGCAACTGCATTGGCTAAATACTTTGAAAAAGTCCTATCAAATGCCGAAGATAAATATATTGAAACACGTAATGACTTAAATATATACATTACAACAAAAATTAAGAAAACAAACAAAACAGAAATAATTAATTGCATTAAAAAGCGAATAAACCACAAAAAAGCACCAGGATACGATATGTTGACAGGAAAAGCTCTCGCTGAGCAACCTACTATAGGTTATAACTACTTAAGGAATGTTATCAACTCAATGTTCCGACTATAATTTTTTCCCAAAGTATGGAAAGTTGCTGAAATTATTGCACTACCGAAGCAGGGAAAAGATGCTACAACTGCTTCGTCGTATAGACCAATTAGCCTACTTCCCATAATCTCTAAGGTTGCTGAAAAACTATTACATGATAGACTTAGCCAGATCTTTGACAATAAAAAAATTATACCAAATCATCAATTCGGCTTCAGAAGACGACATTCAACAATTCAACACATACACCGTATAACAAACAAAATTGAAACAGACATAAAATATAAGTACTGCGTTTCTGTATTCTTAGACGTTGCAAAAGCATTTGACAAAGTATGGCATAAAGGACTGCTGCATAAACTGAAGACGATGCTGCCACTTGACTACTATTTGATTGTTGAAAGTTATCTTAGTGATCGTTACATTTACGTCAAATATAATGAAGAGTGTTCGTCTATTCATCTTACAACAGCTGGAGTTCCTCAAGGAAGTGTTTTAGGACCACTGCTATATGTCATATTTACCTCAGATATACCACTTCCAAAAGAACTGAATACCACAATTGCTACCTTTGCTGACGACACAATCCTCTTAGCATCTGACAAAAATCTAAATACTGCGACTGCAAATCTGCAGATATACACAGAGAATGTTAAGGAATGGTTTGATAAATGGTGCTTGAAAATTAATGAAGATAAGACTGTACAAATAATTTTTACCACTAAAACAAAATTTAACCCAATGCCTATTAAAATAAACAATAAAGTTATAAAAATAGGGTCTACAACTAAATACCTTGGTACACACATGGACTCAAAGCTAAATTGGCACTACCACATCTGTTCGTAGTAACACTTTATTTAATTATAAATACTCGTATTTTAGTAATATAACAATGTCTCTTCATATAACAATAATTAACTCTCTTAATTTAACTCTCTCTCTCTCTCTCCTCCTTTAATTTTGTATACATATGTATTTTTGATGTATTAGCATAGCTTGCACTGTGCAAATAAAATTCTCACCAGTTGATCATATACCTTAAGCACACGTAGTTGCAGTTTTTATTATAAGTCGTTTAAAAATTGAATAATTCAAGCGGTTGGTAAAAAGGCTTACCATTCCCATAAACATTTGGTGACCCCGACGTGATATCGGTTGCGTTTTTTCATTTAATTCGTTTTTGGATTGGGTATTCCAACGGGCTTTTACTTGGTCGGAACTTTTCCTGCTAAAATTGGTTGGCTGGAAAATACACCGACGCCTTCTTTTTGACTTTGTGTGACCTTCGGGGATAATTGGGGATTCAAACACTTGGTTTGATTCTCATATTAAACATTATCTGCTCGCTGCCGCTGCCAGCGCAATTTCGCTTACTTCGTTTACCTTTCGTTGCCGGTGCATACGAGTATATTGGTTTCTCGCTGCTTCGTTTAGTGTCGCTACAGTTGTGTTCGGTCAATTCAGTTCGCTGCAATCGTGCTGCTACCTATATTGTCATATTAATTGATTACTTTGTGATCGTGACTTTCTATAACACAGTTTTAGTGTTCGGACATTCGGTTTAATAAGTTCATGAAACGTGTGCATTTAAATGCAAGGGTTAAAATAATTACCAAAAGTTTAGAGGCAAAATAAATACGGTTTCGGACATAACGGTACTCGCTATTTCTCAGTTTACCTTTCGTTGTAGCTACACTAGACAATATCGGTACTTTTCGTTCGTCATATCGGTTTGTGATTTTTAGTTTACAGCAAATACTACCATGTCAAGATCAAAGAAAGGTCGACATTCCGTGTCAAATCCAGCGGTTCTGGAAACGGTTAATAAAAATCGGATGTTCTTGGCGCGTAAAAGTGCATGGTTCATCTCGCAATTGCAGTTAATTCAGAAGGGACTAACTGAAATTGTGTTACGTTCATCTGATGAATTACTGCTTTCCATCAATCGATTGCAAGAGCAGTTCGAAGACGTGCAAACTCAATTGGAGATGGAGGACCATGAAGAAATTGAGAGTGATGCTCGATGCCAATTTTTTGAATACTTTTCGGAGATTAAATCTGCGATCGCCAAAGAGCATTTAAAATCTTGTTTGAGTGGAACAGCGATGGATGCCATTCGGTCATTGGAAATAAACGACCAAAATTATATTAATGCGGTAACTTTGCTAAAATCTAGATTTGATATTAAACGCATTCAGTTTCAGACACGTGTTAAGAAAATTTTCAATCTAAAGACGGTTCGTGATGGCTCTGCCATTGGTTTAAGGCAAATGTGTGATAAGATTAAATCTCTCCTTCGAGCCTTGTACTCTATTGCCGGTCGAGATGAACTTCTTGATAGTGTGCTCATATATCTGGTTAACAGCAAGGTCGATGCTGGAACCAGAGCGAAGTGGGAGGAGGAATCTCCTTCGCACGACATACCAACGTGGGAATCTATGGTGGAGTTCCTGGAGAAGAGATGCCGGATAATGGAAGGTATAACTGCAGCCTCGGTAAGCCAGACACTGAGCAAGCAGGTGGGTACTAAACATGCGTTCGTCGCAGTTCATCCTAATCAACCTTGCACATTTTGCAATGTAAGGGAGCATGCAATTACTTCCTGTTCGCCTTTTTTAAGGTTATCTCCCACCTTACGGTTTAAAGAAGCCAAAAGGCGACAGCTATGTATTAATTGTTTGAAACCAGGGCATATTATCAAAAATTGCAAATCTGTCTGTTGCAAGCAGTGCTCATCTAAGCATCATACACTATTACATTTTGATCGCATTACTTCGCCTCAAGCTGCTGCTGTAATATCAAATTGTTCTGACCTTTCGGCTCCTGCCCACAATTCACAGGCAGCCCTGGTGTCAACTTCACTTCTGAACTCTCAGCTTGCCACATCAAGCGCAATGCCTGAAGATTTTATTTTTCTCGCTACTGCTATTGTGTTTTTGAAACCAAGAACAGGAAACCCGATTCCATTCAGAGCAATCCTTGATTCCGCGTCACAATTAAATTTTATAACAAATCGTGCCGCTAGTCAGCTACAACTCAAAACAACCAAATCAAAAACCCAAGTGTCTGGAATTGGTGAAAGGGATTTTGTGGCTGACCAAACTGTTGATATCTGTTTTCAATCTCATGATGGTGGTTATCATACCCCAATCACAGCCGTTACCATTCCTTCGATCACCGACCATCAACCCAATATCTCTTTAAATGCAACATTTTGGAATATACCTTCAAATATAACTCTTGCCGACCCAACATTCTTCAAATCTCAGCGTGTGGATATTTTGATTGGAGCCGGACTCTTCTTTGATTTGATGTGCGTCGGCCATATTCGATTGAGCCCAACCTTACCACTCCTTCAGAAAACAAAGTTAGGCTGGATTGTATGTGGTGGAAGACAACCTTCCACTAGTAAAATTGTATCTTTAGCAGTCGTCGATAAACGTGCTTCAGAAAATGATTCTGATGGCTCTTTAGAGCAGCTATTAAGGAGTTTTTGGGAGGTAGAGCATTTTGTTGAGACTGAGCGTAAGGCTACTAATGAAAGCTCTGAGTGCGAATTGCACTTCAAAAACAATGTTAAACGTTTAAGTTATGGCGAGTATTCTGTACGTCTTCCCACAAAACATAGCATTGACCTCCTTGGTGAATCGTATCAGCAAGCATTATTGCGCTTTAAGTCTTTAGAAAGAAAGCTTCTTCGAAACACTGAATTACGAATTCAATACTCATCATTTATTAAGGAGTACAGAGATTTAAATCACATGTCACTTGCCGACGATTGTTACCTTGGCACTCCAACGTATTTTTTGCCTCATCATTGTGTTTTTAAGTCAGACAGCACAACAACAAAATTGCGAGTTGTGTTTGATGCGTCGGCATCAACTTCCACTGGCTATTCGCTTAACGATTTGCTGATGGCTGGACCTACAATCCAGCCAAATCTTTTCAGTATTCTATTACGCTTCCGAACCTTTGAGATCGTTCTAACAGGAGATATATGCAAAATGTACAGATGTGTACGAATGCAGCATCCTGACAATTTTCTTCAATGTATTTTATGGCGAGATTCTCCAGAGGAAAATATACAAATATATAAGTTAGATACGGTCACATACGGTACCAAATCGGCGGCATTTTTGTCTATTCGTACCATGCATCAATTAGCTTATGATGAAGAGCGAGTTCTGCCAATCGGTGCAGAGACAGTTCGCAGAGATTTCTATGTTGACGACCTCATTTCAGGAGGAAATTCTGAAGACGAAGTCACGGAGATTATGCGTCAAACAACTGAGCTCCTTAATAAAGGAAATTTCAAATTAAGAAAATGGTGTTCCAATAATTCTAAGGTGCTAAACCAAGTTCCAGAAGAAGATAAAGAAAAATATTTGAGATTTAGTGATGGGAGCGACGTGACCAAAACTCTTGGCTTGGTATGGGATCCTGTGGCAGATTCTTTCTTGTTTTCATTTATGCCACACTCACTTCCGGGTAAAGTGACAAAACGATCGGTATTGTCCACCATTGCCCGATTTTATGACCCATTAGGCTTGATTGATCCTGTCATCACCAAGGCCAAAATCTTGCTTCAACAACTATGGAAGGACAAGGTAGACTGGGACGAGAGCTTACCCCAGACACTTTATTCAACTTGGGTAAATTTATTGGAAGAATTTAAAACAGTAGAGAGTTCTAAATTTCGTCGCTTAGTTTTGTTGCCATGCTCGAAGGTGGAAGTTCATGCATTTTGTCATGCAATCCTGTCGGCATATGGTGTGAGCATTTACATTCGATCACAAAATAAGAATGGAATCAATGTAGATTTACTTTGTTCGAAATCACTAAAAACTCTGACAGTCCCAAAACTAGAGTTATCTGCAGCTATGCTCCTATCGGAACTTGTAAGGTCAATTTCAAAATTAGGAATTTTTTAATGTGATTTTCACTGCTGGTCAGATTCCATGGTGGTATTATCATGGTTACGAAATGAACCGTCAAATTTCACAGTGTTCGTTTCAAATAGAGTGAATAATATTCAAATTCTCACTGCAGGAATGAAATGGCATTTGGTACCAACCACAATGAATCCTGCAGATATCCTGTCAAGGGGATCCACACCACGTGAATTACTGAAATGTAAGCTTTGGAAGCATGGCCCTCCTTTTCTTCAAGGCGATCGAGATACGTGGCCAGATACCTCAGGTTATGTTAAGGAACTGCCCGAGAAGCGCAAGAATATTTTGCTTTCAACATCAAACAAATCGGACTTATCATTAAAATGCAAATTTCTTAACTCCTTTGGAAAGCTGCAACGAGTATTTGGCTATATTTACAAATTTATTTCGCGAGGCAAGGACCGAAGGGGTCCACTTACAGTAGAGGATGTTCATCAAGGCACATATTTATTGATTCGAATGGTACAACAAAGGCACTTCCCAGATTACAAAATACTCAAATCTGGTAGTCGCGTAGCATCATCTAGCAAAATCTGCTCTCTCACACCATTTTTAGATAACTTTGGTTTAATGCGAGTGAGAGGACGCCTCCAGCATTCAGCTCTGGACTTTGCATCGAAGCATCCAATTATATTGCCCCAAGGGCATCCGGTTACAAATTCGATAATAGAATTCTTTCATCGCAAATTAATGCATGCAGGGACGCAGGCATCATTAGCCGCAATTCGTCTACAATATTGGCCAGTAGGTGGTCGCAAGGCAGTAAGCCACATCATTAATAAGTGTATCAGGTACTTGCAAGTACGGCCTAGGTTAACGGAGCACATCATGGGAGATTTACCGGAAGGAAGAGTAAAGGCAAACAGAGCCTTTCTAGTGACTGGTACGGACTTTTGTGGGCCATTCTACTATCGGTCTGAAGTTCGGAATAGACCACCAATAAAATGTTACGTCTGCCTATTTATTTGCTTTTCTACAAAGGCTGTCCACTTGGAACTGGTAAAGGATTTGTCTACTCCAGCATTCTTGGCAGCTCTACGCCGTTTTACATGCACTCGAGGAAAACCGAAAACCATTTGGTCAGACAACGCAACAAATTTCGTAGGGGCGAAAAATGAATTGGTTTCTCTAAAAAGGTTGTTCTTCAATGAGACACACTTAAGGGCAGTTGAGCAGCAATGCCTCAGCGATGGAATTGATTGGAAATGCATACCACCTAGATCTTCACATTTTGGAGGACTCTGGGAGGCGGCTATTAAAACCGCCAAGTTTCATTTTTATCGATCGGTTCAAACATTCTAAATTTCGAAGAGTTCCGTACTCTTGTGTGTCAAATATCCGCAATTGTAAATTCACGTCCTCTTTGTCCCATTTCAGAAAATCCTGACGATTTAGACGTACTAACTCCTGCCCATTTTCTTATTGGCGGTCCCTTCACCGCTATAATAGAACCGGATGTCACTCCTTTGAATTTCAATCGATTAAATCGTTGGCAACGCGTTTGCTATATGCAGCAACAATTTTGGAGAAAATGGAGTTCGGAGTACTTAACGCTTCTGCAGCAAAGAACCAAATGGCAACACGCTTCAGCAAATCTACAAGTGGGAGCTCTTGTTTTGATAAAGGACGAAAATATTCCACCTTTAAAGTGGCAAATGGCAAGAGTAGCTGAAACAATTAAGGGTGATGACAATGTTCTTCGTGTGGCGGTTCTTCGCACATCAAGTGGTATACTCAAACGAGCCGTGACCAAACTATGCTGCCTTCCCACAGATCCTGGCAATGTTGAAAGCGTGACCCTTCCAACGGGGGGAGGATGTTCGTAGTAACACTTTATTTAATTATAAATACTCGTATTTTAGTAATATAACAATGTCTCTTAATATAACAGTGTTTAACTCTCTTAATTTAACTCTCTCTCTCTATCTCTCCTCCTTTAATTTTTATATGTATTTTTGATGTATTAGCATAGCTTGCACTGTGCAAATAAAATTCTCACCAGTTGATCATATACCTTAAGCACACGTAGTTGCAGTTTTTATTATCGGTCGTTTAAAAATTGAATAGTTCAAGCGGTTGGTAAAAAGGCTTACCATTCCCATAAACAACATCAAACAAAAAACGAAACAAATAAAAGAAAAATTATGGCAACTATATTGGTTAATGGGTAAGCAATCTAAACTCACAATTAACAACAAGTTTCTGCTATACAAGTGTACTATAAAGCCAATTTGGACATACGGACTCCAAGTATGGGGAACGGCAAAGCGGTCACACATACAAAAAATTCAAAGACAGCAATCTAGAATATTAAGAGTTATCATAAAGTCTGGTTGGTACACAACAAATGAAGATATACACCGCAAACTAAATATGACAAGAATTGACGAAGAAATAAAAAAGATATCCACAAAACACTACGATACACTGCATGGACATAATAACGAAGAAATAAATGAGTTGCTACATCTAGAAGAAACCACCATGCGCCGTTTAAAGAGAACTCGACCAAACGACCTAATGAACTAGGAAATCCAGACTACACATATTAGCAATAGTAATATAAATGTAAATGTAAATAATTATTATAAACATAATTTTGATCATAAATTGTTATAATATAATTATAGTGAATTATTATAATAAATGTAAATAATTTTTGTTGTATCACTTCTTGGCACTGGCCAAATGTGTTTTTTATATTAATTTCCAAACAAATTGTCAAATCATGTACTAGGTGTCAATATAATGTTGAGCCTTAGGGCCGCGCAGGCCGCCATCCTCTTAACTAGTGTGGGGTACGTTCTCATTGCTCCCGTCACACTCAAACAGGCTATACGGTTAATCTTGCTAAGTGTCATCTCAGCTATTGTTTGGTTTACTTTTGGCCACCTTACCAACGAAGCGTATGTAATCATTGTGTGTAATCATTTATATGACCACGCCATCATTTTTGGCCGTAGTCCCCATGTTTTACAGTACAATCCCTGGCAAGCGAAGGTTGCTCTCAACGCTTTACTAGTTTTTCCAAGTTAGAGATTTGTCTAGGATTACTTCCAGTTATTTCATTTCATTGGACATGTTTAAGTTCGTGGCCTTAAGGTCCCCAGATTCAGTTTCGTTCTTTTGGTGAAAAGTACCACGTTTATTGTATTCGGAATTATCGATAGTCCTTTCTCCTGATGCCAGTTTTGAGTGATGTCAAGAGCAAGTTGCATGCGATCTGTTATGGTAGAGTCAAACTTGCCTCTGACATTAATTACCAAATCATCCGCAAAGCCCTTAATTTCGTATCCGAGATCATTGAGAGAGTTTAAAGAGCTCGTCGATAACCAATAACCATAGGAGTGGAGATAGGACGCCCCTTGGGGACATCCATTGGTTGACCTGACAATTAGCTTTGCTGTCCCTGTTTCAAAGATTGTTGTTCTGTTTTTCAGCATATTGAGAACCCATGTTATGATCAGTCTTTGTATACCTTTCCTGTTCATCCCCTCCTCAATTGATCTGAAAGTAGCATTGTCAAAAACCCCCGTAATGTCAACCGATGTACAGAGAGCTATTTATTGACCTTCAAACGCCATTTCAATTTTGCTCATTAAGCTATGTATGGCTGTCTCAGTCGGTTTGCCTGATTGGTAAGCATATTGATCAATATGAATAGGCGAATCTTTAAGGCAAGTTTCCATGATATATTGATCCAGAATTTTTTCCATAACTTTTAGCAGGAATGAAGTTTGGCTAATGGGCCGATCTGCTTTTGGCATTTAGTCCGACCTTTTGCCTGCTTTCGGTACGAAAGCCACCCTAGTCGTCGTCCAAAGTTTAGGCACTATGCCTAATTCCAGGCTTATCCTGAAAATGTTTGTTAGCACAGGTGCCACTGCATCAACACCTTGCCAAGTAGGCACGGTTGTATAATATCGACACCTGGGGATTTGAATGGTCTAAAAGTGGAAATAGCCCATTTGGTTTTGCTGACGGTACAGATTCTGCAACCCAGTGAAAGTTCCCTCCGTGTAGGCATCAAGAAACGAGTATTCTCGATGATTTCACTATCCTCTCCACTAATGGCACAGCCTCGAAAGTGAGTTCAACAAAAGCTGTCCCGTGCCTTCCAAGCTCTCCGTAAAATTTCCGTCAGACTTCTTCAGGGTAGAAAGGCCATTTAAGTGATCTTTATTGAGTGATTTCTGGAGTCGGGTAGTTGCTGGGAGAGTTTCAATCTCCTCACAGCACTTTTTCCATTAGTCTCTCTTAGATCTTCTCAACTCATTGTTATAGGCCGTTAAAGCACTACTATAGGATTCCCAGTCAACATTAGATTTGGCTCTATTAAAGAGTTGACGGACGTTTTTTGCGCAAAATGTTTAGCTCCCCACTCCACCAGAATACGTTTCTAGAACGTTTCTTCACAACTAGATTGCAACTACTTTCAAAAGTCTCAATTATTATATTATTTAATTTGTTAACTTCAATATCTAGTTCTTGCAAGTTACTTAGTTTTTCACTAAGGCACGTATTATTTTGATAAGTGGTAGCATCGTCTTCAGTTTATGCAGCAGTACTTTATGCCATACTTTGTCAAATGCTTTTGCAACGTCCAAGAATACAGCAACGCAGTACTTATATTTTATGTCTGTTTCACTTTTGTTTGTTATACGGTGTATCTGTTGAATTGTTGAATATCGTTTTTTGAAGCCGAATTGATGATTTAGTATAATGTTTTTATTGTCAAGGATCTGGCTAAGTCTATCGTTTTAATAGTTTTTCAGCAACTTTAGAGATTATGGGAAGTAAGCTAATTGGTCTATACGACGAAGCAGTTGTAGCATATTTTCCCTGCTTTGGTAGTGCAATAATTTCAGCAACTTTCTATAAAAAATTTTAGTCGGAACATTGAGTTGATAACATTCCTTAAGTAGTTATAACCTATAGTAGGTAGCTCAGCGAGAGCTTTTCCTGTCAACATATCGTATCCTGGTGCTTTTTTTTTGGTTTATCCGTTTTTTAATGCAATTAATTATTTCTGTTGTTTTTGTTTTCTTTCATTTGGTTGTAATGTCTATATTTAAGTCATTGCATGTTTCAATATATTTATCTTCGTCATTAAATAGGTATTTTTCAAAGTATTTAGCCAATGTAGTTGCTTTTTCTTCATTGGTAGTAGCCCATTAGTTGTCATCTTTCCGTAGTGGTGGATACCTTATCTGAGTTTTTAATTTCTTTGTGCATTTCCATAATGATTTTTTCCATTTAATTTTTAATTGGTTACACTTTGTGTTTTTTGTTATGCTGAAGTCGATTATATCTGGTATCATTTTCCTATCTGTTGGCCAGTATGTGGGTTCACCTGAGCTTAAAAATCTGCAGTTATTTTTGTTAATAGCATTAATCAGATTTCGTCCTTTTTTATTGGTTAGCCTAGATCCCCAGTCAGTGTGTTTTGCATTCAGATCTCCTGCTGCAATGAATCTTACGCCAAGCGTCTTTATGTAGTCATCATATTGATCCGTCGTTATTAGGTGTCTGGGGGGACAGTAAACTGAGGAGATGAGTATTGTACCACTTGTATCCTCAATTTGCATAGCAGTGAATATGAGGTGTTGCATATGGTTGCCGTTCAGTATGTTCTAAAAGTGAATTTATTATGATAGCTGTCCCACCACGAGCTTTACCATCAGGATGCAATTTGTCACATAAATTTTATATCCAGGAAATACTAAATAGCTTTTATTCGTAAAATGTGTTTCTGAAACTAGAGCTATATCAATTTTCTTGTCAGACAAAAATTATTTCAACATAAGATAATGTTTTGTTAGGCCATTTGCATTCCAAACTGCAATTATTAAACTATTACTTTCGTGCATTTAAGCTTGTTAGTAACATTGTAATGATATTCATCATATTAGTCATTTGAGTGATTTGGGATTTCACCATGTCTTTATGTTCATTAATATCACTATCGTTTGAATTTTTTGAATTTTCTTCAGTTTTATTTGGATTTGACGACCCTGCTTACGCCTGGTTTAACTACAGATCCATCCATATTTTTGCTCGGTAGTAATAATGGATACTTTCTGCGTAAAGAAGGAAACCTTTGAATTTTTATGGCTTTGTATATTTCACAGCCTTTGTAGTTGGCAGTATGATTTCCGCCACATAGGGCACATTTAATTTCAGCTGCGTTGGTTATTTTTTTTTTGACATTCACTTGTTAGATGCATTCCAGTAGTTTTTTGAATGTCCGTATTTTTGGCATTTAGTGCATTGCTCGAATTCTCTTTTATGAATAGGTGCCTCAAAAACTACTATGCAATGCATTAATTTGTTAATGCTATAAATATATTTATTGTTAGTATTTGTTTCCAGTTCTATGCTAAACAGTGGTAGCGGTTTTTTTGTTGTCCGTTGAGCTATGTTAGTTATGTTTAAAACTTTATGACCGTTTTCACCAAACTCAATTTTAATTTCTTCTTGGACTGCAGAGGGGTGCATATTGCGAAGAATGACTTTGAAACCCCTTTCATTTTTGGGCTTAAGTGGTATAGCTTCGTACCTTTTTGCATTAGATTTTTGAATATTTTTGTGTATGTTTCGGAGTCATTCGATTGAACTCGTACTTCATTGTTTGTTCATATTTTAAATATAAAGTTACTGTCTTCAACAGCGGTTAGCGCATTTTTTAACGTCTTTATGCATTCTACGCCTTGTACGTATATAGGGGTGGTTTGTATAACAGTTAATTAAAGCACATAAAATGTGGTTATGATTGATTCCGCTAAGCTGATCTTGCCATTAGAAGAATTCTAAAGGAGAAAGACATGGCCAAGGAGTTCGAAACCACAATGGATTACGATAAAGCGTTTTCAATGATTGCACATTTGGAATTTTTGTTGCTCAAGGAATCCAATAAGAAGCCAATTGAAGACGCCAACAAAAACGAAAGTAAGTTGAACACGAGTCATAATAATGTTAAAGATTATTTTATGGGCGTAAAATTTATTCATTTGTTGGAAACTTCGAGATCTGGTTACTATTTTGGGAACAGTTTATGTGCTTTGTGCACAACAACAACAGAATTCCGCCAACGACAAAATTCAGTTACTTTAGCTAATAGTTAATTGGCAACATGGTAAAAAGGACAAAATAAATGAAAGATATGTGCAGAAAATGTCAGACATATAGGCACGGCAATCAGCGAGCTATTTAAAGGGTCTTCGCAGCTTGCACAGTGATATCACCGTAGCTACAAAAACTTTTAAGGCTTTGCACGCTTCCCCATCTCAGTATGCACCCATCATATTAAAATGTCTTCCCACTAAACTAAGAATTGAGTTTCATAAGAAAAAAAAATCAACTTTAGCTAACTCAACCACTGCAGACGGGAAGAATCCAGAGGGGAAGGAAGAATTGGAAAACATACTCGTATACATTCAAATAGAAGTAGAAGCGTTGCAGAAAACGAAAATTACGGATATCGAGTATAAGAAAAGCAACGACACTAACGGGAGCGATATGTGAAGATCAAAATAATTGTATAAGGCGTCGCGAGCCTATCGAAAAGGGAAACCAAGTGAACAAATACCAGCGAGCGAGCGACGCTGACAACGAAGATTCAACCCGTGACAATGACGTTAAGTGTGAAAAACAAAGGAGACATTCAAATTTACTTACAAATAGTAAAAACAATTTTGTGTAATGACAATAATTGCAAAAAGTTTGTACGCGTGTGATATTGGACAAAGAAGTCCAACGCACATACTCGTATATAAGTAAGAAGGTAGCTAACGAGCTTCAATTGAAGGTCGTCGGTGAAGATATATCGATAATTATTACATTTGGTGAAGCACCAAAGTGAAAAAATTACAATTATGAAAAGAGTAAAGGTAAATGTGCGTAGTCAATTTAGCAAAAACGCATCGAAATATTTCCGATCGTTGTGATCTGTGCGGACATATTACCGGTTCCAGAAGAAAAAAAAAAAATATCCAAATATTCGCACATTTGCATATTATTTGAAATAAAGGGTTTTTCAAAAGAAACGCTACAAAAGTAAATCGATAGTGACAGCAAACGACGCCATATTTTTTCCTGCTCTTTTGCCATTTCTCTTCATTAAGGTTTGCCATTGCATCATGCAAAGACATACGAGCCAGCAACGAGTCAAAATGATTAAAATTTACTACCGAAATTCGGAGTCAGTCGCCTCAACTTTAAGAGCGCTACGTCCAATTTATGATGAGGCTCATTTCTGGCTGAATGGCTTCGTCAATGAGCAAAATATGCGTTATTGGTTAGACAGCAATCCACATGTACTCCATGAGTCATCATTGCATCCCGAAAAAATTACGGTTTGGTGAGGTTTATGGGCCGGCGGCGTCATTGGGCCGTACTTCTTCCGTGATGATCAAGACCGGCACATTACTGTGAATGCGAATCGCTACCGTTCAATGATAACCGAATATTTTTGGCCCCAATTGGATAGTATGGACTTGGAGGACATTTGGTTCCAACAGGACGGCGCCACAAGCCACACAGCGAATGCCACAATCAATTTACGGCAAACAAAGTTTGGTGAACGTGTTATCTCACGAAATGGCCCAGTCGATTGGCCGCCTCGGTCGTGCGATTTGACGCCGTTAGATTATTTCCTGTGGGGCTACGTCAAGTCTATGGTCTATGCCAACAAGCCAGCGACGATTGATGAGCTTCGTACGAATATCGAACGTGAAATTGCAGCAGTATCGGCCGATTTATGCTTGAAAACCGTTGAAAATTGGGTTCAGCGTTTGGACTTCTGCAAGCGTGCCCGTGGTGGCCATGCAAAAGAAATCGAGTTCCATACATAATGGCATCGAACGTACTTTCACAGGAATAAAGAATTTCATTGATATCTAAAACCGGTTTTGTTTTATTTAAAAAAACTTTTGTAGCGCTCTTATTGAAAAACCCGATATTAATAAAAGGTATAAATATGCTTATCGATCAAGACAATTATTGGAATCAAGTAGTCGCGGAAAATTTGGTTGCAGTAAAGTCTTTTTTTGTTTGGACAGTCCAAGGCGGATTAAATGAAAATAATACTGGTTACGTATTTAATTACATGAATGTGAAGAACAATTTAATGTTGCGAATTTTTGGAGCTTAGAGGCAATCGATATAATTTAGGAAAAAAGTAATCCCAAATCGCATATTGATATTAATTTAGTGAACGGTCGATATGAAGTGGAAAATATCTGGTGAACTCTTAAATGATAATAAAAACGGCGCGATAAATAGGCTAAACGGCTGCGCGACAAAAATAAAATGCAACAGTATCACAATGGCATTCTAGAGCTGCTAAGCAACGGCGAAGCAGAAAAGGTTTTGCAGATTAAAAGCGAGAGTCCTGTATATTAAATGCCACATCGACCAGTATACAGAGACGACAAATTGACTACAAAAATGCCAATTGTATTCGATACTCATCGAATGTACCTGTGCTACTCTCTAAATGAGCACATCAGCCAAGGCGACAATCTTGTTCCGGATTTACTTACAACAAACGTTAAGGTTTCGTTCCAATAAAATTGCCCTAGTTTCTGATATTGAAAAGACTTTCTTACAGGTATCGTTGAACCCGCGAGAACGAGACTCACATAGATTTTTATGGTGTGACGCAATTCACAAGACCTTTGAATATCTTAAAATACACCATGAGTAGGGTAACGTTTGTAGTTACTTTGAGCCCATTTCTGTTGACAGCTACGATCAACGAGCACCTTGAAACCACGAGCGGGCGATATTGAGAAATATGCACAATACTTCAGAAACGATGAAGATTTGGTTTTTAGAGAGCCAGTTCGATCTAATGTTGAACATTTCATAACAACTGCAAAGGAGATACTCAGTGTAGCGAATTTTAATCTGAGAAAGTGGAACACCAATGATAACCACTTTAAGCGGCAATTTACGAGCAATAACACCGAACAATCAATCGTGCAAACTATTTTGGCCGTAAACTGGTGCACAGCGAGCAATAAAATTAGCGTAAATCTTAACAACGCAATCAAATTGGTGCAAAATTTAAGACCGACAGAGTATACGATCCATTATTAATATTGGTGCCATTCACAGTAAGAATCAAAATACTTCTTCAAAGGGTGTGGAAAATAAATGCGGCATGGGACCAAACATAAATATAAAATGAATTTTATAGTTAAGAATATTAATTATGTTTGCCTTTACTTAAGATAAAATAAATTTTGTATTAATTATAAGCTTAGCATACTTTTAACCTGTAACTATAAATTATAAGCTTAGCATACTTTAGCCTGTAACTATATATTATAAGCTTAGCATACTTTAGCCTGTAACTATAAATTATAAGCTTAGCATAATTTTAACCTATAACCTTGACATTAAAATAACCTTCATAAAAATTGTTAGTGTTAGTACATAAGAAATTGTTTGTGATTTAATAACTGTATAGATATAAGGAAAATGCAAAAATTGTAAATATTGTATACATTTTTATATAAAAGATCGGTTATTTCGTATGAAAATTTCAGAAATAAACTTGGCATTCAATTACACACAAGCTTTCTATTTCATTTAAACAGCGTAAAGCGCTTAAAACGTCTAACCATATAGATTTTATATTAATAGCGCATTCGCTGGGACATAGGGACAAAAATACTACATATAAAATTACACATGTCAAAATATCAAATATAAAATATAATATAATCTTTACAAAACCTTAAATATCGAATTTGCAAGCGAATCTCAAAACTGGCAAGAAAAGCTCCTATTATTGTCAGAGATGTTTTTCGAACTTAGACATATCGTAGGAGTTAGCCAACTTTACATATTTGCAGATGCTAGTCCACGACCATACGGAGCTATAGCGTAAATGCGAGTAGTCAACGAAAATGGCGACATATAAATGAAATTTATCTTTTCAAAAAATCGGCTTAGCCCGATTTCCAATTATAATAAGAGTTACCATTGCTAAAGTTATAATTGACGGCAGCGATGCTTCTAACGCAACTTCCGCGATTTATCTTGAATTCAATTCATTTCATCCTATGGACTGACTCCACAATTGAATTGGACACGCGAAAGAGATTAAACCGTATATAACAGCGCGATTAAAAGAGATCAACAATTTAACCAACGTATACGACTTGTATCATTGTCAAGGAAAGCCAAACACAGCGGACCTCCTTACTTGATGCATAAATGCAAACATTTTGATGAATTCAGAGTTGTGTATAGCCACTATAACAACAATAACAGCAATAAGAAGCATGCCAGGCGACAATGCTTCAGGAGAAGAGCGAAACAATTTTAAAAATTGAAAACTTTAAGAAACTTAAAAGGTTACTTTAGAGTTACAGCGTACATATTCCTATTTTAAAAAAATTTTATGGAAGAATTAGTGAGCCCAATTAAAAGTGAGAAAATCATCAACCCTATATCGTGTGCTGAGGACCTTAAGGCGAATTAAATATAATATATAACTTAAGCTGAAATATTTTGGGTTGAGCAGCAAAACAAAAAATTTTTTGGGCAGAAAAATCTTCACTAAATCGAGCAGAGAACTCCAGACTACTATCACTGGATCCAATTTTAATAAAAAACGAGTTTGACGAGTAAACAGCCACCTACAAGCAGCAAATTATGAGAATTGGCACTATACAACAACAAACCCTAAAATCTTACCAAAACGTTTTTGCCTGAGTTATATGATTATAGAAGAAACACACTTAGCGACAATTCACGGCGGTATCAACATGGTTCTGACTTTTATCAGAAAAATGTATTGGATTGTACAAGGTCGGCAACTTATAAACTCAAACCTACATTGCTTTGTAATTTGTAAACGATTGCATGGAAAATGTGGATCGGAGCCTTGGGAAGTGTTACCAGTTGATCGCATATGAGAGAGTCCACAGTTTTATATCCCTAGAGTGGATGTTGCAAGTTCATTTTACATGAAAGGCCGCAATTCGGATCATCTGGAGAAAATGTATGTAATGCACTTGCGCAACAACTTAAGCGATTCACCTTGAACTGGTGACAATTATTTCAGTAAAATACTGCATAGAAGTGATAACGCGATTTATACAAGGCTTATATTGTTTGGAAATATATCTTTGACGGAGTAGCATGGTGGGGCGGTTTCTTGGAACGCCTAGTCCGATGTGTATAAACTGCAATTAAAGCATCGGTTGGCAAGGGACTTTTAACTTGCGAACAACTTGCTACATTTCTTACAGAGGTGGAGAGCGTCACCAATCGTAGACCTCTTGCATATATGTATATCCAACAACGAAAAGGACTTAGAGCCACTAACGACGGCACATTTTTCTCTGTCAGTACTCTTGAAGCGAAAGTGTTTTTTAGTGCTTTAGAATTTTTGAAAATTGTAAGTGGAACTATCATAAAATTAAGTGTTAACGAGTAAAGAAGTCTGAAGTCGGGCTAGACCGACTTCGAAATACCCTTTACCTTTTCTTGTGCGCGCGAATTCAACAATAGCAATGTTTTCTTCATAAATCATCTTTAGGAGCTTTTCGGTAGAGTGCCTTGATTGATTATATTAGTGGGAGATTATCTGATCGACCACATTTATTGTATACGAGTATGTCTTTGTAGAGTGTTATGTACTAATATAAAATTTCGTTGTATAGGTCGTAAGTTATAATAATATGTCAATAGTGGGCGTGGCACTACAAATAACACACCCATTTTCGTTAATAAATCTTTAATAGGAACCTAGTAATTATTTTTGTTAATTGTGGGGGTGGCAGTGGCATTATTATCTCCATATCCTGCACACACACTATTATCGACCCCATGTATATTTCTGCAAATTTTTATTCCGATGGCATCAATACGAGCATAGGTAGGCTAAATAAATTTTAGACCCAAAACTTCCTTATATCAAAAGTCCGCGTGTCTTTTCCATGATGAACCCCATTTTTTGCAGATAGCTTTATAATGTCCACATGTTCCTTCCCGTAAAATTTCATCCGTAAATATCTACCAGATCTTAAGTTATTAATATTTGTTAATAATGGGCGTGGCAGTTAATACGGTCCACTTTTTGCATAGTGATTAGTAGGATCTACATCT
The DNA here is from genome assembly GCA_920105625.2 of Clusia tigrina. NCBI lineage: Eukaryota > Metazoa > Arthropoda > Insecta > Diptera > Clusiidae > Clusia > Clusia tigrina. The sequence continues at coordinate 112,203,414 of OV050031.1, read as the reverse complement.
CCATAACTCGCCAAATTGCGTCACTGTTCCATTAATCGGACCGAAGGTATTGACATTTTAAAAAAGGTGAAAAAAGTATCTAATATGGGAGTCAGGCGTTGTCTTTGTCCAAATCGGCCCATATAGCAATCGGGTTCTGCATCTTTGTCCCGACTATACTTTTGCAAAATTTCATTAAGATAGCTCTATCGGTGTAGAAAAAAGTGGCAACAGACGGACGGACAGACAGACAGACTGACGGATAAAATAAAAACTGCTTAGAAAGTGATTCTACCACGCCTCTTTCTTGAAATTGTAACCCCTGCCAAAAGCACGAAATTAGTATACTCTATTTACCTTTTTTTAACGGTAAAGGGTATAACTATTTACCTTTTTTAAAGGTAAAGGGTATAAAAAGGTTAAAAACCAAATCTGCCGATCAACATATGTCAAAATACGAGACAGAGATTCTATAAAGTAACAAGAAAAATAATAAAAAGTGTTGTGGCAGAAATATTTTCCAGCAAGTAAAGGCCAAAACACAATGAAAGTATGCATCTATCATTCATCCTCGTCCGAAGCTCAGCTAATGATTTCTTATGGCAGTGCCCACGCATCAGAATGAGTGAAAGTTCAAATAATTGAACTTTTTCTCGCATTTCAGGCATAGCCAGTTTAGTAACTCTGTGTTTTGCACGTGAAACAACTACCCTTTTCCCTCTTGTTAATTGTGAGAATGAAAGAGAAAGACTTTCTCATTCATTTTATTCATTCCGAGGAAGGGGCAAGGTTTTAAAAATTTTTCAACAAGTGGTTATTTGAAAAAATAAATAATTATTTAAACAACTGATCGAATATATTCATTTTCATCCTGATGGTAATTTTGAACGGATCTGCATATTTATATATATATATATATATATATATATATATATTTCCATTGCATAGAAAATGTAAGAAACAAGTCGAAAATCTATATTTTCATATAAGAGTCTAACCCAAAACCAGCGGGCTCTTCTAATCTTGATGGGGCACTTTCTGATTTTACAAGCAATCCCAAAGCTCCCTATGAATTAAAAAAAGGTTCAAAAGCACGCGTCGATTCATGCGAAGAAAGCATACTTTCATTGTGTTTTAGCCTTAAGGTGCGTACAGACACATCATGCACTGCGAACTGCCGATGAACACTCGTGTATGTGTGTGATTGACGAGATGCGTGCACACTCGTCATGCGTCATTCGTGGTAGTGTGAACTTTATGCGTGCGCGAACAAGTGAATTAATTGCGGTCGCTTTGCCATTAGCATTGAAAAGAAAAAAAAGAATAAATTGACAGAAAACGGGAAATTAACACCCAAAAAATGAACGAGTTCATCGGGTGAAGTATGTGCATCGAAAAATATCAAAGCAGTTATGATTTTTCCAACTGCATTGTCCGTGTGACTCACACACTCTTATTCTCTCTCAATTTCACTAATACATACTTATTGCAGTTTGCAGTGAATGATGTGTCTGTACGCACATTTAAGCAGTAATAAAAAACATAAATCCACATATATAGACTGTAATCTAAAGGTACGTACAGACACAAGCAATGATGCAAAAACTAATAAATAATCAAAATAAATTCATGAAATCTATGCTTGCAAATGAAAATGCTAAAGATCTGTCATTAGTATGCGAACGGTATTACCCAACATCAACTAGAAATCCACAATTTTCTCTTCAATATCAAAATAGATATTCTACTCATTTCTGCAACTCACCTTACTTAAAAAAAACAATTTTAAAATAAAGGATTATAAGTTTAATAAAACGTTTCATCCAGATGGCAAACCTTGTGGAGGAACAAGTGTTCTTATTGAAGATCGAATTAAACACCACTCACTTGAAGACTAAGACAGGGAATATCTCCAGGCTAGCTCCATTTGCCTGCAATGTTGGGATGTCAGCATAACGGTGTTATCTGTATACTGCCCACATAGACACACTGTCACAACGGCTCAGTTAGAAATGTTTTTTTCTCAACTCGTTAGGAGGAAAATTTATAGAAGATGGGGATTATAAAACTAAGCCCACTAACTGGGGCCCACGTTCCTTAAATCCCAAGTGTAAACATTTATATTATCCCTTTCTAATCGGCGTAATAAAATTGATTATGTCTCTGCTGGACAACTCAACTACTGGCCCTCGGAACGTATCGGAAAAATACAGACTTATTAAATTTTGCAAATAAAGAAAGGACTCAACCAATCACTAATGTCTGCAGAATCATGCTATGAACTGAGTTCAGAGCACTCTCCAGTCATAATTCACTTAAGGAAATACGCAGAATTCGCTAAACAACAAACAAAACAACTTGGCTAAAACTCCGAAAATATATTAGCAGACATCCTGATAAATGTAGTCTTAAAAACCCGTATGAATTAGATTCCACAGAACAAACATTAATTTGTAGCAGCAGCAATCCACGCTACCCCCCTAACACGCTACCCCCCTATCACGAAAATCAATATGCTCAACCTCATTCGAAATTGAATAACTGATGAAGGCACAGAAATATGTCCAGACGATTATGGCAAGCCAAAAACCAACTGCGAAACAAACTGCTCCTTATGGACGGCAGTCAAAAATATGAACAAACAAATAGATGCAGACTATCCTATAAGATTTAATGACGGACAATGGTCGAGAAGCTAACTGTATTCCAAATCCTCCTAGTAATAGTTCTAAAATAAAAAAAATAGGGAATGAAATCCCACAGATGGACCTACTGTTGAGACCGAAAGAAGTGTGGCATTTTATCTCATCTCATTTGGACAAAAAGAAAGCGACTTGGACAAAAGAAAGCTACGTCCTCTTGTAGTGAAGCATTTAACTATGATATTTAATTCAATTTTAATACAGGGCTACTTTCCACACGTCTGGAAACTATCCTCCATAACTATGATACCGAAACCTGGCAAAACTCCAACACAAGTCTCATCACACAGACCAATAAGTCTGCTATCCATCGTTTCGAACCTATTCGAGAAGCTATTGTAAGCAAAATTAACCCCAAATCTGGTACAGAACAAAATAATACCCCATCACCAGTTTGGCTTTCGAAAAAAGTATGGCACTGAACCAGTTCATGGATTAGTGTCCCAAATCAGAAAGGCGTTCGAGGAGAAACAATATTGCTCTGCAGTGTTCGGTGATGTCGCACAAGCCTTTGACAGAGTGTGTCACGAGGGCCAAATAAAATTAAAAATCTTCTGCCTTCAAATATTCACAGTGTCTTGGAATCATACTTAAAGGTAGATGTTTTAAAATCAAATGTGCAGATTACCTTTCCCCATAAGTGGACATAATGGCTGGAGTACCACAAGGAAGTGTTCTAGGCCCGATTCTGCACACAATATACACCTCAGATCTACCAACAAATAAATTCCTATTCACCTCAACTTGTGCCGATGACACTGCGATTTTATCTTGCCACAAGCACCATCACATAGCATCGCGAGATCTTAACGAAAATTTTTTGAAGTTGAAAAATTGCTTTTGAACTGGCGCATCGCAGTAAACGAACAAAAAAGCACGCATATAATAATTACACTAAATAAAAACAAGTGCCCTGCTATCACATTCAACAACAAAACTATCCCACAGGAGACAGACGCCGTACCTGGAGAATCGACATTGAAAAAAAGAGTGCATATTAAAATAAAACCTGCAAGTCTTAACTGGCTTTCAAATACAAATTCTAAACTAACCCTAGATTACAAAGTCATTTTATATAAAGCATTAATCGTACCCATTTCCTGTGGGGCGAAGCAAAAACTCAAACACCGAACTGTTCCAAGGGACTCAATCAAAAATACTATGGACGATCACTGGTACACCGTGGTACTTTAAAAACAAAAACATCTACCGCAAGCTTGGTGTGCCCTTAATAGCGCAGGTGCACTCAGAAGTAAACATGAAGCCTCAAATAAAATTAATGACTCACCCCAATATACTAACAAGGAAACTACTACAAACCATGCCGAGAGAGCAGATCTACCACCATCGTAATTTTTGAATATCTATTTATCATCATGATGGTCTAGTTTTAAGTCTCTATTAGTTAATACAATAAATATAAATTAGTAAAAAAAAAAAAATAAAAAATTTTAATTTTTTTACACTTTTAAAACTCGGTTTCACAAATTTCTAATTTTAATTTTGAAACCGATCAGAATTCTCTTTCCAGATCTTGAAAAATGGGGTAAACATTGATGAAGCACTCTCAAAGACGTTGGTCTAACGAGTACTTGAGTCAACTGTGCATACACCACAATAAAAGCGGTTTAAGTAGGCGCATCAGACATGGGTGTATTGTTTTGCTTCAAGAAGATTTAAAATCAATCGTTGTCAAACAGTCTAATGTTATACCAAACCACCAGTTTGGCTTTAGAGAAAAATACAGTACTATCGAACAAGTTCATCGCATTGTAAACACTATACAAGAAACGTTCGAAAAGAAGCAATACTGTTCCGCAGTCTTTCTCGACATCACTCAGGTATTTGATAAGGTCTGGCACGAAGGAATCTTGCACAAACTGAAATATATGTTACCTCTTAACATCTACACATTGCTCGAAAGCTATCTCTCAGGTAGACGCTTTGTGGTGAAACAAAAAAGCTTCATCTCAGATGAATATCCTATACAAGCTGGTGTACCGCAAGGCAGCGTATTAGGCCCCATGCTCTATACGTTGTTCACTGCAGATATGCCAACAAACGGCAAGACGGCAAGGCCGATGACACAGCCATATTGTGTACTCACACAATATCCGAAAGAGGCGTCAAAACTTCTCCAAGTACACGTCAACATGCTTCAGGAATGGCTTGACCACTGGAGAATCAAAGTCAATGAGTCGAAATGCGTTCATGTCACATTCACTCTATGCAGGAGTACTTGCCCCCTGTGCAAATTAACACCAAGCCTCAGGCGACAGAAACTAAATATCTAGGAATGCATTTACTTACTTGGGCAAAGCATATATATGTGCAAAAATTACTCAGATTAAACTCAAAATAAACGAGCTAAACTGGCTTTTGAACAGGCAGTCCAAGCTCAAACTGGACTTTAAAGTTCTACTCTACAAATTCATTATCAAGCCCATATGGACCTACGGTATCCAACTCTGGGGTACTGCTTCACCCTCAAATGTCGAAAAGCTGCAAAAAGCCCAATCGAAAATCCTTCGAATGATTACCAATGCTCCTTGGTACATCAAAAACGTTAACATCCACAGAGATTTACATATCCCGTATGTAACTAAAGAAGTTTCCCGACTTGCTGAATCTTACTTAGCAAAGCTAGACAAGCATCCTAATGCATTAGCGCGGCGCCTACTACAGCATCAAGGACACAACCGCCTGAAAAGGATGGACGTGCTGCGCTTAGGAACAAACTAGATTTTAAGCTAATTCATTACGCTATTATTTAAGTATTGCGCTACTTCTTTTCATATACCATAACTCCTCAAAGCACTGGCACTGGGAGGTTGGTAATGATTGATATGAATTTAGAAGTGAAATGTTAAATATACTATGAAGATTTATTGTTAGTTCTAAGATATTTTTTAGAAGATTCAATAAAATATATATATAAAAAAAAATCAAATAAAAAAAAAATTATGCAACCAATGAAATGCCAGCTGATGTGCCCATAAAGCCCGTCTCAACCATCAAGTTAAACTTCCTATTAAAAACTTGCTTACTTTCTTGTATTATTGCTTAATGATAAAAACATTGTAGTAGTTTAAATAGAATGGAACATTCTATAATTTTATTTTGTCACTGCAGGTTGGATATAACCAATATTCACTTAAGGTAGGCAGGTACTATCGACAGTTTATTAGCGCCTTAAGGTACACGGTAGCGGAGGCAACGCAGGAATGGTAGTTCTGATCACAACTACAACATCTTGGCACGCACGAAGACCCCAACATTTTGGCGCAGCCGGTCTAAAGACATACTGTCCTAGAACTACTCGGATCCCAGCTTATTGGCCAGGACCAGCATATCTGGAGGAAACCCAGGTCAAGGAATACTGAAGCAAGAGAATTTCCCTACAACATCTGGAGGAAACTCAGGAATAGTTGTTGAACCGTTCCTGAAGCAGGCGAAGCATCCTGCAACCCCCGAGATGTCTGAAAGTCGTAAAATTGTGAGTACTATAGTAAACTAGCGTAATATAAGTAGACATTTCTGAGAGTGAAGGGTCGCATTATCACCGGTCAAAGAAATTGCAACATTAGGCGACATTGTGTTCTTACATGCAAAGCAGTACTGGCAACCATAACCTTCAGTATGATCGGACGATCTATGTGTGTCGGGTGTTTTGTAAGGACTTTTTTGTTAAGGTTTTGTGTGTTTTTTTCGTTAGGGACATTTTACATTTTACTAAACACATTTAAAATCAGTGAATATAGGATACTAGGCAAGTATAAAACTTCTCATCAAGAGGTGCATACAACACGGGTTTGTTGCATCATAGTTTGAGTAATTCCGAAACTAGATATAAATGCAGTTGCCTTTATATTTTAATTATTTTCGGAGCAATGTTTGAATCAATAAATTTTAAAAGAAATAGATAAATAATCTCAAATCTCTTCAAATTACCTGGTCTGAATCATATCATTATAAAGGCAATTTCTGTTGTTGAATGTATAGCATTTTATTTTTTAGGGGTTTATTGTTATATTATTAAGCATTTTGGTTAATTAACAGTTGGAACAAACAATTAACTGCGAAGAAAAATCTACCCTGTTGCCTCCAAATAAAGCTAATTTAATGTAAAATAACATAAGCGAAAGCAAAATACAGAAATAGTTATAAACGGAAAAGTAATTGGATCAAACAGGCATGTTGAATTTTTGTTTTAAACTTTTTGAGCTTATGAATTGATTTCCCTTGTAAGGGTTTAATTATTTACTGATAATTAAGAAAATAGTGTAGCGCTCGAATGGATTGACTAAGGAAGAACCGCGTTCAGACACATCAATATGAGACAACATTAAATTTAAATAAAATTGTATTGATTGTTAAATTAATAAAAGCACACTTGAAAATAAGGTAAAAGATGACTAATGTAGTAAATTCTTTGAAAGAGTAATATGATAAAATTGGAATAAATAGAATTTCTTTAAACTAGAACTAGATTTCTTTTATAAACCATTTTGGGAATAGGCATATCTGTTCTGGCTTTTGGAAAGGAAGCGCAGAAATTTCTGCTGACATAGGAGCAAATTGACAGAGCAATCCATAAGTTGTTACGTAACTTTAGGAAAGAAGCCAAATTACGGAAGGACAACATTTACTTCCGCTAGCGGTTCACAGAGTTGCAATATCTGAGAAAAGAATTCAACAGGAACCAGGATTTGTTTTTACCTCATGCGGCCAAGTACAGCAAAGGAAAATACTTTGCGAAAAATTACGCAGAATTCATAAATAGTGTGGTCAACGAATGGGCATACACGTTTAATTCTGGATTAGAGGGATTAGGACAACAAGCTATAAGTGCGGTCTCATCTGATGAAGAAGTTAGGATAAAAATCGGTAAAGTTTACTGGGAAACTAGTTGACGAATTCGAAGCGAGTACGAGCAGAAAAGAAGCTCAAGTATTGTTGAAACAGGCAATCGCCGGAGCTTCTGTATCGCCACTGGAAGTAGCGGATCAAGCCTGGTCAGCAATTCAGAACAGAACGGAGGAGAAATTGTTCCAACTTCATAAAGAAACAGAAGATTGGAGGGAACAGAAAGAGTACCTTGAGAATAAGGTGAAGGAACTTTCTCAAAGGCAACGAAACAGCATCGTTGCTAGAGAAAGAGTGTGCCAATGTTAAAGGAGGCCGAGTGACCATTAATAGCTCAACGGGAAGAGAAAGATCAATTCAGAATTGGCGGTATAAACACAGACAGTGTTGAATATTTACCACCCGAAGGGATAAATAGCGTGATAAACCCAAGGATTGTGTTTAGTGAAGAGAGACAGTAAAAATTTTGATCGGGAACATTTGCTGTCGGTGCCTAGCTTCTTTTGCCTGAAAATCCGCAATAGTAACCTGTTATCTCCATTACAAGGACCAGAAGCAATAAAAGACAGCAAGGTAACAGAACTGTAGACAGTAATTCGCCTGCACTTGCAATAGTTTGAGTCCGTCACTAGTTTCGTACCTCCAAGATCCGGAAGAAATTGGTCTGGAAATCATTCCAAGCGAAGGACAGTTCTCCTCATCGCACACTAAAATTGGTATAGAAGAAATCTCAAACACAGTGACCACGCTAGTACTCGTGATCACAGATACTACGTAGGAGGATTTACAGTCAGAAGTCAACTGGTTCATTCAACGTTGTGTACTTGAAAGGAGGAGCATAAGGCCTGATGAATTGCAGGATTTCTTTGATCGTGTAAAGCAGAGATTGTTCGGAGACGCATACAACCTTGTGCTGCCAAGGCAATTCGGCTGTGCGGACGAGCTTTACGGGCTCCTCGGGATATCTTACCTGAAGGTGAGGACTCTGGAAGATGTAACTCAAGAAATTAGAACAGGAAAACAGCTGGCAGGTGCCTTTGCCAGGCGTCTAGGATCACTACAAGGTTTGTCCACAGAAATAGTGAGAGGAAAACACAATGGCGTTGGCGATACAGCGCTATTGTATGAAGTTGACAAATCTGTGTTAACGGCTTTCTTGGTTGGTCTCCGCGACTCCACATTCATATTCGGTTCATTCCGCGATTCATATGCTGAATAGCAGAACAGGAACTCTGGAGAAATTAGCAGAAGAGGCTGTTAGAGCACAATTCTGGTAGAGCGGAGTACATCTGGTTTGGGCGAAGTACATGTAGTGGCAAACAGGCAGGACATGTTCACTTCTCCTATCATGGATAGAGAAGTGAGCAATAACCACTCAAATATATCCAGAGGAGCGTATAACACAGATTTCTTTTATAACAAAGACATGAACCAAATAAATTAGGTCAGGAGATTTCAACAAAGAAGAGCTATTTGGTCCTTTAGCCGTAATCCAGGGCATAAAAGAGATCAGTGTATCACACGCAAAAACACGCCCTACTATTCGGAATGGCAAATATAGAGTCATGAGGCAAGTAGGAGGGTGCAAGAGACACAGAATGGGATTAAAGTAGGGGACAGCCAGCTACGAGGCACGCGGATCCACCCAGGAGAGAAGACCGGGTATATTCACTAGTCCCCGAGGAATACTTTCAATATTGGGTGTAGTCAGGAGTGTCCGAATTTGGGTTCGGAAAATGAAGCAAGCAGGAGCAACACCATACAGGAGTTGAAATGCTTTTCATATGCGACATCGAGCAGCAGAGTGCAGACAGAAACAGTTCCAACTATGGGACAAGGGAAACTTCCAGCGTCCCAGTCGAGGCCAGTAGACTGGAAAACCAAGGGAAACGAAGAAAGAATTTGGCCAAAGGTGCGCGTGGCAGGCTACGTAAAAACTACATTCCATGAGAAAGAGGAGCAGGAGGCTCCCCAATACAACATTCCGTATTCTCCAATATAGGAATCTCTTTGTTATCAAATATACTCGTAATTCAAAGGACAGCAAATAATAATTCCATAATTTTCTTTTACCTATGCGAATATTGCAATGGAATATGAATGACTACAACAACAACAAATGCCTTGAACTACTACTTATTATAAAAGAGCAAAATCCCGACATAATATGTATCCAAGAAACACACTTCACTGCCAGTGCATGTAATATTTACTATCCTAACAATTTCACTCGGTATTTCTGTAACCTTGACACGAATCTAAGTGCTGAACAAGGCATTGCTATCCTAATTTTTAAAAAACATCCCCATTTAGTATTAAATATTAACTCTACTAAGTTGATGCCTACTTGGTATTGAGATACTTTCTACCCCTAAAGTAAATATACTCAATAGTTACATACCGCCCCAACAATATTTCTCATTAAAATAAATTATTAATTTTTTGACACCAATGAATACCCCAATCATATTGACTTACGATTTTAACTCCTGGAGCCCACTCTGGGGCTCGCACTATTCTAACTCCAGGTGCCAACTAATAGAATACATCATATTAACAGCCAACCTAGCTGTACTAAATAATGGTTCACCCACACTCTTATCTACTCATAGTTCGTTCACTCACATTGATGTGACTTTAGTTTCACCCACTCTTCTTCCTAATTGTGAATGGTAAATCTCAAATGACCTTGACGGTAGCGATCACTACCCGATTACCACAGTTCTTCAAACTTACTTCAAAAATGAAAAACGGGCAGTAGCGGTTAATAACAAAACGGATCAAGCTAACTGGGACAAATATAGGGCCAATGGAATCAACCATTTCAATTTCGAAACTACTTCGGATGTGAACCTATTTGCGGCAAGAATTTCCAAAGATATAAAGCTATTGCAAACATATCAAATCCACAAACAAAACCTTATACCAGATATGCATTCGTGGAACCCAAAATTAAATAAATTACGGCAGGAAAAACAAACAAACTTGTTTCGGTATTTACATCAAAACGGGTACCATAACTAATTTAATTGCATATAAAAAAGTCAATGCAGTTTTTAAAAGAGTAGGTAAGGCTGCCAGACACGTTTCTTTTGAAGAATTCTTGTCCAAAAAATCACCTTCATTTTCCACAAAAAAGACTGTCACCACACAAAATTTATAACCGGCATTCCATCACATACGATAAGATCACTGGAAAAATACCAGCAATAGCTTTTGGCCGCCAATGGTCTGAGTATTCCAAAGATGAAAATTTCGGTAAAGAATACGTCGACAATAAAAACAAAATACTATTAGAGTAAAGAAAATAGTTTTTTCCCGATAACGCTACTTTCATGCTGAAAAAATGCTCGCAATCAGCCCGAATCAAACTGCATTCAAACCAAAACACAGTACCATGGATTCTTTGTTGCAATATTACGTGTCTAACGCTCTTTCAGTCAAAAATCATGTAATCATCTTGGCAACTGACTTCGCACATGATCACGTGGGGGTGCACGCTATACTTCAACAACTTTCCGTTTGGAGTGTGGATCGGAAGATTTTAAATTTAGTGAAATCTTTCATGACCGGTCGTTCCTTTCGAGTTGGTATCCCTAAAGGATCGCCATTGTCGGTCGTGTTATTGATGATCGCGTTTGAGCGCATAAATGGCATAATTCTAAAACATAAATATATAGAATTTTCGATTTATGCAGACTATGGTTATCTTTGTAGCAAGATGAATGATATAGTAGCTTTCAATAATATATATTTAAAAATACTCTGAAATTAGAGAATAAGTCGCATTTTCATTGTGGTGAAGCTCACCCGGAAAATTATATAGATTGCGTAGTGGCTAAAGAATTACAAAAAGTAAGACATAAAGCAATTGGTCTTTCAAATAAGGAGCAACTAAAAGATCGTAGAAGCAACATTCATCCAACAATAGAGGCAAAAAATAAAGAAAATATGAGAGAAAAACTGAAAGCACGATCTTGCTTTCCCGCTCTCCTAGGAGGCAGCGAATCCCTATCTGGGACTGTCCAATGCGCGACTCCCACTTCAGAATTTCATGCAACTGTTACTACTTCAGGAACAACAATAGGAAGTGAAAGCTCCTTTACCACAACTATATCACCGGTAACGACGCCCGGAACGCTTTTTAGCTGCAACTTACCAATAATGATAATCACACACCAGCAACAACAAATACGCAAGTACAAAACACAAATATTAAAACCACTAATAAAACTACGGAAATTAGAAACACAAAACGAAACCGTGAAAAGCAATCGCCAAACAAGTTAACGGAACAAAAAAATAGTAACAAAAGACAGAAAACCAAAATGCTAAAAGAAATGCCTGATATAGCTATAACATATATCCCAAATACATTTAACTGCATGTTAGAAACTACGTATTTCTTAAGCTTATGGAAAGTTACACAAATAACAGCCATTCGCAAGCCAGAAAAAGATGCCACCAAAACAACTTCTTTCCGACCCATCAGTCTGTTGCCAATACTATCGAAAGTATTTGAAAGGATACTACAGGACAGATTAGAGTCAATCTTAACAACAAAATATTGAATACCCAGTGTTTAGTTTGGATTTAGAACACAACACTCAACTGTGCAACAGGTCCATAGGGTTGTACATAAAATCATTGAAACTATAGCTAAGAAAAAGTACTGCTTAGCTGTCTACTGGGACATTGCAAAAGCATTCGAGAAGGTGTGACAGAAAGGACTTCTATATAAACTTAAGCGAATATTTCCATAAAATTATTATGACATTTTAAAGAGCTATATAAGCAAACGACAATTCTACATAAAATATGACAATGGCAGGTGGAGTACCACAAGGCGTATACTATACTTAATATTCACAGCAGATGTACCAATTCCAACGAAAAGTAGTGCGATGATATTAAAATTCGCAGACGACACAGTTTTAATGGCATCACACAATGACGAAAAGAAGGCAACAAATACAATCCAACAAATGTAGTAGCATGGTGTGACTTATGGGGAATAGAGATAAATTTAAGAAAAAACTGTACAAACAGAAAATCAACAAAATACAGCCTTGCTATCTTGGAATAACCTTAGACGAAAAATTGACTTGGAAGCAGTATATCATTAACAAGTGAAACGAAGGAAAAGATAAATACCGACAGTTAAGCTGGCTATTTGGACGAGCATCTAGGCTGTCTCTCTACAGCAAGGTGGTAATATACAAGACAGTTATTGCGCCTATCTGGAAATATGAAATCAAGATATGGGGAACAGCTAGCAAATCAAACTTAAGTTTAATACAACGAATGCAGTCAAGGGTACTACGAACAGTTATACATGGTGGCGGTTATACATGGTGGAGGTTATACATGGTGACTTAGACATTGAAACGATCTAGGAAACAATCACAAAATATAGCACCAAACATAAAAACCGACTGAAAGGCCATCAAAACCTCGAACTGCTTAGTGCAGCAGATACGGAGGGTGCAACTCCAAGCAGATTGAAGCGAATTAGACCTGCAGAACTTACTGGAATATTTACATAAAAAAAATACTTAACAATAACAAAATAAATAATAACAAAATAAATAATAATAATATAAATAAAATGAACAGATTTGCATTAGGAAAAGAACATATTAATTACAAACCTGCACAAAATATTACTTAATATAATTGTTATAGATTGTAATATATATAGGAAGAAATACAAAAAAAAATTACAGACAACAAACCAGATCCCAATACTAAACAATGGCAAATATGAATTATTGTATGGAATGTAGATGGGTGAGGTTGGTAGGGTAGGTAGGAGTTGCAGCCTAGTATTACAAAATGATCGCGTTTCAGCGCATAAATGGCATAATTCTAAAATATAAATATATAGAATTTTCGATTTATGCAGACTATGGTTATCTGTGTGGCAAGATGAACGATATAGTAGCTTTCAATAATATATATTTAAAAATACTCTGTGACATTAGAGAATAAGGTAAATTTTCAGGAGCTGCCTTAGCTATAAATAAATATAAAGTCCTATATATTCGTAAAAAACACAATCCCACATCAATATTTGATCATTGTATTATTGAAACCACGGACTATCTTCAACTATTCGGTTTAATTTTTATAAAAGGTTTACATTTAAGCAACAATGTAAATTTATGAGGGAAAGTCTAATCAAAAGCCTCAATATTATTTCATTCCTAAGTTGTCGGCGCTCCATGATACATCCAACAATATTAATACAAGCAACTAGTGCCCTGATGCTTTCAAAAATTGATTACGGGCTACATATATACGGATGGCGTGCTAAATATCAAATATCCAATTTCTTCAATAGGGCCGCTCGACGAAGTATCAACGCTTTTCTGACCAGCTCAATTAAATGTATATTAGCTGAAGGAGGATTGCGAACAATCTCCGAAAGAGTTGTAGAAACAACGCTTGAGCTTACACCAAAGCTTCTGTGCACAACTAATACTATCATTCAAAACGACTTTAAGAAAACAGACAAAAACGTATGCACATTTAAAGTGACATCTACACTACGAATATGTATCTCACTCTGCAAGCAACATAACATCGATACACCCTCCTCTTAAAACACAATCGGCTCGACAGCTCCTTGGTTATTAAAGCATTCATCAATCAACACCGAAATTCACCAACATAGCAAACTAACCACTAGCTGCACAGTTTCTAAAAAAATATGTATGGAAGAACTATCCGAGCAGAATCGGAAGAACTGAAGATGGTATATACCGACGTATCGAAGACTGAAACAGTCACGTCTTTCGCTGTTGTCGATTCGAATGGATCAGACATATCAACAGCCATACTTCCATCTTACTACTCTGTATTTGCACCTGAAGCAGTCGCAAAATATGCACAGACCAACAAAGGGAAGTTTGTAATCGCTACTGACAGCCTATCAACCATCTTGGGGATACAAAATCTACGCAATAACAAAAGTTTACTCGCTGAAATACGCGAAATTTTCATTAAATCTGCCAGCAAAATAAAATTACTGTTGGTCCTCAGCCACCAAGGCATAGAGAGCAACGATATAGTTGACGCAGCTGGCAGAAACGGCGGCACACGCACCTGCCTGTGCATGCCTGGCATTAAAAGAGAGACTCTCAACAATATAAAAATTATCCTCCAGGAAGTGGAGTCAAACTAGTGGGCTTCTTTCAATCACGCGTATAAAGCAATCCACAAATTAAAATATACCACACGCATTCCAGCGAATTCCAAGCGTCGTGATTGTATCGAATTTAAAAAAAAAATAAAGCGGCAACACTTCAATGCTAAACCACCGTCTTCGGCACTTATAGATGTCAATCCCTCAAACATAAGCAGCCTCATTTTTTTTGTAAAATTAGTTTATATGTAAAATCAATGTATTTTATTTGTAAAATCAATGTATACCTCATATAAATTAAGCAAATAATAAATAGCTTTTTACATAACTATACACTAAACTAACTCAATTATAAGATAGAGTCAATGACCTCAGCAGCTAGAACTCATTATATAAATTAATTATAATATTTTTGGATCATGTGTTATAATTAATTGTTGTAAATAAATAAATAAACACTATATACTTGCGCAGACTATCACCATCCCAAGTAAGCGAACTTTTCAGTCAGTGCCTGAACGGCGCCACACCGTGGTATCACAATGGGCCATTAGGTGTGCTCAAGTGTGCTTTTGGCATACTAGGCTTCAACTCCTACCTCGTCTATGGTTACTCCAAGGTAGCAAGGCTGTATTTTGTTGATTTTCTGTTTGTACAGTTTTTTCTTAAATTTATCTCTATTCCCCATAAGTCACACCATGTTACTACATTTGTTGGATTGTATTTGTTGCCATCTTTTCGTCATTGTGTGATGCCATAAAAAGTGTGTCGTCTGCGAATTTTGCTATCATCGCATTGCTGTTCGTTGGAATTGGTACATCTGCTGTTAATATTAAGTGTAGTATACGTCTTGTGGTACTCCACCTGTCATTGGTAGGATCTCTGAGCAATCCTCTTCATATTTTATGTAGAATTTTCGTTCGCTTATATAGCTCTTTAAAAAGTCGTAATAATTTTATGGAAATATTCGCTTAAGTTTATATAGAAGTCCTTTCTGGCACACCTTCTCGAATGCTTTTGCAATGTCTACGCAGTACTTTTTCTTAGCTATAGTTTCAAGGATTTTATTTACAACCATGTGGACCTGTTGCACAGTTGAGTATTGTCTTCTAAATCCAAACTAATGACTGGGTATTAAAATTTTGTTGTTAAGATTGACTCTAATCTGTCCTGTAGTATCCTTTCAAATACTTTCGATAGTATTGGCAATAGACTGACGGGTCGGTAAGAAGTTGTTTTTTTTGACATCTTTTTCTGGCTTGCTAATGGCTGTTATTTGTGTAACTTTCCATAAGCTTAAGAAATACTTAGTTTCTAACATGCAGTTAAATTATTATTATTATAAATTATTTCGTATATATGTTATAGCTATATCAGGCATTTCTTTTAGCATTTTGTTTTTCTGTCTTTTGTTACTATTCTTTTGTTCCGTTAACTTGTATGGCGATTGCTTTTCACGGTTTCGTTTTTTGTTTCTAATTTCCGTACTTTTATTAGTGGTTTTAATATTTGTGTTTTGTACTTGCGTATTTGTTGTTGCTGGTGTGTGATTATCATTATTGGTAAGTTGCAGTTAAAAAGCGATCCCGGCGTCGTTACCGTTGCTATAGTTGTGGTACAGGAGCTTTGACTTGCTATTGTTGTTCCTGAAGTAGTAACAGTTGGATGAAATTCTGAAGTGGGAGTCGCGGATTGGACAGTCCCAGATAGGGATTCGCTGCCTCCTAGGAGAGCTGGAGAGCAGCATCGTGCTTTAAGTTTTTCTTTCACATTTTCTTTAATTTTTGCTTCTATTGTTGGATGAATGTTGCTTCTACGATCTTTCAGTTGCTCCTTATTTGAAATACCAATTGCTTTATCTCTTACTTTTTGTAATTCTTTAGCCACTACGCAATCTATATAATTTTCCGGGTGAGCTTCACCACAATTACAACATTTTGGATATTTCCAATAAGGTATATTGCAATCAATTGTACTCTGTTTTCCAGTACCTTTAACGCACCTTGGTGGCTTACCACGGTAGTTTTTAGTGTGGCCAAAGGATTAACATGATGTGCATTGCGGTATTAATTTTTGTGACCATCTTGCTTCAATGTTGACAACCGAATTCAGTATTGTTTTTATTTTGTAAATTTTTGTAATATCTTCTGAGCCATCAAACGTTAGAAGAAACATATCTAAGGGTTCCATAACTTCCACTTTCATTTATTTATCGCATTCAAGATTTTGCAACCTTGTGTGTTTCAGGTTTGATTTTATTAGAGTTACTGGACATGAATGATGTAAATTTTTTGCTACGACTCGAAAGGGCCTAGATTGCTTTTCCTGGTATGTATGCTAAGATACATTTATATCAGAAAGTGCTTTAGTTACATTTCTGTAGTCTGCAGCATCCAATACGATTACTTAATACACTTTGTTATGTAGGAATTTCAATTAAAAATCGTTTTTTGCTTATTTCTTTATTATATCATATAGTTGGTGGTACTTACACTTGCCAGTAGCCATAATAGGTGGAGGGCTGGCAGTTTCACAACTTTATCAAATTTTCTGTTTGGTTCAGAGTTTTATTAGCTGTTGTTTCAGACACTTCTGGACAAAGTAAGCTTTTCGATTTTTGTTTGGCTCCTTTTTCTTCAAAATCCAATCAATGTCACGAGTCAGGTCTTCCTCGTCAGCATGTAGCACTGACTTTCAGTATCTTTCTGACCATCACTTCTCATATTAGCTTTTGGCCGCCATTGGTCTGAGTACTCCAAAGATGAAAATTTCTGTAAAGAATACGTCGACAATCAAAACAAAATACTATTAGAGTAAAGAAAATAGTTTTTTCCCGATAACGCTACTTTCATGCTGAAAAAATGCTCGCAATCAGCCCGAATCAAAACAAAGTACCATGGATTCTTTGTTGCAATATTACGTGTCTAACGCTCTTTCAGTCAAAAATCATGTAATCATCTTGGCAACTGACTTCGCATATGATCACTTGGGGGTGCACGCTATACTTCAACAACTTTCCGTTTGGAGTGTGGATCGGAAAACTTTAAATTAAGTGAAATCTTTCATGACCGGTCGTTCCTTTCGAGTTGGTATCCCTAAAGGATCGCCATTGTCGGTCGTGTTATTGATGATCGCGTTTGAGCGCATAAATGGCATAATTCTAAAACATAAATATATAGAATTTTCGATTTATGTAGACTATGGTTATCTCTATAGCAAGATGAATGATATAGAATCTTCCAATAATATATATTTAAAAATACTCTGAAATTAGAGAATAAGTCGCATTTTCATTGTGGTGAAGCTCACCCGGAAAATTATATAGATTGCGTAGTGGCTAAAGAATTACAAAAAGTAAGAGATAAAGCAGATAAAAAAATTTCGATAGCTGTGGCTAGGCTGTCTGAGCCACTCACGCCATCATCGACATAGAAATCGTCGCGTAATATTTGTGCGCCTAGTGGGAACCTTCCGATGTTCTTCTCTTCTAAATGTTGTAGGCACTTTGTGGCCAAATATGGTGCTGACGATGTTCCATAAGTTATTGTATTAAGCTCATTTTCTCTCCACATGATCAACCGTAGCATTCTATCGGCTGGGTCGACTAGGATTTGTCGGTACATATTTTCGATGTACGAGTATGTTGTGAAGACAAATTTTGGTAGTCGGAAATCGTCGGGCCAGTGTACATTATGTCATTTAGGGCTAGTCCAGACGCAGTTTTGGCTGATGAATCAAACACAACCCTCAGCTTTGTCGTAGTGCTTTCTTGCTTAAGCACGCTGTGATGAGGAATGAAGTAATGCGGGTGTAAAACGTTTTCGGGGTTAAATTCGCTCATGACTTTTCATATTGCCTCATGAATTCGGTGTATTGTGCTTTTATTGGAGGGTGCGATTGTCAGATTATCACTAGCTTCCCTGGCGTCATCAAGCTTCCAAAATTGCATTATCTATTTGTTAGTGGATACTTCGTCCTCACTGTAAACCGCGCAAGTTGCCGTGCTTGTCGACTCACCGTTGCTCTCACCTACGATCCAACCCAGTGATGTATTTTGTAGCACTGGATTTGGCCCGTTGCCATTAAGCTGAAGTAGGACTCAGCACCCAGGAGAACATTGATTTTTCCTGGTTGGTGAAATTCTGGGTCAGCGAATTGCATGTTTTCAGGAATCGACCATGATGAGACGTATATTTGTTGAGCTGGCTGAGCTGGATTGATGGTTTTTAGTACAAAGCCCTCTAGTCTGGTTTCGAAGTGGCCTCTTCTTGATTGCAGTTTCATGTTAACCCGTTGATTTGCTCTGAAAACACCAGATTGTCCGTTATTTGCTGTGATTTTGACTTTAGTTGTTGCTAATAAGACATGGCCCTGGCAGGCCGGCAAAGTGTTAGCTGCAGCTAATGTTACCGAAGAATTGGTTGCAGTCAACTTAGTTTCTGTACTGGATTGTTGATTTGAACTTGCTATTTGTTGGAATTGTGTTTTTTGTTACACTTAGTGCAGCTCCGAGATTTGCAGTCTCGTAAGGTTTGATCATTTTTAAAGCAATTAAAATAGAGCCTTTGTTTTTTAGCCTAGTTCAATCGATTTACCGCAGATAATTGCAGGAATCCCTTGCAAGAGTACATGGGGTGGTCCTTGCCAGAGCAATAGCTGCAAGTGGAAGCTGTTGCTACCGATGCTATAGCTCTTGATGCGTTTTGTCTTTATTTCCCCCGAGAGCCTCTAAAGATTGAAACCGGTTCTCGAGGAAGTGCAGGAAGTCATCAATAGTTTGTAGCTGCTTAGGATTTTCCAACGATTGCTCATATAATATGTAGCTTTGGCGATCTAGTTTTTTGATGAGAAGATGTAGCAGCAATGTAACCCAAGATTTTCGAGCGCCAGCAGACTTTCGCGTACAGCATCGTGGAGATTTTTTATAGTTGTCGACGATGCTGTGTCAGATGCGAGACTTGGATGTCCTAGTATTCGCTGAATCAAGGTGGAAGTTAGTACTCTCTTGTTGTGGTACTTCTCCTGGAGCAATTTCCATGCTGTTTCATAGTTATATTGAGTCAATGTGAGATGCCTGATTACCCGCTCAGCTTCTCCCGCCAAATTGGCCTTCAGGTACCTCATTTTTTGAACTGGTGAAATTGGCGATTTATGAACCATTTCTGTAAATATGTCGTAGAATTGGTTCCATTTTAACTAATCACCAGCAAATTTAGGTATGGTGATTTGTGGTAGCCGGAAGGCTTGCTGCTCAACTACTTCTGGAAGTTCCCTTTTCCCTGATTTTGTGCAAAGCTCTATTAGCCGGAAATGCACCTGGTGTTCCATCTCGAGATAGGCATTGAAATCGTAGCCCGCCTCTTTCGGTGCTGAGGACTCTTCCCATACTTTGAAGTTTGTGGTATCAATTTCGTTCCACAATCTTTTAAGTCGCGCGATATTTTTTTCGTAGAATTGGCGTGATTGGTACTCAGTGATTGATGAGATTCCAGAGAGAAGTCGTTGTAGTGACATAATTAATGCGTGTTGTTTACGCAAAGTACTTGCAATGTTGCCTTCTGTCTTGGATGAACCGCCTGAAGACTTCCTTGATCCAAGTGCCTCATGTTGTTTAGTGTTGCTGATTCCAGGTTGATGTGCTGAGTCTGCTGGTGTCAGTGCTTCGAGTTTTTGTATTTCGTCATTGAAGACCTGCACATGGGCAGTGACTATTTTGTTGATTTGTTCGTAATAGGCCGATGCGAAGTATTCATGATTCAAAGGCTGGTCAGTTAATCTCCTCAGCTTGGTATCTGTTCCTTCAAAGTTGTCCCAATATGTGGCGGTTGTCTTCTGTCAGCTGGGTCCTCGCTCCTAATTCTTAATGATTCCTTGAATTTCCTCCCCAGTTTCTTTCTGGAGTGCCACTAGCTCGCCGAAGGTAGCCATGATGTCAGATCATTGATGTTGTGCAATTTATTTGTCGGAGTCACCAAATGTTGAAGTTAGCTCCTTGGTACATAGACCAAGAACTTGTTGTTATGTAATAGGTCACTTTATTAAATAATTAATTAATTAATCGATTAATTAATTTTATGCAGATTATGACAAATTAGTTAAAATATAGTTAACAAAAATGTGACGGACAAAACTGCACCGATGTCAATAATCAATCACGGGCCAACATCATTATATCATTCCCATACATAATTTAGAGCATATTGCAACCAAGTGAAATATGATCGTCCAAGTCAATGCACTGGGCAGCTACTTGAAGGAAAATGAGTTTAACAAGCAAGTGTTGGCCTTAATAATATGAAATTTTGGTTTTGCGTGTGCTGGTTCTTGTCAATGATGCATTTTCGCTGTACTGGAAAAAACTAAACATAAAGTGCAATTATTTGTTGATCGCGCTGTTCAGTGTGATTGAACAGAAGCTATATGACAAACAATTTGCACAGAAAAATATAATATTATAAAATAATATTGAAAAAATGACAATGGTAGAATGAAAAATTAAAATGCAAAGAACGTTTTCTAAGCATATACAAAATTTGTTTGATTATATTATTAAAAAAAAATACTTTTAACTTACCTGAACATCACAAACCAGAATATGTCAGAATTGCTTGAAATATTTGAATCATTATTGCTTCTTCTGGATCGGATAGCCTACTAATGCATTGAGGAATTTCTTCTCTACTGAAAGCCCAAAAAGAATGGGGGAATCCTTTATAAGTCTCACCAGTATCTTGTGAGTTATTTTTTTGTTCGGCCCTTAACTTTTCAAGTCTATGTTTTGATAATTTCCTTAAAGTATTCTTAAAAAACCCTCCAGAATCTTGTGGCTTTCGTCTTGGTCTTTCAAATAAGGAGCAACTGAAAGATCGTAGAAGCAACATTCATCAAACAATAGAGGCAAAAAATAAAGAAAATATGAGAGAAAAACTGAAAGCACGATCTTGCTTTCCCGCTCTCCTAGGAGGCAGCGAATCCCTATCTGGGACTGTCCAATGCGCGACTCCCACTTCAGAATTTCATCCAACTGTTACTACTTCAGGAACAACAATAGCAAGTCAAAGCTCCTGTACCACAACTATAGCACCGGTAACGACGCCCGGAACGCTTTTTAGCTGTAACTTACCAATAATGATAATCACACTTACACCAGCAACAACAAATACGCAAGTACAAACCACAAATATTAAAACCACTAATAAAACTACGGAAATTAGAAACACAAAACGAAACCGTGAAAATCAATCGCCAAACAAGTTAACGGAACAAAAAAATAGTAACAAAAGACAGAAAACCAAAATGCTAAAAGAAATGCCTGATATAGCTATAACATATATCCCAAATACATTTAACTGCATGTTAGAAACTACGTATTTCTTAAGCTTATGGAAAGTTACACAAATAACAGCCATTCGCAAGCCAGAAAAAGATGCCACCAAAACAACTTCTTACCGACCCATCAGTCTGTTGCCAATACTATCGAAAGTATTTGAAAGGATACTACAGGACAGATTAGAGTCAATCTTAACAACAAAATATTGAATACCCAGTGTTTAGTTTGGATTTAGAACACAACACTCAACTGTGCAACAGGTCCATAGGGTTGTACATAAAATCATTGAAACTATAGCTAAGAAAAAGTACTGCTTAGCTGTCTACTGGGACATTGCAAAAGCATTCGAGAAGGTGTGACAGAAAGGACTTCTATATAAACTTAAGCGAATATTTCCATAAAATTATTATGACATTTTAAAGAGCTATATAAGCAAACGACAATTCTACATAAAATATGACAATGGCAGGTGGAGTACCACAAGGCGTATACTATACTTAATATTCACAGCAGATGTACCAATTCCAACGAAAAGTAGTGCGATGATATTAAAATTCGCAGACGACACAGTTTTAATGGCATCACACAATGACGAAAAGAAGGCAACAAATACAATCCAACAAATGTAGTAGCATGGTGTGACTTATGGGGAATAGAGATAAATTTAAGAAAAAACTGTACAAACAGAAAATCAACAAAATACAGCCTTGCTATCTTGGAATAACCTTAGACGAAAAATTGACTTGGAAGCAGTATATCATTAACAAGTGAAACGAAGGAAAAGATAAATACCGACAGTTAAGCTGGCTATTTGGACGAGCATCTAGGCTGTCTCTCTACAGCAAGGTGGTAATATACAAGACAGTAATTGCGCCTATCTGGAAATATGAAATCAAGATATGGGGAACAGCTAGCAAATCAAACTTAAGTTTAATACAACGAATGCAGTCAAGGGTACTACGAACAATTACAAATGCTAAATGGTATATCCTGAACGAGGTTATACATGGTGACTTAGACATTGAAACGATCTAGGAAACAATCACAAAATATAGCACCGAACATATAAACCGACTGAAAGGCCATCAAAACCTCGAACTGCTTAGTGCAGCAGACACGGAGGGTGCAACTCCAAGCAGATTGAAGTGAATTAGACCTGCAGAACTTACTGGAATATTTACATAAAAAAATACATAACAATAACAAAATAAATAATTAAATATATAAATAAAATGAACAGATGGATGGATAAATAGAGAAAATTTAATAAATAAATAAATAAAAGAAGCTCTTTTTGCATTAGCAAAAGAACATATTAATTCCAAACCTGCACAAAATATTACTTAATATAATTGTTATAGATTGTAATATATATAGGAAGAAACACAAAAAAAAATTACAGACAACAAACCAGATCCCAATACTAAACAATGGCAAATATGAATTATTGTATGGAATGTAGATGGGTGAGGTTGGTAGGGTAGGTAGGAGTTGCTGCCTAGTATTACAAAATGATCGCGTTTCAGCGCATAAATGGCATAATTCTAAAATATAAATATATAGAATTTTCGATTTATGCAGACTATGGTTATCTGTGTGGCAAGATGAACGATATAGTAGTTTTCAATAATATATATTTTATAATACTCTGTGACATTAGAGAATAAGGCAAATTTTCAGGAGCTGCCTTAGATATAAATAAATATAAAGTCCTATATATTCGTAAAAAACACAATCCCACATCAATATTTGATAATTGTATTATTGAAACCACGGACTATCTTCAACTATTCGGTTTAATTTTTATAAAAGGTTCACATTTAAGCAACAATGTAAATTTATGAGGGAAAGTCTAATCAAAAGCCTCAATATTATTTCATTCCTAAGTTGTCGGCGCTCCATGATACATCCAACAATATTAATACAAGCAACTAGTGCCCTGATGCTTTCAAAAATTGATTACGGGCTACATATATACGGATGGCGTGCTAAATATCAAATATCCAATTTCTTCAATAGGGCCGCTCGACGAAGTATCAACGCTTTTCTGACCAGCTCAATTAAATGTATATTAGCTGAAGGAGGATTGCGAACAATCTCCGAAAGAGTTGTAGAAACAACGCTTGAGCTTACACCAAAGCTTCTGTGCACAACTAATACTATCATTCAAAACGACTTTAAGAAAACAGACAAAAACGTATGCACATTTAAAGTGACATCTACACTACGAATATGTATCTCACTCTGCAAGCAACATAACATCGATACACCCTCCTCTTAAAACACAATCGGCTCGACAGCTCCTTGGTTATTAAAGCATTCATCAATCAACACCGAAATTCACCAACATAGCAAACTAACCACTAGCTGCACAGTTTCTAAAAAAATATGTATGGAAGAACTATCCGAGCAGAATCGGAAGAACTGAAGATGGTATATACCGACGTATCGAAGACTGAAACAGTCACGTCTTTCGCTGTTGTCGATTCGAATGGATCAGACATATCAACAGCCATACTTCCATCTTACTACTCTGTATTTGCACCTGAAGCAGTCGCAAAATATGCACAGACCAACAAAGGGAAGTTTGTAATCGCTACTGACAGCCTATCAACCATCTTGGGGATACAAAATCTACGCAATAACAAAAGTTTACTCGCTGAAATACGCGAAATTTGCATTAAATCTGCCAGCAAAATAAAATTACTGTTGGTCCTCAGCCACCAAGGCATAGAGAGCAACGATATAGTTGACGCAGCTGGCAGAAACGCCGGCACACGCACCTGCCTGTGCATCCCTGGCATTAAAAGAAAGATTCTCAATAATATAAAAATTGTCCTCCAGGAAGTGGAGTCAAACTAGTGGGCTTCTTTCAATCACGCGTATAAAGCAATCCACAAATTAAAATATACCACACGCAATCTAAATTGTTTAGAAAGTGATTCTGATCATATGATCAGAATCTGCACATTTAAGGCCATACACACCACGCTCCTCCTTCTTATAGTTGCAGCACCTCTCAAAAGCTGAAAATTAGTATACCCTTCTTGCTTTTTTTTAAGGTAAAGGGTATACTAAAAGAGTCAG
The DNA here is from genome assembly GCA_920105625.2 of Clusia tigrina. Lineage (NCBI taxonomy): Eukaryota > Metazoa > Arthropoda > Insecta > Diptera > Clusiidae > Clusia > Clusia tigrina. The sequence goes on along the minus strand of OV050031.1, from coordinate 112,178,303 downwards.
TGGCTTAGAATTCTTAATTAAAAGTTGGCAAACCCTTTGTATATTCTACCTAAGAAACTTTTTATATTTCTAGATTTTAAATGATCACAAATAGAACTCAGCTATTTTTCATATTTTAGTGGTGTAATACTTACAGCAACTTCCACACTCGATGGTGGATACATCCTGGTCGACACCTTTGTACATTTGCAATTATCAAAGCACCACTGAGCATATTGCCTACGTTTTCCGTCTAAAATTTCTAAAATTTTTTTGAGGTAAGTTACATAGTACCTAAAAAATTAAATATATCAGTTAGAAACATAAAAATTGAGTAAAAGGATGACAAGGAATTCTTATATATATTTGTAAGCATAGTTTTATGTAAAAATATTTAGAAAAATCTAATGCAGCTCGCATACTCGTACATACTAAGTTCAATTTGAAAAATTTGAGTATTAATATCTCAATGAAGTCATAATATTGCATTATTTTGCATGCTATAAAATCACTACTACGAATATACTGAGCTTTATATCCATGCTATGTATATTCTTTGCACCAATAATTTTTGTTATTAAATTTATACTTTTTGTTATCCACTCTCTTTTGTGATAAAAAATTAATGAGAAAAAGTTTCACTACTGATTTTGTTTGTGTCTTCAATATTTTATATTTGTTTTAATAATTTCTTTATTATAGTTGGTATCACTGAAATTAATTAACAAAAAGAAAATTGGATGAAATTTTTGTTTTCTTCTCCTTGTTTCTTCCTTTAGTGATTGATCTACATAGGTATGTATGTACATATATGTACTTGTCATATCCAGTACAGCGTTTCATTGAAATTTAATTTTAGCTATTTCTGTTCATATTTACAACAATATTATATGAGAAAAGTTCATAGAAACAATAAAAGATAATTAAAAAAGCACGATGAAAATGAGTAAATAATTGAAATCAGAAAGTAGCAAACCCCAATGTAATTTATTCGAAAAATTTACCTGTTTAAATAATATAAATTTTCAATTAAAGCAAAAGCACACTGATGAATTGGTAGTTTGGAAGCATAGCGCCAAAGGTTGAGGAGCAGCAGAGTGTCTCTGCTTCGTAACGAATGCCGGTAACATAAACAAAGCAAATAACTTTAAGAAGCAGGAGTTTATTTTCGTCCAAACCGATTTCTGCGTATGATCAAGGCACCCCCGTTCTTACATGAAAAGTAAAATTATTTAAATGAAATTTTCTGCGATTAAATGGACGCTAAAATAATGGTGTTGATGCGGCAGTACGAAAGCATATACAAATACAGTCTACAACAAGACTAAGCAAACAGGGGAAATGCCACTCGTGGCTTCGCCGTGGAACCGTAGCGTGATGCTGGCCGGGCATGGAAAAAACGCTCCTTCATTCACACTAAGCCACTCGAGTGACAAAATTTACATTTTATTAATTAATATTTTTATTTTTTCATTATGCGAATTGGATGTACAAAAGCCAAATGCATGTACTCACATTGGTACCGAATCCAATTGGTACCTGTACTCAATCAAGAAAAATTGCATGAATGAAAGGGTACGTTGACACATACGAATGAATTCGTATAGAAAATAAGAAAACATGACGCAATGGGACAGGCGATATACAGTATTACAAATGTTTGCAAGAAAAAACCAAATACCAAATCACATCTCTGAACTGTTTTTGATACGCACACAATGCGACATACGAGAATCCCAGAATTCGGTCGCTACCGAAATGTGTTAGATTATTATAATTTACAATTGCTCATCTTTATTGATATCGATAATTGTTTTTTGTTTCTTTTGTTACATATGCAATATGTCACTTATGTCAACTTGATTTGTCTCTTCCTTTTGTAACTTCCGTTTTTACCTTCTTTTTGTTTGCCTTAAGCACTATACATCGTAAAACTTATCTCTGTATTAATTAAATAATATTTTATAATAAAGTAATTTATCTTAAGGAAATAACTCTGGTTTTTATTTCTAAATAGCTTACGCCTAAATCCTCAAGCCTTTCAATGGTTATGGGCCCAGGGATTGCTGAGATAAATTCACTTTAAATAAAATATTTGTATAATTTTTTTTTGTAATTTTTTCATCATAAAAAAAAATTTATATGGCTGATTTTCATCATCAAATGCCGAAATTGACAACCACAAATTATTTAACTGGCGCTTCAAATTGGAAATGCTTTTAAAGCGCGAGGGTTTGTGGTCGAAAATTACAGAAGTTAAACCAGCAGAAAATTTTGTTCAATGGGAAAAAACCGATCAAAAAGCTCACGCTACTACAACCCTGTGTATTGGAGACGATCAAATTCATCACATACGTAACAAATTGACTGCAAAAGAGGCATGGGATTTTATGAACGTGATGCTCCAGGTGTAAAAGTAAGGTTGCTACGCGAAGTGATGGCGAAGAGAGCCAGTTATGACACTGACATGGAGGCGCACGTAGGTCAGATTAATGAACTATTTCAAAAGCTTACTGCGTTAGGTAGCAATATAACATGGGAATTTTTAGCGACGGTTACAATTTTGTGTTCTCTTCCAAGTAGTTATGATGGACTAATAACAGCAATAGAGGCACACGATCAAAAAGATTTGACACCATCTCTTGTTTGTGCAAAAATCATTGAAGAGTATCGCCGGAGGCAAGATCGAGATAAGACAGTGGTTACGTCGGAAGGTGCAGATGCCCTACGGGTCATGAATTTTAAACGTAAGAGTGGGAATAGCATTACTTGTTTTTTTTGCTAGAGAAAAGGTCACGTCCGAAATAAATGCACAGAGTACTCTGCGTGGAAGGCTAACAAAGAAAGCAAAGAACGCAAATCAAAAGCAAATATTATAGAGCAAAACGATTCTGCTGAACATTTATTTTTTGTTGGCACAAAGAACTGTGACGAATTTATTGTGGACTCTGGAGCCACATGTCATATTTCTAGTAATCGTGCAATGTTTGATGTTTTTGATGGGTCACATACTGAAAATGTTTCAGTGGCAAATGGTCAATTGGTTGCTGCATCTGGCAAAGGCAGTGTTGTCATACATACAATAAACGGTGATGGGCAATCAAACAGAGTTCGTATCGAAGACGTTTTATATGTTCCTGAAATTGGTGGCAATCTGATTTCAGTTAAACGATGGGCAGAAAAGGGCATGAAATTCACATTTTGCCAAAACATATGTGATATACGAACAGAAAATAATAACCAAATAACTATTGCAGACGTCATAAATAACCTGTATAGACTGCGAGTAGAAAATACAGCAAATTTTGTTTCAAACGATGAGAGAGCTATACTCCTCCTCCATGGCAGCAATCCAATGACTACCCTTCGAACAGGACACAGCTTCATTGTAATTGGATGGCTCGCCATTGATAACAACATCAATTTCTTGGATAAACCGCATTGGACCAATACCTTTATTTACCCGTTCAGATCTTCGCTGTGGCTCGCCTAATTCATCTGGTTGATCATCATTCATATTGTTATTTTGATTCTCATCGTCGGTGTTTTCATTATCGACGTAATCACTACCGGCGTTTTCGTCGACGGACTCGGGACTGTTGCAATTGTTATTGTCGTTTCTAATTGGAATGAAATCGGTTTTATTTTCACATTTTTCTATAATCGTGTTTTTTACAAATTTAACGTCACGGGATATAACAACTTTTCCTTTTTCTGGAACAAAACACCTAAACGCTTTCGAATGAACATCAAACCCGACAAAAATAGCTTCATCTGCTTTTGGGTCCAGTTTTCGGCGCTGACAATCGTGAACTTTAACAAAACATCTTGAACCAAATCTTCTCAAATTTCCATAAAACGGTTTTCGACCATGCCAGATTTCAAATGGTGGTTGATTTCCATGGTAATAAGTTTTGTAAGTTGTTCGCTGTCATTCGCTTCACCCCAAAATTTATTCTCCAGCTTGGCATCTAATAACATACAACGCGTCATCTCAATTAATGTTCGGTTTTTGCTCTCTGCGACGCCGTTCTGCTGAGGTGTATAGGGCGCAGTACGCTGAATCTTTACGCCTCTTTTATTAAGATAATTGACGAAATTTTTGTCGGTATATTCTCCACCACGATCGGTTCTCAGGCATTGAATTTTGTGGCCAAATTTATTTGCTGTTAATTCATAAAATTCTGCAAATTTCTGGAATGTCTCAGATTTCTCTTTAAGCAAATAAACAGTGGTGAAACGTGAAAAATCTTCAATAAAAGTTAATAAAAGAGGCGTAAAGATACAATACGCTCGATATTAAGAAGGGAGGAGTTAATACTCAAATATGCTAGCATCATAATAAGAGTCGTAAAACTACCACAAGCTGTAATCGAGTTTATTGATTCCAGTTTCTTTCTTCTCCTACTTAGTTCTTACTTTCTACTTATAGTTGTTCTCTTTTATATGAGTTAGTTTTAAAGCAATACTCAATGCAGCAAGGTGCGTAAGCTCCGCATAATTTAAAACGATTTTTAGGTGCATAGCACCGTCTAATAAATTTATAATTAAAATAAATAATTTATCGTTTTATTGCTTGTTGTCGCAGTGAGGTAGCTGAAAAGTTGAAAAATTATTCGTTAACTAGCTGACCCCGCAGGCGTTGCCCTGCGTGAAATTATGTGTTTTGAAAAGAAAAGAAAGTTTAATTTATATTGTGTTGAAAATCATTTATTTGGGATTTTTCTACATTTTTTTCAATGTAACGCAGCTTGATAAACAACATTTTTTGTTTTCTGTTCCGGTGCGTAAATGTACAGAGAAGATGGGTTTCCAGCTCGTGAACACTCCACGTTAGCTGGCCGTGTGAAAAACATGGCATTTCCAAATTTAGGCCACACACTTCCAGCGACTGTCCTTGTGACCTGTTGATTGTCATCGCAAATGCAAGTTTCACTGGAAATTGAATACGTTTGAACTGAAATGGCAAATCGTTGGAACTCAAAGGAATTCGTGGAATCAAGCCTTCTGCCCCCTTGTAAGTCCCTTTCAAAATTCTTGCAACTATCACATTATTCGATAGCTGCGCCACAATCAGTCGGGTTCCATTACACAGTTTCGGCGCATGAAGATTGCGAAGCATAATGATGACAGATCCAACTTTGAGACGCAAATGATGCGGCGGCATGCCAGGCAAATCCAAAGAATTAAGAAATTCCACTGTATAATTCACGGCTTCGTCTTCATTTTCAACACGATCGATCGATTTGTATGAGCGCAAATCACCCGGAATTTGACTTTGAATCGTCCAGTTTAAGTCATTAACATCGGTATTTTTGGCAGCTAAAATTGCGCGTCCACTCAACCAATCAATGGCCAATGTTCGGGTAAACATTCGTGATGAGTTCAGCTTTCGTTGAAGTGAATTGACAAATGGCAGGTGGAATTGATATCAAACCACTGGAAGTATCAACCGGAATTTGCCCATTTCCAATTCTTAGCAGTTCTTTAGAGAAACTTCTACGGTGCTATCCTGTTGCAGGAACACTCGCAATTATTCATAGTCAATCGTATGGTTTTCACGTACCACCACAAATACGATGACTTGAGACATGCGTTCAATTCATCCGCCGCTGTTGATTTCGGAATAACAGGAAGTGTTTGTCGAAAATCGCCTGCTAACAGTATCATTGCGCCACTAAAGCGAAATTATTCTTCCGCAGATCTTTCATGCAAGCAATGCCATTTTGAGATCGTATTGTTGCCAAAATCAATAATATCAGGAACGTTTTCCCAGTTCCGCCGGGAACATCAAGAAAAAATAGTCCACCGTTTCCATCATTGACAGCCTTCATCAATTCATCATACGCACTCTTTTGCTGCTCATTCAATAATGGAACATTTCTTTGTACTTGTTGTTCCAAAGTTATTCTGTCGTATGCACGCTCACGTTCCAATTTACGATTAAGTACATCTCTGATTTGAAGATTTGGCACTTGCATATGAATTTCAGTCAGTTTGCCACTCATAAGCAAACACAAATCTTCAAGCAACACCAATGCTTCATTGTAGATGTCATCGTTCGTTTGCAATTCTGAATTCCATGTTGCCACTCGAATACGATGTAAAATGTCTTCGGCAATGTAATTTTTGTACGTATCCCATAATTGACGCGGATTTGAAGGCTGACATGTCGAAATGATCATCGCGAAAAGTGTGCGAACTTCAGTAGCATGCGAAGTAGCTATCGCATCGTCCATAGTTTGATTCCAGTGATTATCATGTTCCAGCAATTGTAATTGCTGGCATGCTTCTCGAAAAGTTCCACACACCGTACCTTTCACAGTTCGCAATGACTCAAATGAAGTTGAACCGCGAACATTAATCAATAGCAACCGAAGGTAGCAGCAATCGTCGTTTTTCGGGTGGATTGTGTAAATTCGTGCTAATGCATTAGTTGAGAACACACCTGAATGTCCATCTACTGGATGTCCATCTACTTGCTTTCTGCGTAACCATTTCTTCGACGATGCATTACATGTATAATATCGAGGCATTTCCGAATAAAGCAATGTTCTCGCAAACGGATCACAGGCGCAAGTTGAGAAAAAACTCGTCAATATTGTTGCTGGTGGTGTTTCCGCTCGCTCTACTGCATTCTCTGGGTTGAAACACACTCTTTGGCCATTCTCCAAATGAGCTGCGAGATGCACAACAGTCGGAAAACGCTCATGAATTACAAAAGAAAATATTCTCCAAAGCGCTTCATTGCAGTTCACTTATCGACCCATTTGATACTTGCTGATCTCATCTCGTCCAAGGCCAATAACCGCCATGTCGCTTCCTTTGGTGACGTACTTGCAAACGTATTTGATCGATTTTACAGAACTGCAATACTCAACATTGATATGAGTTTTGAATGTCTTAGACAATATTGGCGAATATGGTACGATCCATGTGTTGTCAACTCCGATATTCACTCCTCTAAATTGAATGCTGAATGTTCTGCCATTGTTGTCTGATGAGCGACGCCGATAGAGTGGATATCCATCATTTCCAGTTTGCGTTTCCGAAAGAAAAGCACGTGGATAGTGTTTCGTGCATTTATTGTCAGACATACAAACCGAAGTGGGATTGTAGTGTCCGCAAGGTCCATGAACCATATTGGTTTTCACCACTTCGTATAATTCTGGATTTATCTCTGGATCAGGAATTTCCGCAGATATGATGTCATCAATTTTATCTGGTGTAATCTTGTCCACCATCCAAAGAAGAATGTGTGCGTGCGATAAACCTCTTTTTTGCCACTCAACAGAGTACATCCAGCATCTAACAGCACCATAAATACGTTGCTTCACGATAAAGTCCATCAAATATTGCAGCTGTTGTTTGAAAACTCGTGCTGTGACATCGTGACGATCGCTTGCTGATTGACCGCGATTCAATAATTCCGTTATCTGTGGGCATTTTAGATTGCAAGTGAATATAACAAACAAATCCGGCCGTTCATAATTCCGCACGTATGTCATCGCATCCTGCGAGTACTCGTGCATGTGCCTTGGGCTGCCAATGTATGTTGATGGCAAAATCGTAAGTCGGCCAAGGTTTGTCACATCTTCATCGCAATTGACCGCATCTCGTAAGTGAATATACTCTTCAGATCGAAGCTTGGTCTGATTGAAGCGAATCAAATTGAGTCGTTCTGTCTCCATCGTCACGTACACATCAACTGCATACTGTCGAAATAATCGGCGATATCTCAAGAGATGGTTGTCAATTCCTTCGCGAATCATCAATCGATACGCGTAAAAGTTCATTGCACTGACCTTCTTATTTGTATCGACACCTAAAAGTTAAAAAAAAATTAACTTACAATAAAGAGAGTTTGTTTTTCTTTTACTAACCATTGGTAGGATTGATCATGTTGTATCTCAAGTGATATCCATCTTCACCATCTTCATACGATCGATGAGTTTCATTGATTCGCTCTAATGCATCTCCAGCTCGACGTTCAATAACAATATCGCGGGATTCTAAATTATCGCAAACAACAACAATTGATATTTCATCGGCCGTCGGTGCATTATATTGCCGTTCATGAGTGCTTGCTGGTCGTTTGTCCGCTTTTATGACGATTCTGTGATCATTAGATGGCATCCTTTCTAACGAAGTTTTGAATAATCGAATTAGTTCGTTGTGTTCATGCAATATTTCTTGCAATTGCTGCACAATTTCTCTCTTCGTCACATTGAAAATTGCACAACGTCGATTCACTTCTTCATTTGAATCTCCGAGGAAATATATTTGGAGATATTTGTGATCTTGATCAGGATGCGGCAACAGGAATCCAGCAAGAAGATAAATTTGCCCGTGAATCTGTATAGTTGCAGACAAATATGTTAATTTCTGTATTTTATTGGCGAGATAATAAGTGTTACATTGTTGCTGAACTAACCTTGAATGTGGGATTGTAATTATGTTCATTCACAATTTCCCCACCAAACGACGTGATTTGAAAACAATCGTTATACATCTTGGAATTTTGTAAAAAATGATTCGAATTTGGTGATTCACGGTAAAGCAACGACCGCAATGGCTCTGGTGGCGGAACACAATCCGGCCGGTTATTATGGAAATTTCAGTGCATCGCAATGCGGGCAAACGACAGAAATCGAACCAAATCGAACTGATGCATGCGCACCGTATTCAATATCCGGCTCATACCGAAAGGCTGCACGTTCGATATTCAAATTAGGCAATCGTTGTTGTTGCTGGCGTTGTCGGTGAGCAGCCAAACGTTGTTCTCTTGCTTCATGAATTTCCTGAGCACCAACTTGTCTTCTTCTCAATCGTTGCTACTCATTGCAAGCTTCGTGAGCCTCTTATGATTGTCGCGAACGGTGTTCAATCATTCCGATTCGAGCAGATTCCCTTGCAGTAGCATTTTCCTCTACCGTACGACGTGCGTTGGTCCGTTGTAAGTCGGGAACGCCGACCGATATTAGCGCGACCTCTTTGTGGCATCGTAACAAATTTCAATCTGTAATTGATCACTTTGTATGAAACACACATAAAGTTTTCGCGGAATAATTTTCAATAATTTACCTTTTGAATAGCCGAAATAAAGAAAGCAAACGACCGAAATTGAACGATTCAAATAATTTACAAATCAGCTGAAGAAATAACACAAATAAATTCCAATGGAAATGAGGTTAGGTATTCACCAACAAACAAAAATAATGAACTCACTTTTTTTGTTTGAAATGTCAATAATTTCACTCAAAAACTGATGATCCACAGATTTAAAATCAAATATTACGTGAACTCGAGAAATCAATTAAAATTTGGAAAAATGTCAGAATGTCAATTGACCATGTCCGCACTGTTCGAATAAACAAATTAGAAAGAACAAACAATATACGCAGCTGTCAAAATAAATAATCGTCTGCAGCTCCATCTGTTGAGTTATTGGAGTATCAGTCAGTGCTTACAACACCAATATGAATCTAAATATGCGCGTGCAACACCACGCACATACAAAAAAAATGAGAACAAAAAGTGAGATTAGGTTTTTCTAATTTTCGAATTTTCCGAATTTACCGACTTTTCCGAATGTTTTGAGATCGATAGATTTGCAAGAAACAATTGGAAAAAAAATTTGAAAGAAAAAAAAATTTTGTATGGGAAAAAGTCCTTTTTGGAATTTTTAAATTTTCCGACTTTTCTTCAGGAAAACTATAAGGTTTTTTTATTTCTAAACCTTCCCAGATACACAACGAACAACCTCTGAAAATTCCATCAATATTGGTCAAGCCGTTCTCGAGCCTTAGCGTCACTAACAAACAAACATTCATTTTTATATATATAGATCTCTGCTTTATAGTAGCTTTGCAGCTATTAAAAGTACAATTCAGTTGAATTTTAGATTTCTAAAATGAAAGAATTTCGTTAAATCGAGTCGGTAACTATGACACTAAGAGAAGTAAGTTCAAGCAATCTTATCAAATTTTAATTCAATTTTCTTCTTCATTTATTTCACATTCTAGATAAAATTCCACACATGGCTCTTCGTCATACCATTTTTTTGTAAGTATAATTTTTCTTTTTGATATATGGGGATCAGATGAGATGAGCATATGTAACATTAAGTCCGCATTTGTGTTTTCCCTTGAATTCTTTCTAGTAAAATGAATGTAGAAAAATGGAGTAAATATTGAAAGCACTCGAAAAATAAATTAATTTCCAATTGGCATATTAGAATATTTAACTACTTCGCATCCATGCATCAAAACTTTGTGAACGGAGCTTGGCATATAGTACCAGCTATAAAACTCTATGTACATATTTCTGGTATCTGTAAGCAGTTTCCTCAGTTCATCAGTTTTAATTGTTCTGCCACATGCTAATATACTCAACACCACAGAGAAATTATACGAGTATATTAAATCTCTGTCAAGGCCATTTATGTTTTCGGGTCGAACTTGAACTCGTATGTTAAGTAAGCATTCTATAAATCTAATCCAACAGTGAATAGTTGATAGTCCATACTAATAATGTTTTGGATTTGAAATTTTAACAGCCTTACTTTGTTCATTGCAGTGTTGCATATAAAACTTACAGCAAAATGTTTGTAATTTTTGTAAATTTTATGTTTTCACCCTGATCCCTGACCACCCCCACCCCCTTCCCTTTCTTACTCTTTCTATGTAAATGTCTGTTTTTTGTTCTTAAAAACAAAGTGCTAGCATTTGAAAAAAAAATTTAAATTGCACTAAAGACTTTTTTTTTAAACACACACACACACATTTGTTCTCACCATAGTATACCGATCATTTATTGCAAAAAAATAGTTTTAAACCATTTTTCAAAATCGTATATCTCAAAGACTTGTCAATACTTGGTGAAGATCAATACCAATTCTGAAAGATAATAAATAACTTTTATGATACCTTTAAATATATATATGGAACTTTGAGGAACTTAAAAGATATTGAGTTTTAAATATAGGTTTTTTTTTACTTTTCCTTAATTCTTTACCACCTCTTAAGTCCTGTAATAATTATATTTAAGTTTTTTGCTCAATAAAATAAATTCGATTTTTTGCTGAAATAAGACAAAAAAAAAAAAAATTGTGTCAATATGATAAAAAATGTATTTGTAGTCATATTTTTGCCAAAACACTAAAAGCTAAAAAATTCGAAACAAAGAAAAAACCTTAAAGAGCCCTGAAAGCTGCAGCATCCACAAAAACAATTTTTGTTTCCTGAAATTTTGAAGATTTTCTCGTGGAAGTACTTCCTTTACAATGAAACCTATTTTAGATTTGGTGATCATAAAAATATTGATTTTTGTCCGTTAGACGAAGCACTGTGCGACACTTCCAACGCTACCAGGGGCAACACAAATTTTGAAGAACGACAAATTGCCGCAGCCGCCAGATTCAAAACGCTATGTTTAAATTGCTCCATTTGACTACGTGGAAACTTTATCGAAGCGACATTCTTTTTACCCCTTACGTTTTGAAGCTAGACGTTTTTACGCTTTATGTAAATCGTCCGCATAATAGTGGCATATTAACAGTGAATTTAATATGAAATTTAAAAAAATTTAATTTCAAAGAAAAAATTTATCAAATTTCCAAAAGATTGTAAATTATTAAAATGTATTTTAAAAAAAAAAAACTATCAACCGTTAAAAGCAGCAGGTTAGAACACAATTGAAGCAGCCAAAGAATTTTACGGAGAAGCAAGGCCAAAAAGGAAAAAAGGAAAAGAGCACAGTCGTCTCTAAATAAAAAAATGAGTTTTCTTGGTTGAAAGTATGCTTCAAAACAATGTATGAGTTGGCAGGGTATATTGTCGCAGTTAACAACAAACTTTGTTAACAGAACTCTCGTATAGATACTATACGAAAACGGACTTAGTAAAACGACTTGCTAAATACATGGAAGGCAGCAATGGCGGGCAGTGGAAACAGAGGTTGGTGTATATAGTTGGGATGATTTAAATCAAGTTTTAGAAAACGAATTTGGTGGGGAAGAGACTAAAAATGTCCACAAATTTTTAGGGAAGAGAAAATCCAACAATGAAACGCTTCTAGAATACCTCTGCAAGATGGAAAAATAATTGCAGGAGGGAAGGTTGAAACTCACCACCTTATCAGTTATATAGTTATATAACCGGTATCCCAGATGAAAACCTTAATAAAGCTGTTCTGTACCAATCACTAAGTTTAACTGACTAAAAAACAGTTTCAAAACCTACGAAAAGATGAAGGCTGATCAAGTCAAACAAAGGAAGCGAATTAACCCCGAAACGAAAAGGAGGGAATACAACCAAATATGTACCAATAGGATAACGAGATCCAACAATTTTGGCGCCATGTCTCATTTGGCAAATGCTTGTCACAAAAAGCTAAAGGAATAGCGCTGATTTAAATTAATGAACTTGGGCACATCGCGTCTCAATATCCTAGAAATCCCAAAAAAAATACGAGCGGGGTAAAATTAGAAAATGGTTCATCACTACGTGTGGATTGAGTTAAATTTCCTGATGTAACATTGAAAATTGAAAATCTCGGAAAAACATTTATCGCCTTGTTAGATACTGGAAGTGACATCAGTATTATGCAAAGTTGGGTGAGGAATGAGTTAGATATTGAACGTTTTGATGGTCCTGACACGAAAGTAACTGGTTGCTGATAACAATAAAATAACAATGGGTTTCGAAACACTGGACGTTAATATTGCATGAGAATCCTGCAGTCTAGATATTGATGTTGTTCCGGATGGTTGGATCAGCGACGATCTCATATTTGCGAAACAGATTTTGAAGTCCGCAACGGTTCTAATCGAAAGATATAACATTACTAGGTACAGAGATATGTCCGAAGATGAAAAGCTTAGATTGGCATTCGAAGATAGTAACTTGCTGGCAGTTAAGAAGCACAAGGAAATGACGAAACTTGTGAAGTGATTTCGGGGATACTAGAGAGAGAAAGCTACCAAAACTATCAGCTGCGAAATGGAATAATGTATAAATTTGTGGATATATTTTATCTTTTAGTAGTTCCAAAGACAAGAAAGAAATTAATATCAAAACGCACGAAAAAGGTCACATTAGTCGAAGAAGATGGAAGCGGTCAACCAAGAGTATTTTATACTTAACTTAAAGCAACATATTGAAAGCATTATTTCTAATTGTGTCACATGCATATTGTCTGGAAAAAATTTGGTAAGAAAGAAGGGTTGTTGAATCCAATCCACAGGATGGATGTCCCTCTCCATACCTTTCACTTCGATCATCTCGGACCGTTACGGTCAACGGCGATATCTTATAAGTACTTGCTCAGCATGGTTGACGCCTGCACAAAATTCACATGGATACTCCCTGTAAAGACGTGCTCTCCGGATGATGTCCTTACAAAGATGAGGCATCTGGCTGAAGTTTTCTGAAATCCAAATCGAATCATTACCGACAAAGGGAGCAGCATTTATCGCTAATATTTTTGAAAAATACTGTACGAAGAACAGCATTTCACATCATTTGGTCACTACTGGAGTTCCACGAGGAAACGGACAAGTCGATCGCATGAATCTAATAATTATCGAAATGTTAACCAAGCTATCCGTTGAAGATCCTTTAAAATAGAACCAGCATGTAAATCGCGTACAAATTATAAAAAATTCGACCGTTTCCAGAAGTACTCAAAAAACACCTTTTGTGAGAAATTAAGTGTAAAGTTTTTTCCGCAGAATTGTTTTCGAACATTTTTTCTGTTTAATTGTTTTCAAACATTTTTCTGTGTAATTGTTTACATAATTTTTTCATAACAATTGCTTTCATATTTTTCCCCATAATTGTTTACGACGATTTTCCAATTAATTGCCAGCATGAAACATTTATGATGAAAATTTCAAAATTTTTTTTGGGGGCACCCCCTAAAATGTTTCTTTCTATCAGATTTTAGGATTGCCAAAGTTTGAGCACGATTGATAGATGCTAACATGTGCCACTGGGGCCTCAAAGTTTTGAAAACCTTGATTTCTTGGCAGTTTGGCAACTTTGCCGACCCATATCTCTAGTACGGTTTAATATATTTGCCCGTGTCATACATCAAATTGAAGGCGATACTGTTTATAATATTTTGTACGCAATAAAAAAATACGTAAGTAGTACTGAATTCGAGATAATGAAGCCAATGCCCCTAAAAACGTGACCAGGTACCCCTTAGAGCGAATATGGAACCTATTGTGAAAAAACCCATTTTCCTTCCTATATTATCAGTTTTTGGAATGAAAACAATTACGTATTTAAAAAATCAAGTATATTAAATGTCTTTTTAATTTTATTCTTATTTACATTTATTCAAGGGACTGACATAATGTGGTTTTGGAGCTATCTGGATACAGCTGACGGCATCTGCTGACTACTTGGAGAATGTATTGTTTTGTTGCTCGTCCTTTGTAAGCAATTGGTTGTAATCTGTGATGAGCTGGACTCCTCGCTCTGCCATGTCGTGCACAACTTTCAAGTTGTTTACCATCCTTTGCCCCTCCTGGTAGTTGATGTTCTGCGGCCAAGTTGCAGGACCTTTTACCAGAAATTCGGTGTTAATGTTTAATCTTTTGAACAACAGGTAAGTCTCACTTGTAATTACGGCTTTGAGACCTTTTTCTATGAATTTCGGCAGTTGTTCTTTTTTTAGTTTGGGTCGCATATTTCTGGAGCACTTCTCATTTTCTTCTGCTTGATTTGTGAAGATTTTTGTCGCCATTTGGCTCTTTACGGTGTTTTGCACTGTCGGGTCAAACAATGCCAGGGCAACAAGTTCAAGACAAAGATACCACAGGTGATTTATAATTTTGTTAATTCCTTTTTCTGATACTTTTTGTCAATGCTTTCGTATTTCAATAGATTTTCAATAAACACGCTCTGGGGGCGTTAAACCAGGCTTTACAGTAGACTCGAACGATGAAAACACAAAGTCCTTCTAGGGCCTCTTGTGTTTGGGAAGTCAGCTTAAACTGGTTACGGAAGAGTTGTATTTTCAGACAGTAAATAGCGTTTGCCATCCACCGGGCATGGTGTACTGGACCTGGAAACGTGAAGTGCACATCTTTTCCGTCAAGATGGCCAAGATATATCAATGCCAACTGTAACAGCTCTTTGTAGTCGTCTCTTGGCTGGTATTCCATTAGTTTTCTTTGCAGTTCTTCTTTGATATTCTCTACTTCTTCTTTGGGCAGTAGTTTCAAAACATTCTCGCCTAATTCAAACTTGGATTTATCAATCGCCGACCATTCTTTTTGAAATCTCTTGAATATGTTTGGTTGGGGTCCCGATACGCTTCCAAACTTGCAGTCAAAAACCCCTCTCAACAAGACTTCTAAAACGTGGTATCGGCACGCTAAGTACAGGAGCTCTAGACCTAACATCTGCTCCAGAAGATGGCACGCTCCATTGAGTCTCCCAGTATTTGATACTGTTGTATCGAAGCACATAGCCACGACCGAGCTGGCGAGACCCCATTAGTCCCCATTAGGACCTCTTTGAAGCCACGCTTGATTCTCTTGGGGGCAGATGGTCCTACAAATTCTACATTCATCTCGAGCTCTTCATACGGCGTTTCACGCCCTTCTGACTCTTCTGTTGTCTCGTCATCCGTGAGCTCCACCGTCTCTGTGAACAATGAGATGAGACAATAAGTATAAAGTTAATATTGATGGAATTTCAGCTAGTGATCTAGATCTTATAGAGTTTCGCTATAAGGAAAATATATATATATATATATTTTTTAAAGCTTACCCAAATTTCCCGCTTCAAGTTGTTTGCCCAAGACCTTCCGTTTGTTATGGTAACTGCTACCCTAATGTTATAGTGACAATACCCACACTAATGTTATTTATACGTGTTGTATGGCAACACTATAAATAACGTGAGTAACCGGTATTTAGGTTAAAGTAATCTAAGTGTTTTTATATTATCTAATATTCATTCCTATTGTATCACAATCGAAGACAGACAAGTCTTGCTTAAATAAACAAACATAAACATAATATGGTGTCAGATTCGAACCGAAAATAAAAATAAGGAAAAAATTAAAGTTGTATTAGACAAATTGAAGTCGTTTTATACAAATAGAGAAAAGAAACACTTAAAGTTTTAAAAGAAAAAGAAAAAAAAAAACAAAAAAAAAAAAGTCTAAACCGTCAAGGAAAACAAAATGCCGGATCAAATTGATACAGAAATACAACAAAACAAAAATGTTTCGTCATTCTCGTCAACGACGCCATTATTTAATTTAAAGGCTATTAATTTGGCAACAGAATGGGCCAACTGGAGCAAGCATTTCCAAATATTTTTGATGGCTACAAACTTGGAGATGGAGTCGGAGAGAAGAAAGGTAGCGTTACTACTACACCATATGGGGCCGGCGTGCCTGCATATTTTCAACTCTTTCAATGTCGACATGGAAAAAATAAAATACAGTGACTTGCTGTAACATTTCGAAGCACATTTCATACCCAAAGTCAACATTGCCATGGAAAGGCATGCCTTCTTTACCCGTCGTCAAGCTTATGAAGAGTCGATTGTGCAATATGCAACCATATTGGAAAATCTGCGTCAATCTTGCGAATTTGGATCTTTGCGAGAAAGTTTGGTGTAGGACATTTTCATATGTGGCCTGTCACAAAACAACAACAATATTAAAGAACGTCTACTGAGTGAAGGAGGCATAAATTGGAAAAAAGCTCTGGAAATTGCCAAGAGTATAGAGATGGCGAAAGTAAATTAAGCCTGCTTTCAAAATGTTAAGGAAGAAGAAGAACCAGCAGTTGCAGCAATACAACATAGTAAGAAACAACAATACCAAAACCGACCATATGAAAAACAATACCAAAATGAACAATATCAAAAGCAACAGTCAATGCCAACTGCTATTTGCAATAAATGCGGACAAAAATACGTCAATAAATGCCCTGCTCTCGGCCTTACATGCAATGCCTGTGGAAAATTAAATCACTATGCCAAGATGTGCTTTTCAAAGAATTTTGGTAAAGGAAACAAATACGTAAAATATGTTGTTGAAGAAGAGGAAGAAGAAGAGGAGGAAAGCCTATTTGTGGGAACAATCGGTGAAAAGCTCAGTAAGAACATTTGGAACATTAACGTAGAAGTCAATGGGAGAAAAGTGGTTTGTCAAGTCGACACTGGTGCTCAAACTAATCTGATGTCAATCAACACCTTCAACACCTTGGGTATCAGTAAGGTAGATAATAAGGTATACAATAACATATTTACGTTTAGTGGTGAAAAGTTGCCAGTAGTCGGAAACATTTTTATAAATTTTTTATATAATAATTTAGTTTATGCCACATCTTTCTATATCTTGAATATGAAATGTAATAATATCATTGGTCTTGAAATGGCTACTAGAATGAATTTGATCAAAAAAGTCAACACAATAAATTGTGAATCAATTCTTGAACAATATAAGGAGATGTTTCATGGTTTAGGGCAACTTCAAGAGAAGTGTCATTTGCAAATTAAAGAGAATTGTCAACCGGTAATTGATCCTCCGCGCCGTGTACCGTTTAGTCTTCATGAACCTTTGAAAAATGAAATTGAAAGGATGGTTAAATTGAACGTTATCACTGAGGTTAAAGAACCTACAGATTGGGTTAAATCAATTGTTCTAGTTACGAAATCTAATGGTAATTTGAGACTGTGTTTAGATCCGCGAAATCTAAATAAGGTGATTGTGAGACCGAGATTTGAGTTTCCTACTATAGATGAATGTAAATCTCGAATGAGTGGTTCTAAAGTTTTTAGTCTGCTGGATGCTAAGTCTGGTTTTTGGATGATTCAACTAGACGATGAATCATCTAGATTGTGTACATTTAATACCCCATTTGGGAGGTATCGTTTTTTACGTTTGCCTTTTGGCATAAGTTCTGCCCCTGAGATATTTCATGCTGAAATGATAAGACTGTTCGGTGATATACCAGGTTTAGTAATATATATGGATGATTTTTTCATTCATGCACCAAGTGTGGATAAGCACAATACAATTTTAAATCAGGTCCTGGAAAGAGGCAAGAGAGTAGGTCTTAGATTTAATAAGGCAAAATCAATAATACTTAAGACTGAGATAAAGTTTATTGGTCACATTTTTAGTGAGAATGGTGTAAGACGAGGGGAGAATTGAATCAATTCTGGCAATGCCCGTACCGAAAGATAAAAGAGAATTACATCGTTTCTTAGGAATGATTACCTATTTAGGATCATTCATTGACAATTTGTCATGCAAAAACAAACATTTAAGGGACCTATTGAAAGATGATTCTGTTTGGAGTTGGAACAGTGAACAACAAATTGAATTTGATAATTTAAAGAGGGAAATTACGAAAGCACCAGTTTTAGCGTATTACGATACGAAAAAATCTTTAACGCTATCAGTGGATGCGTCGAAATTCGCAGTAGGAGCAGTGATAATGCATGGTGAAAACCCTATAGCATATGCATCCGCTTCTTTGACTGATAGTCAGATAAATTACGCACAAATTGAGAAGGAATTATTTGCAATAGTGTTTGGGTGCACACGTTTCCATCAGTATATTTATGGTAGAAGTGTGATTGTTGAAACGGATCACAAACCTCTTGTCCCATTGTTCAATAAACCCTTATATAACATACCAACACGTCTTCAAAGGTTTATGCTGAGACTATTGTCGTATAATTTGACTGTTGTTTATAAACCAGACAAGGAATTATTTGTTGCCGATACCTTGTCTAGGGCTCCGCTTAGGGAAAAAATCTTTTCGGATTTAGACAAAGACATTGATTTGCAATGTAATTCCCTAATATGTCAAGTGGCATTACCGGCAAATGAAATTGAGAATATTAAATTGGAAACGGGGAATGATGACGTATTTCAAAAAATTATAGTTTATATGAAAGAAGGTTGGCCGGATAGTAAGAAGCAGGTGGATGTAAGAGTGCAGCAATTTTATCCAATTAAAGATGAAATAAGCGTAGTAAACGGTATTTTATTTAAGAATAAACGTATTTTAATACCGGAAAGTCTAAGATTGAGAATGTTACAATATGTACATGAGGGTCATATGGGAATTCAGGGTTGTCAGAATTTAGCAAGAGGTTCAATTTATTGGCCTAACATAAATAATGACATTTATAACATTGTATCTAATTGTGGTATTTGTTTAAAATACAGAAATGCCAATCCCAAAGAGGATTTGGAAAATCATGAGATTTTTAACGTACCTTGGTACAAAGTCGGATGCGATCTGTTCGAATTTGATCAGAAAATATATTTGATTGTCATAGACTACTATTCAAAATTTTTTGAGGTAGAACTATTAAGTTCTGGTTATTCGTCAATGCAAGTCATAACGAAATTTAAATCAATTTTTGCGAGGCATGGTATTCCTGCAATTTTAATTTCAGATAACGGACCACCATTCAATTCAAAAGATTTCAGACAATTCTGTATCAACTGGGGTATTGAGAGTATTACATCCAGCCCCTATTTATCTCGTTCAAATGGTCTGGCTGAGAGGTCTATCCAAACAATCAAAAATATTTTACATAAGTGCAAGGATTCTGGTACGGACCCATATATAGCATTTTTGCAACATCGAACAACATCTAGAAATAGTATGCCACGCCCTTCTGAATTATTGATGAGCAGAAAATTACGTACGAAACTGCCTTCGATGTCCAATTACTTGAAGCCTAAGTTAGTTAATTCGAAAAAAAATTATTGTCAATTGAGACAAAACCAATTGCAGTCGTCTCAAAATTACAATAAAAATTCAAAAAATCTTAAACCAATTGACGTAAATGAACAAATTTATTTTAAGAAAAATCCCACATCGGTATGGTTTAAGGGCAAAATCATTGAAAAGTGCAAAGAGCCTAGATCATTTTTGGTGAGGGATGAAAATGGTGTAGTTTATAGAAAGAATAGGCAACACATAATGAAGTTAGCTGGAAAATCAGACAACATGGTAGATGAAGTAATTGAGGAATCGAATATGAATTTATCTAATAACAGAAATGTATATTTTTATTACAAGGCTATGAACGAATCTCCTAACCATAGTGCAATAATAAATAATGATAATGTTAACATCGATAACAGTGAAAATCTAAACAATGAAATAAATACTTATAGTAATAATAATGAAATGTATACATCAAAATATGGAAAAAGATAATACCGCCTAACAGGTTAAATTTGTAAAAATCTGTCTTGTATATATATGACTCACTAACATTTATAATGTATATTTGTTTTAAGAAAAAGGGGGATGTTATGGTAACTGCTACCCTAATGTTATAGTGACAATACCCACACTAATGTTATTTATACGTGTTGTATGGCAACACTATAAATAACGTGAGTAACCGGTATTTAGGTTAAAGTAATCTAAGTGTTTTTATATTATCTAATATTCATTCCTATTGTATCACAATCGAAGACAGACAAGTCTTGCTTAAATAAACAAACATAAACATAATACCGTTGTTTCTGTAGTAGTCTTTCTTCAGCTTGAGCCAACTTCAGGTCAACTCCGAGCATGGAGCCTGGTCTTCCTTTCTGTCTTTGTTTATACAGAAACTCCTTGTCTTCTTCTGAAGTCATCATCGTCAGGGCATCTTGGTGGGCAATATCAAAGAGATCATCCAACTTTAGGGTAAACTCTTTTACAGCATTTCTTGCACTTTCCGCTTTTCTTTCCTTCTACTTTTGCATTTTTCTCCAATCATCGTACAGTTTTTCCAGCTTTACTATACATTTTCCTTTTGTTTTGTAGGAATTCGAGCTTTTGTCCAAAAAACGAAAACCTCGTCAACAGTAGTTGTGGCAGAGCCTCTCACATTTAACTTCACAGTACGCAAATTGTAGAACATAGTAGCAAGAACTTGTCGATTGGAGGGCAGCTTACATCCAGTTATCTGATGAAATGGATAGTCAATTAGAAAAATTTTGTCTCTACCCCTACTTCTCACGCCAGATGTAGAAGCCATCACTTTTACGAGAAATAAATATGTTCACTAGAAGAAAGAATAAATGACACAGAATGACACTAACTAAAGCAAAGAGTACGTGTTAGTAGGTACCGACCTAATTAAAATAAAAATGTCTTGTAGTTAATATTTAGTGAGTTTTTTTAAACTCGATCACACGAACGTAGAACAAACTACGACTTTCACTGTTCAGCGAATACTTTTCGACTGACCAAGAAACAAAATCATAAAAGCTAGAACCACCTAGCTATCCTTTTCTTTTTTTAATAACAGACTCTGAACCCCTGGACTTCTACTTAAAATATAACAATAGGTAGTAGGGTAACCCAATACATTTTTAAACTAGTTTGATTTTACCTGCTTCGGGTCGCCAGTGATACAGTAGGAGGAAAAAAAGATACATACCTGACATAAAAAAAAACATTGTTGTGGGTCTAAAATTAACGGTATACCATAGCAAAAATATTTAAATGAAATGGGATTCCAAAGTACAAGTATTTGTCCATAATAAGCAATAATAATACAAATAACGCATCTTCGCTCTCAGGGGTACCTAGTCACGTTTTTAGGGACATTGGCTCTATTTTTTCGGTTTCAGTACTAGTTACGTATTTATTGTGTAGAATTTAAAATGTTGAAAACAGTATGGCCTCTAATTTGATGTATGACACGGGCAAATAGCTTTAGCCGTTCCAGAGATATGGGTCGCCGAAGTCGCCAAACTGCCAAAAAGTCGAGATTTTCAAAACTTTGAGACCCCAGTGGCACGGGTTAACATCTTCCAATTGTGGTCAAACTTTGGCAATCTTAAAATCTAACAAAATGAAACATTTTAGGGGGGTGCCCCCAAAAAATATCCGACATCGATTTTTTAACCCTTATGATCACTTTAATAAAGTTCATTTAAACCATAACAAAACTCCTGTCTTCATATTTCGCGACATTTTATAAAAATAATAGTAATCTGTGAATAATTTGTGAAATTAATGGTGCGAACAAGACGAAAAAAAAAATGTCACATTTATCTACTGACATTGATAATAAAAGTGAAGAAGCTACAATTAATGAAACCAAAGGTAGCGAAATTGCCGAAATCCGAGAGCAGTTGAGAAGCTTGCAGCTTAACGTGACGTCCTTAATGCCACAAATACAGACCGTCCTCAATAACCAGAATGAGAGTAAGGAAGACACCAACATAAGCATTCCGAGTACCACTGTTCAAAACACAATTGTACATGCAGTCGATGGACATGCCGTCAAAGTCCATGATGCAAACATGTATACCGCCAACCAATATGCCGCCAACGAGAATTCTGATGCCGCAACCACCTCTTACTTAGCCGACAGCTCCGCCGTCGCCACTACAGATCCAGTTGCCTACAAGACTAGTTCAGCTGCTTCAGACCAAGTTTTTGCCCACCCTTCGTTTAACAACAACCAACCACAATATGAAAATACCGCCAATATAACAGCACGCTCACGGAATCCTGTTTATAACCCAGTTAATCGTAAGTTAGTGGATTTACCAGAATTTTCAGGTCACCCAGAACAGTGGCCCTCTCTGTATCATACAAAGAAACGACAAACTCGTTTATGTATACTAAATTGGAAGATTTGGCTCGCTTACAATAATGAAAATTAACCGCCTTTGCTTTTCTAGCCTTCGCCGATGCCACAACGTTGCATCATGTTACTCCAAACGAGAGTTTCTTTAATTGAGGACACGTCATTGATTCAATTGGTCTGAAAGGCACTTCAGAATTCATGGCGCTTCGATGGATAGGCAATAAAACAACTAATGAGATGTCCAAACGAATCAATATGGAAATAACTGGTTCAGATAGCAATTCGTACTACCAAATGAAGAATGAGCGTACCATCAAAAAATGATTCCTGCTGCCGCAAAAGTTAGATGTTGAGAAGTTACGGACTGGTATTAAAACCTTCAAAGATTTGCCAATAAAAAGTTATTGTAATGCCATATCGCAACTTTTAGTTGGATTGCCTCATATTAATACGCCCAAATAGAATTATCAATTTTGACGAGATATTTTCAGCCCATAAGTCAACTATTGTGGACCATTTTTGGTTCGAATCAATGAAATAAATTCAGACGGATTAGTTTGTTATATCGGATCAAACGAAGAGGCGGACATACGTCAGGAGGTAGCAGAATATTTTTCCTTATAAACTTACGGAAAAAAACTCCACAAATTATTAAGTCACAAACCAATAAAACAGCTGAAAGCATGCTTATAGATACAACTCGTAAGATAGGACTTCGCTATGAAACAGGCCTGTTATGGAAATCTGATATGATTCAATTTCCGGAGAGCTATAGTTTGCTGCTTTGAAACGCCTTGAATCAATCGATAAAAAGATGTTAGTTGATGCTCAACTGTCTGAATGGAAATTGTATCTACCACATTTTGCCGTGTGCACCGCCAACAAATACAAGAAACATCGCTTGGTCTTCGACGCCGCAGCTACATTCAATGGCATGTTGTTAAACACCATGCTAATGAAGGAATCTGATAAATACCAACCAAAATCTTTGATTTAAAATTTCTTAAATTTCGACAGGGTGTAATGGGTGTGTCAGCCGACATACGGGAGATGTCATGAAGGCCATGTCTATTGGTTCAGTTAGTTCACCTTGTTCAGCCCAGTATGTTAAACATTTTAACGCAGTCAAATTCCTACATGTACACCCGCAAGCCGTAAAAGCTATAACTGAACTACATTACGTAGGTGATTTTTCTTTCTTATTTATAACACCCAATTATTTGTAGAATACTACAAAGATTATCGAATCATATAATCAAAAAACTTTAAGACTCTTTATCATACAGTAAACGATTAATAAGTTACACGTTCTGGGTTTATGTGCCACTTTTTGATTATCATAATGGATGAAATGAATGGAAAGAAGTAATATAAAAATATCAGAATGTATTGATAGAAAATATAGCTCAATATAACTCCTATGTACAATTTACAAAATTTGTTCCCTTAAATTATATCTAATTTTATAATATACCAATAGGTAAAGCACAATTCCACTTCTGATTTTAATTTATTCACCAAAATGTATGTAAATAAATAAGAAAAAATTATTAGCATCAGGGATACTCCTTCATAAAAAGTCCAAATGTATTTGTTCCCTGGGGTCCATTAGAAAAGAGCTGATCGTTAACAGATCCCCGAGCACTTATACACTTGCATTCGATTTCCCATTGATTTTGTTATTGGATTAACGAGATTATCTCTGTATACTACTCTATGATATTCATAAAGATGTTCCAAATGTATCTTTGGCAAAAGAAGGAAAATGTTATTCATGGCAATCGCCGTGGAAACGCTGAAAAAATGCAAAAGTTAACATTTCCACTGTAAAAACGATTCATTACAGATTCATAGTAAATTTAATATGAATTTAAAAAGGAATGGTTTTTATTGTCATAGTCCGAAAATGAAGAAATGCAGATTTAATAGTTTATTTATTATTTATTAGTTAATAGTATATTGATAACATAAAAATTAAGAGAATTTAAATTTATTGGGCATTAATATAAAATTTGAACAATTCTCTTTGTTAATGGCAATCGCCGTGGAACCGCTGAAAAAATGATAAAGTTTACATTTCCACTGCTCAAACGATTCATTACAGACGCATATTCATAGTAAAATTAATACGAAATTTCTAAGAATTTAATTTCAAAGAGTTAAGGGGTAATTTTTAGCTTTGGAAACTCAGCTGGGAGTGGAGAAAAGTTAGATCAAGTAAAGGAGCACACTGGATCGGGCGTAAACTGATTAAAACAATAATACCGAATAAATATTGTGAAATTAAAGTAAAATCAAGTCTTTGTAATAAGAAATCAAATCCATCTAATGCACATATTTGGGAGCATTCTCTGTGAAATGCTCACGACAATATTTCATAGGAAATTGTGAAATAAATATTTAGGAGCATTTCCTATGAAATACTCACGACAACATTTCATTGGAAATTGAGAATATTTTAAAGCATTTCTAATTTATAGGTAGGCAATGCATATTTACATAAATGATTATCTTTAAATCTTTTAAATTTGTAAATTAGTAAAACAAATATAAAATAAATGTGTGTATAAAATTAAGTAATAAATTTAAATATGTATTTATTTTATTTATTTCTTTATCCCAAAAAAAGCTGCCATCGAATTGCACAGAAAAACTACATAGCAGCAGCACACCAAAAGTTATATTTTGCGGAATGTTGTGCACAGAATAGAAGAAATATTCAGTATTTTGGCAAATTTTACTTAATTCAGAATTGAACCAGCAAACACTATGAATATGGTCTAAAATTGTTTTGGCTAAGGGTTCAAGCCTATCGAAAGGTTGTTGTTTTTTTATCAATTTTGTTTTTTTATTAATAATCTAATAATCATTTTTATAAATAAAAATAAAATTATTTTTATATTTTCCATAAAGTAACGAGTATTATATGACTTTACTCGCCCAAAACTAGAGCAGAACACTGCAAGCAATTACATGCAAATCTAAAAGCAGAATTAACGGTAATATTTGCAATTTCCGTTAGTGACATGTGCGTACGCATGTAAATGTTAATTTATAAAACAATAATATGAAATGTAAGCAATTCGTAAAATGTTTTTTTACAATTTTCCCTATTTTATCTATTTTAATTTATGTTAATTTTAATTAATTTTAAATTTTCCAAATCAGAAATAAATTAAATAAATATTTATATTAATTTTTAATTATATATGTAAGATTTTATTTAATTAATTTAATGAATTTAATTGCGTTCGTTTATAATCAATGTAAAATATTTATTAAGGAATTATTTGAAATTTACAAACTTATAATAATAAAATAATTAGAAATAATATTAAAAAATTAAAATGAAAAATCTAATTTATTTTTAACAAATTATTTGCTTGTTTCACGCCCTCGCTTCGCTAACTCTTCTTATTGATGTCTTATCATTTTAGTCGCTCTTTGCTGGTGAATATCAATGTTCCTTCACCATTCGGCATGCTTGACTTTGTATTTACCCGACATTCCATCGTCTCTGTCGGATGCCTCAGACGACTCAGCGTCACTATCAGTTTCTTAATATCTCCAGCGTTTCATATAGTTAGCTGCTGTGGATGTGATGTTTGGGCCCTCGTGACCATTAAGATTCACCTTGGTGATCGCATAGGGTCCGATATATTTCGGAAATAGTTTTAAGCCCTATTCGAACTGCGTGCGAAGAATAGCATCCAAGTCACCAATTTTATAATTGTTCGCTTTTTTCCGCTTTTTGTTGTACCGTACGCGGTTTTCTGCCTGAATTTTGAGAATTTGCTATTTAGCTTCTTTACGCATTTCACGCCGGTGCTCCTCATACCCCACGATCTTCAGGTGATAACATGCAAACTCCGAAAAAAACTTCGAACGGTGTCACGAAATATGAACGGGAGTTTTGTTAAGGTTTAAATGAACTTTATTAAAGTGCTTGTGTGAGCACGCGTAAAGTTATAAAAATAATATTTGTCTGGCTGTCCTGGCTGGCGATCCTCACAGTTCCGCTGTCTATCACAATCTGTGGCATTTCAGAATGCATCGCCCCATTATATACATTTTGCTCCTCATAGCAAAGCACAATATCCGCTATTCGGGAGCGAGCACAAATCTGAATTCGTGGAATCAAATTTGCCAAAAGGGATCATAAATGTTTCATGCTGGCAATTAATTGGAAAATTGTCTTAAACAATTCTTGGGAAAAAATACGAAAACAATTCTTATAAAATAAGTAAGTAAACAATTACACAGAAAAATGTTTGAAAACAAACAAAAAAAATGTTCGAAAACAATTATTCGGAAAAAACTTTACACTTAATTTCTAACATCCCGCCCCCCGTCAAGCGGAGTCAGGTGACGATGATGCACCATTAACGTCCAGTGTAGCTAGTTTTGACGCTGACCTCCTATTGACTACAGTCGACGTTTGCACCGCAGCTGAGCGGACTTGTCCATCAGAGGCTGTGAAAACTTGAACAATTCGCCCTCGTTTCCATTCATTTCTAGTACTGTAGTCATCGCATATAAGTGCCACATCACCTACCTCTATTTGCCTGACTTCCTTATGCCACTTCGTGCGTCCAACTAGACAAGGCAAATACTCAAGGACCCATCGTTCCTAACACGTCTGTTTCAGTTGTTGCAATATGTTCCACTGCTTCCTCGGACATGCCTTCTTATTGATAGCTGGCGTTTGGACATAAATAGGACAGCCTAAAAGAAAATGATTAGGAGTTAAAGGTTCTGCTTCTGCGTTTTGCAACGGCAAATGGGTGAGAGGTCGAGAATTTACAATATTTTCAGCTTCAATCAGAATACTGTTTATTACGTCAACTTGTGGTGCTCTTGTTTTCAAAGTGAAGCTTAACACCCTCTTAACACAGTGTACCAGACGGATTGCCAGGAGTGTTGAATATCCATTCAATATTTCGTTGAGTGCATTCCTTCTGCAAATTGGTCTCAATTATGATCCATTCTTCTCTGGTTGTTCCAACGAAATTCGTCCCCCTATCACTTCTAATAAGTTTGGGGAATCCCCTTCGGTTGATGCAATTGCGTAAACATATTATCGTCGCATCGGTGGAGAAGTCTCGTGGTAACTCTAAGTGAATTGCTCTGATTGTCAAACAAGTAAAGATTGCAACCCATCTTTTTTCCTTGCGGCGTCCGATAGCGAATTCCATTGGTCCGGAGTAATCTATTCCTGTATATGTAAAAGGACGAACGCACGGGTCGAGTCGGACCTTTGGCAGTTGTCCAATTAACGGCGGCTCTGGAACTGCGGCATTATTTT
Source organism: Clusia tigrina (assembly GCA_920105625.2). Classification (NCBI taxonomy): domain Eukaryota; kingdom Metazoa; phylum Arthropoda; class Insecta; order Diptera; family Clusiidae; genus Clusia; species Clusia tigrina. The sequence goes on along the minus strand of OV050031.1, from coordinate 112,150,418 downwards.
TACATATTTGATATTGACATTTTATTGTCCTGGCTAGTTGTCGAATCTGTGGACTCCAGAACGTGCTTCGTGCTGCACATATTATTGCCTCATGGTTTTGATGCTTATATTGGTCATGTTTAAAAATCAATTTTATTAATTCGTGACATTTCGGAAGAATTATCGCCTTGTATTTTCTGGGATACATAAAGCGTTACAGATGCGTCCACCTAGTCGAATTATGCCATCTTCATCCAAAATCGGCGTTAATTTGTATAAGGAGCTAGTTTTTGAAATTGTCATACCGTGTCTGAGTTTTTCTATTTCTTGGCATATACCTCGGTCTATATATATGAGATCTGTTCAAAAAGTATCGCAAATATTGATGTGCTACGGATGTTCGATTTTCAATATTTTTCTGGCGTTATGTTGGTACTCATGACCCTCACTTATGTTGACAATCTTGGCCATTTTGAATGTTCAGTCAGTTTTTGACAGCTATTGTGCGTGGACGTGTTTTAGCTTGTCTTCGATTTTTGTTTATCTCCTCAATCGTGGAGTGGCGTCGTCCTTTCATGGGTCTTTTCAGTTTCTGGAAAAAGAAATAGTCACAGGGGTCCAGGTCTGGAGAATACGGTGGCTCCGGCATTATTACAGTGTTGTTTTTGGCCAAAAATTCGCGCACAAGTAATGATGTGTGAGCAGGGGCATTATCATGATGCAAAAGCTAATTTTTGTTCTTCCACAAATCCGGGCGTTTCTGGCGGATTGCTTCTCGCAAATTGTGCATTACTTGAGGATAATATTCCTAATTGTCCGTTCTACCCTGCGGCAAGAATTCATAATGCACCACGCCCGTGCAATCAAAGAAAACTGTCAGCAAAACCTTCACATTCGACCGAACTTGGCGTGCTTTTTTCGGTCTTGGCTCATGAGGCAGCTTCCATTGGGATGATTGAGCTTTTGTTTCTACGTCATAACCATAGAACAATGATTCGTCACCTGTTACTCTGCAGCAAATTTGGGTCATCGCGGACAGATTCCAACACCTCCTGAGCAAATGCGATGCTGTTTTTGGTCGAAATTGAGTAAGTTTGGTGCGAATTCTGCGGCGACCCGCCTCATGCCCAAACTTTTGGTGATAATCGAATGACACGACCCAATCGATATATTTAGATCCTCAGAAACTTCTCTGACAGTGATTCAACGATTGGCCTATACTAGTTTCTTTACTTCATCAATGTTTTTGTCTGTTGTTGACGTGCTTGGGCGTCTGGAATGCTCTTCGTCGCTCACATCTTCTCTGCCATCTGAAAACATTTTGTACCGCCATTAAACCTTGCTTTTGTCCAAAGTAGCTTCGCTGTATGCAACAGTCAACATTTGGAATACTTCCACGCACTTTATGTTGTTTTTCAGACAAAATTTGATACAAATTTTTGATCCATTTTTCGGGATAGACAAAAATCGAAGACAAGCTAAAACACGTCCCCGCCAGTGTTGCCGTTTTCACTTCGATCGAAGTGTTTCACTTCATTCTTAAGTCGAACACTTCTGCACTTCCCCTTTAGCAAAAACACTTCGATTTTCGAGGGAATCATGATAATTCTATATAATTGAAATATATCAGTTCTAGTATTAGAAGTACTTTTCTATATTTTTGAAATTATTACTTAATTAAAATAAATTCTAAAGAGTACATTTTCTACAACAAAGTAGGTTCTAAAGGATATAGTCTTTAAAAATGCTAAGTTCTAAAAAAGATATTCTCTAAAAAGGAAAGTAACGAAGTTGGGAGTTTTCGTTTCTCATCTTTTGTTTTTTAAAGAAGAGTACTTTTTTATTTTTCTCTCTTCTATACGCCAGCTAACGTTTTTGAACACTTCGAAAAACTTGAAAACACTTCACTGTTTTTTCCGTTCCCTTTTTCACTTCCCTTGCAAATTTACGAACGGCAACACTGGTCCACGCACACTAGCTGTCAAAAACTGACTGAACATTCAAAATGGCCGAGATTGTCAACATAAGTGAGGGTCATGAGTACCAACATAACGGCACAAAAATATCGAAAATCGAATATCCGTAGCCCGCGAAAATTCAAAATTCGCGATACGTTTTGAACAGACCGTGTATATATATAAAATTTTATATGTATATATATATATATATATATATATATATATATATATATATATATATATATATGTAGGATTTGGTATTTCTGTACCCTGCATTGTTATTCATAGTTGGCAACCCCTCGCAGTCAAGCGAGCGAATGTCAATTGAATTAGTTATTTTGTTTTGTTTTTGAGTCTTTAAGTTACACTGCTAGTGATAAGGGCGCATGAAATAAGACGCTTCAAGAATAAACGTTTACTTTAATAAATTACATTTAATAATAAAATGGAGTGTTTTCTCTGAGGAAAAAGGAAGTGATCACAAATTGGCGTCAACCAATAAATTTGGGTTCAGTAGAGTGTACCTTAAATTACAAATTGGGGGCTCAACCGGGATTGACGTAGACAAACGTGCCAACAAACAGTGGAAAAAATGCAACAGCGGCAAAACAATTGAGTGTGTGTGTGTTTTTATTTTTAAATAAACGAACGGAGACAAACGTTCCAAAAAACAAAAAAAAAAAACAGTGGAAAGATTTTGAAACAACCTAAATGATTTAAGCTTTGAATTTTTTGGAAGGAAAAAAAAACAGAAAGAGTAACCTGTGTGGTGCTTGTTGGAAAGGAAAAATTTAAATAATTTGTTGCTGTGTGAGAGCCTGAGTGGCTTAAAAACAAATATTTTTGTAAAAATTTAAATAATTTGTTGCTGTGTGATAGCCTGAGTGGCTTAGAAACAAAAATTTGTACAGAAATTTAAATAATTTGTTGCTGTGTTGTAGCCTGAGTGGCTTAAAAACAAAAATATTTTGACAAAATTTAAATAATTTACTGATATATGATAGCCTGAGTGGCTTGGAACAAACCTTTTGGAAAAAATTCAAATAATTTAATTTGCTGTGTGAACAAAATAAATAACTGATATTTGTGAGAAAAAGGGGAACAAATCCATAAAAAAAAACTGGAACAAAAAAGAGTAAAACAAAACTTCTAGAAAATTGTAAACAGTTGAGTGCTAAAGAAGACAAAACGATCTAGAAAAAAAACTGTATAACTCTGAGAGTGAGAGAGAGCTAAAAGAAAAAAAGTAAGGAATCAAACGCCTGAGCGGCAACAGAGAAAACACAATTTGAAAAATAACCGACAAAACCACAAAAACAATTCCAAGTGGTGGTTGTTAGAGAAAAAAATAAAAAAAAACAAATCAAACGCCTGTGTGACAACAGAGAAAACAAAATTTGAAAAAAAAACAATTCCAAATGGTGGTTGTTTGAGACTGTGTGGTAGTGTGCATAAATCAAAAAGAAACGAGAGTTGTAACGAGTTAAAAACAAAAACAACACGAAAAGTCATAAACATCAATCTGTGTGTGTGGATATATAGCTAGAGAGCGAAATAATAACCAGTGAATTGCCGTGAAGAGGGGAAAAGTATTTACATTTTGCTGAAACGAACATGCTTGGTTATTAAGGGGATTTGAAAGTTAATTTGAAAATTGCAGCTGCTGCGTATGTATATCTAATTAGATTTTAAGTTTGAGGAGCACTGGTCTATTGTGTGGTTGACAGTCCTTGTACATCAATTCAGTTCTTATCAAACATTAATTTTGATTCTAATTGGTAAACTTAAAATGAAATATAGAAAAGAATTTTCAATTGGAAAATAATTTTGTATTGCCCTGTAAATTTCAAATTGAATTATTTAATAAAAATATACTGTGTGTTGTCAAGAAAATTTAAACAAACGTAAAATTCGAATTGAAAAATAAAATTTGTATAATTAAAATTTGGTATAATTTTGAGAAGTAAAATTTTTTGTGAAATTTCAAAAAAAAATTGTCGAGTAAAATTAAAGTTGGAATTTTTGATTAATAATGTATATCAATAATTAAAAATATATTATTGAAAAGTATTTTGTATCTTTGTGAAAATTGACATTCGCTTGTAAAAATGAATAGAGAGGAAATATTTGCCTTAAACGTAGAAAGTTTGAAAAATAAATTGGCTGAGTTAAATTTGCCGCGAGTTGGGAATAAACTGGTTCTTCGTGAGCGACTACTTTCTCACTTCCGTATCGAGCCTTTGGAAAGTGACCCAAATGATGACGATGATAATGAATCAGTTTATAGTGTGGCCAACGGTGTGCGGGAAAGGGGTTCTGTATTCACTTTACGGGATATCTCGGATTCAGTTTCACATTTTTCGGGAGAAGGGTTGCCAGAAATACCAACATGGATTCAAGAATGCGAAGATTGCGCATCTACGGTTACATGGAGCGGTATTCATAAATTTATTTACGCAAAACAGCTTTTGAAAGGGGCTGCAAAAATTTTTATCAGGAGTCAGCCTAGCATAAAAACTTGGGAATCTCTTAAAGATTGTTTAAAAGATGAGTTTGGTAAAAAATTGTCAGCTTTGGAAGTGCATAAAGTTTTGAGAAATCGTAAAAAACGTTTAAATGAATCTTTTAGGGAATATCTGTATAGTTTGCAAGAAATCGGTAGTCAGATAAGACTAGACGATGAAAGCCTTATAGAATATTTTGTCGAGGGAATTGACTAAAGAAACCAAAACTTTAGTGGGCATTGGTGCAAAAGACATTACCACAATACTAAGTTTTACTGTCGAAGTAAATTTGGATGGTATTCTTTTGCCAATATCATTCCATGTTGTCAGAGAGCGTGACATACTTTACTCAGCGGTCATCGGAAATGATATCTTTGAATATGTAAATATGGCGATAGGAAAAGAAGGGGCCACATTTAGCAAAAAAGTTGTGGGTGAAGTAACAAGCAAATCAGTGGAATCGACTCGTAGCGCTAACTGCGAAGAGAAACCGGATGACTTGTTTGCTTATACTGGAAAAGAGTACAGTAACGTCGGAGACAAAATTGAAGAGGATGAATTTTGTAAAATGATGAGCACAATGATCGTCGAGAAGGACGAAAATATAGACCTAGATTTATCGAGTTTAAGTGTAAAGTTTAAAAATTTGATATTGTCCTTTGTTGCTCAATATAATCCTAAAAAACCTGATTTTCACCCAGTGGAAATGAAAATTGTCCTTACTGATGAGACACCAATTAGTCACAGACCCCGAAGACTTTCTATACCAGATCAGCAACTAGTTGACAGCCAAGTTGACGAATGGCTAGCGGACGGAATAGTAAGAGTCAGTTTCTCGGAGTTTTCATCGCCAGTAGTTTTAGTAGGTAAAAAGGATGGGACAAAGAGACTTTGTTGTGATTATCGCCAGTTGAATGAGAAAATTGTACGAGACAATTTTCCCATGGCACTAATTGATGAAGTTGTACAAAAGTTACAAGAGGCAAAGATTTATACGACGTTGGATTTAAGAAACGGTTTTTTCCATGTGCCGATCGCACCAGAATCGCAAAAATACACATCTTTCATCACGGCGAAAGGCCAGTTCGAATTTTTATTCGTGCCGTTTGGAATTTCGAATTCCCCTGCAGTGTTCTGTAGATACATTTCTTCTGTTTTCCGAGAATTGATAAATGATGGAACTGTTATAATTTATGTGGATGACATGGTCATTCCATCGTCGACAGAAGAAGAAGGTACAGAAAAATTAGGTAGAGTTTTGAAAGTAGCCGAAAGTAATGGAATTAAAATTAAATGGAAAAAATGCCAGTTTCTGAAGAAAAAGATAACATTTTTGGGTTATGAGATCGAGAATTCTAGTATATTACCGTCAGCCTGTAAAACGAACGCAATAGCGAATTTTCCATTACCAGTCAATCAGAAAACGGTACAAAGATTTTTGGGCCTAGCCTCGTATTTTAGAAGATTCGTGCCAGATTTTGCGTTGGTAGCTAAACCACTTTCAGATCTTTTGAGAAAAAATGTCGAATTTATAATGGGAGATGAGCAGAGATTAGCTTTTGAACAGTTGAGAAATGCTTTGGTTAAAGCACCAGTATTAAAGTTATTTAATCCTGGAGCGGTGACTGAAATTCATGCGGACGCTAGTATGTACGGGTATGGTGCAGTGTTACTGCAAGCTGATCGAGATGACCAGCAATTGCATCCCGTTGAATATTTGAGTAGGAAAACAACACTTGCCGAACAGAAATATACATCCTATGAGTTAGAGGTATTAGCAGTCATAGAAGCTTTATGAAAATGGAGGGTATATGTTATGGGTATGTAAATTAAAATAGTTACAGATTGTAACGCGTTTGCTATGACGATGAAGAAAAAGGACATGCCAGTCAGAGTTTCAAGATGGGCGCTCTTTTTACAAGAATTTGAGTATGAGATTGAGCATAGATCAGGATCCAAAATGAGGCATGTAGACGCCCTGAGCCGAGTTTGTTGCTTGATGGTAGAAGACTCTTTGAGGCATCAAATCAAAGAAGCTCAGTTACAAGATGAATAGATAAAGGCTGTTAGGAAAATTTTAGAAAACGGCTCATATGAAGATTATTTTATAAAGTTTGATATCTTATATAAGAATCCAGACAAGGAACTTATAGTAATCCCATCAGCTATGGAGAAAGACGTTATTCAGTTATCTCATAGGCAAGGACATTTTGCGACAAAGAAGACTCTCGATCTTTTAGAAAAGAATTTCTATATTCAGAACGCGAGTAGCAAGGTAGACAGAGTCGTCAGAAGTTGTGTTGAGTGTATTGTTTCGGAGGCTAAACGAGGTCGAAAAGAAGGATTTCTTAATCCCATTGATAATTCGGATAAGCCTTTGGTCGTTTACCACTTAGATCACGTTGGACCTATGGAGGCCACCCATAAACAATATAATCATATTTTAGTCGTGGTGGATGGATTTTCGAAGTTTGTCTGGTTGTACCCAACTAAGAGTACCGGCAGTCAAGAAGTTTTAGACCGACTAAGCAAGCAAGCTAGTGTATTTGGAAACCCAGAGTTGGTAATAACGGACAGGGGTAGTGCTTTCACTTCTCGTGAATTTGAGGATTATTGTAAATCGGAGAGTATCCAACATTTATTTTTTACCACTGGAGTACCACGTGGAAATGGTCAAGTAGAAAGGATACACCGCATTGTCGTTCCCATGTTAGCCAAATTATGCGTAGAGAAACCGAAAAATTGGTATCAGCACCTTAGTAGAATACAGCAAATCATAAACAGTACACCGCCAAGAAGTACAAAGTTTTCGTCATTTAGACTGTTAACGGGTGTCGATATGAGAAGCAAAGATTACCCAGATTTGAGGAAAATGATAGAAGATGAAGTTGTTTCTGAGCTAACAGAACAGCGTGATTCCGAAAGGTTAGAAGCGAGAGAAAACATTTTAAAGTTACAGCAGGAAAATTGCAAAACTTTTAACAAGAAAAGAATTCCCGAGACTTCGTATACAGTGAACGATCTTGTTGCTATAAAACGAACCCAATATGGTTCAGGTTTGAAATTGAGACCGAAATTTAATGGTCCTTGGTGATTGGATGTCATAAGCATGGTAGATACGAAGTTGAGAGGGTTGGTGGCTCGGAAGGACCGGGTAAAACAACGACGGTTGTGGAGTTTATGAAACCGTGGACCGAACATTCGGGTCGAATGTAGGTCAGAAATGGCCGAATGTAGGATTTGGTATTTCTGTACCCTGCATTGTTATTCATAGTTGGTAACCCCTCGCAGTCAATCGAGCGAATGTCAATTGAATTAGTTATTTTGTTTTGTTTTTGAGTGTTTAAGTTACACTGCTAGTGATAAGGGCGCATGAAATAAGACGCTTCAAGAATAAACGTTTACTTTAATAAATTACATTGAATAATAAAATGGAGTGTTTTCTCTGAGGAAAAAGGAAGTGATCACAAATTGGCGTCAACCAATAAATTTGGGTTCAGTAGAGTGTACCTTAAACTACATTTATTAAATGAACTTGTTAACATTTGAGTTTTCAACTCTAAATTAAATAAAAAAAAATTTTTTTTTATTTATTATCACCAAGTTTCGCAGTTCGTTTTAAAATACAAATGAAGAGACCCCCTAAAAATTTAATTTAAACGTAGCCCTGGTTTCTTCTGATTTTTTCTCGGAATATTCGCTATTTTAACAACATCCTAGCAGCAACTAGTTTAAATACTAGTAAAACTCATATATACGAGTATATATATATGACACGTAAAATAATTTTTGTGCATAAATGAGGAGTGTATTAATTCAGCATGTTAATTCATGGTGCCGGATTTCCACTCTTCTTCCACACTTTGCGGATATTTTAAAACACGCGTTAACTTTCTAAAATGAGGTATTACAAAAAGTCGTTGAAATTATAAAAAGAACTGCTTTTCTTCAAATTCCAATGATTGTCTTTACTTCCGTTTTTATTAAATTGACAAGAAAGGAAAAATTTAGTATACACGGCAATTAAGTGCCGCAGAAATCAGTAACTGGTTAACTTATAGATAAGTTTTGAACTAGTAAATTAACCACTTGATTGTTTACTATTAAATTTAGTAGTATATTTTGAAAACTGCCTATAGTTTTTAATGGAATATTTTTGCAACAAACACAATAAATTCACATACATTATACGGTTGACCAAAAAAAATGGTCGAAACGGTAAATAAAAATTAAAGGAATTGACTAATATGTTTGAGTCCGTCAGTTGTCAAGTACATTTCAGATCCGGGGGGAGTGAATTTGGAAACAACCCAAGAATACAACGCGCTCAACGCTCAACTTTTACAAGCCATAGGTTTTTTTTTTTTTTTTTTTTTGTAACTCCAGTTTTATTTGCATTCTGCCCCTTGGGGCAATAATCAAATTAAATAACAATATTAAATAGCTACATAAGTCTATACACAAAGTAATTTTTTAAAATAGTTATTTAAATCAACATGAGGAAGAGGAGCCAGTGCTAATCTCCCATAAGGTTAGTTCAGAACTATTGTGTTAGAAAAAATTATTATTATAAATTTAGTGGTGTTGCTCGCTTCAGTCGCCGTGTTGTGCCTGTCCTCTCCAGAAGATTTGAAGCTAGTATGTTAGGATGCTTACTTAGTCGTTCCAGGTATTTATTGCTGTATCTTGCTATTTCCTCATCGACAGTAGGGATGTTTAAGTCGTGACGTATTATATCATTCCTGACGAACCACGGAGCCTTTACTATCAAGCGTAATACTTTTGATTGGAATCTCTCAATGATTTTTATATTATTTTTTGCCGCTGAACCCCATAACTGTATACCATATGTCCATATGGGTTTTAAAATTGTGTTATACACGAGCAGTTTATTGTCAAGCGATAACTGGGATTTATATCCCAAGAGCCAATATAAGGAAGTAAGCTTTATTCCAAGTTGTTTTTTCTTCGTAAGAATATGCTTCTGCCATGTCAGACGTCGATCAAGATGTAGCCCTAAATATTTAACGTCTTCGGATTGGGGCAGTTGACAATCATTTAATATTACTGAAGGACAAGTCTTCTTTTTTAAGCTAAAGGTTACTTGCACAGACTTAGTTGCATTCACCTTAATCCTCCATTTAGTTAGCCAGATTTGGAGCTTATCCAAGCTTTCCTGGAGATAATTTGCAGCGCTTATGTTGTTGCTGCTTGTAGCCATTATGACTGTATCATCCGCGTAGGTTGCGATTTTTGTGTTCTCCGTCAGTGGAAGGTCAGCCGTGTAGATAGTGTAGAGCACAGGACCTAGAACACTGCTTTGTGGTACACCCGCCTTGATAGAGAACAGTTCAGTGAGTTTTTCTTTGGTCTTTACTCTGAAATGCCGCTCTTCCAGATATGATCTTAAGATATCATAAAATGTCTGAGGTAGTAACTTTTTCAGTTTAAATAGTAAGCCAGGGTGCCATACTTTATCGAACGCCTATGATATGTCTAGGAAAGCAGTTGTACAATAACGGTTTTTCTCAAGAGCGTTTCTTATTATGCTGTACACTCGGTGCACTTGTTCTGTTGTGGCGTGGTGTTCCCTAAATCCAAATTGATGATTGGGTATTATCTCCTTTTTGAGCAGAATTGGTTTAAGTTTGTTTAACAGGAGCTTTTCAAACATTTGCAAACAGTTGGCAAAAGGCTAATTGGTCTATAAGAAGTGACTTCCTCCAAGGGCTTTCCGGGTTTTGGGATGACAATAATTTCGGCCACTTTCCATTGACGCGGAAAATATCCACATCTAATTATTGCATTGAAGATATAGGTAAAGTATTTTATTCCTTTATTTGGTAGTTCCTTTAATATTTTACCTGTTATCAGGTCGTAGCCAGGTGCCTTTTTCACATTCAGTGTTTTGTGCACAGCGTTATGTATTTCCTTTTTTGTAAAGGGCGTGATAGGTAACTCTAATTGTCCTGGACTATTGAGAAGATTAAATACCTCGTCTTCCTCTTGCTGTGAAGTTGGTGGAAACGGCTAAAAGACCCCAGTAAGGTGTTTGGCGAATGTAATTCCTTTCTCCTTATCAGTTTTTGCCCACGAGCCATTTGAGCTTTTGATAGGAGGAGCACGGGTGGTGGGTTGCTTCAGCTTTTTTGTCGCCTTCCAATGTGAGTAATCTGTGGTCTCATTTGCTGATAAAGTGGACAAGTAGTGCTGTATTTCTTCATTTTGCTTCTGCGCCAAGTACCGCTTAAGGTTTTTTGTAGCTCTATTAAAATTATTTTTGTCTTTCGGATGCCTGGAACTTTGCCACGCCCTTCTTAGTTTGCGTTTTTTATCAACCATCTCCCTAATAACAGGATGGGAAGGATGCTTGTTCAGTTGATTTTTTGGCTCCGGAGTAGAGTTCCATGCAGCGTATTGGACAGTTTTGTTAAAATTTTCAACGGCAAACTCAATATCCTCAGCACTCTTCAGACAAATATTGAGGCACAGAATGTCATCTACAATTACATTGAAATGGAACCAGTTTGTTTGTTTCGTATGTAGTGTGAGTGGTTTTATTGTGCATTCTACCTCCGAGTTCAGTGTTGCAATAATAGGAGAATGGTCTGATGACAGATCCAGCTACGGGGATATCTCAACACAGCTTCTGAGAACACCTTTCATCACGCAGAAGTCAATGACATCTGGAATTTTGTTTCTATCAGATGGCCAGTATGTGGGTTGACCTGTTGATACGTGTATAAGGTTGTGGTCTTGCATTGTTTTTAGTAGCTCTCTTCCTTTCGGATTGATTGTCCGAGAACCCCAAAATTGGTGTTTAGCGTTGTAATCACCACCAGCCAAAAATCGCACACCAAGTGTTTGAAAAAAATGATAATATTGCTCTTTTTTAATGGAATACCTTGGAGGGCAATACACTGACGTTATGGTTAGCGGTCCATATTGGTCCTGTATTGTTATGCTTGTTGCTTGAATGTGAGATTTTTCATAATTGTCTTGTACTGTGTGTTTTATTTTGTTTTTAATGATGATAGCAGTACCACCGCGTGCTGTGCCGGCTGGATGATTTGTGTGATATATGTTGTACTGATTTATTTTTAAGAAGCTTTTGTTTGTGAAGTGTGTCTCAGATATTAGCATTATGTCAATGTTGTTCTGTTCCATAAATGTTTTGACTTCATTACTATGACGAGAAAGCCCGTTCGCATTCCATACTGCAATTATAAGTTTTTGTTCCATTATGTCAGTTTAGAGATCACTGTTGTTAATAAATTGAGCATTGTTCCCATTTGTTCCATAAGGGTTTTCAGCATACTCTTTAATTCAGTCATGTCATTTGATCGATGTGAGGCGAATTGATTTTCACTTTGCTGGTTTAGAGTTTGCTCTTGTTGCGTGCTCTGTTTGGCGATTTGCGCATATGTGCAACCTGGTTGTCTTTCGGAATCTGGGGCCTTGTTAAAATTAGTGTTTTCAAACCCTTTCTGCCTTAGCGTGGGGAATGTTTTTTGCTGTAATTCTTTGTACACATTACAGCCTCTGTAGTTAGCCGGGTGGTTTCCTCCGCATAGCACACATTTCACATCCTGTGATTTTTCTTTACTAGGGCAGTCTGACGTTGCATGATTGCCAACGCATTTAACGCATCGAGGAGTATGGTTGCAATATTTTCTAGTGTGGCCATACCTCTGACATTTTGTGCACTGAGCTATTTCCCTTTTTTTATTTGGTGGTTCGAATTTTATTTTTGTGTGCATAATTGCTTCAACTCTATAAATGTCTGTATTATTTTTGTTTTGTTTTAAGTTGACATAAAACATCGACAACGGATGCTTTGTAATTCTTTGTTTTATATTTGAAACGTTTTTAACATCGAATCCCAACCTAGTTATTCCTCTTTTATTTCTTCTGTTGATATTGTGTGGTGTAGCGCTTTTAATACTACGCTAAAGTCTTTTTCCTGTTTGGGTTTATATGTATGAAATTCTGTGTTCTTTTCAGCCAGAGCTTTTGTAATAGTTTTGTACCCTTCTCCTGACTTTGGTTGAATTTTAACCTCGCTATCTTTGAGGAATTTGAGCTGGTATTCATTCTTGGCAATGTTTTTTAGCAGATCTAGTAACGGTTGAGCCTTATTTACTCCAGAGACGTAGATTGGAGGAGGTTTCGGGACTCTTTGATCTCTTTCTTGTGGACTGGTACCGTCTATTTCAACTTCTGATAGTATCGCGAATCTATTTGAACTAGTTGGCAAATCAAGCCAGTAGTCCCCTAGTTTTGACTGTTTTTGTTTATTTTGTGTTGTGTTTTCTGAGCTTGATCTAGCGCGTTTAGGGGTTTGGTTTGTTTTCACTACAGGAATTTTTACACGACATTTAGATTGTGGATCGGTTTGAATATTTCCTACTGGGTGTTTTATTGTGAGTGAATCAATATATTTATCTGCTGAGTGGGTTATTGTTGTTGAGTGAGTTTTAGGAGTAAGTACACAGCTTTTATATGGTGATTCATTTTGTGTATTTCCTAGTGGGTGCTTAATTGAGAGTGTGTTAATGCTGTTATGTGCTGAACGGGCAATTGCTGCTGAGCAAGATTCAGTAATTATATGTGGAGCCGAAGCTGTAGTGAGTTTGCTTGCACATATTGAATTTGTGTACGAAACGGTTGTATTTGTTGTTGCATTTGATGAGGCTAGAGTTGTAATTATTTTGTTAGTGGTCGTTAGGGCATCGGAGAAATTGTTTGAGGCGGACAGGGCACCTTGCATGTTTATACCATCAACCTTTTGATTTTTTTGTGGAGAAGATCGCTCTCTGAGAGTTTCCGGCATAGATGGACCGCTATTGACTATCATAGGGAACGCACTCCTAGGAGAGCCGGCTCTTTGATTTTCCATAACTGTCTCATTTTTTTGTGTATTCCTACGCTCGCTCTGTGGCGAGCGTAAAACACTCATTTTGGCGCACTTTCCTATATATATGTATGTATGTTTATTATTATTGTTTGTTTTGTGGCAATTTTGTTTTAACTTTTTGTCACTATTTGTTTTTATTAAATGGCAGACTGCAACCACCACTAAACAGTGTTTATTAAAAAAATGCCAATTAAACGTCCTGTCGCACTTTGACACTTTTTTTTAAAAGATATTTTGATTTGCAAGCAGAGTGAAAAGAAACCAGACCGCACCGTAAGAGAGAGTAAAAAAAGCCATAGGTAAAACGAGAATAAGTAGAATGGGTATAGCGGAGATTTCAAAGGCAGTGGTCAGGTTAGTTCCTGTGTTTACTGGTTCTGCTTCAGGAGATTTAAGGTCAGAACTTAGTAGGTTCATTCAAGGTTGTGAGCTTGCAAAGCGGAGCATAAGCCCTAATGAGTTACAGGATTTCTTCGACTGTATTCAGCAAAGGTTATTTGGAGATGCATACAACCTTGTGCTGCCAAAACAATTCGGCAGTGTGAACGAGCTTTACGGCCTTCTAAAGAAAACCTATTTAAAGGAGAGAACTCTGGAAGACATATCCCAAGAGATTAGAATCGGGAAACAGCTGGCAGGGGAAGACATACGCGCCTTTGCCAGGCGTTTGGAGTCACTTCGGATGTTGGCCCAGGAAGTAATAAAAAATAAGTACAAAGGCGTTGGACAGCACTATTATACGAAGTTGACAAGTCGGTGTTAACAACTTTCGTAGTGGGCCTCCGTAACTCCGCTCTAAAGATTCATATGCTGAATAGCAGAACTGGAAATCTGGAGGAACTGGTAGAAGAAGCAATTAGAGCACAAGTCCTCGTGGAACGGAGTACGGCCGGTTTGGGGGAAATACATATGTTCGAGAATAGACAGGACAGTTTAACTGCCGCTGTCATGGATAGAGAAGGAAGTAATTCCGTCCCAAACATATACAGAGGAGCGTATAATCCCGGTGTCTCTGACAGCAGAGCAATGAATCAGAGAAATCCGCACAGGGAGTTTGTACAGAGTGCACCCACATGTTCGTTCTGCCATAAGCCAGGTCATAAAAAGGATGAGTGTATTGCACGCAAAAACACGCCCTACTGTATGGAATGCCAAACATATGGGCATGAGGTAAGCAGACAGTGCCAAATAGATACTAAATGGGATCGAAGTAGGAGGCAGCCAGTTATGAATCGCCCGGACCCACCCTAGAGGGACAGCAGGGGTAGCAGTCCACGAGTTAATTCAACGGAAGGAATTAACCAAGGAAGAAATCCTTTCAACACTGGGAGTGGTCAGCAGCGACCAAGTTGGAATTCTAGAAGTGAACAAAGGATAGGCAACACCCAACAGGGGTTGAAATGCTTCTCATGTGGACGAATGGGACATCGGGCAGTGGAATGCAGGGATAGACAATTACAACAAAGGAACCATGGAAACTTCCAGCGGCCCAGTCGAGTCCAGTAGACTGGAAAGCCAAAAAGAAGGAAGTAAAAGTTAGGCCGAAAGTACGTGTGACTGGTAATGTAGGAATTACAGTCCAGGAAAAGGATGAGCAAGAGGCTCTTCAATACCACGTACCGAGTAATGTAAGAACATTGGTTCAAGATACGGAGGAGCAAGAGTCTCTCCGGTAAAATTTTTTTGATTGCGTATTGGTTTAGGTAACGGTGATGATTCTAGTGCTTAGATTAAGTTTTAGTAAGGTTAGAGAATATAGGCCAATCGCCGCGTACGTGGTACGAGGATGGATAGTTAAGATATTCACGGTAGTTTTGAAGGAGTATATGATTGTAAAGGATAACTGTGGTGCATGGAGAAAACATTTTGAAGAGTTAGGAAGTAGATACGCGTCCATGTTGGGAACGAAAGGACGTTGTTTCGTTATGAGCAGGATAGGGGATGCCTTCATCGAGATACCCTGCAAGGAATCAGCTAGTGGAAAGCTATTGCTTTTAGTAGATTCAGGGGCGGATACTACTCTCGTAAAATCTAGTGTTTTACGGAAAGGGCTGGATATTAATCAAATGGATGTAAGAAAGCTTAATGGAGCGTTTGGCGGTTGCATCAGGACAGGGGAATCGCTCAGAAAAGGGCACAGTGGAGTGAAGGGCATGAGTTTTAGAGTGCACGCAGTGGAATTGGATAGGGAAGGTATCCCGGCCGATGGGATAATTGGCCGTGATAATCTCTGGTGCCGCACCCTACTGGATGCGCTAGAAAAACAGTTATCATTTTATGATGATAATAAGAATAGAATCCTTACTCTTCCATTAAAGTCATGGCAGGAAGGAACCATGAATAGGGTTAAGAATTGTATGGAGGGAGTAAATGCACGGTCAACTAGAGTAGTTACTATGCGTGTAAATACAAAACTTAAGACTCTTGTTTTGCACAAGCAGCAGCTAGCGGACGGCGTATATATGGGAGAGACTATAACGCACGTTAACGCCTCAGAAAAGGACTACCTGATGGAAGAGGATTTTAGGCCTACGTTCACTAGTTACGATAATTATAGATCGGTTAATCAGATTAAGCAGGTAGATATAAGAAAAAGAATGGAGAGAGTGCTAGAATCATTGAAGTTAGACCCAAGCGTAAATTTAGAAGAGAAGGCATCGATAGAAGCCATTTCTACGTCATTCCATGACATATTTTTGCTGGAAGGAGACCAGTTGACTTATACACCAGAGGTAGAGCATGAAATACCTACTAGAGTGGATCAACCACCAATAAAACAGAAGCAATACAGATTGCCACAAGCTCACAAAGATGAGGTAAATAGGCAAGTGGAAGGAATGTTAAAAGATAAAATAATTTCGCCGAGTATCTCGCCTTGGAATTCACCAATAATTTTGGTACCAAAGAAGGGAGGTGCTCAGGGTCAGAAGAAGTGGCGAATGGTCGTCGATTTTAGGAAATTGAACGACGCCACTATCAAGCAGGTGTTCCCAATTCCAAGGATAGAAGAAATTCTGGATCAATTGGGGCATAGTAGATATTCTTCTACACTTGATTTAGCGAGTGGCTACCACCAAGTTCTGGCGGATACCCAAGATAAGCAGAAAACCGCGTTCAGCACCGGTTTAGGGCATTATGAGTTTAACAGAATGCCGTTTGGATTAACAGGAGCACCGGCTACCTTCCAACGGCTAATGAACCATGTGCTGCCTGCAAGGGTTAGATTGTTTTGTGTATCTCGATGATATTGTAATTTATGGGAAGAACTTGCAGCTGCATTCGCAATGCTTGTGCAAGGTGCTCCAGAAGTTACGAGAACACAATTTGAAATTGAACACGGAGAAGTGTCAATTTTTGCGAAGAGAGGTGGTTTACTTAGGCCATCGTTGCTCAGAGGCAGGAGCACTGCCTGACCCGCAGAAGGTGGAATGCGTTAAAACTTTAGCGGTTCCAAGAAATAGAAAGGAAGTGCAAGCATTCCGAGGACTAGTGAACTATTATAGAAAGTTCGTGGAAGGACTAGTTGCGTTGCCAGTGAATAAGTTGCTAAGAAAAGAAGCAAAGTTCGAATGGACAGAGAGATGTCAGCAAGCATTCGAGAGGCTAAAGGAAATAATTAGCTCGCCACCAATTTTGCCGTGCCCCGATTTTGAGCAAACTTTTTTGTTGACCACTGATGCTAGCAATGAAGCATTAGGGGCAGTATTATCACAAGGGGAAGACGGTAATAAGCGACCAATAGCATTCGCAAGCAGGGCGCTTAGCGATACGGAGAAAAGATACTCCACAATATAGAAGGGATTCCTAGCAATAGTGTGGGCTACGAAGAATTTTAGGGCATATCTGCTAGGACGCCCATTTAAGATATACACTGTAGATGTTAGCAATGCGGGTTTCGATGCCAATGAGCAAACAACCAGTAGTGTGGAATGGCTGGAGGATAAAAAGATATCCAGGCTGTGTTAAAGGGTTTCCATGATTCACCTCTAGGTGGACACCAGGGATTCTGGAAAACCCATGACAGAATTAGGCTAGTATACGAATATATAAAGAGTTGTCCAAAATGTCAGGCCAACAAAAGTTCAAGGCTGACAAAGATGCCAATCGTGTTAACTGACACACCAAAAGAGCCATTTGATAAAGTTCATATGGATATTGTAGGTATTTTACCTGAGACAGTCTCGGGAAATAAATACATTTTGACGTTACAAGACGATTTCTCAAAGTATATGGCGCGCGTGGCTATACCCGATGCTGAAGCAAGTACAGTAGCCAAGGCATTTTTTGATGAAATTATAGCACGGTACAACATACTGAAGGTTTTGATAACCGACAATGGTTCAAATTTTGTATAAAAATTATTCTCAGAAACGGTAAAATGCTGGGAATTCACAAATTGCATATAACACCATATCATCCACAGGCAAATGGCTCTTTGGAACGTAGTCATCGACCTCTGGCTGAGTACTTGCGCAGTTTTGCCAAGGAAGACGGCTCGAATTGGGATCAATGGTTGACTACTGCAATGCATATACACAATAATACGGTACATGTATCAACGAAGCAAACTCCGTTTAGGACGCTCTACGGGTTTGATTTCAACATGCCAGCAAATCTGAAGCGCAAATGTGCGCCAGTGCACAATGCTGATGACCCGAATAAAGTGCAAAAGTATCAGTTACAGCGAGCGCACGAATTGGTTAGAGAAAACCAGGATTGTGCTAAACGAGTAGCCAGGGAAGCATATAACAAGGTACTAAACCCAGTCGTTTTTAATGTGGATGATCAAGTACTCATGAAGAATCAGGCTAGGCCAAACAAATTCTCACCTGTATGGATAGGTCCGTATGTAGTAGCAGAAATCCGCAGCCCAGATACAACAGTCGTAACAATTAAGGGCAAGAATAGAAAGCTACATAATAATTTGTTGAAATTGTTCCACATTAGACCACACAACTAAAGACATGTGTTAACAGTGCTTTACACTTGTAAACACAAGAATAACAATGTAAACATGTACGTGTGTTTATCATATAGCTCACACAGCTCCGATTTTCAAAGTCAAGGCCAGTAGAAGTGTGCCACTTGAAATCGAGCGAGTAAAATTGTCGTAATAAAAATGTGCTTATTAGGCACTAAGGCCGAATGAAGACTGTAGGGAAAAATATTTTTTAAATATTAAATGAAAAAAGGGGTTCATTGCACGTAATTAAAAAATAAAATAAAATAATGAGACAGTCGTGGGTAAAAAATATAAAACTTAACTTCAAATATGTACATACATACATACGGCAGTGTATGCACTGAAATATGCACTGAAAAACGACGCATACGCGTTAACGCCAGGCAACGGAACCGCTATAGATAAAGAATGAATGTATGAAAGTATATTTAAAGAAGTAAGTATTCTAGTTAAGAGGAATGGGTATGTACGTATGTATATTTTTGCAGATACTGCAGTAGGCTATATGTAAATATACATAGATTTTTTTCGGTTTATCGCTTAGGAAATTAGCGTGTGGGGATTAGTAATGTGTATATTAGAGTGGGTCAATTTTTTTCTCGACAAAGCGGTTGTCCAAATCGTAATCTACGACGAATTCTAAGAAAATTTTCCAAAGAAGTCATGTGTCTAAAATCAAAATCGAGCTTCCGATTTTTAACGAGAAAGTTTTGTTTACATATACTTATTTCGCTCTAAATATGTTAAAATTTTATCAAGTCTACTAAAAAACTTAACAAAAGTAATTATGAAATTTCATGACCTTTTGAAAGCTGTTTAGATAACTTAACAATGATGATTAATTTTAAAAAAGCTTTTAATCATTAAATGGTACACGAAAAAATTAAAGATCGTTGTGAAAATGGAGAAGTTATTATAATGGACAAGTGTAAAGTAGCGCAAGAGACGAAAACAATCAGGGATTCTGTGCGAGAAAAACAAACAAGTGCTTCTAGCCTGCTGGCATTCGCTTTTGATGGCAGGAAAGATGAGTCGTTGAAAATGGAGAATATAAACAATAAACTTCACCCAAGGATGGTTAAAGAATCCCATATCGTGGTTGTGCGAGAACCTAAAACTGAGCTATTGGGTCATTTAATCCTCGATGCTGAGGACGCTGGTACAAAAGAAATGCAGCTATATGACTTTTTTGTAGAAAATAACTTAGCTCTTACCGATCTGGTTGGAATTTGCTGTGACGGTGAAGTGACCAATACTGGCACAGGAACCGGTATATTACGACGATTTGAAGTAATGTTAGACAAGCCATTACACTGGTTTGTTTGCATGTTACATTTTAATGAGTTACCTTTTCGTCACTTATTTGCTGCTCTGGAAAAATCTAACACAAGTGGTCCACGAACGGATACTGGAGCTCTCACGAAATTAATGGAAACCTGCGACCAGATTCAGGTGAGCAAAAAATTGGTAATTTAATAAATATCTATATTTT